>CAMAPE010000053.1:5062500-6262500 GCA_945859875.1 Cuscuta europaea
TTAGAATTTTTTTTGAAAAGATTGAGAACAAAAGCAAAAGGAAAACAAGACGAGGAGAAGACACAATAAGGACGGAAACAATGGACATTTCATTCATAAGAAAAGACATTACATCAGGAGGGCTCAACGGCCATTACAAAAAAGAGAACGACGTTACAAACACCAGCCTAGCTAAATTACATAATAAGACGTTAGCCGATCAACTCTTAGGGGCAATTTCATCGGCCACTCGCTCTGCATCGGCCTGCCCCGGTGCACCTCCGTTACCCTCCTCCGTCCTCGCACCTCCGCTCGCCTCGGCCGCTGAGGACACGACGGTATCAGCTAGGGCGTCATCATCGGACCAATCAGGCTCGCCGATGGAAGAACTGAGCACCGGATCTTGCCTCTAAGACGGGGGGAGCTTTGCTTCGGCCTCCGGATCTTTCATCAACCGTGGAAGCTTCAGGTTCTTCTCAGCCCATTTCTGGGTGAGTTTCAACTTTTTGAAGGTCCGATGCAGCCTCCGGTATATCAGCCGTTGCATCCTCTGCTGGCCCATGTCGTAGTAAACGGCCATCTCACGGGCAAAGTATTCCTGGCCAGCAGGGCACTTCTGGCCCCAGTCTTCAAGCCGGTCCGCCACAACTTCGTAGCACCAGGGCCGGCGGTCCTCGGCCTTCCAGCCTTCGGCAAGGAACCTCTCGATGGTGCCATCAACGGCCTTCTCAGTGGCCCTCTCAGAGTCAGCCTGAGCCCTCGCGGCGTCCTCGGCCCGAAGCAGTGCCTCATCACGGCTTCTCAGGGCTTCATCCCTGACTCTCAAAGCGTCGTCCTTGTCGGCCGCTACCTGCCGGTAGGCCACATCGGCCTCATCAACACCCTTCTGAAGGGCCTTTACCTCCTCCCGGAGCCGATCCAGGCAGGCCATGGCTTCCTCGGCCGAAGTAGCCTTTTTCTCGGCCTCCTTCAGGCGGGCAATCTCTTGCTCTTGCCGCTTGTGGCTCTCCATCACCATAAGAGCGCCCTGCAACAAAAAAGGAAAATGGAGAGTTTGGACGACGCAAAACTCATGACACAAAAAGACGTAAAGTACGAAAACTTACTTGGATGATGAGGTCCATCCCGCCGTCATAGATCCCGACGGGACCCAGTTTCTTCAAATAAGACCGGTGCTCAACCGGGACAGCTTGGGCCAGAACATCATGGCCGTCAACAACATCATTGAAGACGCCACCCTTCACGGGATACTCGACCTCGAGTTTGTAGGTCCCAACGGCCAGCTCCTTGTCGGCCCTCTGTTTACGGGGCTCCTGGCCGACAGGCGGCGACTAGGATAGAGCCGTTGAAGAGGGGACCAGGGGACCGAAACCGCATCTATGAAGGCAACGGCATTTGAGCCCCCGACATCATCATCCGGTACGGTCAGACCACCGGCACCAGCATCGGCTAGAGGGGAAGCCCTCTTCGGCTTCTTAGACTACATACCGTCCTCAGTGAGCTTCTTCTGACCGTCATCTGCAGGCCGCTTCTTCGACTGCGTAGGAGGCTTCTTCACTGCGTCAGAGCTTGGTTGGGCGCCACTCGCAGCGGCCATCTTTGCGGCCTCTTTTGCGGCCATCTCCTCCCTTGCCTTAGCTTTGGCTAGGGCCATGACGGATCTGCGATCCATAGTGAAGTCTGCACAACGAGAAAAACAGCTAGCAAAAACAAAAGTAAATACGGACGAAGACGCCAGGGAGGGTATTACCATCGGCGTCAGCAGGAACGCCCATATCCGGGCCATCGGCCTCCTCAAAGGTGGTGGTCATCTTCGGCCAGAGCTGGGTGTCACTTTCCTTATCACCATAAACGAAGAACCGGAAGAAGCCGAGGGCGGTCAACTTATACTCCGTTATGTACTCTTTTACGCTCCTCGGCCCTCCTTTCAGAAATACAGCCATCTGAGCGTCCAAGATGCTACTCCTCGGCACCTCATGGAGGTTGAATCTACCGTCATGGCCGACGGAGGGAAACTCAGTACCGCCCTCCCCAAAAGAAACAAAGACGAACTTACCTTTCCATCCATGAATGGACGTAGGGAGATCAGTAAAGGACCTCTTCTTCGGCAGCTGTTGGAGATTAGCATAACCGGCACAATTTTTGTGGCTCCCTCGGCCGATCTGGTACAGGTTCATGAACAGAGCCCTCGTCAGCCTAAAGTCTAACTCATCGCAATGGAGAAGGAAACCGACGATGAGCGAGTAGCTGTTGGGGGTCAACAAGGCCGGAGGGAGACCCACCATGTCTAGATACTCCGTAATGAATGGGTGGAGGGGAAACCTAAGTCCCTTTTCAAAGCTCATGGGGTATACTCCAAAATACCCCGGAGGTGGATTCAACACATGATCTGTCGGCCTGGGCGCCCTAACCCTTCCATACGGCCCCACGTACATCTGGGCCACCAAGTAATCGGCCGCGCTACTCTCCGACTTGATCAAATAAAGGTTTGTAAGATCCAGGTAAGAGGAACCTGGACCCCTCTTCGGCCGACGCCTTCTCGTCGGAGCATCTCCCTTTACAGCAGAAACCGGCTTCGGGCAAGGAATTGCAGCCGATGTAGACGCTCTGTCCACATCACGTGAAGCCACTAAGTCCTCACCATCAGATGACGAGGCGGCATCTTCATCCTCACCCTCACTCTCCCCTGATTTGAAGGAGCTCAGCTCCTCTATCTCCTCACAGCACTCCTCTACCACCCGGTAATCAAGAGACTTAGCAGAGGGCTCATCGTTGTATGGGTAGTACTCGTCGTTCAAAGGCTTCATCATAACAACTAACTAAAGCCTAAGGGTTTCTACTTTGGATCTAAGGGTGTTTCTCCACTAACAGAGGATCAAAGCTAAAATAAGCAAAGTACACAAGTAATTTGGGAAAAGTTCGACGAATTGACCTTTGAAGTTTTGAAGAACGGAAGAACACACGGAAAGGTTCTCTCTCTCTAGAAAATTCGGCAGCACTTCGTTATCTTAGGAATGCAATGAGGAACCTCTTTGGAGGGGGGGGGGGGTATTTATAGACCTCCCCCCAACGGTCACTACACGTGGCAACCTCCCAATGGCCACATGAACGGCCACCACCTCTAAGGCAAATTGGGCTGGCACCGGTTCAGAAGACGGGTCAGGCCCACTTCCACAATACCAGCTCATTGCCAACAGACCAACCACTCAACGGCCACGCTAAAAAATCGTGCCTACATTGGCCTCAACACAAAGATACTTCAAAAGGGTAGGTCACATCTCAAGGTGTGTCCATATCGGCTTGAACAGAATGCCAATTGCATGACCTTTTCAACGGCCACAACGGTAAAAGCAAAAAGAAACCCCACGCCATCGGCCTTGTGTAAAACCGTGATGATAATTTCTTGAAAGCGACCTACGTCCAAGGGTTCTCCCACAGGGTTACCTTGGTCAGGAAATCGCCAAGGAATTGGATTCAGGGGGATACAAGAGTCTGCTTCGGCCAGGGCAAATCCTTTACTCCTTCATCCCTCACCTACTCTTCGGCCTGAAGCAGTGGGGGACTGGGGGACTGCACCGGCCTTTGAAAATCAGGACAAAACCAAAGAAATCCAAAAATATACTAAGTCCATAACTACAAACATCAGATCACATACGCACCACAACGTCCATAACCTTGTGGTGCACCGTCGGCCGCAGCAAAGCTAGCGAACAAAGAATTCCCTCCAAAACCGCAACACTTGAGATCACAGGGCACTTACCGGCTTTGAGACCACATACTCCACTCTCGGCCAGGAATCAAAGAACAGGAAGTCAACATACTTAAATCACCAGCGTCCATAAGACCAGAACACGCACCACTCCTCCCGGATCAGTGTCGTTATCATCCTCAAAAGCGTGAACGCCAGGCTACGGATATCACCGCTCCAGCCAAAAAACACAGAACGCGGTCAACGGCTAAAGGAAGCAAACAACACCCTCACCGGCTACCCGGAAACAAAGGAACCGTCATCGTCCCCAAACAAAGTGACACTCTTTGTCCACACCAAGGGCCACAACGGCCAACAAACGGTGCCCGTAATGGCGCAAAACACTAAAACCAGAGCAAAGGGCGCTCATAACGTCATAACGGTCCTACAACGGCCAGAAAACGTCAGAAACGGGAAATCTACTCTCCCTCACTTCGTCTACGTCTCATCTCAGAGAGTGGGGGACTCCTGATGGAGTATATGGGCCTGGACCCCACAGACCACATACTCGGAAGGACAAAAGGCACCACGACCACCTGGTGGGACCCCCGTCGGCCAGATGACCCTCATCGGCCAGAAAGAATACTCAGAATGTGATCCAGAAGCTAGGAAAGTCGGGTGACCTTGTTGGCCGGGTCTTCGTCGGCCATGCCCTCGTCGGCCACGCCCTCATCGGCCACATATGGACTCCAGAATAGGACTTTACACTTAATCTTTTCTATGTACTTTGTATCCAGCCCATTAGTGACCCTGTTGTAAATGGGCCTCCCAAGCCCAGGACTTGGGAGCCCAACCCTAATTTTTCCTATAAATACTCCCTCTGGGAGTAGTTGTAGGGGTTCACAAATTCATTAATACAGAGCAAATATAGAACTTCTCTCTCTAGCTCTCCCTTCTCTCTAGACTTATAGTCTATCAATATATATATTATTCGTATATACACATATAGTGATAAATGTGCTTTAGACATTAACTCAATTTGCACATTACTTACACACTTACACGAGTAAAGTTTTATAATTAAAAAATTGGAAGCTTGGTGATAATAGAGAAGAATCTTGATTTATTTTCGGGAAGATGATAGAAAATGTGTAAAATTTATGATAAACTTCTTTGTTTTTCCATTAAAGGGCATTCTGTGTGGTGAAGTCATTTCTATAGTTCCTGAAAAGCAATGTCAATTTGTATCTTGTGAAGGTTCATATTTGAACACCTAGAGACCACCAGTTAGTCTCCCTTGTGACATGGAGTACGAAAACCCCCGCGGTTCTACCCGTATGTCTAAATTGGTCTCAATAAGCTTTAAAAAGGGAAAAAACGATTAATTTAGTACGTAACCAAGATTAGGTTTCATGATGTTAACATTGCTGGAAATAAGCCGAGCCTGTTTCAATAGTGCCTCCGTTTCACAAAACTTCATGTACTCCCTAATGGTTTTAATAGTTTCGTTAACATGAACAACCTTATCCCCCAAGTGCAGTAACATCACACCAGGGATCACTGCTATGTAGTTTCCTTCAAGGGACTTGGAACAACAACGCTTGACTAAGATATCTTCCTATCAAAAGAGCCGTATCAGACCTGCAAAGTGCTTCCAAATCAGCTATGTATTTTTATTATATACAAATGCAGTACATACCTATAAACACCGAGGTAAAATCATATTAGTATAATAGACAAAAATGCAGCACATACCGTATTAAACATCAATGTTTGGACAATCATATTTTCATAACAATCACGAATAATTTTAAGTTCTTAGCCTATATGTAGAAGATAACTTTTCAGTTTGAAACTGAAAAGCTAACTAAACAATAATGGATAGAAGTTAACAGCACCAACAATACACGTGAGAAATAACAAATGCAAAAAAACAAAGATGGAAATTCTGGCCTGCAAGTGTGAGAGTCGAAATTAAGGAGGCATAATGAAAACATTCACAACGATCACCGTGTGTGTAGAGTTGCAGGCATATTAAGAACCTTTGTTACTCCTTAAAAGTTCAAAATACATGCTAACCTTCTCGTTTATCACTTTTTAGGGTAACATGATTTTAAAATTATAATGAGTATAGGTGAACACTTGTGACATTGAAATTGCCAAAAAAAGTACAAAAGTGGGGGAAACGAAACCTAAAAAACAGAAAATGTGAGGAAAGATTCAATAACTAATAGTTTTTTCTTACTAAAACATCCATTACCTTACTGTACATTTAGTGAACATTAACAAAAGTAAAGAAATAGTAACTGTAATGAGGTGAGATGAGCCGTTTCCGATTGACAAACCAAAGGACCCAAACAAAATGTATCAAAGCAGTCTATCATTCATAAACCACAAGCTTTAAAAATGGAAATGTCATCTTGGTGGTCAAGTGGTCAACCCCACTTTTTTCGCAGCTCATGGGCACCCTTTTAACCGTGGAGCAGTAGCTAAGGCCGTCATTTGTGGAATTTCATTTGTGGAATTGTAGTGCTATTAAGGAGAAGAATTATCTGGTTGTATACCAGATGAATACAAGATTCTTTCATCAATAAAAACCATTTTACTTAGGCTAAATTTGTGGTCATAAATCAACATAACAAATTGATTTAGAGGACACCATGTGCCTGATAATGAATATCTTAAACATTGTACATGAAGTCCATAGAAAGATTATGAGCCACGCAAGACAATCCCAATTCATATTCTTAAAATTAAAGAATGGAATTGAAATGCAATGTAGAGAAAAATTGAATTTAACATTGAACCAAAATACACATAGAATTTGACATGGGAATGAGAAAGGAACGGAACTCAATCTTTCACTGCCAAACAACTTTGTATTCTCAATCGCAATCCTAAACTCCTTCCGGCAAGAAGTCAAATGAACATGCGAATACGCTTAGCATTAGAGTTCTGGTGGTATAACCGCGATTCATTTATAATCAAATAAAATTAATTGAGTAATGAAGAGGGTCGAGAAATAATAAGCTCAAATCACAAATTGGAAACAGAGAGAGAATACCTGAGATGGAATGTAAGATGTTACCATGGTCGAAATACCCCTTCCTTTTAGGAGAGCTTCCGGGCAGATGACTCATGTAGATGATTTTGCTAGGTGATAATTTCCGTACACAGACTATAGCTAAATTTCCCAAGAATTTTTACGGAGGTTCCTTCTGTTTGAGAAGCGTAGGGTAAAGGAAAGAGAGGCAGAGGTAGAAGGAATCAAAAGCTCGGGGTAGATGGAGCTGTGGATTTAGGTGATGAGAATCGGACTGATGTTAGTAAAAGGTTGGGTGAGCGGGAATTTCATTTGTGGAATTGTAGTGCTATTAAGGGGAGGATTTTTACGGAGGTTCCTTCTGTTTGAGAAGCCTAGGGTAAAGGAAAGAGAGGTTGAGGTAGAAGGAATCAGAAGCTCGGGGTAGAGGGAGCCGTGGATTTAGGTGATGAGAATCGGACTGATGTTAGTAAAAGGTTGGGTGAGCGGGAATTTCATTTGTGGAATTGTAGTGCTATTAAGTAGAAGGAATCAGAAGCTCGGGGTAGAGGGAGCCGTGGGTTTAGGTGATGAGAATCGGACTGATGTTAGTAAAAGGTTGGGTGAGCGGGAATTTCATTTGCGGAATTTTATTCTTTAATTTTATGAAAGTACTTTTAACAAACAACATTGTCATATGATTTTTATATTATAAATAATTTTCCATAAAAATATATTGTTGATCAATGTTTTAAAAATGACAAAGTCTTGGAGACAAAGATAAGGTTTATTCAAAGAGTACATTAGGTAAGGGTTATTCAATTATTGTGCATCATTTTGACTCTTTGGAGGATTTAGATTAATTTTTATTTTACACACTAAGACATGTTTTATTTGATCCAAACTCTACACACACATGTACACACACATATATATTAAAAACAACTACCTCCGTCCCATTTTATGTGCCTCATTTGTCTTTGGCATAATTTTTAATAAAGTGGTGGAAAAAGTAAAAATTGTGCTTAGAATTTGAGTATAATAAAGTGAATTATTGTGGACCACATATTTGTTTCCAAAAAGAGAAATGTGACACTTATTTTGGAACAATCCAAAAAGAAAAATAAGAGATGTAAAATATGATAGAGAGAGTATGTTTTTTTATATTTATATATACACATATAGTGATAAATGTGCTTCAGACATTAACTCAATTTGCACATTACATACACACACGAGTAAAGTTTTATAATTAAAAAAATTGAAAGCTTGGTGATAATAGAGAAGAATCTCGATTTATTTTTGGGAAGATGAGAGCAAATGTGTAAAATTTCTGATAAACTTCTTCGTTTTTCCATTAAAGGGCATTCTGCGTGGTGAAGTCATTGTGTAGTTCCTGAAAAGCAATGTCAATTTGTATCTTGTGAAAGTTCATATTTGAACACCTAGAGACCACCAGTTAGTCTCCCTTGTGACATTGAGTACGAAAACCCCCGCGGTTCTACCCGTATGTCTAAATTGGTCTCAATAAGCTTTAAAAAGGGGGAAAACGCTTAATTTAGTACGTAACCAAGATTAGGTTTCATGATGTTGACATTGCTCGAAATAAGCCGAGCCTGTTTCAATAGTGACTCCGTTTCACCAAACTTCATGTACTCCCCAATGGTTTTAATAGTTTCGTTAACATGAACAACCTTATCCCCCAAGTGCAGTAACATCACACCAGGGATCACCGCTATGTAGTTTCCTTCAAGGGACTTGGAACAACAACGCTTGACTAAGATATCTTCCTATCAAAAGAGCCGTAGCAGACCTGCAAAGTGCTTCCAAATCAGCTATGTATTTTTATTATATACAAATGCAGTACATACCTATAAACACCGAGGTAAAATCATATTAATATAATAGACAAAAATGCAGCACATACCGTATTAAATATCAATGTTTGGACAATCATATTTTCATAACAATCACGAATAATCTTAAGTTCTTAGCCTGTATGTAGAAGATAACTTTTCAATTTGAAATTGAAAAACTAACTAAACAATAATGGATAGAAGTTAACATCACTAACAATACACGTGAGAAATAACAAACGCAAAAAAAAATGGAAATTCTGTCCTGCAAGTGTGGAGAGTCGAAATTAAGGAGGCATAATGAAAAGATTCACAACGATCACCGCGTGTGTAGAGTTGCAGGCATATTAAGAACCTTTGTTACTCCTTAAAAGTTAAAAATACACGCTAACCTTCTCGCTTATCACTTTTTAGGGTAACATGATTTTAAAATTATAATGAGTATAGGTGAACACTTGTGACATTCAAATTGCCAAAAAAAGTACAGAAGTGGCGGAAACGAAACCTAAAAAACAGAAAATGTGAGGAAAGATTCAATAACTAATAGTGTTTTTTACTAAAACATCCATGACCTTACTGTACATTTAGTCAACATTAAAAAAAGTAAAGAAATGGTAATTGTAATGAGGTGAGATGATCAATTTCCAAGTGACAAACCAAAGGACCCAAACAAAATGTATCAAAGCAATCTATCATTCATAAACCACAAGCTTTAAAAAATGGAAATGTCGTCTTGGTGGTCAAGTGGTCAACCCCACTTTTCCCGCAGCTCATGGGCACCCTTTTAACCGTGGAACAGGAGCTAAGGTCGTCATTTGTGGAATTTCATTTGTGGAATTGTAGTGCTATTAAGGAGAGGAATTATCTGGTTGTATACCAGATGAATAATAGATTCTTTCAACAATAAAAACCATTTTACTTAGGCTAAATTTGTTGTCATAAATCAACATAAAAAAATTGATTTAGAGGTCACCATGTGCCTGATAATGACAATCTTAAGCATTGTACATGAAATCCATAGCAAGATTATGAGCCACGCAAGACAATCCCAATTCATATTCTTAAAATTAAAGAATGGAATTGAAATGCAATGCAGAGAAAAATTGAATTCAACATTGAACCAAAATACACATAAAATTCGACATGGGAATGAGAAAGGAACGGAACTCAATCTTTCACTACCACAAAACTTTGTATTCTCAATCGCAATCCTAAAGTCCTTTCCGGCGAGAAGTCAAATGAACGTGTGAATACACTTAGCATTAGAGTTCTGGTGGTATAACCGCAATTCATTTATAATCAAGTAAAATTAAGTGAGTAATGAAGAGGGTCGAGAATTAATAAGTTCAAATCACAAATTGGAAACAGAGCGAGAATACCTGAGATGGAATGTAAGATGTTACCATGGTCGAAATACCCCTTCCTTTTAGGATAGCTTCCGGGAGATGACTCATGTAGATGATTTTGCTAGGTGATAATTTCCGGACACAGACTGTAGCTCAATTTCCCAAGAATTTTTACGGAGGTTCCTTCTGTTTGAGAAGCATAGGGTAAAGGAAAGAGAGGCTGAGGTAGAAGGTATCAGAAGCTCGGGGTAGAGGGAGCCGTGGATTTAGGTTATGAGAATCGGACTGATGTTAGTAAAAGGTTGGGTGAGCGGGAATTTCATTTGTGGAATTGTAGTGTTATTAAGGATAGGATTTTTACGGAGGTTCCTTCTGTTTGAGAAGCCTAAGGTAAAGGAAAGAGAGACGGAGGTAGAAGGAATCAGAAGCTCGAGGTAGAGGGAGCTGTGGATTTAGGTGATGAGAATCAGACTGATGTTAGTAAAAGGTTGGGTGAGCGGGAATTTCATTTTTGGAATTGTAGTACTATTAAGTAGAAGGAATCAGAAGCTCAAGGTAGAGGGAGGCAGGGAGCCGTGGATTTAGGTGATGAGAATCAGACTGATGTTAGTAAAATGTTGGGTGAGCAGTGTAAAGTATGAATGTATCGTATTGATTATCAAATACATTGTACACGTGTGTTTATATACACGTAGAAGCTAACTGTGAGAGCTAATAGGATAATCATGACTAGCTATAATTATGGAGATAATAATGTATAATAACAAACTAGCTACCGAATGTACATAGTGATAGGAACAATAATTAATAATATTATGATGCTCCAATACGCCCCGCAAGATGGAGGTTCCGTTCGAAACTCCAAGCTTGGACCGAAACCACTCAAATGGAACTTTACCAAGAGGCTTTGTGAGTATGTCGGCAATTTGAAACTTGTTGGAAATGTGATGAACTGAGAGTTTCCCAGTTTCAACCAAATCCCGAACAAAAAAGAAGTCAAGTGCTACGTGTTTCATACGAGAGTGAAAAACTGGATTTACACACACGTACGTGGCTCCTTGATTATCACATAACAACTGAGGGTAGTGAGATAATTTTACTCCTAATTCATGAAGGAGATTTTGAACCCATAAAATCTCAGCACTAGCATGTGCCACAGTCCTATATTAAGCTTCCGTAGAAGACCACGATACATATTTTTGCTTTGCTGATTTCCATGAAATAATATTCGAGCCAAGATATAATACATATGCAGTGGTGGATTTCCCACCGTCATGAATCCCCCCCAATCCGAATCCGAGAAAGAAATGAGTGTGAGGGGGAAACGTTAACATCCATGGGGGCATGCATGTATTGAGATAACTTGTTGACAGCAAATGAAATGTCAGGTCTTGTGAATGCCAAGTATTGTAATAAGCCAAGGGCCCGCCTGTACTGTGTGGGATCAGTGGCATGTGTGCCATCTGTAAGATGGGGCGGAGAGCTAGAACTCATAGGGGTGGCAGACTCCTTAGCCCCTTCCATATGACACTCCTCAAGAATATGCAAAATGTATTGCCGTTGTGACAGAAAAATCCCCTCATGATGTGGGATGGTTTCAACCCCAAGAAAATGATGCAAGATGCCAAGATCTTTAACCGAAAACCGGGTTGTGAGTTGTGTAATAAATTGTTCTAGAGCAGTAGCATGATTCCCAGTGATCACTATATCATCAACATAAACAAGAAAGTACAACAAAATATTATTGTGAGAAAATATTATTAAATAAGGATGCATCTGCCTTGGATCTTCGGAAACCTGCAGAAATAAGGAATCGAGATAGCTCAAGATACCACGCACGTGGTGCTTGCTTAAGGCCATTGATTGCCTTTTGAAGCTGACACACATGCGTGGGATGTGATGAGTCTTTGAATCCCGGTGGTTGCAACATGTAAACTTCTTCTGTCAACGAGTCATGGAGGAATGCATTATTTACGTCCAATTGACGTAAGGGCCAGTGGCGAGAGAGAGCTATGGCAAGGACAATGCGTATAGTAGCCAGTTTAGTGACCGGACTTAAAGTTTCGGCACAGTCACGACCAGCCTGTTGCAGGAATCCACGGGTAACAAGCCGTGCCTTGTACTGTGCAATACTGCCGTCAGCATTCCTTTTGATACGAAAAAGCCATTTGCATGATATCGGTATATGATTGTCACGGGGGACGAGAGTCCAAGTATGATTACAGTTAATAGCCTCCATTTCTTCTTGCATGGCCAGACGCCACTTAGGGTCTGCTAAGGCTTCTTTCACACTCGTTGGTTCCAAGACAGGTTATATGGGATGAGTGGTGATGTAGTTGACAAATTGACTCCCAAAATATTTGGGGTTAGGAATACAGTGACGGGTAGGACGAGAATGGGGAGGATGCGTAGGTGAGGGTGGTGAGGATGTGGATTGTCCGTTGGATATATTATGCATGGAAGAAGTTGGAGTAGTGGTTTGATACGTGGAGTTATGTTCCAAGATAGGAGGAGTGATATTATTATTATTATAATTATTATTATTATGAGGAGAGGTTATTGCTAGTGGACTCAATTGGTGTGATGAGTCAATATTGGTGGGGGGAGTGTTGGGGAGTTCGGCAGATGATGATAAGTTTGAATTTTGGGTGGAGTTATTATTGGGAGGGATAAAATAGAATTTGAATTATTGTTTTGGTTGCCTGGGAGTGCGGATGGAGTGATAAGATTAGGTGAGGAAGTTATTAGTGGAGGGTGAGCCACACTAACAGGAGGAGATGGGGAACACATGACTGGATTAGGGGTGGGTATGCATGGAGTGCATGGTGAATAAGGATTTTGGAGATGAGATGGCATGTCACGAAACGGATATATATCAGGAACAAATTTTACATGCCTACTAATGTATATTTTATGCTGATATATATCAAGACAAAAATAAGCAGACTGAGACAATGAATAACCTATGAACACACACGGTATTGATCGGGGCTGAGTTTTATGATGCATATATGGTCGTAACCACGGACAACACAAACATCCAAATGGTTGTAATTTAGTGTAATTTGGATGGGTTTGATAAAGACGAAAGTATGGGGTATCATTGTCAAGGACCGGGGTAGGGAGACGATTGATTAAATAAACAGCAGTTTGAAATGCAAACGTCCAATATTTTATTGGAAGACCAGAATAGTGAAGCAAAGACTGTCCAATTTCAACATTATGACGGTGCCTCCGCTCTGCTAGTCTATTATGTTCAGGTGTATGAGGCGGAGTAGTCATATGTGAAATTCCATGAGTGTTTAGATAGACACGTAATGTGATGAATTCACCCCCATTGTCAGAAAAGAGTGTAGTAATTTGATGATTAAAGTATTTTTCCACCAACCGATGGAATTGTGGAAACACATTGGTGACATCAGATTTTTGTTTAAGTGGATATAACCAAATGTAGCGGGTGAAATAATCAACAAAAAAACATAATACTTGCATCCATCAACGGATGGAGTAGACATACTCCAGACATCAGTGTAAACAAGTTCTAAAGGACGGTGAGTGCTCATAGAATTAAGTCAATTAACAAAGAACGGTAATTTGGTGCTTTTATTGACTGAACAAGACATGCAATGGAACGAAGTAACATGATTACATGGGAAAATATTTTTGTTTTTATTCATTAAAAACGTAAAAATACGACTAGATGGATGACCCAGGATATGATGCCACTGAGACGGAGCAAGACGTTGAATATGATTAAGCTGATGATCTTGAATACTGGACGCATAGTAAACATCATTACTGCTCTCCCCACGGAGTAATGGCACCCCCGTGACCTGATCCTTGACAAGAAAATAATTAGAGAAAAATTCAACAGAGACGTTATTAGTTTTGCATAATTTGGCTACGGAAATGAGATTTTTGTTTAAATGAGGAACACATAATATATGAGAGAGGGTGAGGGGACGGGTGGGTGTGGGTTGGGTGGAAGAACTAGTATGAGTGATTTTAAGGGCCTTACCATCACCTAAGTGGACTTCATCCGGACCACCATATTCAGCATATGTAGGTAGACGAGTTGCATCATTAACAACATGATGAGAGGCTCCGCTGTCAAACATCCAAGACTGATTTTGTGGAACGGACGGAGCAGCAACATAATTGACCATCGGATTGTTGGACGAGGTGGGATGGAGAATATGATTACCACGAAGAAACCTTTGCAATTTTCTGCACTATTGGACTATGTGACATATGTTGTTGCAGAAACGACATGTAGGTTGACCTGCATGTACTAGCCGGTTGGATTGATGAGGTGGGCCACCTCGTCCCCTCCTGAATGAATTACCTCTGCCACGACCAGTGGCGGATCCAGGATACAAAATTATTGGGGGCGGGGTAAAAAAAAATGCATCAAAAAAAATTAATAAAGTATTAATGTAATAGTACAATAATTTTAACAAAATACATCACACTTGTTCGCGCCCAGTTTTAATCTTTTGGAAAAGATTCATTACAATTTCATTTGTAACAGTTTCAAATTTCAATAAAAGTTTTAACAAAATACATCACAATTAACTTTTGTAATACATTAATACATTTTATTTAACTACCTAAAGTAACATATTATTTATATTTAGTGTTTCTAACATATTAAATGCCATTTTGTAATTTATAATTTCTAAGTGTAAAATATTACATTAATAGATGGGTAACTATTTCGGAAACACACCAATTGAATTTAATCTAACTGATCTTTCTAAAATATTAAATCCGATTCATTTAAATAAATAACCCTATAATAAATTTTTAACATTATTATCAGTTTAGTAATACTATTTAGGAAGTTTTTACTTGGATTGTTTTCAATCCCAGACCAGATCAGACCTGACTAAATAGACCAGACCAGACTTAAACAGACCAGATCGGACTTAAATATACCATACCAGACTTTACTTGCGTAGTTATAAAATAAACAAAGACAAAAAATTTACCAGACCAGATCATACTTAAACAGACTAGACCAGTAAATTGTAGTCCAAGTAAAAACATCTTTAATATTTATATTAGGGAAAAGGGACAAATAAGCCCACGTACTAATAAAAAAGGTCAAATAAGTCCTTATTTAGAAGACTCTGTCCGACCGTCAAGATTTGGGGTGGTTTCCGGTGGAAGTTTTTGATGAATTTTTTTGAGCATCTTATTCATTGAGTCTAGTTTTCTCATACCAAATTTTATCTAACAATTCAATCGAGAAGACATTCAAATTAATTCTTGAAGATAACTGCGTTTTTAACTGCACAATTATCTTCAAGAATTCATGTGAATGTCTTCGCGATGGAAGTTTTAGCTGAAATTTGGTATGCATAAACTAGACTGAATGAATAAGATGCTAAAAAAATTTCATCAGATAATTCCTTTGGGAACCGCCCCAAATGAGGACAACCCGACAGAGCCTCCTAAATAAGGACTTATTTGACCTTTTTTTGTTAGTACGTGGGCTTATTTGCCCATTTTCCCTTTATATTAAATACGAAAAGTAAACAATATATAAAGTCATAAAACAACTATACGGAGTACTAAACTAGAAAAGGGGCAACTACTTCTTTTTATTGGGAGCAATTCATTTTGTTTATTGGGGGCAACTACTTCTTTTTATTGGGGGCAATTACTTGGACCTTTAATTTTAATTGAAAATTTACAAAGGGTTAGTGAGATCTTATTGGGGGCAGCTGCCCCCCTCATATGTAAGTAGATCCGCCCCTGGCCACGACCTGAACCATCATGGCGCCTGTCAGTGGGATAAGGATCACGTGGAGCACGTTCATGAACATGCGTAACATTTGCAGTAGGCAGAAGGGAATCAGTTGGTGCTGCTTCATTAATTTGCTGCTCATGTTCCAATAAAATGGGACGAAGTTCCGCTAGAGGTAGTGCCTTTTCACGTATCCGGATAGCAGATATAATATCTCCATAATCCGGCCCAAGACCTCTGAGGATATGAATAACCAAGTCCTCCTAAGATATGAGATTTTGAGCAAAGGCAAGTGCATCGGAGATTGCCGTCATCTCTGCCAAATAATAAAAAATCGATCTGTTTCCTTTGGTAGTCTTGGCCAGTGTATTTTTAAGGGAAATAATATGACCACAGGATGCACTAGCATAAGTGAGCGCTAGTGTATTCCATGCACCATGAGCGGTGAGTGCGGATGATAGGACATGTTGAATGGTGTCGAAGCAACTGCTTAGAAGGGCACTCAAAATAACTTTATCTTGTCGATACCAAATGGTATAACAAGGATTGGTCTGAGATTTTGCAGCATCCAGAAATTGATCCGGAGCAGTGATAGTACCATCAACATATCCTTCAAGTCCGAGGTCGACAAGAGCAGCATGTACTTGACATTTCCAAACTGGGTAGCTGGAAAATGTGAGTTTGATTGGGAAGTTGGTGGTTGCAGTGAGCTGAATCACTGGGGTGGCGGCAGTGATAGTCATCGGGGAAAAAATTATGCTCGTTTGAGGCTAGCTCTAGATACCATGTAAAGTATGAATGTATCGTATTGATTATAAATGCATTGTACAAGTGTATTTATATACACGTAGAGGCCAACTGTGAGAATTAATAAGATAATCATGACTAGCTATAATTATGAAGATAATAATGTATAATAACAAACTAGCTACGAAATGTAGTGCTATTAAGGAGAGCATATAGCTAGTCATGATTAAGAAGGAGGATTGACTTTTTTTAGATTAATAAGAGGTTGATAAATTTCCAATTCAGAACTATTGAATTGTGTTTTTAGAGTATCTGAAGTTCTGAACTTAAAAATGGTTTATATGCTGAAGAAAAAGGAGTGTCATTACGTAGACGACTTGTTGTTTTGTCTATAGATAAGCTTTGCTGTTTTGTCTTGTTGTTTCCGCGCGTCTCTCTTCCGTTTCCGATGTTCTACTTTTGGCAGAATAAGAAGCCACCCTAGTTTGTGGCTCTCCAGGTAAAGTTTAATTTTGCGTTCAAGGACAAGACCAATTACGTATCCATTCTATTCGAAGGATTTGGCAGAATTTCACGCTGACAAAAATGTGTTAAGAGTCTAATACTAGACCAAGCTCGATTTACCCAGGTGAAGAAAGTTCTAGTGATTGACATTACATAAAGTCTACCAGAGTTTGATAGTTACTAGGTTTGACTATAATAAACCAACTAAGAACAATTCAAATTTGCTAAGCTTAATGTTATATTGTGTCCAGATATGGCCCCTTCGTTGTTATATGTTGTATATGGTGGACATTGGAGTATGGATGAGAAAAGAGATTACACATTTGAAGGAAGTACTAGAAAGGTTACATCATTCGAGTGGGATAAGTCCAATTTGGACTTTGATTCATTTTTGAAGTCCATATACGAGGAGGTCGGTTGTGAACAGAACACACATAGACTGAAGGTATCGTTCCAAATTCCACGGTTTGGAAGAAGTATGTTACCTTACACTCTCGATAGTAATAAAGCACTTAGGACATTTCTTAGGGACCAAGAAGTAGACTCTACACTTTTAAACGTTGAAGTTACTGAGATAGAATCTGTAGAAGAAGTGGTTAGTTTGGCCGTAGATGACAAGGTAGAATCTTGCCAAGATGCTCACATTATGGCGCATGATACCTTTTTTGACAAACATGAGGGAAAAGAAGGCGATGAAATGAACAAGGAATTGAGGGGAAAGGATCAGATGTTGCCTCACAGTAGAGCCGAAAATGAAGGGGATCACAAAGGGAGAAAATCAAAGATGGATGAAATTGCTGAGAAAGGAGGATGTGGTAAAGCTCAGTCTGTCATAGAAGATAATGATGGCCCAGCTGTAAGTAAGAAAACAATGAGAGACAAACCTTTGGGTTTTAATGACCTACGAAAAGAAGACAAACATGAAAAAAATGATGGAAATGCAGCTTGTGCACGACCCCTGCGTCACCTACGAGCTAGGAATGCTAAGAATGTGAACTGTCTGTTTAAGCCAAAGATAAGAAAAAATGCCCAAATTGTAGCTCATGATACTTCAGCTATTGCACAACCCCTACGTCACCTAGGAGCTAGAAATGCTAAGAATGTGAGTTGTCTGTTTAAGCCAAAGATCAGAGAAAATGCCCAAATTGTAGCTCATGATACTTGCTTCGATGAAAACAAGGGAAATGAAGGCAAGAGAGTGAACACGGAAACGAGGGGAAAGGATCAAATGCTGTCTCCTAATAGGGAAAAAAAGGAAGAGTATCACAAGGAAGGGGATGACAGTAGGGGCAGAAAAGAAAAGATGATTGAGATTGCTCAGCAAGGAGAAGGGTGTGGTGAAGCTCAGTCTGAATATAAGAAAATAAGGAGAGGCAACATTTTGCATTTAAATGAAGACCGTGGTAAAGAAGATGAAAATGAAGATCGCAGGGGGAGAAGAAAAGCAAAAATGGTTGAGGTTGTTCAGAAAGGAAGGTGTGGTGAAGCCCAGTCTGAAAGTAAGAAAATCAGGAGAGACAAAATTTTGGATATAAATGAAGACCTAGGAAAAAACGACAGATACGAGGATGAGAAAGTAGAGGGGAATTGTGCTAACATACATCACCTTCAAGCTAAGAAAGCTACAAATGGGGACTGCCGATCTAAGCCAGATACAAACGATAAAGAGGTAAAAGATCTGACCTTTTTTCATAGTTGGGTAATTGATTGTTTATTTGAATACTTTTTTATTTAGTCGGGTAAATGATTACTTTTAGTAAATTCCATTTGACTTCCCATATGACAGGGAAATGAGATAGGGTCAAATATGTGCCACCAGTGCCAGAGGAATGATAAAGGAAAGGTTGTTCGTTGCACAGTTTGCAAGACTAAGAGATATTGTTTGCCATGCATTTCCACATGGTAAGAAAGTTCAGACATAAGGCTGTACTCATGTCTGTTTTAGTTCATGATTGACACTTTTAGCCAAACTGAATCTTTGGTGCAGCCATATAAGAATATAAGATCAATTATCATACCAGAGCTGCTAGCAATGGGTGCTAGTATTGTACTTGCTAAACGCTAACTATAGGAATACATAGGATAGCGTTCACAATGGAGTTGTTTGGATCCTAACTCTTTCGGTTGTATTTCACTTAAGTTTCGCTCATTTCTCCCAATGAGTTAAGGTCTTAGCGTTTTAGTTGACTCAGTGTGCTCTCATTCCATGAAAAGGTATCCTGGTATGACTGAGGAAGCTTTTGCAGAGAAGTGCCCTGTTTGTCTTCAAAACTGTAATTGCAAATCATGCTTGCGGTTGGAAGGATGTATAAGGGTTGGCTGTTTTTTACTTCTTTTCTTTTTTGGGTTATACTGTTGCTAATTCCCTTGGATATCAGCTGTACATGCTAATTACCTTTTTGCACTTTCGCTATTACCTGGGGTGAACTCCCAATATAGGTGTTGAAGTGTAGACGCTCTGAAGTAAGTAAAGATAAGAAGGTTGAGTACTCTAAGTATATCTTGCTCCTGCTTCTACCTTTCCTGAGACAATACAATTCAGAGCAAATAATGGAGAAGGAGATTGAAGCTAAGATTCAAAGTAAACCTTTTGTGTGGTTTTTGCTCCCCTAATAAAGATACATTGATATAATTAGATCGTGAATGTCTGATTTCTGATGTTTGGTGCTGTCCTGTATTTATCTTTACGATTTTGCTCCCTTATTATTTTGAAGGGGTTACCTTTGCTGATTTAGAGTTGCAAAAGGCGAACTGCAAGTGGGAGAGGAAGTACTGGTATGTTCAACTTGTTTTGGTGTGTTTTCTGTACCCCGACAGGTACGTTTTTATGTGATTCTTTGCTGAAGCATGTGCATTGTCACACATGGTTGCAGTAGCAACTGTAAAACGGCTATTGCTGATTTGCATCGAAGCTGTTCAAACTGTTCCTATGATCTTTGCCTTGCCTGTTCTCTAGATGTTAGGAATGAAAATTTGAAGGGTGGAACTAATGCTAAAAGAAAGTCCAAAAGAATCAATAAATTTGTTGAAAGTGGTAGAATGACTTGTCCACCTTGCAACATGGGGAGTTTGGAGTTGAAGCACATTTTTAAGGAGAATTACATTTCTGAATTGCTTGCAAAGGCAGAAGAAACAGTAAAGAAACTGAACTTGGATGGCATGCCAGAAGGTTCTCAGGGATGTTGTTCTTGCTTGAAATCTACCGACGAGGAAGATATTGGTAAAAGTAATACCGTAAGGAAAGCAGCTTCTAGGGAGGGTTCTGATGATAATGTTTTGTACTCTCCAGTAGCAGCTAAGAACATGCAGGATGAGGATTTGAAGCACTTCCGCTGGCATTGGTTGAAAGGAGAGCCGGTGATCATCAGTAATGTGCTGGAAACTACTTCAGGACTAAGCTGGGAACCAATGGTTATGTGGCGTGCATTCCGCCAGCTAAGAACTTTCAACCAAGTAATTGCTATTAACTGTTTGGACTGGAGTGAGGTCAGCACATATTTTAGTACACTTTTTCTATACTAATATTTGCACCGAGACAATAAAATCACAAAATTTTATTAGCAAGATTATTTATTTTTAGCTAATTTTGTTGAATGTATTTGCAGTATCGTGGAAGTTTCTTCTTTTATATCAATCATCTGGCACTGCTCAGTTTTTATTTTTGACATATTATTAGGAAGCAATATAATCATAGCCTCTTACTGATTTTTCTTTTTAACTTTTTTTGCAATTTATATGCTGAAAATGCCCCTTTATTTATGGATGACATCTAGGTTACAGTTAACATCCGCGAGTTTTTTAAAGGATACATGGATCTTCGGTATGAACGTCCTGGTTTGCCTAAAGTTCTGAGATTAAATAACTGGCCAACATCTGATTCATTTGAGGAACGCTTACCGCGTCATGGTACCGAGTTCGTAGACTTGCTGCCTTTAAAAACATATACAGACCCGAGATGCGGGTATCTAAATCTTTCTACCAAATGTCCTCCAGGGTATATAAATATGGGACCAAAGGCATTTATAGCTAATGGAATTCACAAGGAGCTCGGGCTTGGAGATTCTGTAATCAAGCTTCACTTTGATACATCTGATTCTGTATGCTGCCATGCCTCTGATCCTTTTCCCTTTGTCAGATTCCAATGTTGTCTTCAAGATTTTGCTTTTAGTTATCTGTATTCATGTCTCTAAGAATAGGCGGGAAGATGTAAAGGCCATTTTGGGGCAAATGACAGCTTACAAGTTGCAATAAACCCCTATGACCTCACCCATTCCCGTAAAAAATATCATATTACTTTGCTATGAGAGATACTGACTTACCACTGATTTGCAGATGATGTGCATATCTAGAGGATGATAGGGATCGACCTATTAGACTAATAAATAGAAGAGTTAGTTGTTAGTTATATTTCTGTTATTAACTAATAACTAGAGTAGGTTGTACTGGAAGGCTATAAATAGAATAGTATGGGAAGGAGAGGGCAAGCTGTTTTAGACTTTGTCTTGGGACTGGGAAGATTGAGATTACTCTCTCTCTTTGGGGGCTTCGGCCATTGTTACTGTTCTTGATTCAATAAAGCTTCTTGATAAATTTCTGTGAATTTCTCTGTTCTGGTGTTTAGCTCTAACATTGGTATCAGAGAACGTTACTTCCTGGAAACGGAGAATCGGAATCATGGAGGATTTCTACATGACACCGCAAATGGAAAAGAGAATGGACAATCTGAATCTACAGATGAAGGAGACGAACGCTAGGTTGGAAAGCATTTTACGTGACTGTGAGCGTCTAAATCAGGGCTTGCACCGATCGAGGAACACCAAACCTCATCGGCGTTCTGATAAACAGAGTCCATCGCAGTCGCTCACCAAGTCGCAGAAGGAGTCGTGAACTGTTTCGCACTCGTGAAAGGATTGGCGCGAAAAATCGGGGAAGCTCGCAGAAAAGGTTGAGAGCGGAAAAGTGGAGAAAGAGAAGCTCTCAACCCTAGAAAAGGAAAAGCGCTCAAACCTGGAGAAGGAGAAGCATGCAAAGGGCAAGGAAACGAGGACAGGGTTGGACGAAGTGCGCACCAAGCTGCGGCAACGTCACCGGCGAGGACGATCGAGGACTGTGCGTCGCTGCAGTAATTCGAAAAGCAAAGGTTCGTTGCAGTCACCAACGTCTTCTGGTCTTCTGGCTTCCACGCGAGCAGAAGTCCCTAGTTCTCAGGTTTCTTCACTCGCCGGATCTCACATCTCATCATCGCTTATACGTTCAGTTAAGGAAACAGACACTGAAGAGGAGGTTAATCAACCTACGGAAATTTCATCAGACAAAATGGGAGGTTCAGAAATACTTAAACCAGATATACTTACTTATGATGATATGAGCTATGCTAATGTATTAAATTTGAAACCCTTGATTGATTTCGTTCCTGAACTTGGATTGGGAGTTCCAATGAAGGGGCTGAACCAGATTGATGGTTTCCTAATTGATTGTGTTACCTCTATTAAGAACATTCAAGATAGATCGGGAGTAGGAATTACTGAAAATTGGAAGAAAAAGGTTGGTAATATTACTGAGGGTTACGCTAACAGATTCCAGATGTCTGACCATGAAATCAACCCTGCTATCTTCCAAATGGCCTTGATAAGTGGTGAACATGTAAGGATAATGCCATCAGTTTGTATATCACTTCAAGAAGGAGATGTAAGCTTAGACTATCGGTTTGATGATCCTGCTGTGACAAATTCTTATTCTGTGGCTAGAAGCTCATCTGCTAGGTCCCTGGTACTCGTAAGTGGCATTTACAGGGACTTTGTCAGCTCTTGTCTTGATTCTTCCATCTTCCAGCATCAGCAACAAGGATTGAATGATTTTAGTTCTTTAAATATGTTGACTGTTGGGAGAGAGGGTGTTATTGAAGTTCATGCAAACATCTGGGTGTTAGAATCTGGTGTTGAGAACATGAATTATTATTCATTGATCATCTATCAGGACCTACTGATGTCAACTACACTTTTTAAGGACGACTTGATTAAATTTTTTAGTCATGCTGTCTTGATACTGAATCCAAATGTTTTTTCTTCTGGCCTGGGCTCTTGGTCCTGTTTTCGTAAAGGAAATGATACATCTAATAACTCAGGAGGGTGGCATGAGAGGGCATACCACGTGAGAGGGTACTGCTATGTGCTAGTGGACAGTGATCAATTCATCTCAAGAGTTTCAATGGCACTGACCACGTTAGGGGAAGAAGTTGATCTAGAAAGAAATAGATCAAAGTGTGATGGTCCAAGCAAGGAAAATCATCATCATCATCATCATTTTCATTTACCCCAGTGCCGCAAAGGCTCCCACCTACGGTGGGGTAAGGGGAGGTCGGATGTACGCAGTCTTACCCCTGTACTAAAGCACAGAGAGACTGTTTCCGGATGACCCATAGTGAAAATCCCGTCCAAAATTGCATGGACTGACTGCTGCTTCATAACAAAGAAGCGCAGACAGTTTAGTGAGCCATTTTGCTTTATTCCATCATAATCTCAAGCCAAAAAATAATGAATCTTTGGCTCCATTGCAAATGATGGAAAATGAGGAGGAAAAATCTCTGAGAATTGATAAACAACCAGGGAGATACGGGGAAGGTTTCGACTGCCGGTTTTATAGGGCTATAAACTGTGAGTACATTATGATTCTCAACAAACCTACTGGAAGATCAACTAAGTCTCCTTTGTCTCCTTGGGTTCTGGCTGATTGTTCCTCAGAATATCTGGATTTGATAAAGTCGTTTACTTACTTGGTTCTTGCAAAACCAATTGGAGCATCAAGTCCAAAACAAGATGGAGAGTCAATAAGTGATGTTGTGCTTCTTCAATGGCTTAATGATTTATTTGAAGAGTTCATAAGTAAGCACAGGGAGTATTCTGCCACCAGGATTATGCTTCTGCTCCTACTGACAGTGAAGAACAGGAAAATGAAGTTTCAAGTACTGAAGCTACAAATCCAGGATTCAGTGAGGTATTGGGAAGGAAGGGGCATAAGAATGAAGATGAAGCTGAAAGTTGCGGCTGTTTCCTATCACCCACCTTGAGGGCAAGGTGGATGTTTAGGGAGGGAGTATTGATAGGGATAGACCTATTAGACTAATAAATAGAAGAGTTAGTTGTTAGTTATATTTCTGTTATTAACTAATAACTAGAGTAGGTTGTACTGGAAGGCTATAAATAGAATAGTATGGGAAGGAGAGGGCAGGCTGTTTTAGACTTTGTCTTGGGACTGGGAAGATTGAGATTACTCTCTCTCTTTGGGGGCTTCGGCCATTGTTACTGTTCTTGATTCAATAAAGCTTCTTGATAAATTTCTGTGAATTTCTCTGTCCTGGTGTTTAGCTCTAACAGAGGATGATTATGTATGCAATTTGTTTTATATGGTATCATATCTCATTTTTTAAGCCTATAAGTCTGCTGATTTATATCTTTGATGTAGGTAAATGTCTTAACGCATAATCAAGGAACAAACCTAACACCTGAAAAGCAGGTTAAAGTGCAGCATGCTATCCATGATCAGAACTCTGTAGTGATAGTTGATAAGGCTGAAAAGAGAGAGAATGATATCCATAAGTTGAAAGATGAATGCTCTACGCTGGGTAAAAGGAAAATTTTCACTTGTGCAAACCCAGAGAAAAATCAGTATACTGATGGAACTGTTGGTGATATTAAGAAAGACGGTGAAGCTCAGCAGGAAGGGGATCCAACCGGGAACAGCCGTGATGAGTTTGAAGAATCTGATGGTGGTGCTCTTTGGGACATCTTTAGAAGAGAAGATGTCCTTAAGCTTGAAGAATATATCAGGGAACACTTCAAGGAGTTCAGGCATATATATAGTGGCCAGGAGCCACAGGTACAAATGTTTGCATGATATTAATATGTATTTAGAATGATGTGCTTAACATTTAATATGGGGGACATGCATAATTCTTCATGATTTTTTTTTCTTACCGTGTATGTTTTCTTAGGTTGTTCACCCAATTCATGATCAAAGTTTTTACTTGACCATTGAGCACAAGAAGAGACTCAAACAAGAATATGGTAAGTTTAATCATACCACAATAACTGTGTTAATGACCACTGTTTTATTTTCATATTAATTACTCATCAATAGTGCTATAATAAACTTTACACTTTTACAGGGGTTGAACCATGGACATTTGTTCAAATATTAGGGGATGCTGTTTTTATACCAGCAGGCTGCCCTTTTCAAGTTAGGAATTTGAAGGTTTATTCCCATTTTTGTTTTGTAGTTTCAAAAACATTTTATTTGAACAGAAAACACAGTTTTCCATTATCCAGAAAAAACTGGAAGTTTCCGAAGTAGCAGGCCCTTAGTTTTCTTTTGTGCTTAAATTGTTGCTCGAAGGAGACTTCTGAATAAAATTGCCGTCAACTGTTCGCAGTCATGCACAAATGTTGCTCTTGGCTTTGTGTCACCAGAAAATGTCTCCCAGTGCCTTAGATTGACCGAGGAAACCCGCACACTTCCCCAAAATCACAGTGCCAAAGAAGATAAACTGGAGGTTTGGTTTCTTTTCACATTTCCTGAAATTTCTACTGTTCTTCCCTAGTTTTTTATCCCCAACGCATTACATTTATCTTGAAATAATTGTTTTACTTGTTTCCAGCACAGGCCATCTTTTTATGGATTGTTTTTTCTTTTTCTTTATGAATATGAAAGGCATAAATAAAAGAAAAATGGTGATATGTGCCTCCTTTGTTCAATTGAAGTATTTTTGTGTGGGAAAAACCATCAAACAGGCCGTCCTACTATACTCAAAATGGCAATTAAGCCCTCGTACGACGTACATAAATATCACCCATTTAAGCACTCCAACTTCAGAAAACTTAAATTTGAATTTTTATCCGGTAAACATATGGTTAGCAGGTTAAATAGACACGTGGCGATCTATGTGGCACAAATATTTAAGTCCAATGTTAAATGCACACATGGCTTGGCTGATCCCCATGGACTGGCCAATTCTTCCATCTTCTTCTCCTCATAATAAAACCAACAGTGAACGGTCCAGAGGTCCAGCTCCACTTCTTGCTGAAATCAGTCTCAAGCTCAGCCAATATTAACCGTCCGTGCCGCTCCTGGATCTCCCTACCATCACCATAACCTATTGTGGAAACAAGCCTCCTTGGACACCATCAGGAGGACGATTCTTCTTCATCCTCTACTTCTTCTGCAACAACTCCTCGCCTTCACGCCTGTCATCTTTGACTCTAGTTATATCGCCCGGCCATGAACCGTCCAGCAACCAGGTGAAGTAAGCGTACAACACCAGTTTCGGGCTGATTATGAACAGATCCCTCACCTATCTCTTAACTTCCTTGACTTCCTTGTGGTCTTTGAAGCTAGAGACGAGTCAGGGGAAAGAAGTGTGAACGGTGTCATCATTTCCGGCGGACCTTCCAACTTTGTCCACGGATTCCTTCAAATCCTTGGCGTCCCTCCGGCCTTGTCCCTTTAAATCGGTAGCCTCCTTGAAATCATGAATCCATCCGGAAACAATTTGTTGAATTCCTCTGCCAAGTCGCGGTGGTCGTCAGGCAGAGACCTTTGAAGTGGCGGTTTCACGGGTCGTTTTCCCATCCATGAAACCCCTTGAAAGGTGCTGAAAAGGGGTGGCGTTTTTGGGAAGCTGTGCTGCACCCTTTTGATGAAGGGCGTCTCTTTCTCACATTCTTGAATTGCAAACATTGAAAGAAAAGATGAAGAATATAGTGCGCTAAAATTGTTGACCCAAAAAGAAATTAAATTTGGAAGACCACATAAACCCTCGGGATGTTTTTTTTTTTGGTTTGAGGGTTTAATTGAGTGATTCAATACTACAATAGCTTAATTGCCATTTTCAGTATAGTAGGAGGGTCCTATTAATAGTTTTCCCTTGTCGTCATCGTCTTCATCATCATCATTACCCCAGTGCCGCACAGGCTCCCACCTACGGTGGGGTAAGGGGGGTCGATGTACTCAATCCCACCTTTGAACTAAAGCACAAAAGAGATTGTTTCCGGATGACCCATGGTGAAAATCGCGTCGAAAATTGCATGAACTGACGACTGCTTCACAACAAAGAAGCGCATACAGTTTAGTGAGTCATTTTGCTTTATTCCATCATATTCCCAATAGATGGAGAAATAGTTTTCTCTTGTGTTAAAAAATATTAACTAACACTCGTATATTTAAGGGTTCATCGGGGGGGGGGGGTCAAGGAGGATGTTATTCTTAGCTTTTGGCTGCATTTTTTGTCCTCAATAAGTCCCCTTACAGGTTTGCTTCAGTGTATTTTTGCCTCCCTTAATTTGTGAACAGTGAACCATTAGCTGTGGTTAGCATCCTGCATCCCAGCTATTCTCCCGCACGCTCATGTCATACAGGAGGGTATGGCACACAAGTATGGCTGACTTCCATAAAATTGGGAGTTTTATTGCTTGTGTTTGTACCTCCCGTTTGTTTATCCTTTACAGTCCCATCTCTAATCACTTGGTCGATGTTCTTTTAAAAAAAGAGCACCACAGAATTTTGTTATCAAAGAAACTAAGAAAGAATGACACAAATGTCACTTCTAGAGTTTGTGATGGCAGAAATTTGATGAGATTTACCGTCTTTCCAAAAAAGTGATTTAATAACTTCGAAGCCCATAAGCCATTCAAATTTCTTCTCCCTCTATCACTGGGGCAGCTGCCCAGCCTCACTTCTGGCTGCCGCAAACAGAAAATAATTTTAGATATTTTTTCCAAATGATCACCGGAAAAGTTGTTGGCAAAAAGTGGCTGAGTAACAAGAATTTGTTGCCAGTTTGCCACTAGTCACATTACATGTGGGACAATATCATTGATGGTGGCGGTGTGTCACTACTGGCGCCACTAGTCCAGTAGCAATGACATTAAAATCATTGAGCGTGACATTAAAAGTGAGATGTAAAGTCACTTGATTGGAATTTTAAAAAGTAGTTTCATTTACTCCCTCCGTATTCTTTTGTTTCTTACAATTGTTTTTTCACAAATGTTAGGGTAAAATAGTAGGGGAAGTGAATAGTGTAGAAAAAGTAAGAGAGAAGGTGGAAAAGTATAAAAGAGAAGATGAAAGTAGAAAAAGTAAGGGTATTTGAGTATTTTTAAATGAAAAACTTACCAAAAAGGAAAAGTGTTGCAAAAATTTAAAAGGAAAAATTGAAAATAATAATACCAATTATTGCCGGTCCGCTAATAATAATCTCAACTATTGATTATTATTGTATAATCCCAACTATATGGACCGTCCGCCAATAATGGTCCATAACCGCTTATTACCTGCTCTAAAAAGTGAATTTTTAATAGAAATTAAGCGTAAAAATTAAAATTCGGGATTATTTATCGGGATCACCTGCTATATCTCTTAAGAAACTATAGGAATTTATTTATAGTCGGTCACCTCGGACTATTATTGGCGGAAGAGCCTTAAAGTTGGGATTATTATGAAATAATAGATAGTTGGGATTATTATGAGCGGACCGCCAATAGTTGGGATTATTACAATTAATTTTTCCAATTTAAAATCCTTCTCAAAAAAGAAAGTGTAGCAAATAAAAGCATACAGATGGAGTATTGTATTAGTATTATTGGAGGAAACCCCCCTTTTTAAATAAAATCAAAATTTAAACAATGTATGTATTCTGTTGTAGTACTCAAAGACTTAGGTCTGAATGTCTGATGCTGAATTTAGTTGGTTACTTATTCATGAAAACGTGGTCATAATTAGATGCATTAGTAGTGCAGAAATGGGGGAACATGAAATAGGACTTGCAAAATGCAGCAAACGATTTTTTTTTTTAAATATCTAATAATTTAAGACCATCTAACCCTAATTGGCTCATTCCTCTTCTTCAATGGTGTTGGAATTTCAACCCAATGGTGTAGCACTAGTTTCCTCCTGGGCGTTGCTGCTCCAGTGTGACATTTTAATACATGATTATTTAAAAAAAAAATACAAAACATTTCTAGCCACACTTCCCACCATGAAGAATCATAAAGACCACAAATTTCATAAAAGTTCTATCAAGAAATCCCATAAACAAAAATAATGTCCATCAAGAAATCCGGTCTAAATGAAAAAAAAGGAAGTACAAGGTCTCTAAAATGCTAAATGTTTAGGGAAACTTGTTTCCCAATTCTTTTAAAATAAATGGTATGCAAATGAGAATTTGAAGTTTCTAAGTTTCCTACATGTTTCCAAGTTTTAGAAACGGTGAACCTTGAGCTTGCTGAGTTGCCATGCTTCTTAGGTGCATAATTGATTACAACCACAGACGTACCAAGCAAGGGTTGATTGGATTAGCTCACTAGAATATTTATTTTCTTCTTCGTTTCATTGCCAAAAACTATGTACTACCATGTTTTTTTATAAATACAACTATACAAGCTAAATTTGTAGATGGAAAGTAGAAAGATTTAACAAGTGTTTCTCATTTTGGAACAGGTGAAGAAAATAATGGTGTATGCTGTGGCTGAGGCACTCTGGACTTTGGATGAAGGTGCACGAATGTACCCAATGTAGTTCCCTTCCTCCATTTTATTTCTATACCTTAGGTATAGTCGTATAGAAATGGTTGTCCCCCTCTCTTCCTTAATCCGGGGTACTTGTACTTCCTCTCTTATGTTTGCCTCTTAGGGAGTGTTTATGTTTGCTTATGCTTCTTAAAAGCGATTTATTTAAGAGATTATTGCAAAAATGATTTATAGTAAAAGTAGGTAGTGTATGTAAATAGAAGTGATTTGAATTAAAAGGTAGAGTTGAAGTGTTCGATAAAAAAGTGATTTGTGATATGATATTTAAATAAAAGTACAAAAATGCCCTTATCATCATAAATCATATGATGCATACATGATATATTGCTCTCAAAATATCGTTGTGTGTGTATATATATCATGAAAATATTGGATATTGCTTTTAAATGAATGATTTATCCTCCTTAAGAATACTCCAAAGCAAAAGCCGTAAGAATGCCCCCATGTACTTCTTGGATTTGTCATCATACCAACTTTTTGATGTTCCTGAAAAAAGTTGAATCCACAATCCCAATACCCCCCATGCTCCGATCAGACAAGATATTTGGGGGGTTGTAAATCACAGTGAAACAGTCAGTAGAACGATGGTAGATTTTGTACTCGTGCGCACCACAGATTCAACCCAACAAACAAGAATCATACCAACTTTTCCAAAATACCTATGGTGGCACATTTCTCCGGCATTTCCGCAACGTACATAAAAACTTATGGTGCTTCCTAGCCTCGGTTATCTACTTAGTGAGTACTCGGTGAGTATTCGACAAGTACTCACAACTCGAGTGGTGACCTTGCTGATTAGGTACTTGACTCGGTCTGTATATTATTTATTAGTTATTCGTCGAGTACTCGATGGGTTTCTCAACTCAATGAAGTTTTCAACTCGTTGAGTTACTCGTACTTACTCGGTCACATAGAATTTGAAAATCTATGATACAAAGTCTAGGTTTAACAGAGTTCTTGACATTGGCTACCCTCCTAGAGTGATGATATGACTTGGGAACAAGTATGAACAACACAACAAGCCACTGAGGCACGAACAAATACAAGGAGTCAAAACAGAAGGAAGCATGTGAATGCATCACAATCTGTGTGCATGTTGCTTGATATTGATTTAGATTTAGATGATCTGGAAGCGGAAGAGGAAGAACAAGTGGGGAACGTGACTACTAAAGATCTATTTGGAGAAGATCTGGTTGGAGACATGGGAGATGAAGAAGAAAATCACAACCAGGAACCCAATGAAGGTCAATATTGGACCAAATTATTAGACTATTGTTTTTCATGAAACCTTAGAATTTTTATGACTGTCTACTTCATCATTAGGATTTTTATCATTTTATTCCATTTCTATGCATTCTAAGACAATTTTAAGAATATTATATTTCTATAATCTTGGGCAGTATGGGCACCTATCTTATTAAATTTAATTAATACATGCTGAGTAATCATCGAGTAATCTCGAGTAATTGATCTTACTCGTTACTCGGCCCTTGATCGAATTGCTATCGATAAGCGAGTTAACTACCTAGTTCCCAGCTATGACCATGGCGGTCGGTGAGGGTAGGCCATCCTAAAAAAAGTACGAAGCATATTATTTGAGACTTGGGAGAGGATGAAAAGTAATTTAAGATATTGGTGAATAGGTTATCCTTACAAATGTCCTTGAAGCTGGAATAAATTACAAAAAAAAAAACTAAAAGCTCTTAAAAGCATCTCCAAGGGAGCTTTGAGCTTTTGGATTAAGTGCTAAAAATTAAGTAAAGTTGAGGTTTATGAATTGTGAACATCATTTTTAGCTTTTGTCATTAAAATTGTTGAAAAGCACAAGCTATTGCACATAGGGATGGATCGGGAGTGGTCGGATCGGCTCGGTCTCGGAACTAGACCGCCACTGTGCAGTACTGGCCCGACCCTTGTGTAACACTTGAGATTAATTTAAAAGGATTAATAGTACTATTCATACCAACAAGATGCAGCTCCTTTTAAGGGAGCTCGTCACCCAAGAACTCCAAAGTTAAGCGTGCTTGCATTAGTCTTGGGATGGGTGACTCCCTGTGAAGTTTCTCAGGGCATGCATGAGTGAGCACAAAGTGCGTGAAAAAGGTTAATGGCGGTTTGTGAAGACAGTACTAGAGATCTGGAGGGTGTGTAGGGTAGTAACTACTTCGGGCACTACGGGGCAGGGTGTTATAGGTGGTATCAGAGCAACCCTGCGACAGTGTGTTGACCCGTTGGATATTGGGTGCGCACTTAGCGTGGGAGGACTCTGGGATTTGATTGAGATTTGAGATTGGTTTATGGGCGCAACGAGGACGTTGCGTTTCTAAGTGGGGGTGATTGTAACACTTGAGATTAATTTAAAAGGATTAATAGTACTACTCATACTAACACGATGTTAGGAAATTGATGTAACTTACCTCGAAAGTACAACAGCGGGAGTTTAAAATTTTTCCAAACAGATCTTCCCTGATTATGACAAAACAACGAATATGACAGTAATAGTAGATCTGAGATAGAACTTACAGATCTTCCAGTCTATCGGTGATAATCCTTGACCTTAGGTATCCACGTGATTTCTCCTTTCCGAAAGAACTACGGTTAGATGTCCCTAAGAGAAAGGCTAGGAAATCTCTTCGCAGGGAAATAAACTGGTAATACTGAATCTGAAAAATTGGTCTTTAATTATAAAGGAGGAGGATGTATTTACACTAGTTCTAAACTAATTCACCAATCACAATGAAAGTCTTCCTAATTAATGAGTTCTAGTCCAACTAGGACCAATAATTATTGTACTTAATTAAATGAATAAAATAATATAAACAATTATTAGAGGGGAGGATGACTCACGTCATTCCTTCCTCTCTTCATATTTATTTATATTCTAATTTTCTTATAATTCTAAATTATAAAGAAAATTGTCATATTTATTTAATTAAATTTACATCTTATTTAAATAACTAAATAAAGTAAATAAAACAATAACAAGAGAGATATCAGGGATGGCTTCTAACGCCACCCTGCTTCTTCTCTTCTTATTATTATTTTATTTTGTATTTTCCTTTTAATTCCAAATTACAAAAGAAAATATCAACTTTACTTAATAATAAATACATCTAAATTAAGTATAATAAATCTAATTTATCTTTCTTAATTAATTCTATCAAATAGAATTCTCTTTCAACATTATGAATTAAATATATTAATCCAATTAATAAATAACTCATCTTATTTTCAGCATTATGAATTAAACATCATTTAATCCAATTAATAATATTTAACTCCTTCTAACAATTCAATCGGAAGGTATAATCACTAGTTGTGTGACCCATAGGGCCTTATATATTAAGCACTAATCAAATTAAGGTCTTACCGAATCCCTAGACGATTTTCCAGACAAACTTAATATATAAGGACGTTTGCGAGGACTATACAAACTCCCTGTAATATAGAGCTCATAGTGATACGGTCCTTTCATTCAACGAACATTCAACTAAGTCTAGAACTTGATATTGTGTCTATTCCAATAACTTAGTCTCTATGTCTCAATCTTTCCAGATGATCCATAATGATCATATTCGATATCCAAAACGAATATATCTTTGAATTGGCCAATGACTTTATGATCCATCTAGATATGAGAAGTAGAATGTTCTCTCTTAATCTATTATGAGGAATGAATTCTTTCTTGGCTCAAATACTACTTCATGTGCTTCGTGATGCACCCAACACATGCCGTATCTACCCCGATCGAAGTGCAAGCGTTGATCATGGTCAAAGTACATCACTTCACACATGTAGTACGTATTGACCTCAAGTCAGAGGACTATTACACCACTCTATACGCCGATAATCCCATAGACACATGAATAGAACTTATCAAATGGTTTCTCGGTGGGTATGTCAATATTCTCTAAAATATCTATGTGACCATCATGAATTACAGGAACTCATAGTTGTGAGATCAACTATACTTTCTAAAAGTATGATGCAGTCCACATACCAATCTTATCGCATATCATCAATATCCCATTCTTGATGATCATTGATTGGGGCTTATTTTGGGACCTTATGTTATATCATATAAGCTCTCACTTACTTATTGACAACATAAGTCCAAGGGAACACAATTATGAATAAGATATTGACAATCGAAATACTTAATCATCAATGTGTAATACCGTATATATCAAATATATAAAACTGAATGTGATCAAGTACATATATCTCTAAAAAGTGATTGTCGCTAGGACATATATACTATCAATCTCCCACTTGGCCTAGTGCCAATCAATGATGCGTCTAACACCTAGACTCTCAAAAGCCTACAATGTTTATCGCATCTCAAAGGTTTGGTGAATGGGTCAGCCAAATTGACCTCTACGGGAAGGCATTCTATTGCAACTTCTCATTTTGCTATTTGTTATCAAAATATGATAGCAAACCGGTATTTTCTAGTTCCTTACTTTGCATCTTGGTTCCTTAGCTTATGCAAATGCACCGATACAATCACAATAACAATTATTGGATAACTGTCGCTAGGAACCACCCCTATTTCTTTAAGGAACTAACGTATCTAAACGCTTACCTATGTTGTATCAAATGCAACAATTTACTAGGCTCTAGTTGTCGAATTTACAATAGTTTTTTACTTGCAACTCTTGCAGCATTACTATTACATTGAGACTAAAAACGTATACTGACGGTGACTCGTAGTTTTTCTTATCATACATGAAACTAGTGCTAGAATAATTAAAATTCTACTTGTCCTTTCTGTCTACCATAGACAAAAGATATTCCTGAAGATTTTGGGTGACCATTCTTTCACTGACTTCAATGAGGGGATATCATTCTCTATGATCAACATATATGATTATAAAGACTACGCTATCCTCGTTGCACACTCTAAACACGCAAGCACCCTCATTTCATTTGATGAGGTCAAACGATTTGACTATTTCATCAAAATTAATATTTCAACTCCTAGAGGCTTGTTTTAGCCCATAAATATATTTCTCTAATTAACATAGTGATTTAGAATTTGACTTGGATGCAAAAAAATTCAGGTTGTACCATGTACACCTCCTCCTTGAGGTTTCCATTAAGGAAATGGGTTTTGACATCCATTTGTCAAATCTCATAATCATAGTATGTAGCTGTCACAAGCAAAATCTGAATGGACTTGAGTTTTGCAAGTAGCGAATAGGTATCACTATAGTCAATTCCTTCTCTTTGACTATACCTTTAGCCACTAGCCTAGCTTCATATGTTTGCATCTTACCTTCAGCATTAGATTTTCTTCTAGAAAATCCTTTGCATCCAATGGATCTAACCCAATAGGCAAGTCAATCAAGTTCCATACTTGATTGATATACATCAAGTCCATTTTAGATTTCATGGCATCTCACCACCTCTTTAAATCAATATTTAGTATTGCTTTAGTGTAGGTCTTAGGTTCATCCTTATCAGAAATCTCAACATCATCATGATCCTCCATGAGGAAGTCAAACCTAGTTAGTTCATGACGAATCCTTGTAGAACCACAGAGTTGAATGTTTTGCATTTTGTTCAGGCTGTTCATTCTGTTTGTGAAGAGGTTCTCTTTCATTGGACTATCCAATGCTCAGAGAGTTTTTTGGTGCTATACTCAGAGAGGAAGAGTTAGGTGCAGAAGGAATGACAACCATGTCATTACTTTCCTCATAAGAATCACTTGCTGGTGCGAAGCATTTCCTATATTACTCCCACTAGCTGAAGGATATCCTCCTAGAGATATTCTTCAACTTAATTCTCCCACTGAATCCTTCGTCAGACCATCTAACAAATCTTCATTCTCTATGTTACTTCAGCTTTCAATTTGATTAATGCACATTTCTTTACATATGTAGGGCAACCCACATTTAATATGTGAAGAAAATGTCTTTTATTATACTATAACTCATATAGTACGTTTTGCACTAATCAAACTATTCAGAATGCATATTGAGATTTATAGCATGTACCCTCAAAAGAATGTTTGGAAGAGAACATGAATTCATCATAGATCTAGCCATGTCTAACAAAGCCCTATTTCTCCTTGCAGAAACGCCAGACTTCTAAGGTGTTCTGCAGGAGTTCATTATGATCGAATTCTTTGACCTTTTAAATAAATCAGAAATTTTACTTAAGTACTCTTTGGCTTGCTATCCTTTTTCCTAGAAAAGGTTTATTAGTCAAGTTGTCTGAAAGACAAGATTCACAATTTCCATATGACTCAAAAGCAAATGGTGTTAAATAATCTAATTTATTTAACGTTGCTATTCTTGTTTCATTAATTTGACCAAGTTTGCAATGTCATAGATAGGTAGTAATTTTTTTGATTACTTAATCGAGATCCTTTTATTTTATTCATTTAATATCTAATATGTCGATTGATAATTAACCATTCATAAGAAAAGCATTTCCACAACAACACCATTTTACAAAAATGACAATTATTATTAGCAAAATGGAAATAGAAATCCTTTAATGTCTAACATATGAATGGAAATAATCTTCTTGGTAATAGAAGGAATAAAATAAAAATTATTTAATTCTAATCAAAAATCACTGGGCAAATCTAAACTATAAGATCCTATCACGTTCAGCAGCAACTTTTGCTCCAGCCTTCACGCGTAGGTCAATTTTACCCAGTCCAACTGCTACACTGTTTCTCAGGCTTCTGCACATTTTTGCATATGTGTAAGCCATAAGTTGTATCTAATACTATAACAATGAGAGTTAGTTATAGACATATTTATTTAATGATAAAAATACCTGAGCTTGAAGCACCCGGTGCTTTGGCTAGATTAGCCTTATACAGCTCAAAATCTCTCTTCCAATGTCCATTCTCTTTGCAGTAGAGGCAAACATCATTTGCAACCTTTGGCTTCATATGACCTCCACCTTTAGGCTTCAAAGCTGTAGGAATAGGTCCAACCTTACCTTTCTTCTTTTGCTTATTCTTGTTCTTAGAACGAAACTTAGCATTAGAGCTTACCATAAGAACAATCTTTCCTTTAAAGGTTGAGGCTTCATAAGACTTGAGCATGTTATGGAGTTCAGGCATGGTCGCTTTCGTTTTGTTCAAATTATAATTCACAATGAAGTTAGTAAATGAACTCGGAAGCGAATATAGGATGATAGCAGCTGAGACACGATCCTCAAACTTAATTCCGGTGGTAGCAACTCTTTCAATTAAGCCAATCATTTTGAGGACGTGCTCAGACACGTTGCCACCCTCTTGAAGCCTACACTTGAAAATGTCTGTAAGAAGTTCATACTCTAGAGTCTGACTTTCCGAATCAGACTTTTCAAGTGTTCAAGCATCTCGAAGGCGCACATCCTATCGTGTTGCCTTTGCAACTCCATAGACATTGCAGCCAACATAACACATTGCACAGTTTTAGCATCAGTGACATGTTTCTCTCGAGCAGTCAGGTCAAACGTGGCAAACTCAGGAGAGTTGACATCAGGAATCTTGGGTACCGGTGTGTCAAACACATACTCAATATTTTCTTGCCTACGAACTAAACGCACATTTCTTTCCCAGTCCAGAAAGTTTGGTCCAGTAAGCTTGCATGTATCCAAGATACTTCTCAATGATAAATTCGACATTCCTAAAAGCCTAAAGAAGTTCAAATAGAATGGGAATTAAAATTCATATAATAATTCCTATGATCACATTTAGTTAACTAAATAATATGGACTTTTAATTATTTAGCTCCTACTATTTTGCATGCTCTTTGACCCCAATAAAAAGAACATGGATTGTTTTCACAATCATAGTGGCCAAGATCCACATTCATACTATTACAGTCCCAGCTTGGGCTGATCACTGCAATAATATAATGGGTAGGTCCCTAAATCAATTGCGTCCAAGTAATTCTTGGTTGATCAATTTTTAATTGATCGACATCCTTAAATTAACACTGACGTTTGGGCGACTCGAGCTAATTTAAGTAAGTCAAAACCATCACGTGATCACAAACATATGTATCTATAAATTAGTTCTATATTTTGTCGAATGGAATAAACATTTGGATGAAATATTCTTCAACGAAAAAATATTTCTACTAATTTAATTATGATGAGTGATGTCGTTATCCTAGAAAAGACTTAAATTTTAATTTATGGGGAACATTTAGCGGGGTATTAAATTACTTATTTAATCAAGATGCTTAAAACATATTATCAAATAATATGTAGATGTGGTCTAACTCGGATAGATAAATTAAGCATGCATTATAAATCTAATTTATAAACAGATACAATTAACAATTAATATGAGCATGCTAAAATAATAATTATAATTTCCGATTAAAGCTAGTCCTTATAAATCTCCAAGATAATTAATCTTAATTAAGGACAGTTTAACTTAATTATTGTTCTAACTGTAATTTCTCTACCAACTTATGAAGGAAAACAAACATACATAGTATATTAGATATTTATCTCTCTAGAGTCTAAGACTATGTAGATAAACAACACATGAGACCTAACAAAACAAGTTCCAAAAATATCGCAGATCAAATCGTTCCTTCATATGTACAACGTAGTCTACCAAGTACCAACGTCCGTATGAAGATCGGCGTTCTGGGCGTGTTTGTCGCTGGTTTGCAGAGCCATCTTCATTTGGTCGCCGTAGGTTCTTTGGTGGCCGGCCTTGAATTCTCGTTTGCGAATATTGGTCGCCGAAGTAGATAACGCAAATCTAATTTGATTTACTTCCTATTTCTTAATTTCGAAGATCTAATTTAAAAAAAAATATGCAGATCAACGTTGATGGAGTAATGGGACTAGGCCCAGAGCGTAATCAGCCAAAGCCCCGAACTTGGACCCATGGATCCAAGTCCACAACCTGGAGCCTGCTAGCCAGCCCAGCAGGGAGCCTGCTAGTCCGACCGACCTCCCAGCCCGGAAGAGTAACGGTCAAGCAATTAATGTGCTATTAATTATGTATTTAATTCCGCATTAATGTTGTAATTAATTAGTCATTATTATCGGTAGCGGTTACGATTTGTATACGCCTATAAAAGGCGGGTTGTAATTCAGATTAGGGAAGCGAATTCTATATGCTATTTCTGGCTACCAAATTCCCTTTGCGACTTTCCTTATTCATATTACTTTCTTGATTCCTCCTTGAGTGTCGTACGTAGCTTTCCTAAAAGTCTACGAACGTCCTATTTTGGACCAACAAACGTTTTCCCCATATCGAAGAACTAGATGCCAATTTCTAAAAAAAAACATACTCCGTAAGTCTTATTCAAAATGTGTATTTCAATCTTGAAAAGAGAGTTACGGCAAATCACATACTATTTCAATTATATATTTTGATCACAAAATATATTAGATTCACATAATGTCATTAGAATCCGTTTGTCTCTAATACCACTATTAGGAAATTGATGTAACTTACCTTGAAAGTACAGCAACGGAAGTTTAAAATTTTCCCAAACAGATCTTCCCTGATTATGACAAAACAACGAATATGACAATAATAGTAGATCTAAGATAGAACTTACAGATCTTCCAGTCTATCGGTGATAATCCTTGACCTTAGGTATTCACGTGATTTCTCCTTTCCGAAAGAACGGTTAGATCTCCCTAAGAGAAAGGCTAGGAAATCTCTTCGCAAAGAAATAAACTGGTAATACTGAATCTGAAAAATTGGTCTTTAATTATAAAGGAGGATGATGTATTTATACTAGTTAGGAGTGGACTCGGGCCGGGCCAACCGGCCCGGAACCGGACCGGCCCGCTACTGTGCGGGCCCGGACCGGCCCGGTTTGGCGGTTAGTTCACGGTTCGGGCCACCCGGCCCGGTCATCAGGCGGTTCGGTCCCGGGCCCAGATTTTAGTGAACCGGGCCGGCCGGGCCTCAACGGTCACTTTTTTTTAATTTTTTTTTAAAATAATAGAAGGCTCCATAGCCGTTGGGAGACCTCCCAAACGGCTCTATAGCTGTTGGGAGCATAGGAGGGGGGGTCTGGGGGGTTAGGGGGGTGGGGTGGGGTGGGGGTGGGGTATACAAAAAAAAACCTATTTATACTCCTATTTTTTATACATTTTTTACACCTCTTCTTCTACAACTCTTCCTACTCTCTAAATTCTCTATTCTCTCAATCTCTCATATTCAATCATCTTCATTCTTCATCTTCTCCAAATTCTTTCTACATATATTACTTATAAATATACACTTATACACATTCATATTATAATTCTTTACGCATTATATTATATATACTATATATTGTTATACATTATATTATATATTACTTATAATATATTTACACATTATATATTTATATATACTATATATACTATAACATTGAATGTTGATTATGAAGTTGGTGATGACTTTGACGTTCTTAAGTGGTGGAAGGAAAATGAAAGAACATTCCCGATTTTATCAAAGATGGTTAAGCAAGTGCTAGCAATGCCGATATCAACCGTTGCCGTGGAACAAGAATTTAGTGCGGCCGGCAATGTCCTAACCGATTATAGAACGAGGTTGAGTCCGAGCTCTCTTGAGACATTAGTTTGCTTTCACGATTGGTTGAAGGCCCAACGAAGAACTCAAGAAATTACCATCACTCCCACCCGCCACTTTATGGAGGAAACAACCGAAGGCGGAGATTCCGATTGATTTTTTATTACAAAATGTATTACATTTTTTAAATTCATCCTAATTCTCAATTGTACTTCTTATTTGAAATAAATATACTTGAATTCGAATATAATATATTGTAATTGTAATAAGAATTATTCTAATAATATAATATATAATAAAAATAAAAATAAAAATAAAAGGCCCGGCCCGGCGGGCGGCCCGTGAACCGGGCGGGTGACCCGAACTAAACCGGATCCGGGGTAATCCGGGCCGGTTCCGGGCCTGCCTTCCGTGAACTGAGGCCCGGCCGGTTCTAGGTCCGAACCGGGCCCGGCCCGAACCGAGTCCACCACTAATACTAGTTCTAAACTAGTTTACCAATCACAATGAAAGTCTTCATAATTAATGAGCTCTAGTCCAACTAGAACCAATAATTATTGTACTTAATTAAATGAATAAAATAATATAAACAAGGAATTTTATCAATTCAGGACCCGAAAGATAGAGTAATTATCAATTCGGGACCTGAAAGATAAAATGCATCGATATAGGACCCGAATGATGAAAAACTATCAATTTAAGACCTCAATGATTGAAAACTATTAATCTAGGACCTAAGTTCTCCTAATTTTTTTATTGAAATTTTTTAAATATTATTTCGTTTTATGAAACTAATAAACATTTGTGAAGAAAAGTTTATCAAAAATTAGTAATGGAATTATTAAAAAAATTAAATAAATCAAAACCTATGAAACGTTAGGTCCTAAATTGATAGTTTTCCATCATTCGGGTCCTATACCGATACATTTCATCTTTCGAGTCCTGAATTGATAAATAATCTATCTTTCGGGTCCTGAATTGATAAATTTCCTATAAACAATTATTAGAGGGGAGGATGACTCACGTCATTCCTTCCTCTCTTCATATTTATTTATATTCTAATTTTCTTATAATTCTAAAATATAAAGAAAATTGTCATATTTATTTAATTAAATTTACATCTTATTTAATTTACTAAATAACTAGTACAGTACCCGTGCATACGCACGGGTAAAGACCCGTTGTGCATATATTTGTATTCAAAGTTTAATTAAATACAAAAAAATGATTTTAAATTTTAACATTATTCCAAAAAAGTTACTCCGTATTATAGTGAGTATCGTAATTCCTTAAAAAAAGGAGTATCGTGAAAATATAAGTGCAATATTAAATACTAAAAGTAAAAGAATATTAGGCGAAATTAATTGACAATATCAATTATAGAAAAAATAATTAAAAGTTTAAAATTCACAAAGTGCACTGTCTTTGTCCTCTATTGCAGCTCAAATTCTTTTTTTTTTGTTGAAAAAAGTCATTGAGTTGACAATTATGGATTTGGCTAAATTCTATTGACAATGTCTATTTTTGTTCTTATTTGGACCAAGTAATCTAACAATTTCTCTAGATGTTTAATTAAAATGTTCTATATCATAATTTAGCCATTTGCTTGTTTTCTTTGATTAAGAGCTACGGAGTACTCCCTCCGTTTCCAAAAGAAAGTCACGGTTTAACTTTACGATTATTATGGAAATAAATTGACTTTATTGTAGAAAACATTGTTTAGACATTGTTTGGCACTATTTGAACACTGTTTGGCACTGTTTCGCACTGTTTGGCACTGTTTGGATGTAGATTTCTTTGCCAAATAAGGAAATAAGAGAATCGTGACTTTGTTTTTGAAACATCTCAAAAAGGAAAGTGTGAGTTTCTTTTAGAAACGGAGGGAGTATTAGATTGAGCAAAATGTAATGTCATAATAATATACTTTTTCATGAGATTATAATAAATGTTATAGAAACCATTGAAGTGTGAACAGATCAATTAGTTGAACTGGGTAGAAAAGTGTGGTCTAGATCCATGTAGTTGGTGGTACCCATGAATATTTAGAGGCCGTTTGGCAACCCTCATTTTCGGCTTATCAGGCTTATCAGCCAACTTTTTTACCAAACACGTAAACTTTGCTTTCGCGCGCTGAATTGTGTAATAAGCCGAAAAAGTAAGGTTAGAGTTACTTTTCTGGCTGTATTGGCTGAAGTTACTGTAGATGATCATTTTAGCTATTTTTACATATAATTTTTTCTTTATTTTATTAATAAAATATATTTTAAAAATATTTTTTTCTTGTATCAGCAGAATCAGCCAATGCAGCCACTTCAGCCAGAACTTCATAAATTTCAGCAGAATCAGCCAAAACAGTCGATTTTCGTGCTACCAAACGGGCTCTTAATGTCTAAAGAAATCATATAAGTGTAAAGAGATAACATTGTTGTTATTGAAAAAGATTTAGAAACAACGTGTTTTTTAAGTTTTGTTTAATATTTGGTTTCCTATAAAAATAGAAATGATAATTAAAGCCTAAAAGCCTAAAATTCACATGTAGTGTTGCTAAGTATGAGTAATAAGAAGGTATAAATGGATAGGAATCAGTGCATGATCTTTGCACTATAATGTGACTCAAACAATCAAACTTTTGTTCGAGAAAAGTAAACAAATTGGTTATTGTAGATTTGGCTTGATTTTATCTACCATAATTAAATTTATTTTTATGTGGGAAATGTTTAAGATGTGCATAAAGTGTTGCCAAGTATGAGTAATACAAAGCTATAAAGTGCAATCTTTGCACCGCAGGGGCGGACCGTAGTACAGACCCAGGGGGTTATCGCCCCCCAACAAGAATTTTTTTTAGTGTATATATATATATGAAAAATAATTTTCTCTCTCCGAAAAATATTTTGAACCCCAAAAAAATATTTTCGCCCCCAAGATGACTTTTCTGGGTCCGCCCCTGTTTACCCCTGTTTGCAACTCTGTTGCAGATTTGTAGTACGAACTTTTTTCCGAGAAAAACCAAACGTCTGTCCATTATAGATTTTTCTAAATTTTATCTACAATGATTAATTTGAATTTGATTGGAACCAAGTAGAATGACTGTTTTTCAATGGTTAATTAAAATTGTTCTATATTGGAACTTAGTTAGTTAAAATTTGAACCGACTCAAATAAACCACATCAGAGTCTTCAAGATGATACTGCTAAACATGCTATGCTGATAAATACTTAAAGTACAAAGAGTTTAATGCAATTCTTAATTCATAATGAATTACGGAGTATAAAAATATAGATTATAACATTCATGACACAAACATGTATCTACAATATTATTATTATTATTATTATTATTATTATTATTATTATTATGGTTAATAATGTAAAATTCTAAAATTTATGTACTACGTAGTATTAAATAAAGAAGAAAGTGGGTGAAAAAAATCTGAAGCAATTCATCATCTATACGGATGTTCCATTAGATTTTAGAACAGAGAACATCATAACAGAGAAGCAATTCATCATACAAACAGATGCTCCGTTAGATTAGAAAACACAGATTACAGAAATAGAGAAATGAAGAATTAAAGTAGCACCTCTACTACCTGGTAGGTTGGTACAGTAGTAGCATTATTTGGAGGTCCCTTGGTTGATGTGATCTGGGTGCGAGAATCATTCATACGTTTATAGATGGAGAATCCTAAATTAAGTAAACATGGTTTAAATGGCTAGGAGATGAGAGATGAGTAAGGCTGAAAATTTGTTGTGCATACGCATGGAATTACGGAGAAGATAAACATGGAAAAGAGAAAGAGGGGCAGGACGTTTATTTTATTGGTTGAGCAGCTTATAAAGCCACGTGGCAGTAAAATATGAAAGGAGAGAAATATGCTGAGAGACAATAGGATTAATGAAGGACAGAACGGTAATTTGATGAGGTATCTCTTTTCTTATATATAAATAGAAGTAAATAAAACAATAACAAGAGAGATATTAGGGATGGCTTCTAACGCCGCCCTACTTCTTCTCTTCTTATTATTATTTTATTTTGTATTTTCCTTTTAATTCCAAATTACAAAAGAAAATACCAACTTTACTTAATAATAAATACATCTAAATTAAGTATAATAAATCTAATCTATCTTTCTTAATTAATTCTATCAAATAGAATTCTCCTTCAACATTATGAATTAAATATATTAATCCAATTAATAAATAACTCATCTTATTTTCAGCATTATGAATTAAATATCATTTAATCCAATTAATAATATTTAACTCCTTCTAACAATTCAATCAGGAGGTATAATCACTAGTTGTGTGACCCATAAGGTCTTATATATTAAGCACTAATCAAATTAAGGTCTTAGTGAATCCCTAGACGATTCTCCAGACAAACTTAATATATATATAAGGACGTTTGCGAGGACTATACAAACTCCCTGTAATATAGAGCTCATAGTGATACGGTCCTTTCATTCAATGAACATTCAACTAAGTCTAGAACTTGATATTGTGTCTATTCCAATAACTTAGTCTCTATCTCTCAATCTTTCTAGATGATCCATAATGATCATATTCGATATCCAAAACGAATATATCTTTGCATTGGCCAATGACTTTAACTCCGCCATGATATCATTTTTTTGGTATCATGCCTGTCCCAAGCCAGGATAAAGGAGGAGGGTGTTGTGGTAGGCGTGTGACGGCCAACAGTATCACCTAGTCACATCACATGACATGATTGCCATAGTCATGGATGAACTTACGAAGTCAATTCAAGACGATATACCGTGGTGCATGATGTTTGCCGACGATATTGTATTGATTGATGAGACGCAATCAGGTCTTAAAGCAAAGTTGGAAGTATGGCGACAAACATTGGAGAATAAGGGTTTCAAACTAAGTCGGAGCAAGACAGAGTACATGGAGTGCAAGTTTGGTGGAGGTAGAAGTAGTGGTAATAGCGAAATTACTCTGGATGGTAAGGAGATACCAGTCAGTGATATGTTCCGTTACTTGGACTCCATAATTCAGAAGGACGGTGAGTTAGATGGAGATGTATCCCATAGAATCAGAACAGGGTGGATGAAGTGGAAGAGTGCGTCAGGATTTCTATGCGACCGAGGTATGCCGACTAGACTGAAGGGTAAATTGTATAGGACAGCAATTAGGTCTGCATTACTGTATGGCGTAGAGTGTTGGGCGGTGAAACAATGTCACATTCAAAAGATGAGTGTGGCAGAGATGCGCATGCTGCGTTGGATGTGTGGGCATACTAGGAAGGACCGCGTGAGGAATGAGACAATCAGACAAAGGGTGGGAGTAGCACATATTGAAGACAAGATGCGGGAGTCGCGCCTACGGTGGTTTGGTCATGTGCGTAGAAGACCGAGTGATGCACCTGTTAGGCGAGTTGAGATGTGTGGAGAAGAGGCAGGGAGGAGAGGGAGAGGAAGACCCAAACAGACGTGGGTTAGGGGAGTTCGAAGTGATATGCTTCTTCTGGGGTTGAATGAGGGCATGACTTTGGAGAGAACTAATTGGAGGGCGAGTATTCACGTGAAGGAGTGATCTTGATAATCTTTTTCCCTCATCTTTTTTTTTCCTAGTTTTTTTTATCCTTATATATATATGCATTATTTGCAGCCTTTTTATTTTATCATTTTTATATATATTCATCTTTTTTATATTATCTTTTCATAATAGCTTATCTTTTTTTCTTTATTCCTTCTTTCCCTTTTGGTTGTGATATCATGTATCGATTCATGTTAGCCGACCCCAATATCTTTTGGGACTAAGGCTTGGATGTTGTTGTTGTTGTATTGGCCAATGACTTTATGATCAATCTAGATATGAGAATTAGAATATTCTCTTTTAATCTATTATCATGAATGAATTCTTTCTTGGCTCAACTACTACTCCATGTGCTTCGTGATGCACCCAACACATGCCGTATCTACTGTCACGCCCCGGACCTACCCGGACACGTCAACAACCCGCCGTACAGTACGAATAGTCAACCGCAGTCCGACTCATCCATACTATACAAGGCGTCTTGAATACCATTCACACATAGTACATCCATAAACAAACATAATGTAAAACATTTATTAAAACAGCGGAAACAATTGATACAAGTGTTCAAGCCACACTTGGCATAATTAGGCATGCAAGCCCCCAAAGTAATTATTCAGAAAATATTATCCATGAGCATTATTCATATTGTTTTTCAAAACAAGAACGGGAGAAGCACGAACCAAGTCTTCTCCTCAGAAACCTCCCGAAGCAGCGGCTGGTGGTAGCAACCTTCAAGTTCTACCTGAAACTGTGATGTGGCCTCCCCCGTGAAGGGGAGGTCAGTGCTTGGAAGCATATGACAAGTACAATGACAACTATACTAAGTATAATCAAAGTTTAAATCTCTGAGGCCCTCAACTAGGGCATTATTATATTATAGTTAATCCGTTCATTTAATATCAATTCATCATTTTTTTATCACGGTCTAGAGCCCAGCTCATAATCACCGTTATCTACTACGGTCTAGAGCCCAGCTCATAATCACCGTCATCTACTACGGTCTAGAGCCCAGCTCATAATCACCGTCATCTACTACGGTCTAGAGCCCAGCTCATAATCACCGTCATCTACTACGGTCTAGAGCCCAGCTCATAATCACCGTTATCTACTACGGTCTAGAGCCCAGCTCATAATCACCGTCATCTACATCGGTCTTGAGCCCGGCTCATAATCACCGATTCCTTATAATTCAAATTCTTAGGATCTAATTCATCCATTTCTCAACTAACATTTCCAACTAATATTTCAATGCTAGTTATTTATTTATTTCAATATAATTCCTTCTTCTTGCATAATTGGCCTTAGTATCAAGTATCACTTTCATACCTTCATGGCTTCTCCTCATGGCATCAAAGTATACTATCCCAAATGATGTTCATGGTTGGCACAACCATCATACACACATATTCATAACATCTAAACATACACAATTCATTCATAAATTTGTGTATCATGCATACTATAATTTTAATCAATAATAGTTCTATTTAGGCATTATTAACCATCAACAATTCATGCACATCACATTTATAATCACTTAGGAAATCCCATGAAATTTACCCAAAGATTATAAGTATCATAGTCGGTCATCCTCACCTTAATTAATGCTTAAGCGCGTTCTACGTTTCTTGATTGAACTTTGACCAACTCCGGCGACTTTGACCAACTCCGGCGAACTTTGACCAACTCCGACGAAACTCCGGAGAGGCTCAAAAATACTTTAAATCAAGTTCCTAACAAGGTTTTACCATCACAAAACCCATATCAACACAAATAACCTATAAAAGGTTATTTTCCGGCAAACCGGTCGATTTGGCTTCTAAGTCCGTTTTTGGACTTAGAATCACTTTCCAACCCATCATTCCACACTTAAATCATGTAGAACAATACTAAAGGTCTTTTATATGATATATACCTTATATGCTAGAAGAAAAACAAAGGAAAAGTTATGATAAGGTCATTACCTTAATTTTCACACCCTTTTCCTAGCTTTTTCCTTCTTAAACTTTCTTCTTGGACTCCCTTTAGCTTGAGTTCGGATTTGGGCTATGGAGATGAAGTTTGCAGAGCTCTTCTCTCCTTCTTGGTGTATTTGGGTCGAAAATGATGAGGGTAAGGAGGTAGGGGTGGTTCCTTCTTGTCTCATCTAGACAATGAGTGAAGGGAGGGGGCCTACTACATGTCAAAAGTGTCTCCCCCATCCTCTCAATTGTTGTTCAGCCAATTTGGCACTCATCCAGCCCTCAAGGGTTGACAATTTCGTGGGGTGGCCCCCACCCATGTGGGAGGTCATCCCAATTTGTCCCAAAGTGTGCAATTTGCCCCGAAAATTGTATTTCTCGGACTGTTTTAAGTATATTTTATTTTATCGGGTCAAATAAAATATAACACTTGTTCCCAATTCTTAATGGACCTTAGAATCAATATGCATCCCTCAACTTTAATTTAGAAGTCTCCGAAATCCCTTTTCGGGCTGTTATCTGATAGATTGCCGATACTGATAATTTGGCCCCGTTTGACCTACCGGTCAACCCTATGCCATTGTCATGGCTCAACTAGGATATCCACCACCATATACATATTGTCTAGTCCAAGATCAATATAATATGTGGCCCCGACAATATCGGGCGGTCCCCAATCCCGATGTGGGCCCCACGTGCATTTTACTATTCACGCGAAAAATATATAATACAAATTCACAACTTCGTAAATTCATTAAAAACTTCATAAGGTTCAATAAATTATTCGTTTAAAAGTAAATACATTTGGGGACGGTGTTACAAGTTCACCCCCCCTTATCTGGGATTTCGTCCCCGAAATCCACGTGTCTAATCGAAAAGGAAAGGGTACTGCTCCCTCATTGAGACCTCAGTCTCCCAGGTTTCTTCTTCGACTCGATCACTCCTCCAAAGGACCTTTACCATAGGAATCTCCTTGTTCCTTAGTTTCTTTACCTGTTGACCCACAATCTCCACCGGTTCCACCGCATATTGTAGGTCTTCACGTATCTCTACTGGTGGTTTCTCAAGGATATGAGACGGATCTCGCACATATTTCTTGAACATCGATACATGAAACACGTCGTGTATCTTCTCAAGTTCTGGCGTCAATTTGATACGGTAAGCCACGGCCCCTATCCTTTCAAGGATTTCAAATGGGCCAATGTATCGGGGGTTAAGTTTTCCCCTCGATATAAACCTGATGATACCTTTCCAAGGAGAAATCCTTAGAAAGACCTTATCGCCGACCTCAAACTCCAATGGCCTGCGTCTTTTGTCAGCATAACTCTTTTGCCGATCTTGGGCAGCCTTGAGTCTATCCTGAATGATCTTCACCTTAGCCTTGGTGATTTCGACAAGTTCAATCCCCTCGAGCTTGGCTTCGCCAACTTCGTCCCAACACAACGGTGTTCTACATTTCCTCCCATACAATGCCTCGTATGGAGGCATGCCAATACTCGCCTGATAACTGTTGTTATAGGCAAACTCAACCAGAGCCAAATGTTTGTCCCAACTCCCTTGGAACTCCAGAGCACATGCCCTAAACATATCTTCCAAAATCTGGATCACCCTCTCGGATTGCCCATCCGTCTGTGGGTGAAAGGCTGTGCTAAACTTTAGCTTCGTACCCAAGGATGCTTGAAATTTTGGCCAAAATCGGGATGTGAAACGTGGGTCCCTATCCGAGACAATGGATATCGGAACTCCATGCAGTCTCACAATCTCCTCCGTGTATAGCTTTGCCAATCTTTCAAGAGGATAAGTAATGTTGATAGGCAAAAAGTGTGCACTCTTGGTGAGCCTATCAACCACTACCCATACTGCATCATAGTTGTTCACTGTTCGTGGCAGCCCCACCACGAAGTCCATGGTCACGTGCTCCCACTTCCATTCTGGAATGGTAAGTGGTTGCAAAAGTCCCGCCGGGTGTTGATGCTCCGCCTTGACTTGTTGGCAAGTAAGGCACCGACTCACGTACTCTGCGATGTCCCTCTTCATACCCGACCACCAGTAACTTTCCTTCAAGTCTCGGTACATTTTAGTACCTCCTGGATGCATGGCATACGCCGAAGAATGAGCCTCCTCCAGTATAGACTTTTGGAGCTCCTCATTCCTTGGTATGCATACACGGCCTTTAAACAATAAAAGACCGTCATCACGTACCCGAAAGTTCTCAACAGGTCCCTCAAGGATCTGTTCACGGATCTTCTGACCTTCTTCATCAATGGCCTGACATCTACTGATCTCACTCAGCAATGTAGGCCTAACCTCGAATCTAGCAATGAGGACCTCACTCGTGGACACCTCCACTTGTGCCCTTAGTGAGCGTAGACACGTGAGTAACGTCCCCGATGTACTCTTTCTGCTCAGTGCATCGGCTACCACATTGGCCTTCTCGGGATGATAGTCGATGATCAAGTCATAGTCCTTGATCAACTCCATCCATCTCCTTTGTCTCATATTCAACTCTTTTTGAGTGAATACATACTTCAAGCTTTTATGATCGGTGAAAATGTGACACGTCTCCCCATAGAGATAATGCCGCCAAATTTTCAGTGCAAACACTACTGCTCCCAACTCTAGATCATGGGTAGGGTAGTTTGCCTCGTGTTTCTTCAATTGCCTTGAAAAGTATGCAATCATCCGACCGTTTTGCATTAGAACACATCCAAGCCCTTGGATGCTAGCGTCACTGTATATGTCGTACCCTATCCCTTGTGTGGGTAGAGTGAGGACTGGTGCTTCTGTAAGCCGTTTCTTTAGTTCGAGAAACCCTTTCTCACAATTGTCGTCCCATATGAACTTGGCCCCTTTCTTTGTGAGCTTTGTCAAAGGAGACGCCAATACAGAAAATTTTTCAACAAACTTACGATAATATCCTGCCAAACCGAGGAAACTACGTATTTCTTTCACGTTCTTGGGTCTCTCCCAATTCATAATGGCTTCTATCTTGGCTTTATCCACCGCAATGCCCGAACCTGACACGACATGCCCGAGGAACCCGATCTCTTTGAGCCAAAACTCGCATTTAGAGAACTTGGCAAAGAGTTGTTTTTCCCTTAGCCGTTCAAGTACAAGTCTCAAATGATCTTCATGCTCCCACTCACTCTTGGAGTATATCAAAATATCGTCAATGAATACTATCACGAATTGATCTAAGTATTCACTGAACACACGGTTCATCATGTCCATGAATGCCACCGGGGCGTTGGTTAGCCCGAACGACATAACTAGGAACTCGAAATGACCATACCTTGTGCGGAATGCACTCTTCGGTATGTCATCTTCCTTTATTTTCAGTTGATGGTACCCCGACCTCAAGTCAATCTTCGAAAACACCGTCGCCCCTCAGAGCTGATCAAACAAGTCATCAATTCTAGGCAAGGGATACCTATTCTTGATTGTGACCTTGTTCAGTTGGCGATAGTCAATGCACATTCAAAGTGTTCCATCTTTCTTTTTCACGAAAAGGACCGGTGCTCCCCACGGAGAGTGACTCGGCCTTATGAAACCGTTATCCAATAGTTTTTGCAATTGGGTTTTCAACTCGTTAAGTTCAGCGGGTGCCATTCTGTATGGCGGTACAGAGATTGGTTTGGTGCCGGGTTCGACCTCGATCACGAACTCAATCTCCCTATCGGGTGGAAGTCCCGGCAAGTCTTTTGGGAAGACATCCGGATATTTGCACACAACTCTCACATCATTGATGTCTATCTCTTCTTTGGTTTTGTCCACCACATACGCTAGGTATGCGTGACACCCCTTTCTCATCATATTCCTTGCTCTCACGGCGGATATGATACAACAGTTTGATTTGCCTCTATCTCCCTCGAAGCGTAAGGTCAACCCTTCGCCGCCTTCGAGTTCAAGAATCTTCGTGTAGCAATCGACCCTAGCATGATGTTTCTCAAGCCAATCCATCCCGAGGATTGCATCAAACTCGATCATACTCAGCGGTACGAAATCACACGTCAAGTTCTGTCCCTCCACCTCCACCTCACACGATGGGTAGTGGCTTTCTCTCTCGATATCATCCCCTAGAGGCGTGGACACCAATAGGGTTTGAGTCATCGGTACAAGTGGTCCGTTGAATCCGCTGGCGAACGCCTCACTCACAAATGATCGTTGCGCCCCGGTATCAATAAGGATCCTTGCTTCTCTCCCGTTTATCTTTAGTGTTCCTACATTCATAAGTAATGTAAGACACATTATCTAATAAATAGGTTCGTTTCTTAAGTCGTAGAGTATGTTGGTTGTGTTTCGGGTGGGGTCCGTTCGATACCCTCCCGAAATTTCCCGGTTTCTAACCCCTAGGACCGTTTTAGGATCAATCCGGGTGAAAGCCGGCCGCTTTTCACGAAAGCCGGGCGGTTTTCGTCGCCGTAGTTTTTATTCAGGGAGTGGTTTCGAAGCCGACCGGTTTATACGAAACCCGGCCGGGTTTCAGCAGCGCAGAAATCCCAGGCTTAACGAAAGTCGGGCGGCTTTCAGCTGCGAGAAATTTTTCAGGTGAGGTGTTTATGAAAGCCGGTCGGTTTTCACCAAAAGCCGGCCGGTTTTTGGTTGCGAGAAATTTCTCTGTTTCAGTCTTGACGAAAGCCGGGCGGTTCTCAGTGGAAGCCGGCCGGCATTCGTTGCCGTAGTATTATCCCAATTAAATCAAGACGAAAGCCGGGCGGCTTTCGTCAATAGCCGGGCGGTTTTCACCCAGGGTGAGGATTCTCCTCCCTTTTTCCCTTCAAACCCGACTAAACTCGTCGGGGTTATAATTTTACAAGTTCCACACTCCTATTGTTTACGAAAATTAATACGTGAGTTTAAGGAATTACCCGCAACGGAGTCCGGGTTGACACGTGTGTCCGCCTCCGTCATAGCATAAACTCTAGCTTGAGTTCTTCCTTGATTCACGGACGGCGCATTGCTTGTGCTCGCTCCCCCTGGCCCACGCTAGCATGAGATGCTCCGGCCCGCTTCCTACTTGCCGTGGTAGCACCGCTTGGTCCTGACCCCCGGTTCCCACCAAGTTGAGGGCAGTTTGGCTTAATGTGCCCTGTACTCCCGCATTGGTAGCACCGTGGCGGATCACGACACTTACCGGTGTGGTTTCTGTTGCAATTCCTGCACCTGGGCGCCGTCGGGACTTGTGAGCCCGAGTAGTGCCCGCTCGTGGCTGGGTTTCCCTTGGATGGTGCTGCCGGTGCCCTGAACGATCCACCTCCCCCGTGGTTCCCCTTCTTATTGGGACCTTGGGGGCCATGGCTCTCCCACTTTCTTTTCTTGGCCTCTTCGGCATCTCTCCTCTTCCTCTCCTCCCATTGCTTTTCTCCCTTCAACCCTTGGGCAACCACTTGGCTGAAAGTCATATTGGGCAATTGAGTTGCCCTGTCACGTATCTCCAAGTCCAAGGCCTCCCAAAAGTGATTCACCATTCGGTTTTCATCACAAGCATACTCCGGTATGTGATCAGCAAGGTCTCTGAACTTGTTCTCAAGTTCTTTCACCGTCATGTTACCGCCTTGGGTTAGGAGAGTGTATTCCCTCACCTTGGCGTTTACTTCAAAGTCAGAGTAGTACTGGGCAAAGAATTCTTGTCGGAAATCCTCCCATGTAACAGTTCCGCCATACTTACCCTTGGTTCCATCCCACCATTTGGATGCCAACCCCTCGAGTAACCTTACCGCGATTCTCAGTTTAAAATCGGGGGTGAGCTGCATGTCAAGAGCTGCCTCGTTCAGCCTCTTGATCCACTGGGCGGCAACCGAGATGTCTCCCATCCCATCGAACGGTTTGCACCCTAAGTCCCTCGCCTCCTTGATGTATTTGTAGATCCTTATGGCTGGACCTCCATCGCCCCGACTCCCATGCGCTTCCACATGTGTTCTCGAATCACAAAAACTCCTCCCTCTTGGAGCCCCGCCCGAAGGTTGCCCTGCACGGTGCCTTCGGCGTGCCCTCCTTTCTTCGCGCTCCCTATGATACTGTTGGAGCAGCGCTTCGATTCTGGCCAAGGAGCCACTTTCCTCTTCATCACTCACATCGTCATCATTCTCTTCGTAAGGGGTCTCAACTGGCTCAGTCCCCGGCTGGTAAGTTGAGTCCTCATAAGACCAATAGGTCTCACTCTCGGTATCAACGTGGCCATCGCTCACGGTTTGACGTTGGCCTCCACGGCCCCTTCCTCTTGACCCCCTAGAGGACCCCCGGCTACCGCGCTCGGACCCACCCGGTGCACGGCCCAACGGGTTCCTCCTAGTGATCCTTCCAATTGGTTCCATTTCTGAAAGAAATTAGAATGAGTCGTTAGACTCGTATCGAGTGTCAAATGACGGACGGGTACTTAAAGACATCCTTCGGCTCAAATCACCGACATACCAATTGTTAAGGGTACCATCTTAACAATTAGAGGCATTGCAACTCAAGTACCAAAAGTTCTATAAGTACAAAACTTATGCTCATGGTTTTTTTTTTCAAATTCATTTTCAAAAAGAAATTTTGAAGCTTCATTATGATGTTTACGGACTAAGGCTCTGATACCATTTAAATTGTCACGCCCCGGACCTACCCGGACACGTCAACAACCCGCCGTACAGTACGAATAGTCAACCGCAGTCCGACTCATCCATACTATACAAGGCGTCTTGAATACCATTCACACATAGTACATCCATAAACAAACATAATGTAAAACATTTATTAAAACAGCGGAAACAATTGATACAAGTGTTCAAGCCACACTTGGCATAATTAGACATGCAAGCCCCCAAAGTAATTATTCAGAAAATATTATCCATGAGCATTATTCATATTGTTTTTTCAAAACAAGAACGGGAGAAGCACGAACCAAGTCTTCTCCTCAGAAACCTCCCGAAGCAGCGGCTGGTGGTAGCAACCTTCAAGTTCTACCTGAAACTGTGAGGTGGCCTCCCCCGTGAAGGGGAGGTCAGTGCTTGGAAGCATTTGACAAGTACAATGACAACTATACTAAGTATAATCAAAGTTTAAATCTCTGAGGCCCTCAACTAGGGCATTATTATATTATAGTTAATCCGTTCATTTAATATCAATTCATCATTTTTTTATCACGGTCTAGAGCCCAGCTCATAATCACCGTTATCTACTACGGTCTAGAGCCCAGCTCATAATCACCGTCATCTACTACGGTCTAGAGCCCAGCTCATAATCACCGTCATCTACTACGGTCTAGAGCCCAGCTCATAATCACCGTCATCTACTACGGTCTAGAGCCCAGCTCATAATCACCGTTATCTACTACGGTCTAGAGCCCAGCTCATAATCACCGTCATCTACATCGGTCTTGAGCCCGGCTCATAATCACCGATTCCTTATAATTCAAATTCTTAGGATCTAATTCATCCATTTCTCAACTAACATTTCCAACTAATATTTCAATGCTAGTTATTTATTTATTTCAATATAATTCCTTCTTCTTGCATAATTGGCCTTAGTATCAAGTATCACTTTCATACCTTCATGGCTTCTCCTCATGGCATCAAAGTATACTATCCCAAATGATGTTCATGGTTGGCACAACCATCATACACACATATTCATAACATCTAAACATACACAATTCATTCATAAATTTGTGTATCATGCATACTATAATTTTAATCAATAATAGTTCTATTTAGGCGTTATTAACCATCAACAATTCATGCACATCACATTTATAATCACTTAGGAAATCCCATGAAATTTACCCAAAGATTATAAGTATCATAGTCGGTCATCCTCACCTTAATTAATGCTTAAGCGCGTTCTACGTTTCTTGATTGAACTTTGACCAACTCCGGCGACTTTGACCAACTCCGGCGAACTTTGACCAACTCCGACGAAACTCCGGCGAGGCTCAAAAATACTTTAAATCAAGTTCCTAACAAGGTTTTACCATCACAAAACCCATATCAACACAAATAACCTATAAAAGGTTATTTTCCGGCAAACCGGTCGATTTGGCTTCTAAGTTTGTTTTTGGACTTAGAATCACTTTCCAACCCATCATTCCACACTTAAATCATGTAGAACAATACTAAAGGTCTTTTATATGATATATACCTTATATGATAGAAGAAAAACAAAGGAAAAGTTATGATAAGGTCATTACCTTAATTTTCACACCCTTTTCCTAGCTTTTTCCTTCTTAAACTTTCTTCTTGGACTCCCTTTAGCTTGAGTTCGGATTTGGGCTATGGAGATGAAGTTTGCAGAGCTCTTCTCTCCTTCTTGGTGTATTTGGGTCAAAAATGATGAGGGTAAGGAGGTAGGGGTGGTTCCTTCTTGTCTCATCTCCACAATGAGTGAAGGGAGGGGGCCTACTACATGTCAAAAGTGTCTCCCCCATCCTCTCAATTGTTGTTCAGCCAATTTGGCACTCATCCAGCCCTCAAGGGTTGACAATTTCGTGGGGTGGCCCCCACCCATGTGGGAGGTCATCCCAATTTGTCCCAAAGTGTGCAATTTGCCCCGAAAGTTGTATTTCTCGGACTGTTTTAAGTATATATTTTATTTTATCGGGTCAAATAAAATATAACACTTGTTCCCAATTCTTAATGGACCTTAGAATCAATATGCATCCCTCAACTTTAATTTAGAAGTCTCCGAAATCCCTTTTCGGGCTGTTATCTGATAGATTGCCGATACTGATAATTTGGCCCCGTTTGACCTACCGGTCAACCCTATGCCATTGTCATGGCTCAACTAGGATATCCACCACCATATACATATTGTCTAGTCCAAGATCAATATAATATGTGGCCCCGACAATATCGGGCGGTCCCCACTCCTGATGTGGGCCCCACGTGCATTTTACTATTCACGCGAAAAATATATAATACAAATTCACAACTTCGTAAATTCATTAAAAACTTCATAAGGTTCAATAAATTATTCGTTTAAAAGTAAATACATTTGGGGACGGTGTTACAAGTTCACCCCCCCTTATCTGGGATTTCGTCCCCGAAATCCACGTGTCTAATCGAAAAGGAAAGGGTACTGCTCCCTCATTGAGACCTCAGTCTCCCAGGTTTCTTCTTCGACTCGATCACTCCTCCAAAGGACCTTTACCATAGTAATCTCCTTGTTCCTTAGTTTCTTTACCTGTTGACCCACAATCTCCACCGGTTCCACCGCATATTGTAAGTCTTCACGTATCTCTACTGGTGGTTTCTCAAGGATATGAGACGGATCTCGCACATATTTCTTGAGCATCGATACATGAAACACGTCGTGTATCTTCTCAAGTTCTGGCGTCAATTTGATACGGTAAGCCACGGCCCCTATCCTTTCAAGGATTTCAAATGGGTCAATGTATCGGGGGTTAAGTTTTCCCCTCGATATAAACCTGATGATACCTTTCCAAGGAGAAATCCTTAGAAAGACCTTATCGCCGACCTCAAACTCCAATGGCCTGCGTCTTTTGTCAGCATAACTCTTTTGCCGATCTTGGGCAGCCTTGAGTCTATCCTGAATGATCTTCACCTTAGCCTTGGTGATTTCGACAAGTTCAATCCCCTCGAGCTTGGCTTCGCCAACTTCGTCCCAACACAACGGTGTTCTACATTTCCTCCCATACAATGCCTCGTATGGAGGCATGCCAATACTCGCCTGATAACTGTTGTTATAGGCAAACTCAACCTGAGCCAAATGCTTGTCCCAACTCCCTTGGAACTCCAGAGCACATGCCCTAAGCATATCTTCCAAAATCTGGATCACCCTCTCGGATTGCCCATCCGTCTGTGGGTGAAAGGCTGTGCTAAACTTTAGCTTCGTACCCAAGGATGCTTGAAATTTTGGCCAAAATCGGGATGTGAAACGTGGGTCCCTATCCGAGACAATGGATATCGGAACTCCATGCAGTCTCACAATCTCCTCCGTGTATAGCTTTGCCAATCTTTCAAGAGGATAAGTAATGTTGATAGGCAAAAAGTGTGCACTCTTGGTGAGCCTATCAACCACTACCCATACTGCATCATAGTTGTTCACTCTTCGTGGCAGCCCCACCACGAAGTCCATGGTCACGTGCTCCCACTTCCATTCTGGAATGGTAAGTGGTTGCAAAAGTCCCGCCGGGTGTTGATGCTCCGCCTTGACTTGTTGGCAAGTAAGGCACCGACTCACGTACTCTGCGATGTCCCTCTTCATACCCGACCACCAGTAACTTTCCTTCAAGTCTCGGTACATTTTAGTACCTCCTGGATGCATGGCATACGCCGAAGAATGAGCCTCCTCCAGTATAGACTTTTGGAGCTCCTCGTTCCTTGGTATGCATACACGGCCTTTAAACAATAAAAGACCGTCATCACGTACCCGAAAGTTCTCAACAGGTCCCTCAAATAAAATATAACACTTGTTCCCAATTCTTAATGGACCTTAGAATCAATATGCATCCCTCAACTTTAATTTAGAAGTCTCCGAAATCCCTTTTCGGGCTGTTATCTGATAGATTGCCGATACTGATAATTTGGCCCCGTTTGACCTACCGGTCAACCCTATGCCATTGTCATGGCTCAACTAGGATATCCACCACCATATACATATTGTCTAGTCCAAGATCAATATAATATGTGGCCCCGACAATATCGGGCGGTCCCCACTCCCGATGTGGGCCCCACGTGCATTTTACTATTCACGCGAAAAATATATAATACAAATTCACAACTTCGTAAATTCATTAAAAACTTCATAAGGTTCAATAAATTATTCGTTTAAAAGTAAATACATTTGGGGACGGTGTTACATCTACCCCGATTGGAGTGCAAGCGTTGATCATGGTCAAAGTACATCACTCCGCACATGTAGTACGTATTGACCTCAAGTCGGAGGACTTTTACACTACTCTATACGCCGATAATCTCATAGACACATGAATAGAACTTATCAAATGGTTTCTCGGTGGGTATGCCAATATTCTCTAAAATATCTATGTGACCATCATGAATTACAGGACCTCATAGTTGTGAGATCAACTATACTTTCTAAAAGTATGATGCAGTCCACATACCAATCTTATCGCATATCATCAATATCTCATTCTTGATGATCATTGATTGGGGCTATTTTAGGACCTTATGTTATATCATATAAGCTCCCACTTACTTATTGACAACATAAGTCAAAGGGAACACAATTATGAATAAGATATTGACAATCGAAATACTTAATCATCAATGTGTAATGCTGTATATATCAAATATATAAAACTGAATGTGATCAAGTACATATATCTCTAAAACGTGATTGTCGCTAGGACATACATACTAACACACGATGCATCTCCTTTTAAGGGAGCTCGTCACCCAAGAATTCCAATGTTAAGCGTGCTTGCATGGGAGTAGTCTTGGGATGGGTGACCCCTCAGAAGTTTCTCATGGCGCGTATGAGTGAGGACAAAGTGCGCAGAAAAGACTAGCGGCGGTTTGTGAGGACAGTACTAGAGATCTGGAGGGTGTGTAGGGATAACTACCTTGGGCCCTACAGGGCAGGGTGTTACACCTTGGGCTTGAACCGGTCAGTTTTTGGGCAGGTAACAGGCTTCACATGTTTTGGAACCGGCCTGGCCGGTCCGGGTCGGTTATTTTTTTTTAATTTTTTCGAAGGGATTGGGTTGTCGGCAGGTTGGGCTGGGTGGTTTGAGGGTGTTTGGGTGTGGGGGTGGGGTGGGGTGGGAATAAATAAGAAAACAGATGAACCGACCCGACCCGGGCCCGGTCGGGTCCCGGAACCTACCCAGGCAGATATCGGGCCGCCAACTCCCAAGCGCAGTATCGCCCAAATCCCTACCCGGGCCCGGTCCATCCCTAGTTGCAAACACTACCTTAATTTCATCTCCTCATCTCTACATAACCCTGGTATTTGGTGCTTTCTCGACACTGATGACCTTCCTTGCGCAATATTTTTCACCATAGAAGGCCTATCTATGGTATGTTTACCCTTAATTTCGTGAAACATGTGATATTTTTGGTTTCTTTGCTTTTGCATAGCTCTTACATCATTTCTAATAGAAAGATTTACCAAATGCTTGACATTGTTATAAAAAGATTTACCAAAAATAGAAACACCGTTAAATTTGGGCAATTGGTTGCAATGATAATTGATACATCCAGTTTTGAATACGAAATTCAAAATTCTAGTCTAAAAGACTATGTGTGACAATGTATTGATGCATAGCACCATAATATATCAAATAATATATCAGATGAGATATTAGTCACAAATATCTCATTGAAATCTTTTAGTCCCAATAAAGACATACGGAGTAAATTCATACATAAATATGTTGTAGAAAATGTTCGCAAAAACTATTCAGCAATCAATTCAAGCAACAATGTTCATGGGCTTTTTCCTTCAATATTAATAAATTAAAGTCAATTTCAAAAAATGTAACTATTTTTTCAAAAGGATAAAAAAGTAACTAGGAAGGTCATATATTTGGAAAACTATGATGTCACTACCAAATTTTATGTCACTTTCTAAATGTCAATATCAGTTTTCGTGTCACTTTCGGACATCACTATCGGTTTTCGTGTCACTTTAATCGCCGGATAATTTTACGGCGACTTTTTCCGGCAAAATAGTGACCATCCCACACCGACCACAGCTACTTCCGTCTCCGGTAGACCACCCTGCCCATCCCCATGCCCAGCACACCAAAACCCCAGTGATTACCACCCGGACCAGTGCCTGACATCGCCGCTGGCACTGTCCGACCGACACCAGCTCCCTCCCAACTGTCCCTCCAGAGTCACATCCACCACTCCTTCCGGCCACCACTGCTTCCGACCACCGCCACCACCCAGTGACCAACACAGCCGCCGTACCCAACCACATCTGACCACCACCCCAGCCGCATCCCCTTTCCGGCCCGCCTCCCTATCCCCTGCCCCTTGCAGCCCACCTCCCGCCTCGCAGCCCTTCTTCAAGCCTCGCAGCCGCCATCACCGGCCCAACGCCATCCGCCACTTGTCATCGTTGTACTGAATCACGTCTTCCCTCAATCATGGCCACCGTCAGATCTAGAAATCTAACCTTTTCAGGATCCATCGAGGAAGGCGCAAAGGATTACAGAGAAGGCGCTGGGACAGAGCTATGTGGGGGTATGACGATGAAGACCTTTGTCGATCGGTGAAGGGTTTACAGAGAAGGCACAGAGAGAAGCGCAGAGAGAAGGCATAGAGAATTTGGGAGAGAGAAAGGCTGACGGATCGGGGAAAAGGGTGAGATCACTTTTTTGTCTAGGTAAAAAGTAGTCATATTTTTATCTACCTAAACTCCGTAAGTGATATTTTTGTCAATTCTTTCAATATTCATTTCAATGTCAGCGAACAATTTTGTTTCTATGAAAGTGTTGGGTAAATATATAGTGCATATCAATTAAGGCAGTCCAGTTATCAATTAATCCCCTCGATTAATGCGCATGTAAACAGTATTCCTCTCTCCATGGCCATCGTTGTCTGATCACAATTAAAGAATGTTTACAGTCAATTGTTTCATTTTAAATAGGACGTTCTATATATGGCCCTCATATTTACCATCTTTTTATCGTAAAAGTCCATATCAGTTATTCAGTTCGTTTATGGTTATACAACCTTTCTATTACAAATTATATGTATGTGGCTAATGATAATGTTCAGACTACATGCACCGACACGTACTGATGATGTTGGCGTTTACATCCTTCAATTGTAAATCTAGATCGATCAACATTCAACAGGTAAGGTATTTATTTTAAAATGGCGGTCAATGACTGCATTTTGGTTCAGATTTGTCTAATAAAAGTCACAGATATAAATAATTTACTGCGAGTAGTGGCACGGCCGTTGGCACGGATCCGTCGTACGACGAATTTGATACCGCTTTGGCTCGGATTATGGCTCCCAATATGTTGGCTCGGATTTGGACCGAGCCAAATCAAAAGAAACAACAACTTTGGTATCGTGTTGGCTCGAAATTTGGCTGTAAATATATTGGCTCAGAAAAACCAGAGTCAAAGCAAATGAAATGGGTACTCACTACTCAATTTTGGATCGGAATTTGCATAGTCCGATCCTATATCCGAGCCAAATTTGGTTAGGGCGTTGTCCGAGCCAAATATCCGTAACCAGATTTGTTGGTAGAGTGTAGAGTTGGGGAAGGACAAGAGTACATTTTTCCGGTGTGCCCACTAAATGCATATCGTTTCACTTGTAAAGTTTTTTAAAAGTGATTAAAGAGCGAAAAATTTTTTATTCTAAATGATTGTGTTTATTCCAAATGTAAAATGGCGCTGTAGTCAGTAGTCCCCATGTTGACCAGAATGAGTGTTGGTTCAAACTATGATTTTTTCTCTTTCTGGAATTATTAGGGATTACAAGGAGCACTTTCAAATATACATATTTGGCTCTTATACCCATTCCAGATGAGTATGTATTGAACAGAGAAATTTGGGCAAAAAAAATACATTTTCATATTTAATTTGAATCGTTCTTTATAAGATTTTGTAAGGAATAATTGTAATTAGATTTTGATGATGCTAGATTAATTAGGACTTTAGAGTACCCCTTTAGAAATTATGTATTAGAATTTTCCTTTGTAAAATTCTTAGAAGTATTCGACTTGACAGAAGACCTTCAAGACCAGAAGGACTTCAAGAGCAGAAGTGCCTCTTAAGGCATTATTGAAACAGAGGACCTTTTGGTTCTCTGCTCCAGAACAGAAGTCCTCAGGATCTCTGTTAATCTTGACTCTGACAGAAACCCTTCTGAGTCTCTGCTGGATACTCCCAACAGAAGTGCTCCAGACCTCCTCTGTTCTACTCTCAGACAAAGACACCAGAAGGACTGACGCTTAGAAGATTTTCAAAGAACCGGGAAGTCAACTAAAAGATTCCTTCAACGGCTAGGAGTATGGAACGGAAAAGCTACAGTGCATGCATTAAATGCTCATTTAATGCACCCCATGCTACGTAGAGTAATTGCAGATGATTGGCCGCAATGTCAGGAATACTTTATCCCAAAATAGTAACCCGCCAACTTTATCGGGCTCTACTAGTCAAGTCAACTGATCGCGCATTAAATGCAGTTGTCCTCCTACTCCTCCAACGGGAAGACAACCTCAGTATAAAAGATACACTACGAAGAACAACCAAAGTGACTTGGAGATAACCTTGCTATAACTTTGCTACAACTTTGCTAACCACAAGCAAGATATTCAAACTCTGAAAAGCAAAAAGCCTCCTTGAGATTCAAACTTATTATCCTCTACAAGAGAAGGCAGAAGTTGGAAAAATACTCTTTCCAATTCAAGCAAAGTTCCAAGTGTTCTTCAACTCTTCAAGCTCATCACATACAAATCTTTTGTAACGAAGCTAGTTGGAGGAACCCCAGTTTCAACAGAAACTCTTCTTGCTACAAGAAGGACGTCCAAATAACTGGAGTAGTGAAGTGGTGATACTTCAAGGAAACTCAGTGAAAGGACCAGTGTTAAAGGAAGCCAGGCAGTGCATCCCAGGACACATCTAGGCTTGAAGAAGACGTGGAGTGCTTCTTAAGTACTAGGACTAAGGCTTTGTAAACGGCAGTTTTTACACCTTAGTGGAACAGTGGATTAGAGGAACGAGTTGTTCCTTGAACCACTATAAAAATCCCTGGTGTCGTTTACTTACTGCTTTTAATACTTGCACTTAGTTAGAACTGTATAACTCCTTGGACTTGGTATCTGTGTTCAGCAGAACTTGTTCTACGAGTTAACAGAAGGCCTTCTGCCTATTGCTTCTCTGAGGCTAACAGAACTCCCTACCAGAACCACATCCGCTGCCAGTCTGTTCTTACAACAGAACAGGCTATTTTGTAAATCTGGTACTTAGTTTAAAAAGCTAAAAACCAACACAGTCTATTCACCCCCCTCTAGACTGTATCCAGTATAACTGGGACCAACAGATTTCATTGCCAGAAATTGTACACAGCTTCAGGGAAATGTCAAAAGACTTATCTAGACATGAAATGCAGCTACGAGTTCAAAGAATAATGAATTCAGAAAAATAGACAATGATGCCTCGACTGATTTTACATTTTTGAAGGGTAGAACTGATAAAGATCCCTTTCCCTCAGTTACTTGAGTTGCTAGCTACTCCAAATAAGTCAAAAAAATTATTAGTAAAGGCTAGTTTTTAGTGACTAAAAAGATTCCAACAGAAAAATGTGGTAATTGTTTGATAAAAATCTGACTGTTTGATTTAATTCAATTTGGCATACAAACTATTCGGACCACTTAATGCTAAAAACTACATACTTTTCTTATATTCTACTCACTGTAGCATTTCAAATTAACAAGACTTTTATTTTTTAAAAAACTTTTAAAAATTATCATGTCAAACCTTCAACAAAAAGTTTTAAAAGACTTTTTAAATATTACAAAAACTACTACGTATAAGACATGAATTTACGCCTACCAAACATGCACATAGTATATTATGAATAAAAATATAATTTAACATTATTGTGTTAAAATATACTCCTTATATAAATAGCATCTCGATGCTAAATAATAATTTACCAAAACACAAATAAACTGAAAGATTCACATTCTAAAATCTTCGATTTACCCAAATGCAAAAGTTGACCTCTTTATCAGCCTTAGAAAAGCATGCTAAAATTGGGTAGGAGTACGTTTCCAATCGAAGAAACCGATGATGGTATTGAAGTCTTGCCAATCGGTGGAAGCGTATATGCATATAATTTCGATATGTTACAACCGGCTGTAAGGTGCCAGTCGTATAGCCGGTGTCAAACTTGTAATTTTGGTGAAAATCACTGATTCTCTTTAAATAAGCACTGAATCAATTTTGATGAGCACATAATCTCTTCTTTTGAGTATTAGGAGTCTACCGATGAGCATATCAGTGATATCCGCTTCATTCCTCATATTTCACATTGTTTTTAATATTTTTTCGTTTATTAAAAAGTTTTAATCTAAAATGAGCATACATAACTAACAAATTAGTATCAAATAACTAAAAAGTTCATTTGTGCGTGCTCATTCATTTTGGGCGTTATACTCATTTTAGTTTAACATAAAACTCATTTAATTGAAAATGAGTATTACACTAATATCAAATGAGTATACATAAATTACATAAAACTCATTTGAAATGTCTACTATGCTCATAATTTCATTTATTATGCTCACATCTGAAGAATGACGTGCAACTTAGATTTCTCTAACATGTGGCCAACAAGTGACTAAACTCACTCACCAAACTTAAGTAAGGAAAAGAGAAAAAGGAAGAATCCAAAGCAAGAAAGAGGGAGAAGAAGCAACTAGGGCTATACACCGGGTGCTGCCCAGGAGCCGCGCTGAAGCCGGAGTTTGAGGTGTTGCGCTCGTGCTGGAGAGTTGCGGATGTTGAGAATCGTCATCTGTGTAAGCCATATTTTGCTGCGTCAATCGATCGGAGTATGTGGCGGCTTGGGCTGCTTCGCGAGTTGGAGACCTGGGCAGTCGATTTCCGTCTTCGTCGATGTCCTTCTTCCTCTTCGCAGATGAGTTGCATCACAGATTAATTACAAAAAAACAGTTGTACCGTGTGCACGGTACAGCCGACTGTACCATGTAATTTACACCAACCGGTGTTAACAAAATTGCAAGTGAAATTAAAATAAGGTGAAGTAGAAAGAATTGGAAGAAAACGAATGCGGGGAATTGGGCATAGTGAAAAATAAATGATTTCTTCAAAAAAACTCGGGTGATTTTATTGAAAAGTGTGGTCCAAGTTATGACGAGTTATGCGATGAATGCTTTTAATGCCTCAACATTTGTGTGGGGAAATTGAAAAACTGATGAATGGATAGTGATGGAAAGGATCAAAATTTGATTAGAAGGGTTTGCGGTGGAGATCTTGGGATTGGTTGTGTAGACGACATGAAGTTGGAGGACTGGGCTTTCGGCGTGTGAGAGATTTTAATTTGGCTATGCTTTCAAAGTAGGGATGACGACTCATAACTGATTCAGGGAGTTTAGTCGGTCGGGTTTTCAAAGCTAAATATTATCGGGGATCATCTTTTTGAAGGCTCGAACGAAAAAAAACTCCGTATATTAGGCGGAGTATTATGGAAACTCGAGATATTTTAAGGGCGAATATTCAAAAGAGAGTGGGTAATGGCAGAGATGTGCATGTATGGACTGATAGCTGGTTACCTGGGGAGGGTTTGGGGTATGTGCAGGCGAGGAGGCCAAATGGCATTCAGGATATGAATGTAGCAGCATTGAGAACTGAAGATGGGAAGACCTGTAATGTTGTCAGGGCCCTGTCTATTTTTTCATAGGAGGAGGGCAGACGAATTCTAAATATTCCTATTAGTCTGTATGATCGGGCAGACAGGGCATGGTGGGTGGGTGAAAAGAATGGTATTTTTCAATTAAAAGTTGTTATATATTACTAACGGGAGTGGGGGTGTCGACGGTTTGGGTGGGGACCGACGGCTATGTGGGCGCTTAAAATACCACCAAAACTTAAATACTTTTTTTGGCAACTGATGGATGGCTCTCTCGTTACTTCATCTAATCTGAACAGAAGAGGAGTTAACATTCCTATGTCCTGTGTGTTATGTGGTGCGGGGGAAGAGATGGTGTCACATGTGTTTCATGATTGTCAAGCAGCAATGGAGGTAAGGTGTGAGACGCATTGGCGAAAAAATAGGCCAGAGGATGATTTTGAGGCATGGATAAAAGGAAATATGGCAGGTGGCATGGATAGAAGTTGTGGATGCTTTGTAGCTATCTTGTGGAGCCCGTGGAAGGGGAGAAATAATGTGGGTTGGAAGAATGAAAATCAAACTAGCTCGAAGGTGGTTTGGAGTGCTGATGGGATTTTGAATTCTTGGGAGATTGTTCATAAAGGGGCGGCAAAGGCTGCACATCATCATGCAGTGTGCTCGGATTGATGGAGGAAGCCACAAGTGGATACATCAAAGTCAATATTGTTGCCGCAGTGAATGAGACAAGAGGTGTGAGAACATGGAGTTGGATTGCCAGAACAGATAATGGGGATTTCATAAAGGCAACGAGTTGTTCCAGAAGAAGGGATTGGAGTGTGGTTGGGGCCGAAGCCTTGGGTGTGCGAGCTGCGATGGTAGCAGCGATTAGGGAAGGATGGGAGTGTGTGGAGTTTGAGTCGGATGCTCAAATGGTCGTGAATGGCGTCAGAGGTGTTCATGGTTGCTCTTATTTTGATTTATTGTTGGAGGATATTAGAGGTTTATTGAAATCACAGAGAAGGTTTAGTCTCTCTTATTGTAGAAGGTCTGCCAACTGCGTTGCCCATGTGTTAGCTAGGCGAGGAGGTGTCTTATTACCAGACCAGGATAGCAATTTTGATTTTATTTCTCATTGTATTGTAAGTCATATGACGAACGATTTGTTTGAGTAATGATAAATTGTGTTTGTTTTGCCAAAAAAATACTCCGCCTTACTCCACCCATATTGAATGTTTGATACAATGAGATTTGATAGAGTATTCGAATGAAAAGTAGTAAAGTAACGAATAGCACATAAAAAGTAGAATAGAGTGGAAAAGTATGAAATAAGAGATAAAAAGTAGAGAAAGTAAGAGTAATTGAGTAGTTTAAGGGAAATTTCTAAAAAAAGAAAAATGTAGTTGTTGGTAGAAAATAACCCGGGTAGAGAAACCGACAGCATTTCAGTATAGTCAAAATAACTTGGGTGAATACAAGGGGTTAGAGGCCTATTTATAGGCGTATACAACAAGTCCAATAATAAAAGGCTATATAGGCTTGGACCGATTTATTAACTAATACTGACGCTAATGGGCCAGCCAACCCGGTAAGTAATTAAATAATCCCAAACCAATATCCGTTAGCCAGACTATGTTCTGAGCTTGGTCGAGCCAAAGCTCGGTGTAACAGACCGATAGTCTTAGACCCGGCCCATTATCCCAACATGAGTCCCCCACTCCCTTAGTGGAGTAATAGACTCGGCTAAAAGGGAGTAGTTAAGCAGTTTTGGAATCGGTCTGGTTCCTGGTCCGGCCGACCGGTCATTAACGAGCCTTGAATTTGATCCAATTGCTTGTGAAAGGATGAAGTCTTCCTAGTTCCGACCAGGAGACCTCTTCCTTTATTCATGATGAGGGGGTGCCTCGTTAAAACCTTACTAGGAAAAACCCGATGAGAAAAAATTCTAGTGAAGGAGAAAGAGTACACCGGAACCTTAAAATGAAGCAAAGAAAGGTTAGTCCCCTCGGTTCTTGATTGAGTGTATGCTTTACTGGTAAGCCAAGATACGTTCCGGAAAGGCTAGTCGCACGTCTATTTGCCAATGGTGGCAGTCGAGCCGAAGTATGCTCGGGAGTGATCACTTGCATAATTGTTTAATGTTGATGCTAAGCCGAGGTATGCTTATGAGAGGTCGGTTCCACAGCTGTCTGTTGATCCCCACTTCTTGCGAAAGGATTTGGTTTCCTTCGTATGGGTTGCAATCCGAGTCTTGTTTGTTCATTGATTAACTTGATTTCTTGTTCGTCCGATTAGCAGCCAAAAGTCTTGTTTGTTTGATTAGCAGCTCGGGGTCTTGTTGTCCGACTAGCAGCCACGGGTCTTGTTTATCCTAATAGCAGCCCGGGGTCTTCATCAAAATGAAACAAAAGTGTGAGCCCTCTTGCCATTGCGTGCAACTGCAACGGTCTCCATCTGTTGAGGGGATGGCAAAGACCAGTCTTTACTTTGAGCAATGCTCGTCTCACGTTCCAGGGAGGTTGCAATGAGTAGCCCACCATGATATGTAGTCATTGCAACGTAGGATGCTAAGTCTTAGCATTCGACGTCTAATGCAGGTCCTTCTCATGTAAGGGAGAGGCGTGGAGCTCCCCGTCTGGTGCCGGGGAAAAGCGAGAAGCTTCCCTGCTTTGTGAAGAGCAACTTGCCAAGAAGAGCAAAGGTATAAACTGCTCCTCAGGCTTGGTAAGGGGAGATAACCCATCCGGTAGAATCCTCGCTCCTTCTGTTCGCTTTCTCAAAGGTACGACAGATCGGAGAAGCACACTTGCTTCCCTTGATGTGACGAAGGATGCTAAGCCTCGGCCTTTGACATCTGGTACAAGTCTGTCTAATGTCTGGGAGAAGCACAAATCTTCTCTATCTGATGCTGGGGAGACGCTCTGAGCCTCTATGCTTGGTGTTGGAAGAAACACACATCTTCCATGCCTAATGTCGGGGAGATGCTAAGAGCTTCTCTGTCTGATGCTGGGGAGAAGCACACACCTTCACTGCTTCGTGAAAAACAATTTTGTCGAGAAGAGTACGTGCATGAAACTGAACATCATGGGAGCGATGCTTGGACGACTCCTTGATGCGAGGCAAGAGAGCGGTGCTTGGACGAATCCTTGATGTAGGGAAAGAGAGCGATGCTTGGATGACTCATTCCTTGTCATTTGTTGAGTCAGTGAGAGAATTCTCTTGTAGCTCCGCTCACTCATGCCGGTGATCGGAGTGGTGCATATACTTTTTCATGTGACAAGAAGCCCAAGGTGGCCTGACCTGCTGCGATTTGAGGGCAAGGGCTTCCAAGCTATGCATCGATCCGTGCCTCTCCAACATTGTGAGAGTAAAAAAGCACATGTGACGGAACCTCCACTTTGTGATGGTATGTGTGACCAGCCATGATTTATTCTTAGGAGTGAGAGACCCGAGCTCGGGGCTGGGGTTGGCTCTCGCCCGTCGATGAGCTCATACGTAAGTCATGCACTGTCATGAACGCACAACCTCAGCCAGGAGATAGCCCTTGACAAACTTTACCTGGAGATAGCCTTGCACGAAAATGACTTGCAGGTAGCCTTGCTCGAACTTGGTCTGGAGATAAGTGTGTGTGACTCGGGATGGATGGTGAGGTGATGATCGGTGGCCTCTTCATGACCACATACTTAGCTTGGTTTGAATTACAAAGAAGAGCTTGCGCTGGTGTTGGGTAATCTAAGCTCAGGAGTGGACGGAGAAAGCAGAGGATGCCTTAAAGGTACACAGCTTGTCATGGAGCAAATGATTGGAGCATGCCCGAGCGTGGCTGCGACCAAGGATATGAAAGTTCCGTCCGAGCTTAAATCGAAGTAAGACCAGCTGGAGTCGTCGTCCCGGGATGCAGGGTATAAGGTAGTTGCAGTGTTAAAGCATTCCCAGTGATTTCAGAGTTTGCAAGCTCTAGGCTCGAGGCCCGACCTCCGGAGCATGTCCGAGCATCGAGGATGTAGTAGACGAGGCAGTTTCCATGTTCAAGGTGTCCCTAAAGTTTTCGGAGCTTGTCATTTCTTGGATCGAGGATCACTGTCCGGAGTATGTCCAAACTTTGTTGCGGACCAAGGAAGGTTGCAATTGGCACGAAAAGGAGGCTTTGTTCCCATTTAGATGTGGCCAGATTGATATGCAGACTAGCCGTGATGAGGCGGAGAAGATGGGCAATGATGATCTCGGAGTTGTTATCCGTGATTGATTTATCGCTTGAGCTCATATGCATCGTTCATTCTTTCAATTTTGTCCTTTTCCATTCAAGAATACTTCGAGAACTAATCAGGGGTCTGGCTCCCCACCTAGACCGTGAGGGGCGGAAGGTTGGCAGGGCCGACCTTGACCGCACCCTGCTTGGTAAGGCGGGGCTGACTCGCACACTATCGATCTAGGACCGATGAGTGTGCAAGCTGTTCGGCCAACGGTCACACTACGGAAGTACGAGAGGGGCTCGGGGCACGACCTCTCGCATACCTTCAACCCGAAGGCCGGTCTTACACCTTGACTTGTACAACTAGTTTCATACTTTGGAAAAGTTTGGTTATCCCTTTCTGAAAGTCAAACTGAAGTCAGCCAAACGTAAGGGCAAGGCCCTGCATGATCAGACCAGAACGGACCCGCATCGCTGACCATATCAAATGAGTATGCGGGCTGTTAAGCCTAGCAACGTCAGACAAAGGATGTACAAGAGGGGCTCGGAGCACGACCTCTCGCATACCTTCGGCCCGAGGACCGGTCATTTAGTCGCCGCACCGATGATTAGGTCAAACGAGTATGCGAGCTGTTTAGGCAACAAAGTCGGACAATGGATGTACGAGAGGGGCTCGGAGCACTACCTCTCGCATACCTTTTCGACCCGGAGGCCGGCCTTATGGTCGCCCTGACCGAACAGCTAATCCCAGGCTTAGAAACTAGTTTGGTAATTTCTTGGCCCGGGGATCGAGCGGTGGTCGACTAAACATCGAGAGCGGGGCGTCATAGTTTTTTTTTGGCCGCCGCCCGTTCATTTCTAAATGAGGTCGGACCTCATTAAGTTCTAGACTGGAAAACAACTTTTTTTAAAGTAATGAAAGAATTGGAGAACGTGAGGAGTTGCTTCGAGTTCTACACTTTCTCTATGATAAAGATTATTTATCCATTTACTCGGTTATATAAAACTTTTTTTTTGAGAAACCAAAACAGTCTTATCTACATATCACCGACAATGATATATCGATATATTACATTAATAGGAGTATGAAATATTATAAAAGTAATTCTTATATTATGCAGGGCTTGTGTGAAGATGGTCGTCTTAGAATCTGATTGTAGGGCTTCACTTAAGTCAAGATTGAAGTTGTTACACGAAAGTTTGATTTTGAATTTTTGGCTGGTTTTAACTGCAAACCATTGATTAAATTAATATATGTTCTTTAATTGTTGCACGGTTTGGCTTTGGTTGTTTTCCTTTTATTTTTAATTTTAAAGCATTTTTAACCAATAAAATTGCAATTTCAATACCCTAAAAAGAATATATTTGTATATTTTAATAATATTAAAATGGTATTTTAGAATATTATGAGACTTTTTAAACTTTTAAGTGTTTAGAAAGTAGAAATAATTACATAAATATGACTAAAATAAAGATGATTTACAAAAATATGACTAGTGACTAGAATAGTAATGAAATCATAGTAATTCATGTTCAAGTTTTGAGCTTAAGTTATCACAACACCACATTGTAGTAATGAATAGTCATATTTATGTAAATATGTTTTATTTTAGTAATATTCTTATAAAAACCCCTAGAAGGTATTATTATTAGTTGCACGGGCCACGGGATGCAATCAATAATAATTCAAAAGAAAAAATATAGTAAAAATAAAATGACACAATGATATGTTTTGTTAGAAAAGTAAATGAATATTAAGAGTACAATTATTTTACAACTCTTTTTAAACAACATTTGAAGTCCTATTGATTGTCATCATCACATAATAAACTTCAATTTAGAAGGATGCATTAATCTTGAGATTGCGATTTAAAACTGTCGATGGGTGAACTGTGAATGATGTAAAAAAGCACCAACTCTCTCCAAAGATTGTCTATAAGTCCTATTGATTGTGATACTGTAACTTTAAGGAAATTTCCCATATTGAAATGTGAATGGTAGATTTTGATTACATTGTATCAAGCTAAATAAAATGAAACAACATTAATAATTTTAATTAAGTGAATAATTCATTGAGAACATAATTTTTTTTAAAAAAGAGTTGTATTGTTTCATTTTTGATACAAAACAAATCTGGTGTTTTTTCGTCGGGTACATTTTGAATGTCAATGAAGCGTTTGAATTTATATCGGGAACCTCAAAAAGCGGAAACCTCTCTGACGCTTGAAGCTTTAACTTTGTTTTTTGTAAAGTGGACCCTAAAATTGTGACAAATCGGCCTCCATCATCCGAGATTACTATGATGAGTGAAATTTTAGGGGTGGACCTGGTCGGCGGTCCCGGAACCGGACCCCCTACTGTGCGGGACCGGACCGGGTACCCGACCGGGTATTTCCGTTGCCGGTCTCAACTGCTAATTTTTTTAAAAAAAATTATTAGGGGGGGACCGGACCGGAACCGTGTCCGTTGAAACCCGATTTAGTTCCGGTCTTCACATTTAATACCCGGGACCGGGACCGGAACGAAACCGGGAACGGACCGGGAAAGGTTGAAAAAAAAGTACTCCCTCCGTCCCCCCTATGTTTGTCCCGTTTTACTATTTCGGGGTGTCCCACTATCTTTGTCCCATACTATTTTTGGAAAGTGTAAAGTAAATATATTGACAAAAATAACCCTATTTTAAATTGGAAATTACTCCTTTATTCTACATCTCCTTATCTTTTCTGACAAACCCACCGCAAAGTCTTCCATCAAGACTTGCACCTTACCCCGTCGTCTCTCTCTCCCATCTCTGTATACCTTTCTCAAACCCATCTTCTTTACTCTTAAAACCCTTTATAGGTAATCGTTCCACAAAATTACCTCTGCACAACCTTCGCAAGTCATCGTTCCCCTTCGCGCAGTGTCTTCTCATTGCACAAACTTCGCAAAAATGAGTTCCAGTTGCTCCAAACTCTTTTGTGACTTGGAAGGCCTAATCGTTGCAGATAGTGAAGATCGGGTTGTTCAAGACACTGAATACTAGGTTGATTTCACGCCTGAAACGGAAGAGCCTGAAGTTAATTCATACTGTGATTCTTCACCCATGGAAGACCCTGATGTTGAAGCTCCGGAGGCAGAGCTTGTCTTCGTTCCTCCCATCTTGGACCGCGAAACGATGAATTTCCATCTTCCAATATTGAGCGCTGAAGGGCAGAAGCGGATGGATGAATTTGTGGTTAGGTACATTTTACCTGAATGGGAGAAGCATATCCCAAAATCTGACCCAAAGTAAAGGTAATTAAAATTCTTGATTCTCATCTTCTTGATATGTTGTCATTTTCTTGAGTTTTTCTTCAGTAGTTATAGAATTAATCCCAAAATCTATGTATGACCATTTCTCTCCCTACATCATTTTTATATGTAAAGACATGGACTGACATAGACTCGAGTATAAAGGTAATACACTTTCTATCATATGCATTACTGCATATGATGAGAATTTCATGGGCTCAAGATTATTGATGAAGAAGGCTTACAAAACATAAGTTGCAACATTCTGAAACACAATTATATTCCTATTACACATTCATACTGCTTCTTTTGCATTTGAGTAGACATATTAAATACACAAAAGGTTTAACAAAATGTAGTAAGCAAAAATTAAATGTTTAGGCTTAAACATCCTCAAAAAGTAAAAAAATATAGGATGTTTATGCTCAAACATGATCTGCCTTGACATTGTAGTTTGCATATACCTAGCCTTCATACCTTGCTTGTAACTTGATGTACTTGACTGCCTACAAACCAGTAGTAGTAACCATAGCTTGATTGAGGTAATTAATAACTTCCTCAATCAGTTGGTGAGTAATTGAGGCTTCTTGCACCAATTCGCCTTGCTTCTTTTGCTTTGACTTCCCAATGTGAGGCAGCTTATACTTGTTACATCCTCTGTACTTCATTATTTCAATCATGTAATACTGAAAAGTGATCCAAACGTCATTCAACTTATCTGGTTCTAACTTTTCAAATGCATTGACACATTGTTCACAGCTTGAATGAGGTCATCCACTGTTTTCTGTTTGAATTCTTGTTGTAGAGATTGAATGGATCTAAAAAATTCCAAATCTAATTAAAATGTTTAGATCCGGTTGTTAGGGGACTGGTATATGAGATGAATGTCCCACCCGTCTCTTGTGGCAGCCTCCACAAATTCTGGGTCGGAGGGGTTAATGTGTGGTTTAGTGTTGTCTTGTTGAATGAAAATTGTCTTACTTGCACTTTGGGGCCAATTTTCCTTGATAGCGGGTAGTACCTTGTTTAGAAGACATTCTTTTGTGACTTGTTTGGTGATGGAAGTCACTGCTTTTGTCTCTAATGTTCCCTATGCCCTATTTTTACTTCTTTTTGCTGGTTCACTTGTTGTGAATGGAAGATTCCTATCTTACCATCAAATAGCACCTCACCATTTGGACCAAATATTGGCCTTGCAACTGCTGCCATGAACATAATCTTAGTTATGAAACTCTTAGATTTGTAAGTTTTGTGTGGGTCCATTTCTTCTTGGGTGAGATAGTACTTTTGACTTGGTTTTGTCAAAAAGAACCATTTTTCATCGATATGAATGTAGTTTTGATGATCAATAAACTTAGGATCATGCATTAGTAGAGTAGGCTGAAATTGAGATAGCACAAAAATGAGCTTTTTTATTCTCATTAGTTAAATAGGGTTTGATTGCACTGTTGTGGCTTCTTAGTTCACCTCTTTTTACAGCTCTATGAACTGTTGATTTGCGCATTTTCAAATCTTTTGCAAGTCTTCTGATGTTTGTTCTTTGTTCCAGTGGATTCTGGCTCAATGTAGCATTGTTTACTTCCTTCTTCGGCCTTCCTCTTTTTCCCGGAATTCTGGATTTCACATTAAATGGTGTATGTAGCTGCATCTGCCAACTTGCTTGTGCCCATGTTCAACTGACTATTTTCCTTTTTACATTAAATGCAACAGATGTCTCACTTATGGAGCCTTTTTGTAATGTACCCCCCAGTTGATGCCTTCTTTCCCGAAAGAGGTCTACAATGGTCTGTCTCTCAGAATCTGACAAGTTTTTCTTCCTGTGGACTGTAACTAATGTAGAAATATTCATTTTGCTTTTAATGTGTAAGCTACAAACCTTTAGGGAGGTTGTTGCAAGACATAAATGTCTGAGATTCTTTTTATAGGGGCTGCCTTGTGGCTGTAATTGTTGTATTTTTTTTAACTTTTGGGGGTATTTAAAAATTTGAAGTGTTAGGAATTGAAGTTTCAATTTGATTTTTTCAGTTCTGACGCTAAAGTTGACGGGTGAATGAGTTTAATACGAGTAGTTAGTAATTTCACTTTAGTTTTCATGCTTTCAAATGGTTTCAGAATGGTGGGGTCCAAGATTTTTAATGTTCTGAAAAATCAGAAAAAATCTTCCAGGATAGTGGGAAAGGGGCTGCGTATATATCCCATTGCTTTATCAAAAAGTAACTATGAACAGTATTGCTTGCAGACCCATTCTTTACCTTTATGAATTGTCTTAATATGCGTGCCACTCCCTTCCGTCCTAAACACAGGGGGACTGAAGGAGTAAAATTTAAGGATTCTAGTATCGAATTGAAAAACTAACAGTATGTGTGAATGTACTTTTTCCATTCAAATATGCTCATTGACCTATTATAGTAGACATGATTTTCTTTTCACTATGTGTGGCATTTTAAACATTTACTCAACTTGTACTAAAATTAAAGTTATCAACTTTTATGCATATAAAGTCATATTAAACTTAAGACTATATAAAATTTCCTTTTTTTAATCAATTAGCAAGATAATTGATTTTGACACCTTACTAAAAGTTCGATTGCATGTAGTATTTTTTGCATGAGTGCATTTATAGCACCGGATTTATAGTAGATATATGATCTTGATACATATAGATAATCCAAAAATGAGAATGGAAAACGTACAACATGAAACCAATAGAAGTGATCTAGATGTGTGCCGTTCATTTTGTCAAAAACCCAACTTTCTCCATCATCATCTTTACCTACAGAGGTTTGCTCAACAATAGAGACGAGAAAGCTGCTTATGATGCTACCTACTCAACAATGGAGATGAGAAAGCTGCTTAGAAAGGTACCTATTCCGATATACCAAGGACTCTTAAGTTATTTTCTCAATTCTTTGGGCACCTGATCAAAGAAAACACCCGTGTCCAACCATGGTGAACACATCAGGAATGACAAACAGTCCACATTTTCTTTTATAATGAAGTACCAAAAAACCACATTAAATTTTGATTAACATTACACAAAAACACACAACTCAAACATTTACCACACTTATACTAAAATCAAAGTCACCAACTTTTTATTTTGGACCCGGTAGGCCAACCACCAAAGTCAGTGGGGTAGGAGCCGGGAAACACCTACTAAATATCATTAAAATCAAAAAAGCCCCGGACATGCAAGCAACATGTTTAGCCAAAAGAACCGCCAAATGGTTGACGCAGCTGATCGTACCTGTAAGTTCGTATTAGTCCACCTCCCATTGTACTTGGCCCACCTCATTAATGCCTTGGTCCCCTAATTAATGAGCCTGGCCCAAATGGGCTGCCTATCCGACCAAGCCCACTCGCCTTCCTTGTCTTTACCCAGCCCATGACTATTGTGGCCATTCCCTCATATTTGTTTGGCTCCTTCTAGAACCGCCTATTTGATCGACCTGTCCTTCTCTCTATCCGATGAGTAGTCTAGCGTGTTATCCTAGTTCTAGAGTGAGAGAGAGCCGGTATTATCCTGGGTTTGAGCTCCGGCTACCCTCCGGTGATACCTTGGGGATCCTTTTATGGGCTTCACTCTATTCTGGTAGTTTGGGGGATTGTCTTATCCGGTGGGTTCTCTGGGTAGTCTGGTATAGGAGGGTTGGGCTCCTAAACTGAGTGTTGTGACTGTTGCCTTTTCGTCTTCCCTTTTGACTCCTTGGTGGTAAATGGTGAGCTAGCCCTTGGGCTATGGTGATTGAGGTCTGAGCCGGTCCAGTGACACAACAGTGGTATCAGAGCTGGAAGTTGCCGCCTCTCGCCTACAACGGAGACTCGCCGAAATCACTCCCCAAACCGGTAACGCCTCGGCTTCTCCTTCTGAATGGTAAGTCGGGTTGTCTGATCTAGACTCCCGCTCAGGTATTACAACTTAAACCCTATCTTTGGGTTGCCGGAGTGCCACCGGCTTCTGTGTTGCATGGGTAGATCTGAAACCTAGGTTAAAGGTCTACCAGTTAGAAACCCTAGGTTTATCTAGACATATCTACACAAACCCTATGCTTGTTTCATCTGTGCATGGGTGGTATCAATATGTTTCGAACTTGGTCCACCATTATCTTTGTGATTGTTTGCTCAACTTTGTGATTTTGTGCTTGTTGAACAGACTACTGTTGATAACAGTACCCTGTTCATAACATCCTTTTGATCCTTGCTTATTTGGCACCTATTGTCATCTCTGCATCCCTACTTGTATCACTTGCTCTGCTCTTACATTTGCACTCTGTGACCCTTCTATTTCCAGTGTGTTCTTTTACCTATGCTGATTTCTGATCCCTTGTAATATTTTGGCATCATAACCCTAGTGGGCTAAGGCACCTGAGGTTATGACTAAAAGATTCCCTATCAACCACTTCAATGGCCTCGGATATGCGTGGTCCCTTAGTCCGCGGCCTAACCTTCTAGGGCTAGCCTTATCCCTTGGCTCAGTTATCTTGTGTACTAGTGCCTGCCATGTCTTCAAACATGTATGGTATGCTTCCATTCAATGGTAAATCTGATTTTGACTTATGGAAACAAAAGATAAAATGTGTGCTAATTCAACAAAAAAGTGTATAGGGCTGAAACTCGCAATTTTTTAGACACTGAGGATAAGCCCAATTAATTAGAAATGAATGAAACTGCCTGTTCCACCATTTACCTAAACCTCTGTGATTCTGTCCTTAGAAAAGTTGGAATCTTAGAGTTTGCTAAGGCCCTATGAGATCACCCTAGATATTGTAATTAATGGCTTAAAAAGCAAAGAGCTTGACATAAAACACTTTAGGGGACATAGCAATCACTATAAAGAATCTGATGAAGCCTTTTTTGTTAGGGGGAAATCTAAGAGTAGGTCCAAGTACCCTAAGAAGGATAACCAAGATAGAAACAGTAGACAGTCTGGTAAGAAAAGGTACAAATCAAAGAAAAGAGTGTGTTATAATTGTGGGAACCCAGGTCATTTCATCAAAGATTGTAACCAACCTAAGAGAAATGAACAAGCTAATTCTGTGACCAATAAATAAATAGGAGATGAAGTTTTTATGGTCTGTGATCAAGCTAAAGCTGTCTTAAACAGTTTAACTGAAACTGAATGGTTAATTGATTCAGGTTGTACTTACCATATGACACCTTTTTAAAATCTGAAATGTGTGTGATACTGGCTATGTGTCCCTAGCTGATAGTAAGAGGTGTAAGGTACATGGTATTGGTGACATCTGTCTAAAATTTGAAAATGGAACTGTTTTTCGAATAAAAAATGTTAGGCATGTCCTTGATCTAAGACATAACCTATTTTCAGTCTCTCCTTTTGAAGAATGTGGTCTTGAGGGTAAATGGGAGAATGGGTGTATGAAAATCTGGAAAAACTCTCTTGTTCTATTCAAAGCTTTGAAACAAAATAACCTATATGTTGTTCATGCTAAACCATTTTCTGAAAATGCTAATATTGTACTCTCTGACAAGTCTGTGTTTTGGCACCAAAGACTTGGTCACGTGACTTGGTGTCAGAGATAGAAGTAGAAGGAATATAAGGAAGGTATCTGACAGTATGACTGACTATGCATTTCACATTTATGATACTTCCTTATTTGCTTTTTCTATCTTTGAGACTCTTGACTTGAATGAACCAAAAACCTACCAAGAAACCATTGCATCTAGAGAATCTAAGAATTGGCTTAGTGTTATGTTTAGTGAAATAGATTCCCTTAAACTGAATAAAACTTGGACCCTAGTTTCTAGACCTCCAAACTGTTCAGTAGTTGAGTGCAAGTGGCTCTTTAAAGTCAAAGAAGAACCTAATGACATTAGGTTTAAGGCGACGTTAGTTGCCAAGGGTTTCACTCAAAAAGAAGGTGTTGACTATACTGGAATATTTGCCCGAGTAGTGAAGTTTACTACAGTTAGGATGATGTTGGCCCTAGTTGCCCATAATAACTGAGAGATGAAGCGGATGGATGTTACCACTGCTTTTCTGCATGGTGACCTTGACAAACAGATATACATGACCCAACCCGAGGGTTTCATAGACCCTGAGAACCCTAGGCATGTCTGTTTACTTAGAAATGCCCTCTATGGCCTGAATTAGTCTCCCAAACAATGGAATATAAAGTTTGACCAGTGTATGACTTCCTTGAACTTCAAGAAGTCTGATTATGACCATTGCCTGTACTTTAAGAACACTGTTTCTGTACATGTTTTCTTGTTAATATATGTTGATGATATGTTGCTTATTAGCCCATCTGTGAATGCTATTAAGTGTGTTCAAAAGTGCCTCAATGAGAACTTTGCTATGAAAGACTTGGGAGATGCTAACAGAATCTTAGGGATCTATTGTTAGGGATAGAAGTAGTTATACTCTCACCCTAAAATCAAACCTCCTATTTAGAAAAGGTCTTGAAAAAAGTTCAATCTGAATTCTGTCGTGCGTGTAGATGTTCCTTTAGCATCTCACTTTGTGCTAAGTAAGGACCAGTCCCCAAGGACTGCTCCTGAAATTGATAGGATGAAATCTTTCCCCTATTCCAGTGCAATAGGGTCGGTCATGTATCTCATGGTAAACACTAGGCCTGATATAGCATATGATGTAAGCTGTCTGAGTAGATACATGGCCAACCCTAGGATGTCACACTGGAATGCCCTTAAATGGTTGCTTTGGTATCTTAAGGGTACTTCCTCCCACGGTCTTGTGTTTTCTAAAAACCCTTATGGAATTCTTCTTATTGGTTTTGTGGATTCTAACTATGCAAATGACAGGGACAACATGAAGTCTATTACTTTCTATATCTTTACCCTTTTTGGTTCCTGCATAAGTTGGAAATCCCAACTGCAACCCATTGTTACACTGCCCACTACTGAATCTGAATACTTGGCCGCCACTGAAGCCTTTAAAGAGGCCATTTGGCTTAAACGTATACTAACTGAAATTGGTTTTCCTAAGCAGGTTGTGACATTTTACTCTGATAGCCAGTCTGCTATCCAGTTGTGCAAAAACCCAATCTTTCATGACAGGACCAAGCATATAGATGTCAGATTTCACTTCATAAGGAACATTGTTGATGTTGGGACTAAATGTCTCAATTTTGATAAACTTTTATCTTGTAAACAAACACTTAACTTAGACTGTGGCTAGATAAGAACAGATACACAAGAAAAACCAGCGATGATGATACTCCCATTCACGTTTGTGCTCTACACCATCAAGGAGACCAATAAGGTTAGAGCCGTCAAAATGGGCCGAAATCCACGGGCTGGCCCGTTTAAACCCATTTATTGGTGGGTTAGGGTTTCGAATTTCTGACCCATTTAGTTCGTGGGTTTCACGGGTCAACCCACACGGGTTGTGGGTTTAAGTGGGTTGGCCCACCGGGTTGCGGGTTGGCCCGCGGGCCAATATACAAAAATATAGTTTTAAATTTTATTATCTTAAATATTGTCCTTTTACTACCAATGTTATTATAATTACAAATAAAAATTACAACCATGGCAAAACAATATTTATTTCTATAATAAATTTTCAAATAAAATGTTGAAACATATATTTTATGTGAAGTTCGATACAATATTTAACGATTAGTAGTCATTATTTACAAATAATTAATCAAAAGGTTATGTAGATTTTTATTTTTATACAATGAGTATTTTTGTCGCATACCCACTTGTAGTTTTCAAATTCTCGTGTAACTAGTATTTAATATTTTTTAATTAAACTTAACAAGTATTGAATTTTTAGTATTTTGATTTCTTATATTTCCTTTGTTACTACATACTAATATAAATATATACTTCCGGGTAATTATTTTTAATTTTTTTTGTTATATATATATTTTTTACATATTGGCCCGCGGGTCAACCCGTTTAACCCACGGTTTAGGTGGGTCGGGTTAGGGTTGTAGAAATTCTGGCCCGTCATTAAACGGGTTGGCCTGACCTAACCCACATAGACCATAACTCGTCACGGGTCGGGTTGGGTCGGGTTGGCCCGTTTGACAGCTCTAAATAAGGTGGAGATCGTAAGTTGGTATTGGTCCACCTCCCATTGTACTTGACCCACCTCATTAATGCCTTGGTCCCCTAATTAATGAGTCTGGCCCAAACGGGCTGCCTACCTGACCAAGCCCACTCGCCCTCCTTGTCTTTACCCAGCCCATGACTATTGTGGCCCTTCCCTTATATTTGTCTGGTTCCTTCTGGAACCGCCTATTTTATCGACATGTCCTTCTCTCTACCCGATGAGTAGCCTAGCGTGCTATCCTAGTTCTAGAGTGAGAGAGGGAGAGATCCGGTATTATCCTGGGTTTGAGCTCCAGTTACCCTCCCGTGATACCTTGGGGATCCTCTTATGGGCTTCACTATGTTCTGGTAGTTTGGGGGGTTGTCTTCTCCGGTGGGTTCTGTGGGTAGTCTGGTCTGGGGGTTGGGCTCCTAAACTGAGTGTTGTGACTATTGCCCTTTCGTCTTCCCTTTTGACTCCTTGGTGGTGAATGGTGAGCTATCCCTTGAGCTATGATGATTGAGGTCTAAGTCGGTCTAGTGACACAACAGTACCAACACATTGCCATGCCCTTATCATCCTTTTTGCTCATGTCTCCGATTTTCAGTGTAAAAATCTCTTAATATTGCATTTGATATTTCAATCTCCACATTTTCATGTCCATGTCAAGTACACCAATGAATAACTTGTTTGACAGAAGAGAATTGAGTGTTCATACTTGAACCTCTCAAAGGGAATCCCGCAGCCGCCACTGTCGAACTTGAATGATCACTTAGAATAAACCTGGCTGATGACTATCCATATTGTCGCCAAACAGCCCAGTTAAGTTTGAGATGACCTGGACTCGGTTTATCCTAGTAGGACACCTCTGGGTTTTTCGTATTAAGATGTTTAGGGGTCAAGCCTGCATGCATAAAAGCTGAGAAATTGAACGGGCTAGTTTATGATGATTCAACAGTAAACCTAAGAAATGTCTACAAATCTAAGATGAGAAAGGGCAGCTCATGACCTTGAGATCCATCTGCTCGTTTACACAAAATAGAGAAGAATGTAGTAGGAAACCCTGCCGGATTTTCAGGAAAAGGTAAACAGTGAATGTCAGTGAAAAAAGTCACAAAAAATGCAACTTGTATGAAGTCATTTGCGGCGACCAACATCTCACCTAGGCGGACGATTTGTAGGCGAGTTCTCGGTCTGGGCGGCTGAGTAATCGCTCCCCGCTTACAGAGGTGAATGCCTGAAAGTCACTACGGGAGCAGTCCGCCTAGCGAGTATACGGCGCCTAGGCGGCCGATTTTTCCGATTTTTAGAACCATGGAAAATACTGATCTTGGCTACTTGATGTGGTTGCCAAATCATAGAATAAGAGAGAGCAGTTCCGTTCTAATTTTGTAAATATGGGGCCAATAACTAACACATTAGTTTGTCGGCATGATAACACAAAACCACATGATTTAATAATTTTTCTAACTTCGTGTTTTAAAACTATTTTAAACAATTCTAGAGCCGTTTATATAAACTATTTTGCATTTTTACTTCTTGTATTTAACACCAAAGCCATCATTGACATCTCTACAAGTCAGAGGGATACTTAGAATACCGTTTCATTCTTCCACCGAAAAGAGACCCCTAAGGCATTGACAATGTCACCAAGATTTATCCTCTTTAATAAGAGCCGCCACATTATTGTCACAAATACTCTCAGGACGTGGAGATGTAATCAGACCCCTCCCCTCCCATGGTAACCAATGGTCTCTGTAAATGGAAATCACAATGCCGCTTCGCACCCTTTGCCAAGTGCCCTCCTCGATCAGATATATATTGAGCTTTTCGAATGCTTCTCCAAATAAAGGATGAGTTATAGTCAATATTAGCATCCAAAAAATATGATTTAGGAAAATGCCTTGCTTTGAAAATTCTGCTTAACAACGAATCAATATTTGTGGGCAAGCATCGAGCTTGTTTACCCAATATAGCCAAATAAATTCTCGTATAGTTCAAAAACTCAAACCTCCTTTTTGCTTTGGTGTGCACATTGCCTTCCAACTCTTCCATCGTATTCCACGAATCGTCATATCCCTCCCCTCCATCGATAGCCATTCATAATTTTCTCAATATTAGCACATAACTCGAGAGGGAGTAGGAAAACATTCACAACGTAAGAAGGCATTGTTTGTACCGCTGTTTTCAACAGAGCCTCTCTACCAGCTTTTGATAGAAATTTACTTTCAACCCTTGAACCCTTTTCAGAATGCGATACCTCGAATTCCCTTAAATCTCCGTCGTGCGCCTTCCTATCAATGAAGGAAGACCCAAGTACCTAGAAGCATTCCCTTTAATTTGTTGGAAGCATCAAGTAAAGAACATATCACTTCCGTGCTAGCGTGTCACACATTTGGACTAAACAAGACACGAGACTTTGCAACATTGAAAACACTCAGGGCCCGTATATCTATTTTCCAAATATGAACACATGTTTTCCAAATTTCTTTTGTTTTTCATTTCATTTTTCAAACCCATAAAGTCAATACATACATTGAGGAATTGAAATCTGATAGAACTAAAGGCGTAATAGATAAACAATATTACTTGACACCGTTAGAAAAAGAAATATGTGTTTATAATGCAGAAGTAAAGTACTTGTAAGCAAAAAAATGAAATAAGACAAAAAATTTACATAAATGATCTGATAATTCACGAACAGAACTTAATAAGTGATATTTTTTTAATCATAGGCACGTTGTGTTGAGAAACAAATACACAACACTAGTAATACGTGTTTTAAACCACGTGAAAAACATGGATTATAGACTTATAGTTAGTATTAGAAACTTGTTCTTGAAGCCACGTGTTTTTTCATATCATGTTGAGTACATAACACTAGTGATATTTTTTAAAGTCACGTGTTTTTTCATAATCTATGGATCAGAGTTAGTATTAGAAACTTATTTACTTCGGGTAAAAATTATTATCTGTTATAAGACATTAAAAACCTGAAAATTGATTTTTCCCAATTTAATAAATATATATTATGCAACATACATCGTTGCATAGATCTCAGGAAAACATGTAGTTTTTTTGAAAGGAAAACTAGCAATTATATTAATTTAATTTATCATTCTTCAACTAACTAACAGTACAAACATGAGTAGAATATAAAACAACATAACTATCCGACATACAAAGTGCAGCCCTAACATGTTTGTGAGCTGGTCCATTCACGGATCTCCTGCAATGAATGACTTCTATCTCTGCTTCATCACGAAGAATAAGTCTAATATCTTTAATAATGCTATCGAAGTATGAATCGCCCTCCAGTTCCACAATACCAGCTGCAACCCTCAAGTTCCACAATACAAGCTGCATCCATAAGAGAATCTGTTTCCACCTTGAGCCTCCCAAAGTCTGGTGAAGTCACTCTTGTTAATGTCTCCCTTACCGCTACCGCTTCCGTTACTCCGGCCGACCAATCCGTTGTCACTGTCCGACATCCACATCGGAGAAAATTCCCATTCGCATCCTTTGTTAACCAGGCCCTTGCTCTCTTGCCTCGGTCCTGATGTAACGCCGCGTCTATATTGATTTTATTACTCCCGGATCCGGTATTTTCCAACTAGGCTTGTCCTCCCTTGGCTGAGTACTAAGGTTGTTTTTACTTGGACTGTAATTCGTCCAAGACCAGACCAGACCAGACCAAAACAGACCAGACCGGACCAGACCAGACTAGACCATATTTTATTATTATTATTATTATTATTATTATTATTATTATTATTATTATTAGTATCATCATCATCATCATTATCATCATCATCATCATCATCATCATCATCATCATCACTATTATTATTATTCTTATTGTTATTGTTATTCTTATTCTTATTGTTATTGTTATTGTTATTGTTATTGTTATTGTTATTGTTATTGTTATTGTTATTGTTATTGTTATTGTTCATGTTATTGTTGTTGTTGTTGTTGTTGTTGTTATTATTATTATTATTATCATCATCATCATCATCATCATCATCATCATCATCATCATCATTATTATTATTATCATTATTATTATTATTATTATTGTTGTTGTTGTTGTTGTTGTTGTTGTTGGGATATTGGCCTAGAGGCTCAATACCCGGATCAAGATGGCCCAAGATATCCGGCCCAAGCAACGGGCCCATCAATCTATGATGAATAGATTCAGTAAAGAATTCATGCCGAACGAGATTCGGCCCAAATAAAGGTTGGCCCAGTAAGAAGACATACCGAACAGAGTTCGGGCTATATATCATACTTGGGCCAATTTGACATCGTCTTCAGCATAGTCCAACATCCCGTTCGCGCAACGGACAACCGGCAAGTGGCCATGTGCAATTAATGCCAGATTATGACATCAGCAAGTGGAAACATGGGTGACCAAGTCGGTGGAGCAACAGTCAATCAGCACAGGGCAGCCCATGCTCTCCATTAGTATAAATAGAAGGTTTAAAATCATTGTAAGGGTTAGCATTTCAATACTCAGGCTCTAGAATAGCATCATTCCTCTTATTTCTTGTATTAAAGCATTGTTTCCGACCTACCGATCGGGAAATCCCCTTTAATCAGACTAGTTAGTTAATACAAGTGAGCTTTCGAGTATTAGTGAGTTCATATCTTATATTTTTTATACATTTTGATTCACCTTGATTCTGTGCCATTCCTGATATATCCAAAGTTCGTGTTGGGCTTTCGGATCTACGGGATTTACCCTCAACATTGGCGCCGTCTGTGGGAAACTTACAAAAAGTTTCACATTCAAAACATCCAAAAAACCACTATTTTCAAAAATGGTCAGAATCAGTTCCTATCATACAAACGACGGTTCACGTCGTCACGGAAGGAGTCACACCCCGGGGAGTCAAAACCCTCAGGGACAATCCAGCCGAGGATCGTATCCTCGTTTTGATGGGGATTTTGTGATTCCCGAATCTCTGAGAAGAAATCCTCAGGCCATGCGAGACATGGCCCAGGTCATGCAGCATATGGCGAACGAGGAGGAAGGAGGGTCCAACTTTACAGGGGAGACTCCACGCACGGAAACAACCACAACGTCATCCCATTCGCATGCCCATCGGGATAATCTACGTAACGCCCCACCGACAGCGCACCATAGTCCCAGTGACCGAACTCCGATCGGGTCACAAGCTAGAAGACCAACTCCCATTGGTCATCATTTCCAGTATGCCGAGCGGAAGAATACCAGGGCCCCTCAATGGCATTGGGACCGGGACTATACGGACATGAGGGCTCCACCACCGCCCCTTTGACGGCCCAGGAGGAAGAAATGGCCGAGATGAGGAGGCAGATGAACGAGATGCGGGATCAAATGAACAGGGCACCTGTACAACCTACCCCAGTTCAGCTGGGAATTACTTCCCCTTTCACTAGGGAACTCATGTACGCGGACATCCAAGGGGATGCCAAGCCACCGACCGGCCAAATCTATGACGGGGTGGGAGATCCCCACGTGCATTTGAGGAGTTACCAAGGGGGACTCATGCTGCTAGGAGCACTCGAGGCTGCTATTTGCCGGTTGTTTTTTAGTACGCTTAGAGGACCTGCCCAGGAGTGGTTCGGGACACTCCAACCTGGATCAATCAACAGCTTCGCCGAATTATCGGCGTTATTCTTGGCCCAGTTTTCCTCCAGTGCCAATCCCAAACCGCACTTCAGCTATCTGACCAGCGTGAAGCAGAACGTCAAAGAGACCCTCAATCAATTCCTGAAAAGATGGAGGGATGAAACTCTGACAGTGGGAAACATGACGGATGATACCGCCATTACCCTGTTCACGAACGCTCTCCGAACAGGGGAGCTATACAAGGATCTGAAGAAAAATCTGGGTACAGCGTACGCCGAGGTATTAGACAGGGCTCGCAAGCATGCCGCCCTAGAAGAGGAGATAATGATCAGGGATAAGGTTATTGCGCCTGCTGCCCCGATCAGAATGGCCGATCGGCTGGGTCCTAGCCCAGCGGCCGCTATATCCCCCAAGCAAGGGATATTTACTCCCCTGGTCCTATCAGTAGCGACCATTTATCAGCACGAGAGGGACAATATTCCCCTCCCGACTGATTCTGGACAGTTTATGGGAGCGAATGACTCTGCTTTCTGTAAATATCACAACAGGAAGGGTCATGCCACCAATGTCTGCAGGGCCCTACAAACAGCCATTGAGGATTTGATCCGACGAGGTCATCTGGGCAAATATGTGAATAAGGATCCAAACGTTGTGGGCACGTTGAAACCGATCAGGAAACCTAATAGCTGGCGCCGGGATGCCCAACGTGATACCCAACCTCAAAATGACGTATATGTTCCCCCCAGGGATGAACCAGAGGGCTCGGGAGGCCCTGGAAAGAAACCTCGAATGGAGGTCAAGGTTATATTCGGAGGCGGGGAGACAGGGGATTCGAACGCCGAACAGAAAAGGTTCGAGCGAAGTCTCTATGTGGGATCCATCTCCGCTCCCCCCCAGAAGAAAGGAAGGACGGACCCGATCACGTTCGGGCCAGCTGATTTACCCAACTCTCCAAGCCCGCGCAGGGATGAACTGGTGGTGAGCATGTGTATTGACAATGCTTTGATCCGCCGAGTACTGGTCGATACCGGGAGCAGTGTGAATGTATTGTATCTGCAATCATTTGAAAAAATGGGCCTACAAAGAAGTCAACTGACCCACCTACGGACCCCACTCGCAAGTTTCACCGGTAATTGCATCGAGGCTGAGGGGACCATCCAATTGATGGTTGAAATTGGGGATGAAACGCACAAAGCATCACTCCGAATGACGTTCGTGGTGGTGGATATAAAGTGTGCCCACAATGCCATATTGCGCCGACCGGGATTGGAAGATCTGGAGGCAATAGCCTCTGTCCGCCACTCATGCATCAAATTCCCTACTGACACTGGGGTTGGGGTGGCCAGAACTGATCCGACGATAGCCCGGACATGTTATCGAGAGGCCCCTGAAACAGATGAACACTCGTGGGATGTGGGTTAATACAATTGAGGTGGAAACCCACCGAACGGAGTTCGAGGCACACCCAGAACCCGCCACTCTTCTTGAACAAATCAACCTGGATTTCCCCCCGAACCGTAAGGTAGCTATCAGGGTAGATCTGGAGGCGGACATCCGGGATGGCGTGATCGCCGTCCTAAAAAAGTTTCAGGTATTGTTTGCCCAGGGGCCAGAAGATATGCCCGGTATTGATCCGGAGATAATATGTCACAAACTTGCCGTTCGGCCTGATGCAAAACCAGTCCAGCAGAAGAAACGGTATCAAGCAACCGAACGGCGGGAATTCACAAAGCGGGAGGTGGCCACCTTGCTGAAAATAAAGCACATCCGTCCAGTAATCCACGTAGAATGGCTATCGAATGTGGTTCTAGCCCCAAAACAATCTACTTGGAGAATGTGCGTGGATTACTCGGACCTGAATAAAGCTTGCCCCATGGATCCCTATCCAGTACCAAGGATCGATCTGCTAGTAGATGAAACTGCCGGATGTGAATTGCTGAGCTTCATGGATGCTTTCCGGGGTTACCATCAGATATTCATGCACCTGGCTGATGTAGAGAAAACGACGTTCGTTACTTCGGATGGTGTGTTTTGCTATATCGTCATGCCATTCGGATTAAAGAACGCAATGGCAACTTTTCAAAGGATGATCGGGATGCTATTCAAAGAAGTACTGGGGGTCACAATGGAAGCTTATGTTGATGATATCCTGATCAAAAGCAGGAAGAAGGAAAATCATGTCCTGGACATAGAAAAGGTGTTCGGGATAATGCAGAAAGCAAACATGAGGCTGAATCCCAAAAAATGTGCTTTTGCTGTAAGAGGGGGCAAATTTTTGGGATACATGATGAGCGAGAAGGGGATTGAGCCCAATCCTGAAAAGGTAAAGGCAATTGTGGATATGGAGGCTCCAAGGAATCTCAAAGAAGTGCAGAGATTGACCGGTCGGTCGGCAGCCCTGAGCAGATTCCTATCCAAACTAGCCGATCGGGCTATTCCATTTTTCCAGATCATGAAGAAAACCAACCCCTTTGAATGGACGGCCGAATGCCAAACGGCCTTTGAAGATTTCAAGACATATCTGTCTTCCCCCCTGGTCTTGACAAAACCCGAACCGGGGGAACATCTATATATGTACCTTGTTGTAGCTGACCTGGCCGTAAGCACAGTACTGTTGAAAGAAGAAGATGGTGTTCAACGGCCGATCTATTTTGTAAGCAAGACTTTGAATGGCCCGGAAACCAGGTACACCTTGCTAGAAAAAACTGTGCTGGCCCTGATAGCTGCCATTAAACGTCTGGCACCATATTTCCAGACCCACCCGGTAACTGTGTATACTACTCAGCCATTAGCCACCATCTTGAGAAATCCTATGGCAAGTGGACGCATTACCAAGTGGAGCCTCCTGATCGGGCAATATGAGGTGGATTTCAACCCTCGGCCTACTATCAAAGGACAGGCCTTGGCAGATTTCATTGCAGAATGTACCGCTCGGCCCTCAGAAACAGATTCAGAGAACAACGGGCTGGATAATTGGTGGGAAATGTATGTGGATGGTGCAGCTAGTGCCAAGGGGTGCGGAGCTGGAGATGTGATCACATCGCCCGAGGGGTTCAAAGCATATTATTCCATCCATTTTGACTTCAAGGTAACCAACAATGAGGCTGAATATGAGGCCCTCATTGCTGGTTTAAAATATGCAAGGGCCCTGGGTGCCGATCGGTTAAAAGTCCGGTCGGATAGTCAATTGGTAGTACATCAAGTAAACGGCACTGCCGAGGCTAAAGAAGAGAGAATGAAGGCCTACAAGGAGATAGTTGAGGAGCAGATAAGTAAATTTGAACAGGTGGTGCTCGACCAAATATCCAGGATAGAGAATACTGAAGCAGATATCCTATCCAAGTTAGAAAATGCAGCGTTCGACGATCGGGCACAGGAGATCCCGGCTCATATCCAACATTTTGCCCATCGGGAAACATTGGCAACCCCAGCAATCATGGTGCTCCAGATCGAGACCATATCTTATGCCGTCCCAAGCTGGGTCATAGATATGACCAACTACCTGAAAGACGGAACCCTCCCACAAGATAAAAATTCTGCTTATCAGATAAAAAGCATCCAGAGGAGGGCTTCCATGTTCGAATTGGTGGACGGGCAGCTGTACAAAAAGACATTTGGTGAGCCGTATCTGAAATGCCTCCCACCCGATCTAGCGGCAGCTGTAATGGAAGAAATTCATGAAGGTATCTGCTCCAGCCACCAAGGGCCCAAGACATTGGCTAGAAAAATCATCCCGCAAGGGTATTATTGGCCGACTATCCAACAGGACTGCTTCGCACATACTAGGAAATGTAAAGTATGCCAACTGTACGCACCGGTCCCCGAACGGCCTGCCACTTTCTACACTCCAATGACGGCGGCCCTTCCGTTCGCGAGATGGGGGATCGACCTGTTAGGTTCTCTACCCACGGCCCCTGGAAACAACAAGTATATCATCATGGGGATAGATTACTTTACCAAATGGGTAGAGGCCGAGCAACTGGTCAGCATCACAGATGTTAAATGTCAAAAGTTTGTCTGGAAGAATATCATTTGCCGTTTCGGAATCCCTGAGCAGATTGTAACTGATAATGGAAGGCAGTTCGTGAGCCGGAATTTTGAGAACTACCTGGTGAAATGGGGAATCAAGCATTCCAGAGCATCCGTGGCGTACCCTCAGGCGAATGGCCAAGTAGAGAATATGAACCGTACTATCATGGATGGTATGAAGAAGAAACTGGAAGAATACTCCTCATCGTGGCCTGATCAGTTAAATTATATTTTATGGACTTACAGGACTACACCCCGAACGGCCACGGGAGAAACTCCATTTGACCTCGCTTATGGTTTCCAGGCCAAAGTACCAACGGAGATCCTAGTTCCCACACACCGAACGGTGCATTACAACCCAGAACAGAATGAGGACAACTTACGGGCCGAATTGCATTTCATAGAAGAAAGAAGGGACCTGGCAGCCGCACGAATGGAAGAGTACCACAGAGCCACAAGAAGATATTTTGATAAGCAAGTTAAAGTTCGTTCAATCGAAGTAGGGGACCTGGTGCTAAGGAAGCGAGAAAAAAGCAAACCTCTCGAAGGTGGAAAAATGGCACAAAATTGGGAAGGCCCCTACCAAATATGTAAGAAGTATGCTTCAGGAACGTTTGGCCTACAAAATACCGAAGGTCGACCGGCAGGTACTTGGAATGTGGAACATCTAAGGAAATTTTATCAGTAAAAACGGCTGTTGCCACCTCTAAAAAAATGTAGAGAGAGAGAGACATAACTTCCACATAAACACAGCCCATGGTTAACACGATCATTCTGGATGACCGAATGAGGAACAGGTTAACAACATGGAAGGAAAATCATTCTCAGTTAAGGGAGTTTTTGACCCTAGATTTATGAACGAATAAAGGGATAAAAAACGGCTTGAAGAATTGAGGCTCAGAAAATCGGTGCCCGTGGTTAACACGATCATTCCGGATGACCGAATGACGAACGAGTTAACAGCATGGAAGGAAAGTCATTCTCAGCCAACGGCTTGGAGTTTGATACTCAGATAGTCTCACCTCAGCGGTTAATATGAGAATCGTTCTGGACAACCGAATGATGAACATATTAGCAGTTTGGAGGGAGCCATTATTTCAGCAAGAGTTTTGACCCTGTAATTACGCATTGATGAAGGGATCAAAATGGCCTGGAGTTCGAGGACAGTGATTCTCACCTCAGCTTTTTAACACGCAAAATCATTCCGGATGACCGAATGACGAACGGGTTAACAGTTTGGAGGGAGCTGAGTCGTCAACTTAGCCAAAGTCGACCATGTAATTACGTACGGGCAAAGGGATCACAACGACTTGGAGATGGTGTCAAGACTGTAAGATATGGATTGACCGAGCGACGTTCGGATAAGGTACGAATTGTCGCCCGGGGAATCGGAACTATGGTTTTGAAAAATCTCGCCTCATTCATTAACTCGATTCGGAAGTGAGTCGCCCTTTTAGCTATAAGTAAGGAATGACCCAATCCGGTGACCTTGCTTACAGTTCGAAAAGGGTTACCTCAGACCCCTAATATGGATGATACGAGCCAGAGAGAATAGTTCAGAATGCATCGGAATTATGGGTTTGGAAGGGAGATAGTCTCACCTCAGCTTGTTAACACGTGGGATCATTTTGGATGACCGAATGACGAACGGGTTAACAGTTTGGAGGGAGCCCCTGTCCCAGCTGAGAGGTTGACCCTGTGGTCACGATCAAAACGGCTTGGAGGAATTCACCTCAGCTAAGAGTTTTGAACCCGTGGGTCACGAACGGAAAATGGATAAAAACGGGCTCGGGAAAGGTGTCAGAACAATTTTGAAGAGATAGCCTCACCTCAGCTTGTTAACACGTGGGATCATTTTGGATGACCGAATGACGAACGGGTTAACAGTTTGGAGGGAGCCCCTGTCCCAGCTGAGTGTTTGACCTTGTGGTCACGATCAAAACGGCTTGGAGGAATTCACCTCAGCTAAGAGTTTTGAACCCGTGGGTCACGAACGGAAAAGGGATCAAAACGGGCTCGGGAAAGGTGTCAGAACAATTTTGAAGAGATAGCCTCACCTCAGCTTGTTAACACATGGGATCATTCCGGATGACCGAATGACGAACGAGTTAACAGTTTGGAGGGAGCCCCTGTCCCAGCTGAGAGTTTGACCCTGTGGTCACGATCAAAACGTTTTGGAGGTATTCACCTCAGCTAAGAGTTTTGACCCCGTGGATCACGAACGGAAAAGGGATCAAAACGGGCTCGGGAAAGGTGTCAGACATAAAGATACATGAGCCAAGTGATGTTCGGCCACATAGAAAGGATTGTGAACAAGAAAAATCAAAGGAAAAATAGAAGAAATACATCGACAGTTAAAGAGAAAAGTCCACTTTATTCTTCGGCATTACTAGCCGGAATATACAAGAAAAACTGTGGATCGTTGCGCTTACCGCTACACCAAAAGCAATTGCTGATAGTGAAGCACGCTCCTCCCCCTTTATAGCACAAGCGAAGCGCCACGCGGTCCGATTGCACCGGCAGGCTGGCTGTTGCTGGCACCGCATACCCGCGGCCCAACAATCTCCCCCCAGCACCTGCCAGCCTACAACTGCGCAGCATGCTGTTGCCGGGGGTCGAACCCGTGACCTTGGCTCTGATACCACTTGTGGATCGTTGCGCTTACCGCTACACCAAAAGCAATTGCTGATAGTGAAGCACGCTCCTCCCCCTTTATAGCACAAGCGAAGCGCCACGCGGTCCGATTGCACCGGCAGGCTGGCTGTTGCTGGCACCGCATACCCGCGGCCCAACAAAAACAAAGGACAAAAAAGCAAAAATTACAAGGCTATGCTACTGGAGGATTGCCGTTCGGGGAAGATGGAGGTTGAGAGCTCCCTGCCTGTACTGCATCATCGGGCGCTGCTTTGGACCTTTTCTCCATAATACGGTCATACGTATTCCCGAACAGATCGTCAAAGCCTAATTCGTCAGGGTCGAACGGCTTGGGGAAATGCTCTAGGATCAAATCGAGGTTCCTATCCAGAAGCAGGTCCTGACTTTGCTTCACAGTTTTCTCGGTCAGGTCATCCAAGAAAGATTTCCCTTCCGGCGTGCTGTCCAGGAGATCGATCCCTGCCTTGATGGGATCTTCGCTTTCGCGTAAGAATTGGCCAAGGTGAGGTCCCAAGAACTATCGGGCCGTGTTCTCCAGAGCGACGTTCAGCCCCTTGCCCCGTTGAAAATCAAAAATTGATTGATGAGCAATCTGGGAGGTGTTAACCGTATAAGGTTCGGGCAGATGGTCGCCAACGGCTTTATCAAATTTGATCCCAACGGATTCAGCAGCTCGCACCTTGGCCCGGAGTTCTTTAATCTCCCGGTCGTGACGTCGGGATTTTTCCTGCATCTCAGCCAGAGCAGCTTTTGCCTTCTCACCCTCCTTGGCCTGCTCTTGAAGATCGGCCGCTAACTTCCGAGCGGCAGAAAGAAGGATCTGGCTGTCATCCCGATCGCTGGTCAGGGCCTTCATTTCCATTTCGGTCGCAAGAAAGGCCTTGTGATAGTATACACCGGCCTGAAAACGAGATTGCAATAGAAGTCAGATAAGGTAAAACATGAAGAATAGAAAGGCATGGATCAGAATGAGGTGTACCTTGAGTGCTTCCTGGTGACCTGTTTCGAAAAGATCCGACCAGTGGGTCAAGTTCGTGAAGCTCGGGGGAACCTTGATCGCAGTGTGACACCACATAGAAGATGACATCAGCCCGAACAGATACCTCCCTTCTGATCTGGGCCCCATGTTTGAAAATTCGACAAACATCCGATCATCGATCGGTGCGTCAGAAAGAGCCGGAGTTGATGTTTTGGAAGACGCAGATCTTTTGGATTCAGCCTCCGGCCCGGTCAAGTCAACCACGTGGTCGATCGGGATCAATTGATCACCATCATTCCCCTTGCGTTTCTTCCGGATTTGCTCCGCAGAGGCACGATCGGCTATCATTTTCTCCTTGCCTTTACCAGAAGAAGCCGTCAGGGTAGCGGAAGAGATAGAACGCCGGACGGGTATGGGGGATATCACACCTGCAAAAAAGAGGAATAAAAGATAAGAAGCTCAATTGTAAGAAGGAAGGACGATCAGGTTAAAACCCTGCTATGCTTACCAATTCCGGCAAATAACATGCTAGAAGTAGTGACAAAACTCCGAAGACTTCGGGTTCCTCCCATCCGCAAATATTCAGCTTGGGAGCGTAGAACGGCATCTACCCTGGGCTGGGAATCCCGAACGGGATAGGCGTTCCACCTATCCGGAAATGGCAGAGAATCACCTACCCGAACAAACAAAAAACGCTCCTCCCAATCAGCCGACGGAGTGAGATTTTCTGCGAACAGCTGACGATCAGAACGAGCTACCAGCTTCAGGTACCCGGTCGTCCAATAAGGCTGATAGCAGTAGTGGTGGAGGAATAAGTCGACGCTTGGAGTGATCCTCAACTCGTGGCATCGAATAATAAAGCCTGTAAGAATGCGGTAAGTGCTGGGCACGAACTGAGAGGGTAGTACAGAAACCCGGCGTAAGAACTCCACGATGAACGAATGGAGAGGGAAGCGAAGTCCAGCAGTCAAAGCGTCAAGGTGCACTAGCACGTGCCCCGGTCGATGCCTCATCGGGTGTCGAATAAATCCAGCATAGTATTCTCTTGGTGGGGGCAATAGCTGGCTAAGTTGCCGTTCGATATCTTCTGGGAGGCATTGTTTTTGTTTGCGGATACGAGTAAAGTGTAGGGGAATGCGGGGTGGCCATTCGGGCATTCCCTTGTTATAAACCTGGACATCATCACCGGATAGGCATCCATCATCTTGTAGCTGTTCGATGTGTTTTCCTGCCTGAGGATTGCCGGGGTTTGGGGTTTGGGAAGAAGAGCCTTCGGCCTTGTTACCGGCAGATGTTTTACTTAGGCGAATCAACGGCATCTCTTCAGATTCTGAGCTAGAGGGGTAATACATAAAAACACTGGAGAAATTCTGGGAATTCTAGAGAGAGAAAGCTTGAAAGTACGCAAGAGAATTCTGGGAATTCTAGAGAGAGAAAGCTTGAAAGAAAAGTGAGGAAACAACAGGAGAAATTAGGGGAAAACACCTCTCTATAAATAGGGAAAGTGCCGCACAAAACCCTAATCCATGAGCAACACGTGGCATTAAGTGGTTACGATTAATCAGGGGCATTTATGGTTCATTTTCGTGCACGTACCCCGAACGGGCTTACAGAGGATCAGTAAAGATCACGGGGGTACAAAGAGAAAGAACAAATTAAGAAAGAACATGGTCACAAAATTGTTCGCCGGCTCTATGGATCAGTACATAAAAAACAAATTCTATATGACCGTCTAGGGCCTCACAATCGCTCTAGACGGCCCTGCATTACATATGTCATTGCGCAACTCCTCACGCACATTCGGGCTAAACATAATAGAGGATTTTTGAAAGTTTACCTTCTGCCCCGAGCTGCCTTCATAGTGTTGGAGAATATTCTTCACCACATCACACTCTCCATTTATGACTCTAAAGAATAGATAACTAACATCATCAAATAAAAGATGGGACACTCTTGTGTGCCCCTTTAGCCACGTCAATGTCTAACAAATTGCCCATATTCTCTTGTCTTCTAATCATAGTTTTTTAAAGGAATTTTATCAACCCGGGACTTGAATGATGTATGAATTATTAATCCGGGACCTGAAAGATGAAATGTATCGATATAGGATCCGAATGATGGAAAACTATCAATTTAGGAATTGAATAATTGAAAATTACCAGTTTAGGACCTAAGTTGTCTGAAATTTTATTAATCTTTTTATTTTAAATTTTTTAAACAATATTTAGTTTTACGAAACTAATAAACTTTTGTGAAGAAAAGTTTATAAAAAATTAGCAATGAAAATAATAAAAAATTAAATAAATCAAAACCTATGAAATTTTAGGTTCTAGATCGATAGTTTTTCATCATTCAGGTCCTATACCGATAGATATAACATTTCAGGTCCCGAATTGATAATTCATCTATCTTTCGGGTCCTGAATCGATAAAATCCCTTTTTTAAATTAACACAACTAGATACACGGGTGCGAAATAAATGCAAGACGCAATATAGCGTTGCATATTTCCATTTTGGAAAACACCAAAAAGTCAGTGTTTATACCGTGGAACCGGTGCATGGTGAGCACCACACACCCTTTGTTATTTTTTATTTCTCCTTTTCTTAAAATTGTTAATTAATAATTTGTTTATTTTTGATCCGATTTTTATAAAATTTATATCAATTTTTTTTATTTTTCATGACCTTTCAAATGAGACCAATATTGCCTATGTAATTTTAATTTTTTACATTCATACATTTTTTTGTAATATATTTTTATATGCATACACTTTTTCTGTAATATTTTTTTTATCACTTTTATATGTTTTAGAGGTTTTTAAGATATTGAGTTTGTTTATTTTGCTTCTAGCTTGGAGTTACATTTGATAATATACGAAGTTACATCATCTTATACTCGAGTTACAAGTTATTATATGTGAGTTACATCTTGTTAAGTGTGAGTTACATCTTGCTATACACGAGTTACATACTTTTATGCTTGAATTACATGTAATTATGTGTGAGTTACATCTTGTTATACACGAGTTACATACTTTTATGCGCGAGTTACATGTAATTATGTGTGAGTTATATCTAATTATTTGTGATTTTTTACTTATCTTTATCTTGAACTAATTCAATTATAACTGAATTAATTTTTTTCTTTGCCAATTTAATACAAAATTTTATTAATCCACATAAAATAAGTATATTGTATTTCATATTCATACATTATTTTTCAAATGATAAAAATGAAAGATGTAGCGGAGGTTTATTTCATGGTGTAACTCACATACATTAAGATGTAACTCGCGTATATTAAGATGTAACTCGCGTACAATAAGATGTAACTCGCGCAGAAGAAGATGTAACTTCATGATATATTATCAAATGTAACTTCAAAATAATTTGTTAAAATTACATAAGCAATATTGGTCTCATTTGATAGATCATGAAAAATAAAAAAATTTGATAAAAAATTTATAAAAATCGGATATCAAATAAAAAAGTTATTACAATTTTTAACAATAAAAGAAATAAAAAATAATGAATGCTGCATCATTTTGGTATCGGGCGCACCATCCTCATGGTGCGCCCATCCCAGGATATAAATTGCCCTAAAAAGTGAGTTATTCAACTTAAGAAGAAATCAAAAACATGTCTCTATATACTCCCTCCGGTTCTAATTAAAGTTCCCACTTTCCTTTTTGGGATGTCCCTTATTTAAGTTCACACTTCCATTTTAGGAAACAAAACAGTGCAAAACAGTGCTAAACAGTGCCAAACAGTGTCCAAACAGTGTCAAACAATGCACTCCACAGTAAAGTCAAATTCATTTTCTTAATATGTGTGAAGTCAAACTGGGAACTTAAATAAGAACCGAAGGGACTACAATTTTGGAGAATAAACAGGCAAATATGTTTTATGGTTTCCTTTATTTAGTTTTGAGTAAAATCATTAGTGTTTTTTTACCAAGAAGTTGAACTTATTTTAAATGTTGGCAAACAGACAGGACTCGGGACTCGGGACTCGGGACTCGGGAGAGAGTACATCCCGCCTTCATTAACTTCTAACTTAGGGTTATTTAAGCAACTCTTTGTCTCCCTTATCGGTATTGCATTGTTTCCGCGGCAAAATTCCGCAGCACTTAAATGTCTTCTTCCCACAATTTTTTTTGAATATGGATGACATAGTTGGAGTTAGGGAGGAATCCGAAAGGAGCGGCTGTACAATCGAGCTGGAACGGTGCCGTTTAGGGGACACGTCTCTGAAGCACGACGATTTACGCCGTCTGCTGAAGAAGAGTCGACCTGTAGACGGAGAAGAAATTTCTCACACGGATGCAGAAGAGATGGTTACTTCACAATCTGGGGACAACGACAGTATTAGGAACAAGCAGACCGATTCTACGGATTCATGTGATGAGGAGGAAAGGAAGGTGATGGAGGATATGGAAGTGAATCCAGTGAAGGAGGATTCTGAGGGTAACATGGATAAACAGGAAAGCGGTAAAGACACTACTCCGGAGCAGCTGACGCCTTTAATTGGAATACCAGCAAAGGACAATAAAATAGCAAAAAAATATGCGACTTTTATTGCAAATGATTTTACTGAAGAGAAAGAAGGCTGGGCTAAGAAGAGAAAGGCCGCTAAAAGGGGCAAAAAAAGCAGGACAACAGAAAATAAAGAAGAAAGTGAGGGAAAAGAAGAAGAGGCGATGGATGTTGTACAGGAAACTGCTGACAGACATGATGGGAGGAAGGGAAACGAGTCTAAGCTGCCCAATGATCGAGCCAAAGAGGAATGGGATCACATGGAGAATCATTGTGCCCCTCCAGTGCTGGAGTGTGAAAAGGAATTGATTGAAACTGGAACTGCCGGCAAAAATAGGGTGAGCTATGAAGAAAATCTTCCAAGTGCTGAAATGGTTTGGGGAAATGGTCGTCCAATGAGGAAATCAAGTCTCGATGCACGAGTGAGGATTAAAAACATCGATGTTCAATTCTTGGAGCTGGACGAAGCATGTAAACTAAGAAGGAAGGGGAGAAGTGGTAAAGCTCAGCCTAACCTGGAAGATAATGAAGGCCCAATTAAACGTAAGAAAACTAGGAGAGGGGAAAAAGGGGCTTTAACTGAAGACCTTGAAAAAGAAGACAAGGATGAGAAAGTTAAAGGAAGTGCAGATAGCCCACATGACCTTCAACACAGGACATCTAATAATGTTGGCAGTTTATCTAAGCCAAGGATCAGAAAGGATGAAGATGTAAATTATCTATTCTTTTTTATGTAGCTACAATGCTTCTTTTGATAACTGTTTATGTAGTTGGATACATTGTTACTTTTGGCGAACTTCATTATATTTGCATGTGACAGGGAAATGAGTCGAATATGTGTCACCAATGCCAGAGAAATGACAAAGGAACGGTTGTTCGTTGCACAAGCTGCAAGACAAAGAGATACTGTATGCCTTGCATGGCCACTTGGTAAGAAAGTTTAGATACAAGACCCTGTGCATGACTGTTTAAGTTCTGTTAGATACTACTACTATGTAACTATGAAAAATGCTCTTGGTACACAAAATGTGTACACATGTTTGTTCTCCGAAGGACAGACATGTGTACACATTTTGTGTACCCCAAGCAAACTCCATGTAACTATTTGCTTAACTATTAATCAATGACATAATAACATCTTGCAAATCAGTTCTTTGTTCCGGGCACAATCCGCTACAACTGAGAGTGTGCTACAATGGGAACAGGAACTGCAGGCCGGGTTGTAATATTTGGAAACCCAAACGGGGTGGAGCGGGTCTTAAAAAAATTATTAACCGAGCGGGTCTTAAAATTTGAAAACACGGGTACCCGGACTGACCCGTTTTTAAAAATATCATTTTAATAAACTTCATTACATTCAATATACTAACAAAACACAATAGCTTTTCACGTTCTTGTGTCTTAGACAAAGACTCTCAATTGAAAAAACTAGTGAATCTATTCAAAAAGTTTCAGTTCATATAAACTCCTAAATTATTATCCCCAATTCTCTATTCAGTTATTTAATCTTTCTTTTTTTTTGTAATCAAAGACTCCTACTCAATGAAGTGTGACATATTCATTTAATTATCTTAATTTTACTTACATTTTGATATTTTTTAAGCTCTATATTGTTCTCTTGGACCCATATGTATAATGACTTGTTTACTTTCTTACAACTTTGTGGTGCTACTTTTTTAGTTTATGGGTGATGATGTCTGATTTTCTATATTTCAAATTTGGTGTTATTTAATTTGTGTGTTTTTGTGCTATTTAATTTATAGGTTTGTGATTAGATAATTTGTTCATCATCATCATTACCCCAGTGCCGCAAAGGCTCCCACCTACGGTGGGGTAAGGGGGGATCGGATGTACGCAGTCTTACCCCTGTACTAAAGCACAGAGAGACTGTTTCCGAATGACCCGTAGTGAAAATCGCGTCGAAAATTGCATAGGCTGACCGTTACTTCATAACAAAGAAGCGCAAACAGTTTAGTGAGCCATTTTGCTTTATTCCATCATACAATTTAGTGATTAGATAATTTGTTAAATAATTCAAAATTATATTTTATATTTTAGTTTGAACTTTTACTGTATTATGGCGAGATTGATACTTATTTGGTTTAAAGTGGTATTATTTACTAGATACTTTGCTAGTGTAGCGGTATTTTATTTACAAAAAAAGAATCAAGAACCCAGACTGAACCATCCTGTTTTAAACGGGGTGGGTAAGGTCCGGTTCTTACTTCGAGACTTGGTATACTGTATACTTGGACTGAACTTAAATGCAACCGGTGGTTCTTGATAACTCATAAGTTACCCGAACCGACCTGGACCGTGCCCATCCCTAGCTGGACAACCTTTTAAGGAAGAGCATATATGAGCACTACTTTGGTTAATAATAAATAAATAAGTATTTAGTTATCGTCAAATGTAATACATTTTACAAATAAATAAAAAAACAAATATTTAACTATTTTCTAACACATAAATTAATATTTATTTTACATATAAATAAAACTCATTTTACATGCATGTTTATTTTTAAATAAAATTCATTTTACATCGTTGAAGTATTATAGAGTTAATTCTATCCCCAAAGGTCAAACATTTTGTGTAATCAAGTACTATTACATGTATTAAAAGGGGAAATTTTCCGAAACAGGGTTAAAACTATATGAAATTTCAAATAAGAGTTCCATATTTTCCTCTAAATAGGAGTAATTACTGCCATTCTGAAACTTTACTGCCATATTTTACGAGACATTATTATGATAGTATTAATGTCATAGTATTTTCCATGACAATAATTAAACCTATTTTGCCATATTTTGGAATTTCACATTGTTTTTACTCCTATTTAGGGCAAATTTCTTTTATTAAAAGTGAGCCCATGCTCATGGAGTCTTTTTAGATAAAACTTTTCTGCAACCATTATATGGTCAATTGTCTTCTTAAGTCTGCTAGATCAAATAGCTGTATTGAACTTCCACAGTTCCACCCTCCATTTTATTTGGCTTTGTCCATAGAACACCGTAGTTTTTGCCCAAGGATTCTTAGTTGTATTAATATGATAACATATCTTTTGGATTTGATCGGACATTTGGACCCGGATATGCTTGCTATTATGTTTCCTTTAATCCTCACGTATATCTTCGGTCATTCATTTATCTCATTCCGTGAAAAGGTATCCTGGTATGACGCAGGAAGCTTTTGCAGAGAAATGCCCAGTTTGTCTAAAAAACTGCAATTGCAAATCATGTCTGCGGTTGGAAGGACCTATAAGGGTTGGTTGCTCTTGTTTTATTTTATATTGTTTCTTAGCTATAAGTTGTGCATGGCTGCATGCTAATTATGTATGCCAACTTCTTTTGCTACTATCTGGGTTGCATTCCCAATATAGGAGTTGAAAGATATAAAAGTTGAGTTCAGCCAAGACGAGCAGGTCCAGTACTCTAAGTATATCTTGCAGGTGCTTTTACCTTTCCTGAGACAAGACGATGCACAACAAATACGTGAGAAGGAGACTGAAGCACAGATTCAAGGTACCACTTTTGTTTGATGAAGTTTCACTTTCTTATATCTACATGATGTCTTGATGGTTATGAAACTATAGAAGAATTGAATGGAACTTTAGGCTGGTGTAAAGCATATTGAGTTAGGGGTTCTCACCCACATACCAGAGGTTAATTATCCCTTAGTAAAGGATACTTAAATGACATAATTACAATGAAAATGTCTTGTTCCTATGTCTAATGGTAGATTATGTATACCATGTTTTCCGTGTATATGTTTGAAGGAGTTGCATCTTCCGACGTCAAGCTGCAAAACGTAGACTGCTCAGTTGATGAAAGGATGTATTGGTACATTCATCTTTTTATGGTTTCTGTAGCTTACTCCTACAAGCATGTTTTATGTCTTTGTTCAAGCATTTATATTGTCTCATGTTGTCTGCAGTGATATGTGTAAAACGTCAATTTTTGATTTTCACCGGAGCTGCTCAAACTGTTCCTATGATCTTTGCCTTACCTGTTCCCAAGAGCTTAGGAATGGAAACTTGCAGGGTAATAAAGAAGAAGTTGTCGCTCATTATGTTGACAGAGGTCTGCGTTACATGCATGGGGGTCCCGACAAAACTAGTCAGGACATGTCTGGAGATCCGGATAGAACTAGCGAGGTCATGCCTGATGATTTTAGTAAAAGTATTGCCAGCAGAAAGTCCCAAAGATTTGTTAAAACTAACTCCATTAATTTCCCTCAGCCCCCATTTAGTTCAGATTCCAGTAAGAATGATAACATGCATTATCTGTCCAAGAGTCACGACCCCTGTAATGAATGGAAATCTGAAGAAAATGGTAGAATTCCTTGTCCACCAGAGGATATGGGTGGGTGTAACATGGGAACCTTAGAACTAAAGCACTTGTTAGGAGAGAATCACGTTTCTGAATTGCTAGCAGAGGCAGAACAAATTGTACATAGATTCAATTTAGATGACATGCCAGAAAGTTCTCAGCGTTGGTGTTCTTGTTTGAAAACTATTGATGAAAAAGACATCTGTAAGAGTAATGTAAGGAAAGCAGCTTCTAGGGAGGGTTCTGGTGACAATTATTTGTACTGTCCAGTAGCCAAGGACATTCAGGGTGAAGATCTGAAGCACTTTCGCTGGCATTGGCTCAAAGGAGAGCCAGTTGTTGTCAGTCATGTTTTGGAAACTACTTCAGGACTAAGCTGGGAGCCAATGGTTATGTGGCGTGCATGCCGTCAGATAAAAAATCTCAATCATGAACTTCTTTTAGATGTTGCTGCTATTAACTGCATGGATTGGTGTGAGGTCAGCACATGCTTATAGCAATCAGTTTTTATCTACGATGCTTATAGCTCACTGTATTATCTTCAAACTTCTAAACAGTACACACATCATTTAGGACTTTTCACTTTTGTTAGATTTGGCTGATCAAGCACTGGTACTTTCTTTACCACTCTTGCTGGGTATTATCTTACTGGGTCTTCTTGTCCTCTCTGCTGATTATTTTCAAGATCATGTTTCAAATAATCATTACTTTTTTATTGCAATCTTTATTTTCATGTTGCTCAAACATATTTATTTTGAACAATTCAGTTTTTTTTTGTTGAACATGCTTAAGATTCTAAGAAATGTTATCTTAAATTGCTAATAAAGCGAATGTTTTATTTAATTGCCATGTTTTTGATTAATGACTACTCCATATAATATACTCTCAGATATTGTTATTCTCATTGCTATTAATACTTTATAAGGACTATAATATACTACTACCTCCGTCCCAAAATACTTAGTCAAATCTTAAAATTTGGATCATGGTTTTGATTAGTACTACTATAATATTATGAAAAATTATAAATTTTATACTTTTATGAAAGTACTTTTAACGAAGAACATTTTCATATCGTTTTTATATAATAAATAATTTCCAATAAATATATATAATTGGTCAAAGTTTTGAATTTGACCAAGTATTTTGGGACGAAGGCAGTTTTGAATTTTCGTGATGCTCTTTATGTACCTATTATTATCATTGGTCAGATATTGATTTTTTGTTGATCAATTTCTGGATGATATCAAGGTTGATGTTAATATCCACCAGTTTTTCAAAGAGTATCAGAAACTTACTTTTGAAGAAGATTGGCCTAAAATTCTGAAGTTGAAAGACTGGCCGCCTTCTGATTTATTTGAACAACGGTTACCTCGTCATGGTGCTGAGTTCGAACACTGCCTGCCTTTCAAAGCATACACAGATCCCAGAAATGGTTATCTAAATCTTGCTGTCAAGTTACCATCAGAGTCCTTAAAACCAGATATGGGACCCAAGACTTATATAGCTTATGGAGTTCATCCAGAGCTGGGGCGTGGAGATTCTGTTACCAAACTCCATTGTGATATGTCCGATGCTGTATGTTCTGATCCCTTTTTACAGTCAGGTTTCATTGTTTTTTATTTCCTAGATCTGGTTTAGTTATTCACTTTCCATCATTTCCAATGGAGGCAAAGAATCACTATTTTTTGGCTTGGGAATATGATGGAATAAAGCAAAATGGCTCATTAAACTGTTTGCACTTCTTTGTTATGAAACAACAGTCATTCCATGCAATTTTTGACACGATTTTCATCACGGGTCATCCGGAAACAGTCTATTTGTGCTTTAGTATAGGGGGTAAGGCTGCTCACATCCGACCCCCCTACCCCACCGTAGGTGGGAGCCTTTGCAGCTGTGGGGTAATGTTGTTGTTGTTATCTGGTTTAGTTATTTCAAGCAGTTTCACTAGCAGCGGCGGATGCAAGAATTCCCGATAGGAGGGGTGGTAGTGTGAAAAATACATAATAATTCATATATATTAAAATGGGAAAAGGTACAAATATACCTCTGTGGTATGGATGTGCGAACAAATATACCCCTAATCTATTTTTTAGAACAAATATACCCCTGAAGTATATGTTGAAGTGCATATATACCCCTGAACTTTTAAAAAGTGCAAAAATACCCCTCATGTTTTTATAAAAGAGCAAATTTACCCTTATTGACTTTAAATAGATATTAGATAAAATAAATTTCAAAAAACACCAAAAATAAATTATAAATATGAAATATAAAAATAAAGATTTATTATTATGTTAAAATATAGTCTTTTATTTTAACATGCAAAATTATTATTTTTTGTGGTAAATGAAGCACTTCAAGTTCATTAATTTTAATTTTAATCTTGTTGCGAAATTTTGAACACATTGTTAAATTTTATAAAATAACATGATTTGATTTTGTTTAAACTTTATAAAATTAAATTCACTATTTTGTAATCTTGGACTATTTATCATCATACAAAAATATGTGATATTATAGTGCAAAGAATGCAAACAATTTTTTTAACAGTACAACACATATGTTAACACTTTTTCGAAAGAATCCTGAATATACAGTAAAGTTTTTGAAATAATATTTTATACCAACAACATTAAATTGTGATATACAAACAATCAATTGGAGAATTGGACACAAGTACATTTTTGAAATATTTTATTTTTTAATTTTGAATTTATAATTTATTTTTGGTGTTTTTGAAATTTATTTTATTTCAATTTAAAGTCAATAAGGTTAAATTTTCTCTTTTATAAGAATATGAGGGATATTTTTGCACCTTTTAAAAGTTCAGGGGTTTATATGCACTTCAACATATACTTCAGAGCAGTGAAATGAATAGCGGCGCTATCGCGCGCTATAGCGGTGGTGCGGAGTGGCATATTGGCCTGGCGCTACAAGATGGCCTGGTGCGGAGCGTTTGGGTGAAGCGCCTAAGGTGGCCGCAATAGCGGTCACACTATTTTATTAAAGGCGGCCGCAATAGCGGCGCTATTTCTTCGATGTCCTGCGTTTGTTTTCTGCGTTTAATTTATTTAGGGCTGAGGTTGAAGGGTAAATTAGTCTTTTTAATACAATAGTATAAAATATTAACCACAATAAACCCTTCTACACGTGTAGCCTTACAAACGGCCCAACCTTTTGAACTCCTTCTGTCATTCTTTTTGCTCTGGACTGCGGTGACTTCTCCTTCAACAACGACAACCTTTTCATCCGCTAGTTCCACTTCGCCTCTTCATCTGCGATGACCAAAACTCTTCGCTAGTTTCCATTTCGCCTCTTACAATCGCTGCTTCATCTTTTACTCTTCTTTCATTCTTTTACTTGTGTTGCAACATCTTCTACCAGATGAAACTTTTCTTTGTTGAAGTCTTCTTAGCATGGAGTATACTGCCACTGCCATGTTTAAGCCCACAAGAGCCAACCTTGACCCGGCTTGGGAGTGGACAGTTCGAAAGATTTAAATGACAAGAAGACAGTTACATGTGATTTTTGTGGCAAAACTATTACTGGAGCAATTACCAGAGCCAAAAGACACAAATGGGAATAGGGGGAGATGTAGGAGCTTTCAGGAAAACTTCAGCCGATGTTACACTTTTACTGAAAGAAGCATACGAAAAGAAAAAAGGGGAAAAAGAAGCATACATGGAGTTGCAAGAAGATGAAGATGAAATGGAAGATTCAATGAAATTCTGAATATCAGAAAAGGAAAAAGGCCCCTAACATCAGCTGCCTCTCATCCTACTGCCAAAAAAGGCTAAAAGGCCCTTAGACTTGCTGTACTATAAGAAACCAGAAAAACGATAAGCTTGGGAAAAAGCTAAGAGGGAAACGAGCATATATGATGCCTGTGACAAGGAAGCTAGGGCCAGAACCATTCAATATATTGAAAGATTCCTATGCAGAAATGGAATTGCTTTTAATGTTGTGAAAACAAAAAGTTTCAAATCGATGATTGAGGCTATTAGAAATTATGGTCCTCATTTAAATCCCCCATGCTACCACTCCTATGCAGAAATGGAATTGCTTTTAATGTTATGAAATCAAAAAGTTTCAAATTGATGGTTGAGGCCATTGGAAATTATGGTCCTCATTTAAATCCCCCAAGCTACCATGAGTGTAGAGTTCCACTTCTTAGAAAAGAATTGGAATACACTAAGGAACTCTTAAAGGACCATGAAGAGGAACATGCACAATATGGATGCTCAGTTATGTCGGATGGTAATGTCGGATGGATGGACAAATAGGAAAAATAGAACATTGATTAATTTCTTGGTGAATTGCCCAAGAGGATCAATGTTTGTGAAGAGTGTTGATGGTTATGAATACACAAAAACGGGTAAGAAATTATTTGAGCTTCTTGATCAATTTGTTGAGACCATTGGGGAAGAAAATGTGGTGCAAGTGATCACTGACAATGGAAGTAACTATGTTCTTGCGGGTAATATTTATTAGTTGAATATAACTTTATTTAAAATTTAATTTGTTGAATTTCAATTATGTGAGTATGCTGCCATAGCTGAGTTTATCGATGTCTGTGTTAGGAAAATTCCTACAAGTGAAGAGAACATTTATTTTGGACACCGTGCGCTGCCCATTGCGTAGACATGATGCTTGAGGACATTGGGAAGTTGCCGACAATTAAAGCTACAATAAGAAAAGGTATTTGTGTAGTGGGTTTCATCTATAACCACACCAATGATCTCAACATGATGAGAAAGTTCACCAACAAGATGGAATTGCTTAGACGTGGTGTTACAAGGTTTGATACGTCATTCCTTGCCTTGCAACGACCACATACTCAAAGAGCAAAGCTTAGAAACATGTTTACTTCCAATGAATGGAAAAAGATCAATGTTTCGAAAGATCGAAATGCAAAGAGAGTTCTGGACATAATCCTTAATCCTACATTCTGGAATGATGTTGTTTACATTCTGAAAGTAATGGACCCTCTTGTGCACGTTCTAAGGCTAGCCAATCATGAGAAAAAATCCGAAATGGGATACATTTATGAAGCAATGGATTGAGCCAAGGAAACAATTCAGAGTTCTTTTCAAGGAAATGAAAGGAGATACAAAAAATATCTGAAATCATTGATTTACGATGGGAAACTCAACTCCATCATCCCTTGCATGCAGTTGATCATTATTTGAAAGTGAAGAAATTGAAAATAAAATTTCAGGTGAGTTGAATGCTTATAACAGAGCTGAAGGTCTCTTTGGGTTGAAGCTGGCAGTAAGGCAAAGAGACATTCTTGGTTCCGGTAAGTTGAGGCGTCTTATTCTTTTTTCTTTAAATAAGCAGCCCTAATAGAATGTTTAATATTTATTTCCACTTAAAGGTAAATGATGGAGGAACTATGGATCACATACACCAAATCTTCAAAGCCTTGCCATAAAGATCTTAAGTTTGACTTATAGCTCATCGGGATGTGAACGCAATTGGATTACATTTGAGCATGTATGTTATTATTACATTTTAAAAACTTCTAACAACATATAGTGTATTAGTGATTTAGTGTGCTGTTTTTGTTTTCATTCTGGAGTGTAGACTAACCTTTTTTTTTTTAATCAATTTGTAAAATAGATCCATTCGAAGAAGAGAAATAGGCTTGAGCATCAAAGGTTTCAAGATTTGGTATATATTAAATATAACCAAGATCTTGAGCGATTTGATAGCCGTGATTTAATAGATCCAATTCGCCTAAATGATATTGATGGTAACAATGAGTGGTTGGTGGGGGTAATGGGGGAGATGGAGAGGATGCCGAGGATGATTTGGTTTTCGCTGATGACGCCAACTTTACTTAAGGAGATGTTGCTGATCTAACTGGTGTGTGAGCCTTTGATAAACACTAGGCAGCAAGCTCTGGAGGAGCTACAAGGTCTAGAGGAGCCACAAGCTCTAGGGGGACGGGCCGCTCAATAGAAGATATAGAACATGTTGAAGTGACAGACCAAACAAATGTGAAGGAAGAAATTTATGTTGCTCTAGTAGTGAAAATGACAATGAAGATGAGATAGAGTTGGAAGAAGAAGATTTTGATGAGGAGTGGTGAATGATGAATTCAAAGGGCTTGCAAGTTGGATCTAAATTTTTTGACCGTTAATATACTAAGGCTTAAACTCTTAAATTAGAACCTTGTTTTTGATTCAAGATGTTTTAATCATTAATACCATGATAGCATCTTATGTTTTGGTCATGAAACTAAAGACTTAAAAGAGTATTACTAGTAATTTAGGATTTGTGAATGTTAAGACTTAAGATTTTTGAAAGCTTCATTGGCACATATCATACTTTTTAAACTTGAAATGCATATGCAATGTATTATATATGCTTCTAGTAATTACTTATGTATTATATTTGAAAGTAGCCTAAATAGTGGTCATCCCGCTATCTGCTATAGCGTTTTTGGGTCTGGCCGCTCCCTTCCGCTCCGCTATTTGGGATTGACAACATTGCTTTAGGGGTATATTTGTTCTGAAAAATAGAACAGGGGTATTTTGTTGTTCACACACATATACTACATGGGTGTATTTGTACCTTTTCCCTATTAAAATTTTGGAGTAATTATAAGTAGCAGAAAAATTTAGAGGGCAGAGGGCGGCCCGCCCACCCTTGCCCTTCTTTGTGCCCGGCAGTGTTCACTAGGAAAAGAAAGAAATAAAAATAATCAGCAATATTTTGGTGTAAAATGTGTTGCAGATTTCTAATTGGATTTTATGTATACAACTACATATGATTGATTATATTTGATTATGTGCGGTTTTAGGTAGCTACCAACCACATATGATGGTTTAACAAATGGTGAAATATTTTTTCCCATAAAATATTGGGAAACGTATGGAAAAGGTACTTGTGGTTTTCAGATAAGGGCACGTGTTTCATTTTTTTAACAAAGTGGATCACGTGTTTCAATTTCGTTGGGTATGGCGCCATGCCACTGCCGTGATAAAGGAGTTGAAACACATGTCTCACTTTGTTAAAAATGAAACATATGGCCCTATGTGAAAACGGTCCAAAACACATGTCCTTTTTTCGTATTTTCCCCTAAAATATTTTACTGAAAACTTTAAAAAATACTTAAGGAATACGAACAGCTAGTGCTAAGATAGTTCATTTGACTGCGCAGTTATCTATATATGAGAGCTTTTGATGAAAGCTTTGTCAAACATATGAGAAACCATTTGCATCAAACAAGGTAGTTCTGATAAGACAGCTATTAAACACCCAAATGAAAGAATGTTCGAAGATGAGTTTAATACTCATCCCACTTGCTATTTGTTGATTATAAGTTTGAAGATGAAGTCCAAGCTTTGCTCTTGTTATCAATCATTGCAATTAGTGGTTCAGAAACTGGGCATTTCTGAAATCAATGCCCTAAATCATGAGACAGGGAGGAAGCGAATTCAACTAGTGATGATTCATATGTTGCCCTTATCTGTTCCGTTGAAAACCCAATAGAGTTGTGGATTATGGATTATTGTGCATCATTTCATGCTACTTTCAATGCGAAGACGATGAAGAATATACAAACATGTAATTTTGACAAAGTTCGTTTTCCTAATAATGACTCTCTTGACATCACAAGGATGGGTGACATAGACTGAAAGACTTCTTTCTTCTTTTGGCACCACTTGGACATGGAAAGACGTTCAGGTGATTCCAAGCCTTAAGAAGATGCTGATTTCTATTGGGCAATTAGATAATCAGGGATTGGAATATTGGATGTTACCTTTGGTGTGAGGGACAATAGAAAGTTGTGAGGGAATCTTGTAATAGCTAAAGGTAAAAAGAGGCGTACTTTATACATGGTTGAAGCTCTTGATGTTGAGGTGAATGCAGTAACCAGCGGACGGAATCCGTCCAGTTTTGGCATCAACGACTTGACCACACGAGTGAAACGGGAATGAAGATGATTGTTGCAAGGCGAAACTTTCCGATCTAAAAAAAGTGGTTTTTGAATTATGTGAACCTTGTGTACTTGGCAAGAAAATTGTTTCTTTTGTGAAGACAAGAAATACATTGAAAACTCAGAAGTTGGAGCTCGTTCAAGCAGATGTTTTTGGACCAACACTAGTCTCTTTCGAGGGAAGACCAAACTATTATGTGACCTTTATCAATGACTCAACACGCAAGGTATGCGTTTACTTTCTTAAAAATAAGTTTGATGTTTTCAATAATTTAAAGAAATAGAAAACTGTTGTTGAATTGGAAACTAACTTGAAGGTGAAGTGCTTGAAATCAGATAATGGAGGTGAATACATTATCACAATGTTTATTGATTATTGTGCCAAACATGACATTTGGATGATAAATATAGTTCTTAGCACTCCTCAAGCAGTGAAGTACAACAACATTACCCCAGTGTCGCAAAGGCTCTCATCTACGGTGGGGTAAGAGGGGTCAGATGTATGTAGTCTAACCCCTTTGCTAAAGCACATAAAGACTGTTTTTAGATGACTCATGGTGAAATTCACGTCGAAAATTACATGAACTGTCTTCTGCTTCATAACAAAGAAACACATAGAGTTTAGTAAGCCATTTTTCTTTATTCCATCATATTCCCAAGCCAAAAACTAATGAGTTTTTGGCTCCATTGGAAATGATGGAAATGCCTCATTTAAAGGTGTTTGATTGGAGTGCTTATTACTTGGATATGGGGGAGACAACATGGGTTACATGCTTTGGGACTTTTAAAGGGAAGTAAACATGCTACTTTCAATGAGACTGAACTTTATAAAGTCAGAAATAAAGAATACAGAAAACTCAAAGATTCAGAAATAACAAGTTAAGCTTGAAAATGATGTCATGAGAAACATAGGGTTAGTAGATACTCAAAGCAGTGGGAGCATAGAGAATGGTTCTAGTACTAATGAGCCTCAGGATGATCTGAGATACTCTGTTGATAATGAAATCTCGGAGGATGAAGGACCACCTTCACTGGTGCAGCCGTGACTAGTTGAAACACAGTGGGTTAAGAGATCTAGTAGAGGTACTAAACCTCCAAAAACATATCAGCCCATCGGTCAATTACATTCTCTTGATTGAAAATGGAGAACTTGGGAGTACTTCGATGCACTCAAGCAAAACGATTTGTTAATGTGGGAGCAAGGTATGAAAGAAGTACATGCCTTGCACAAGAACAATGCATGGGTTCTAACTATGCTTCCATCAAGTAAGAAGGCACTTCAAAAATAAATGAGCATTTAGAACCAAGGATGAACCTGATGGATCAAAACGGTACAAAGCCTGTTTAATGGTCAAAGGTTCTCAGCAGATTACGGGAGTTAATCACAATGAGATTTTTCTCCAGTGTTAAGAATGACCACCATCAGAGGGCTTACATCTAGAGCAATAAGATATTAAGACATCGTTTCTACATGACGTTCTTGATAAGAATATCTACATGGCACAACCTGAGGGGACTCAAGTTGGTGGTAAAGAAAATTTTGCCTGCAAACTAAAAAGGAGCTTATATGATGTAAAGATTGATAACTTCATGATAAGGATATGGTACAAAATGTGTGATATTGATCATTGGTGCTACGTATCATACCTGTCAAAAGGAGGAGGGTGCTGTAGTAGGTGCAATGAGATCATTTATTTTGGTATCATGCTTATCCCAAACCAGTATAAAGGAGGAGGGTGCTGTGTTAGCGTGTGACGGCCAACAATATAACCTAGTCACATCACATGATATGAATCGAAATATGAATATCGTTAAAGCCATGTCATCGCCCGTAAGCGGCGCATCATCCCTCCGCTTGGGGTGGTGTCAAATATGCAAGGGCACGCTACACTTCATAGGCCTGGGTGTAGTAATAAGAATGCTAGGGATGCTAGGTCGTCACCTGGAAGCGGCGCGTCATCCCATTGCCCGAGAATAATGTCAAATATGCAAGGGCACGGTGGGGTCCGAGGCGTGGCTAAGAACAGAAGGCGGAGTGATAAATTGCGCTTTGGGACGTGGAATGTTGGGTCCCTTATAGGCAGATCTTCTGAGGTAGTTGAAGTTATGAGGAGAAGGAATATCAGCATTATGTGTGTGCAAGAAACTAAATGGGTTGGAGAGAAAGCACGTGAGATTAATCTCAGAGGTTTTAAGTTGTAGTTTTTGGGGAGAGATAAGACCAGAAATGGGGTAGGCATTATTGTGGTGCGTGACTATGTTGAGGATGTGGTAAAAGTCTTCAGGAAGAACGATCGCATCATGAGCGTTTAATTGGTGACAAGGGTGGGATTGTGTATGTGGTAAGTGGGTATGCACCACAAGTGGGATATGATGCATCTACAATTCAACAGTTTTGGGAAGATCTTGAAGACGTGGTGCGACGAGTGCCAAGAGGATAGAAGTTGGTCATATGAGGCGACCTCAACGGGCATATGGGCTCGAGTCGTGATGGCTTTGAGAGTATTCATGGTGGATATGATTTTGGCACTAGAAATGAAGCGGGAAAGAACATCTTGGATTTTGCCTCGACGTATGAGTTGGTTATAATGAACACTTGGTTTAGGAAAAGAGAGTCTCACATTGTAACCTATAGAAGTGGAGTAATAGTACTCAAATTGACTACTTCTTAGTACGAACTACTAGGAGAACTTGCTACACTGATGGTAAGGTTATCCAGGTGAGAGTGTTGTCACTTAGCTTAGGATGCTTGTGCTTGACTTTCGAGGTAAGAACCATAGAAGACAAGTTAAACAACAAGTGGAGTCAAAGATAAAGTGGTGGAGGCTTGAGGGGATCTTCAACAAAGCTTTACACACAAAATATTCGGTGAAGATGTATGACGTATTGATAATTAAACACATGTGGAGGATGTGTGGTTATTAATGGAGCTGACCTTTAACAAAGTGGCAAAGGAGGCACTTGGAGAATCTAAAGGATGTCTGCTACCCAAAAAGTACACGTCTTGATGGATTGATGAGGTAAAACAAGCCATAAGGAGCAAAAGAGATTGCTACAAAAAGGTGGGAACAAGTTGGAGTGATGAGAACATAAAAGCATACAAGCAGGCTAAAAGACAAACAAAGAAAGCCGTAAAGGCAACACGAGGGAAAATGAACAAAGAGTTGTATGAAAAATTGGACTCGAAAGAAGGAGAACAAGATATTTATAGATTTGCTCATCTTCGTGATCACATGACTCAAGATATCAGAAAAGTTAAGTGTGTGAAGGTTGTCGATCAAAGGATATTAATGGAGGACGGAGAGATAAAAGAGAGGTGGAGGTCATACTTTGATACATTGTTCAACGGGAACAAAGTGCAAGATATTGGTGATTTGACCATACCAGATTGTATGGTAAATCGTGATTTTTGTGAGAATGATCCAAACTACGGAAGTTAAAGAGGCTCTGACGAAGATGGGGCAGAAGAAAGTAGTGGGTCCAGATGGCATACCGATCGAGGCTTGGAGAAGTTTGGGAGAGAGAGTCGTCGAGTGGTTAACAAATTTCTTCAACAAGATTTGGAGAAACAACAAGATGCCAACGAGTTGGAGAAAGAGTACTCTTATTCCCTTATTTAAGAATTAAGGTGATGTACAAGAATGTGCCAACCATCAAGGGATTAAATTTATGAGTCACACCATGAAACTTTGGGAGCGAATGATTGAGCAAAGACTTCGAAGAACAGTGAAGATTTTAGAGAATCAATTCGGTTTTATGCCTGGTCATTCACCTTCTTCGGTAACTTATGGAGAAGTATAGCGACACTCACAAGGATTTGCATTTGGTGTTCATTGACTTAAAACATGGAGAATGTTTCTTTGACATTATTCCAGGAGAAGTACACCGGGGAAGCGTTAGAGAAATTCGATATGATTGACGAAAAGACAAGATTGAGAAACACACCTTGGGGAAGTCACCTCAAGCTTACCAAAGACAAGTCTCACAGAACATATGAAGAGAAAGCAGATATGGCTAAAGTTCCTTTTGCTTCTGCAGTGGGTAGTCACTAGACACATGTATGCTATGGTGTGCATGAGACCAAATATTGCTCTTGTAGTTGGGATTGTTACTGGCTTCATGTCAAAACTATTGAGAGAACATTGCAAAACAGTCAAATGGATACTTGGGTATTTGAAGGGTACTTCAAAGATGAGGTTGCGTTTCAGTCTTTCAAAGGTAAAAACATAATACTCAAGAGGGTATTCTGATGCTGATTTGGGTGGATGCAAAGAGTCATTTAAAAGCACTACAAGGCACATTTTTACGGTGGGAGGAACTGTAGTTATTTGGGTGTCTTAACTTGGGAAAAGCGTGCCTCTTTCAAGAAGAGAAGGTGAGTACATGGTAGTTGCTGGAGCGAGTAAAAAAATAGTTTGGTTGAGGAACTTCATTGAAGAGTTTCACAAAAAACAAGTGGATTACTTACACTGATAATGAGAGCGTAGTGAAGGTAAGCAAGAGTCTAGTCTATCATGGGAAAATGAAGCACATTGGCATGAGATATCATTTTGTTAAAGGTTGATCAATGGAGGAACTATGAACTTGAAGAACATATGAGGTGCAAAGAATCCAACATATATGTTCACAAAATTTGTGACGCTAGACAAGCTGAAGTTATGGGTAACTTCAGCTGGCCTTTCAAGAATAATGTTGAGAAGGCAGCTGGTGGCAACTAGGAGGAGTTAAAGAACATATGATGTTTACAGATGTAGAGAGGAGTGGAGTGCAGTTTATCGCGTTTTGAAGCCTACAGTGAAGATTGTTGGGGTGTAGGCTTCGGCCCATTTAGATTTGAGACCCAATTTAACAAGGTGAAGCCGGCCCTAGCTAGATGTGCGGCTTTCTTTATTTAGGTCCAATGTTTAAGTTTGCTGTGATATGATCTGATCTGGTATGAGATTGAAATCAGCCATTTAGTTACAAACATCATTGTCTTAAAAAATTGATCCCAGTCAACAACGATTTTACAATAAAGTTTATACGCTTCTTCTTTTCTCATCTTTCCGATGAGGTTCTAATAACTCAAACATCTGTTAGTTTTTTTTTATAACTAAAATACAACCGAAGTAATAGAGCATGTTGAGATTATTATATTTAAATTGCTCCAAAATATCTAAGATTCCAGGATCCAACCATTTCTATATTTTTATTACTCATTTTTATGTTTAATCGATAACATGTATACAATTGTTAGGGATTTTGAATTATAAAGGAAGTTCCCCACAAAGTGCAAGGTTTACACAGTTACTCCTCAAACTGCAAAATGCCTCTAAGCTGAAAAGTGCCTTTTCAAACCATATCAATAATCAATGTGAAGTGCTCAGGGTGTTCTTGGCAGGGGGGTAGGAAGTGGGGTTGGGGATGAAATTATAGTGCGTCACTCGCAGTATTCTGTACTATGGGCTTTAATATTAACTTTTGGGCATTGTGCCACACCCCTCCCATTCATGGGAACCAATTCCTATTTTCTGTAAAAATCATTCCCATTTCCATACCCTAAAACATACCAAGCAAAGTCTAAGATGAATAGATTGTCTACAGAATACAATTCCAATTGTGATGATACATTTTCTTAGAACTAGGATACTAATAATAATAATCTTAATATGTGGTACTCCTTCAGCTTTTTATTAGTATTCCTACTTGTCTTTTAGAAGTTGTTCGAGTTTTAAAAGGACCCACTTTTAAAAAATTATTGTACCCCTCCCCCTTCCTTTTCCATTTTACTTTTCCCCAAAGTTACTATTCCATAAAATATTTGAAACGTATACTTTCCACAATTAATGTAAAACATTTGTGAAATGAGGTGGCTGGAACACAGGGAGTATAATTGATAACATGCTATTTTGGGTAGTAGAGAGATACTGTAATTGTAAAAATATATCTTGACTCTTGAGAGGAAGCTCTGTTACTACCTCAACTTAGGAGGTTTTAAATACTGGCCAAAATTTCACAGAGAAGGTCACATTTGCTGGTTTATCTTGTATGTCTTATATTCAATTGCCATTCCGTCACCATTAATTCTACAAGAGCTGTACTGATTTAGTTTGTGGTGCAGATAAACGTCTTAACACATACTCATGGAACAGACCTGACGCCCGAACAGCTTTCAAAAATTAATGATCGGAAAAACGAACATGCTAAACAGGATGAGCAAGAGCTACGGGCAGTTCATGAGCTGGAAAAGTTGACTGATGAAAACTCTCAAAATGGTGAATATGGTGAATCAATCACTTATGGGAACTGTGCTGTGGGTGAGAATGAAAGTGAGAACTCTAATGGGCCTATACCTTCGGAAAACTTCTCTGTGGAAAGAAAAAGTGTGAGCAGTGGTGGGAGAGCCAGAACTGATGATGAGACTGAGAACTCTAGCGGTGGTGCTCTCTGGGATATCTTTAGAAGGGAAGATGTCCCAAAGTTGGAAGAATATCTGAGGAAACACTTCATGGAATTCAGGCATATTTATTGTTGTCGAGTTTCACAGGTTAGCATTTCATTGTTCTAATACCTACTCTTCTTAAATCAATGTGCATAACTTTTAAGATGTAAGGCTTAGTTTAAAAAGGCATGACTGAGGCATAAAAGCACGAGGCGCTTCTGGGCGATGACTTACATCCCAGGAGCAGCAGATTCCATAGGGCGCGCCTTTTTACCTCGCCTAACACCACCTTTTGCGCCTGTTTGAGGCATCGCCTTTCACGCCTTATGGAATATGTCCGCTGAACTTCCTTCAAGCCTTCTGGCGATTCATCTGCTTCGTTTTCCATAATTTTCATAGGGTATTATATATATGTAAGGTAAGGTTTTTTCACTCCATCAATTCCCTTCTGCCATTTGTTTCACGCCTTATGGAATATGTCGCGTAACAGGTGTGTTTTATTATTTTGTTTTCTTTGTTTCTTCTTCTTCTTCCATTCTCTTTGTTTCTTTGTCTTCGGCAACGTAAGTTTCTTTCTTCCGTTCTCTTTGTTCTCTTTCTTCTGCTAGCTTCTGTATTCTTTATATTTTATTTTTCAAATAAATAAACAACAATCTGCCCTAAACCCTAATCCCAATCGGAATGTTTATCAATTTTAAAAAAACATGGTTCGTTGAATCTGTCAATATGATCATTTAACTTTATACTCTTGATACTTTATATGTTTATTATATACTACCTCTGTCCCACTAATATTGGAACATAAGGGGGTGCCACGTTTATTAAGAAAACTGGGTTTATGCGGTAGATATTAATTGATAAAGTAAGAATGATTTAGAACCACACAAACTTTACCAAATTTGGTATGGGACAACTCTAGTGGGATCTTCTGAAAAGGTAAAATGGGACATATTAGCGGGACAGAGGGAGTAACAATTAGTCAATTATATATGACATCTTGTTGTTATTAATAATCTGTGTATAAAAGTTTATTGAAATAATGACCTAAATATTACTTCAAGAGTTTCATTAGAGTATTAGACAAAAATGTGACTAATCTAAAACTGGACAAAAAAGTGCCTTTATCGTATCCTTGTTCGGCCGTCTCCCAATCCTCTCCCTCTTCCAAGCCGATGATCTCCCCAGCTCCAACGACACAGATGCGGTGAAGATGACAGATCAGGTTGTGGAGTCTGAATCTGCTGCCACCTCCAATTAAGCCTCCAAGCCTCATCACTCCGAATCTCCCAGCTCCAATTAATCTCACCTGCGATAGTGACTCAAAGCAATGGACTGCCGGAGTCGAAATAACAACCATTGATTATGTGAATGGGCAGATGGAAGTCCAGGTGCCCATATCCAGAGTCTGTAACGACTAACGATGTATCCGGTAAATTAGAGGAAATCTTTGAAAATAATTATACGTACTGTTATTAATGAGGAGAATATGTTCACCATTTCCCCTGAAGAAAACAAGCTCTTCGCCGTCGGCTGTGACACGTTTGTATATTTCGGAGACTTGACTGAGAATGGTAAATTCTCAACCACGTGCCAACTTAAGTGAGACGGAGCTCCGGAAAAGGATTCCTGGAACTGTTCGGGGCGGGGCTGTTGCCAGGTTACTATTCCGATGTTCGGGTTGATGAAGTTTGCACTTGGGGTAGATAACGGGGGATCGGAGGGATTGGGGAGGTGGCTGGGGGCTGGGGAGTCAAGCCGGGTGAGGCGGCGGTCAACGGAGGCAGTCCACGGTGATGATCAGCGATGATGGTCGGGCTGGGGAAGAGGGTGAGGGGGCTGCGAGGAGCAGGGGAGGGATGGGGTTGGGTACACCAGAGACAGCGTGTCACTATGGCCGGAGACGGTGTTTCACTGGCCGGAAGACGGAGATGTCACTGCGGAAATGTCACTGCGGCCGGAAGTTGGGGCGGATATGTCAGTACGGAAATGTCACTGTGGAATTGAGGTGTCACTGTGGCCGGCGGTGTTGGCGGCGGCAGTGACTAGGGCAGTAAACAGGGACATCCGACAGTGACATGAAAATTGGACAATGACATAAATATTTGGCAGTCACTTTATGTTATTCTAAATATATAACTATCTTAGTCACATTTTTGTCCAAATGTAAATGTGGTCACATGTTTGGAAATCTGCTTTTGTTTAGTAATTTTAAGGGAAAAAGCCCAAGTTTATTTAAAGATTTACTATTAATTGTTTAAAATTAGTAGTAAGTATTAACAGTTTATTGTGAAACAAATTGTAAAAAATATACTAGAACTATGTACTACGGGGTATTTTGTTGTTTATTGCTATACTATATAACACTCTTATAGTTATATGTGATAGCTATTATAAATTTATAATACGTAGTATTACTATTGAAAATTGATTAGATAATGTTTGTTTAAAAAATTACTATTTAATAGTATAAATATATCTTACATCTTACATCTTAGTTAGATCAATGAGGCGTGCGCCTTGTCGCCTCATGCCTCGGGTAATCAATGAATCGCTTCATGCCACCACCTCGTGCCTTTTAAAACTAAGATGTGAGGTGACTATTATTTACATTTTTGTTTTTGTAATCACGTCTTTTATATGCTTAGGTTGTTCACCCAATACATGATCAGTGCTTTTACTTGACCGTTGAGCACAAGAAGAGGTTGAAAGTAGAATATGGTTAGTTTCCTTGTGTAATCTGTGTTAGGTAACACCTCTTATATTTTTATATATATTGAAATATATCAGCTGTTGCATGCAATTATCTTGTCAGGGGTTGAACCATGGACATTTATCCAAAAGCTAGGGGATGCTGTATTTATACCTGCAGGTTGCCCTCATCAAGTTAGAAATCTAAAGGTATATTATATTTTGCTTATTTTAATAAATTTTTCAGGATAGCTCCCAGATCTATAGATGGTAATTTCTTCCATACTTTTCAGACATTGCCAAGCAGCTTTTCAATCAAAAGTTTGTTCTCTGTTAGCCCTTCTTGTGTATGGGGGTTTCTATCCTTGTAAGGCTATCTCTATGTGTAAATGTTTTTAGTGGTGGCAACCAAGGTAGTCAAAAGTGAGCACATGAGGCTTAGCAACTGAACAATGGCCAGACGCAGCTCCATGTCTGAAGTGCAGTTTAGGCGCAGAAGCGCCGAGGCTGACAAAAGTGCACACTTAAGTCGCCTGGGCTGGGAAAGGCTTATCTGCCTATTTTTTTGTTCGATCCTACTTTAAATAATAAGCCCACAGTAAGATTTAGCCCGTCCAAATAATAGGTAAAAACAACTTAAACCCATAGTAAACACTTCTTAATCGTGGGAAAAGTCTTAACTCCATCATTACTCTTCTATGTTCCAGTCTTTACTTTTATCAGTTCCAGTCATCTATGCATACATTATACTACCTCTGTTCCGTTGAAAGGTCCCGTGGTAAAACGACACAAATATTTAGTCAATAATTAAATAAGATAGTACGAGTATATTTTGAGAAATAATTGTAATAGGTATATCATATATTAGGGTTACTGTTGATAACTGTGATGTTATAAATGTATTATTTTTATAATTCAATGATTACTTTGTCATTTAAGGTTGTTAATTGATTCCTAAAATGGAAATAGGAACCTTTATATGGAACGGCCAAAAAAAGGAAAGTGAGAACCTTTCTATGGGATGGAGGGAGTAGTTCTTTTTGCTTCTAATGTGTTCTATACAATTGTCAACGGTATGGGTAAGTGATCTTGTCCACTGGTCGATAACAACTCAAACATATTATATGTACTCTATATCATTTCATCTTATTATACATTCTATAACTCTATATCTTCCTATTATCATTTCATATTTTAACTGTATAAAAACTTCATATAATCTAACTCAGATAATAGCTTCATACACTATAAAATTTATGCTATTCCTAGTGCTAAAATTGCAAAATCAACAAAGACAGACCCCACTTGGTGTTTTGTTTTTGTGAACCATGACCTCATTTTGGTGAATCATGAGTTTATTTTTTAGAAACATGACTTTTTTGTTGCATTTAGTTCAATATGATGTTGAATATGTCATATTTGATCACTATTCTCGAGTATACATAATATTTTCTAAATAGTGCACTTGACCCGAGTCAGGTGAGCACTTTTTAGCGCCTTGCACCTCAGGCGATACAAGTACTCTAGTGCCTTAAGTGCGCATCACGACTTTGACAACCTTGGTGGCAACATTAAATGATTTAATAAAAAGGAGTATAACATTCTACGCCTCTACGGTCTTCGCAAAGTTGTAAAACAACTTTGTTTGTCCATTGTGTTTAGGTTGCAGAGTTCCACTTTAATGGTGTGATATCTTATAGATATTTTCTCTATCAAATAAGTGACTTTTAATTTTGTTTTTATGCATTGGCTTAAGTATAACATTTTATTATTCTGTGTGCAGTCATGCATAAAAGTAGCACTTGACTTTGTTTCACCTGAAAATGTTCCGGAGTGTATGAGGTTGACTGAGGAATTCCGCACACTTCCCAAAAATCACAGGGCAAAAGAAGATAAACTCGAGGTTTGACTTCATGAGGTTTCCTTTAATACTACATATATCTCAACATTAACAGTTTCACTCATCCATAGTTTTGCTGATTTCTGTCTTTTGCTTGTTTTCTTACATGAATATGTGAAATACAAACCCTCAATTGGTCGATCCTGTTTAGAATGTTTACTCGTTGAAAAACTTAGCAATTAAGCTTTTCTGAATTGGCATCAATGTACCATCTATATTATTTGAATTAGTATTTAGTAATAACACTTTCATGGATTTCTACGCTTCTATTGGAGTATTGGATTTTGTTTGGGGCTTCAAACTATTGTATTTGATTTTGATTGCATTGTGTGAAATATGTTAGAATATACATATTTAATAGTCAACATATTCTATGTATATATAAGGTAGCTAATATATTCTTTGCGATAGGCTAAATATTCTAGGTAAATCTGACAGATTTAGTTTCCTTTTTTGTATTCTCTAGCTTGTATGTATTTATACTGGCCATATCTATTGATAATTAAATGTGATTTCATTGCATCTTTAATCCTTATTACTCGGTTTACATGGTATGAGAGACACACAGGTTCTTCGGGTAGTACTTCCCGAAGTTCGATCTGCTCCCTCCCTCTGGTTCGGTTCAGCCTTCTTTTGTGCGACACAGGACGTTGTTCGCAGGCGCAGGCGTGGTAATCCGGATAGTGCAGCACAGTTGTCGCAGGTCTGATTTTCTGGACACTATCTGCACCAGTTCTCTTACCCTGTTCTTGTTATCACTCTTGCCCTAGTTGTTTGCAAGCATGGGTGATGATAAGAAGAGCGTGACTGAGATTACGGTCGGTAATGCTAGAATTACCGAGAGAAAACTGACTGGTAGTAAAGATTACGGGCAGTGGAAACGGACTATTACAAGATATGTTAATAGTCTTGATCTGGGAGATCATCTAACTGAAATGGCTCCTCCAAGAAGTAATCCTGATGAAAGAAAGAGATGGATGATGGCTGATGATAGGTTGTTCAATCAAATTCAGAATACCCTGAATCCCTCTATTGATAGTATCATTACTCATTGTGATACTGTCAAAGAAATGTGGGAATACTTGGAGTCTATGTATGCCAGTAAACAAGATCTCTCTTATGTTCATCAATTACTTATGCACTACTATAGACCGGAGATGAAGGACTAGACGCTGTTTCAATACTACAATGAATGTAAACAAATCTTTGAGGAAAAGCGGCCTCGATTCCCTATTACTGCTGATGTTAAGAGTATGCAAGAACAAGAGGAGCGAACATTTGTTCATGGTGTTTTGGCTGGGCTTGGTCCACAATATGAGGTATCGAGGAGTCGAATACTCTCTAGTGGGACCCTTCCCAATTTTTCTGACCTCTATGGATGTCTCCTTCCAGTGTGCAAAGATGGAGAATCCAGAATGATGAACTCGATTGATACTGCTGCCTTAGTCAATGATGTGAGCCATGGTAAAAGGACCAATTCAGTCACTACTGAAGGGACTCGTAATTCTTCTCGCACATGTTATCACTGTGGAGCTGAGGGTCATGTGAAGAAGAATTGCTGGAAATTACATGGTCGTCCACCACAGACATCTGGACAGTTTCCTCCCAGGCGTGTTGCTAATACGGTTATCCAGGATGGTATCCTACCAACTCCTTCCATCGTTACTATTTCAGTCGATGAGTATGCTCGGCTACAACTTTCTCTCACAGCCTCATCTGCCACCACACAAGTTGATACAGGTAATCCTGCTGCATGCCTCTCTACATCATCACACAATTGGGTGATCGATTCTGGCGCAACGGACCATATGACTGGTAATGAAAATATTTTGGATTCATTTACCTCTTCTGCTAACCAGTCTCATGTCACTTTAGCAAATGGATCAACCGCATCTGTCAATGGCCTTGGAACAACAACTCTTTCTCCAAACCTTTCTCTATCTTCTGTTTTATATTTATCTCAATTTCCGTTTAATTTAATCTCAGTCAGTCAGATTACTAAAGCCCTAAACTGCTGTGTTATTTTCTTTCCCACTCATTGTCTTTTTCAGGATCTTGGGACGAAGCAGATTATTGGTAAATGAAGACTGGTTAATGGCTTATATGTTTTTAAATCCTCGGTGCCTAGATCAGTTGCATGCACAAGTTCGTCTCTGTTGAAAGTTCACTGTCAATTTGGTCATCCATCTCTTTTTGTACTACAAAAAATGTGTCCTAGTCTGTCACGGGAGTCTGTTTTGGAGTGTGAAGCATGTCAGTTTGCTAAGCATCATAGAACAACTTTCCCTCCTCGAATAAATAAAAGTGTTGAGTCTAGTTTTGATTTAGTTCACACTGATGTGTGGGGTCCTTGTCCTGTCGTTTCCAAACTTGGTCATCGTTATTTTGTTACATTTGTGGATGATTTTTCACGGGTTACTTGGCTTTATCCTTTGAAATCTCGTTCAGATGTGTTTACTGCATTTTGTACCTTTCATGCTGAAATTCAAACTCAATTTAATAAGAATATACGCATTTTGAGAAGTGATAATGCTAAAGACTATTTATCTAGCACTTTTCAGACTTACTTATCTCGCCATGGGATTTTACACCACACTTCTTGTCTCTATACACCTCAACAAAATGGTGTAGCTGAACGAAAGAATCGTCACCTACTAGAAGTAGCTCGAGCCTTAATATTTCACATGGGGGTTTCTAAACCATTTTGGGTAGACGCTGTTTCCACTGCGTGTTACCTTATCAATCGTATGCCTTCTTCTGTTCTTAATGGTCAGATTCCGTACTCCGTTTTATTTCCCTCCCAGTCCTTGTTCTCTCTTGTGTCTCGTGTGTTTGCTTGCGCATGCTTTGTCCAGGATATGCGTTCCCAGGTCTAAAAACTTGATCCTAAATCAATCAAGTGTGTTTTTCTGGGTTATTCTCGATTACAAAAAGGATATCGATGTTATTCTCCTTCATTGGGACGTTATATTATCTGTGCAGATGTCACATTTTTTGAAGAAACACCCTTCTTTCAGCATAGTTCATCTTCATCTCCTTCCTTGGAACTCTCTAATGATGAGTTTCTAGTCTATACCACCAGCCAACTAGAAACTGTCCCCCCCCCCCTAGTGAGGTTTCCCCATCAACTTTCCTTCCTCCTCCACCTCCTCCCCTTAAAGTTTACTCTCGTCATGTGCGCCCTGTGACTACGGCACCTACTATGGCTACCAGTGTACCACCGTCATCTTCTGCCTCGCCTCCTGATTCTGCTCCCTCCGACCTTGATCTCCCAATCGCCCTCAGAAAAGGTACTCGTACTTGTACTTATCCTGTTTCTTCCTTTGTTACTTATAATACTTTGTCACCTTCTTCCAAGAGCTTTATTGCTTCTTTAGATTCTATTGTTGTTCCTTCAACTGTTTCCTTCAACTGTTTCTGAGGCATTGGCTCATCCTGGTTGACAAGAGGCAATGCGAGAGGAGATGATGGCTCTCGATCAGAACCACACATGGGACCTTGTATATCTTCCACCCGATAAGAAAACTATTGGGTGTAAATGGGTGTTCATTGTCAAAATGAATCCTGATGGTTCTGTTGCTCGTTTAAAGGCACAGTTAGTAGCTAAGGGTTATGCTCAGGCATATGGTATAGATTACTTTGACACTTTCTCTCCTGTTGCCAAGCTTACATCCATTCGATTGTCCATCTCTTTGGTTGCTACTTACAATTGGACACTCCATCAACTTGATATTAAAAATGCCTTTTTGAATGGTGATCTTAGCGAGGAAGTATACATGGAGCAACCACCGGGATTTCTTGCTCAGGGGGAGTTTGGAAAGGTATGTAAATTAAGGAAATCGTTGTATGATCTGAAACAATCCCCACGAGCTTGGTTCGGCCGTTTCAGTGCTGCAATATTTAAATTTGGCCTACGCAAGAGTGCCTATGATCACTCAATTTTCTTCTCTACCTCAAATTCTGGATGCATTCTATTAGTTGTGTATGTTGATGACATCATGATCACTGGCAGTGATGCGAGTCGTATTTTGAAACTGAAAGCTTTCCTTGCTACTTGTTTTCAGACCAAAGATCTTGGGCCCTTGAAGTATTTCTTAGGGATAGAAGTCTCACGTAGTAACAAGGGAACTTACTTGTCTCAAAGAAAATACTGCCTAGATGTGCTAAATGATGCAGGTTTGGTTGAGGCAAAACCGTGTGATGCTCCGATGATCCCAAATGTAAAGTTAACCGCTGATGAAGGTGACTTGCTGGAAAAAAATCCTGAGGTATACCGAAGAATGGTTGGGAAACTAAATTATTTGACTATCACCCGACCTGATATTGCTTTCCCGGTCAGTGTGGTCAGTCAGTTGCTGTCCACTCCACGAACATCACACTGGGATGCAGTTACTCATATCCTAAAATACTTGAAGGGGGCTCCAGGGCGTGATATACTATATCAAAACCATGGACATCATGTTAATGAAGGGTTTACTGATGCGGACTATGCTGGAAACCCTAATGACCGACATTCCACTACTGGTTACTGTGTCTTTGTTGGTGGAAACCTTGTATCTTGGAAAAGTAAGAAGCAAAATGTTGTCTCTAGATCAAGTGCAGAATCTGAATATAGAGCTATGGCACAGACTACATGTGAGCTGGTTTGGCTTCACATTTGCTTGGTGAACTTGGATTTGCTCAAACAGAACCCATGAGATTATGGTGTGATAATCAAGCGGCTATCCAAATAGCAAATAATCCTGTTTTTCATGAAAGAACAAAGCATATTGAAGTTGATTGTCACTTTACTCGAGAAAAGGTAGAAGATGGTACGATTTGCACTTCACACATCAAAACAGGAAACCAACTGGCAGATGTGTTCACAAAGGCTCTACCGGGGACACGTATCAATTCCATTTGTACCAAGCTGGGCATGATTAATCTATGCTCCAGCTTGAGGGGGAGTGTTAGAATATACATATTTAATAGTCAATATATTCTATGTATATATAAGGTAGCTAATATATTCTCTGCGATAGGCTAAATATTCTAGGTAAATCTGACAGATTTAGTTTCCTTTTTTGTATTCTCTAGCTTGTATGTATTTATACTGGCCATACCTATTGATAATTAAGTGTGATTTCATTGCATCTTTAATCCTTATTACTCAGTTTACAAAATATAATAGGATAGTTTGTAGATTATTCTAAATATTCACCCGATTGTGTATTAACGAGGAGATATTTTAGAGATCTCAGAATCTCTAAATATCCCTTATTCTTAGGAAACCTTAATTAGGAGGATTCCTTCCTTATTTGTTCTATTTATCTGGCTATATATTCTGTAACACTCTCCTTGTATTTTACAGTACGAATAAACCAAATTTAGATTGCTTTCTCTAGTTCTTTCTACATGGTATCAGAGCGGGTTATTCTATAACATGATTAAGTTCGGATCCTATGGGATGACCATCGAGAGAGATGGATCTGTCTCAGTGACCTCTGAACATTCAGAGGCTGTCCCAACTGGAGATGACAGCAACCAGAATGTCAATAGGAGCATAGCTAACCCCCTTCTAAGCATAGGTGTTGAGATTCCCTTAGAATCTTTCATACCAGCTTTATGCTGTAGATCTCTCACATATTTTGAGAAAGATGTTGTTAGAGACTCTACTAATTCGGAAATAGAAGATAGATATTTTGGCAAAGTATATTCTAGAAGAAAGTAGAGTTAGTTATGAGTTAAAGGCATTGTTAGCTAATAACTGTCTTTGGTTGTATTAGTTACTTACTTTCTATAAATAGTAGCTAGTTGGAATGGGTGAGTTGGCTGTTTTAGACTTGTCTTGGGACTTGGGAAGACTGAGACTAATAATCTCTTTCTTTGGGAGCTTCGGCTTTTGGGGGCTTCGGCCAGTATATTGTTTTACCGTTAATAAAGATTCGATACTATTTCTTTACTTTCTCTTTGATATTTGCTGGGATTTCTGGAGGATTCTATCATTGGTATCAAAGCAAACGATCTTGTTACCTGTAGGCCTGTGCAGGAACGATGGAAGATTGGGGGCTGTTTTGGGAAAAAATGCGCGAAGATACCAGGCGTTTGTGCGAAAGGATACGCAAAATAAGCCCACAAAGAAACAATCGGCACTCGCAGAAAGAGTCGCGAACTAGTTCGCACTCGCAGGAGTTGCAGAAAGAGTCGCGAATTGTTTCGCACTCGCTAAAGGATCCGCGCGGAAAATTGGGGAAACTCGCGGAAACGATGGAGCGCGGAAATATGGAGAAGGAGAAGAGCTTAAAATCGGAGAGAGAAAAACGCCCAAAACTGGAGAAGGAGAAACGCTCAAATCTGGAGAAGGAGAAGAGTTCTAAACCGGAGAAAGAGAAACGCTCAAGCCTGGAGAAAGAGGAGTTCTAAACCTGAGAAAGAGAAACGCTACAGTCGGGATAAGGAGAAGCGTGAGAAGAGCAAACATCACCAACGAGGAAGATCGAGGAAGGTACGTCGCTGCGTGAATTCAAAAAGCAAAGCTCCATATCAGTCACAAGAATTCCCTAGTTCGCAGTCGCGAACTGTTTCTCTCAGTTCGCCCTTGCTAACCGAGCATCTTCTATCGTTATCGCAAGTAGATTCTTGCCTTGCGCCAGACTGGTCTCTTGATTCGCAGATGACATTGCAAGCCATAAATCCTAGTGTGCGAGTGTCAACCTGCCCACATGAATCATCTGTTTCGGAATCTATAACCATAGTCACATCAGGAAAAGGATTAACAGGGACTATAATTTCGGAAATTCATAATGAATTGAAGCAAGCGGCACCAACAGTTTCAGAAAATAGGGAAGCCGACATTCTGCAGGTATGTGATAGTGATGTTTGTGTGGTCAAATCTGCATTGACTTTTGGGTTTGTACAGGAGAGGAACTGGCTTAATGTTTTAAAATCTGTAATGGACTGTGATATATTACACATTGCTTTGGAAGGGTTGAAGTCATTGAACAAGTTTGATAGATTCGGATGTGAGGGTGTTACTTCGATGATAGATAATCAAAATGGGTGGGAAGGAGAATTTTCTGGGAAAATTACAGATAATGAGGGATATGTTTCTGGTATTGGAGTTGTCATGCATCTGATGTTTGTTAAAGATCTCAATCCTGGTCGTTTCCCTGAGGCCATTGTAGGAGTGTAGGCTTAGACTATCGGTTTGATGATTCTGCTGTGGCAAATTCTTATTCTGTGGCTAGAAGCCCATCTTCAATGTCCATTGTACTCGTGAATGGCATTTACCGGGACTTTGTCGGCTCTTATCTTGACTCTTCCATCTTCCAGCATCAACAACAGAAATTGAATGTTCCTGGTTCTTTCAATATGTTGACTATTGGAAGAGAGATTCTTTTTGAAGTTCAGTCAACCACTCGGGTATGGGAATCTGGCGCTGAAAACACGAGTTGCTACTCGTTGGTCATCCAACCGGAACCACTTGTGTGGACAATACTTTCTAAGGATGACTTATTGGATAATTTTACCTATGATGTCTTGAAACGGAACCCAAGGACTCTGTATTATGGTTGGAGTTCATGGTCATATTGTCGGAAAGGAGAGGTTACTTCTTATTACCCAGGTGGTTGGAGGAGTAAGAATACAGACCATGATGATAGATATTGCTATGTGATGGTGGGCAATGATCAAGGTATGTCAAGAGTTTCAATTCTGGAAAAAATGTCACTCATGACATGTTACAGGGTATACATATCAGAAGCTAAAATCCCAAGGAGTGAAGCAACTGAAAACCGAGGACTTGCATTATACTCTGAAGCAAGAGCTACTAGCAGATGGAATATTGAGCAGAAGGTGATGAATAAAGATCAGTACCAGCAGGAACAGAACAACCTGAATAGTATGGATGCTTTGAAGGGAGAGGATCTAGTGCTGTTTTTACTAGAAGTGAGGATGAAGATTCAAGAATGGAAACTCCTTGACCAACCTACAATCATGTATTGGGAAGGAAGAGGAGCAAGGAGGAAGAAGAAGAAGAAGCAGAAGATTGTGGCTGTTTCCTATCACCCACCTTGAGGGCAAGGTGGATGTTTAGGGGGGGAGTAATGTTAGAGACTCTACTAATTCGGAAATAGAAGATAGATATTTTGGCAAAGTATATTCTAGAAGAAAGTAGAGTTAGTTATGAGTTAAAGGCATTGTTAGCTAATAACTGTCTTCGGTTGTATTAGTTACTTACTTTCTATAAATAGTAGCTAGCTGGAATGGGTGAGTAGGCTGTTTTAGACTTGTCTTGGGACTTGGGAAGACTGAGACTAATAATCTCTTTCTTTGGGAGCTTCGGCTTTTGGGGGCTTCGGCCGGTATATTGTTTTACCGTTAATAAAGATTCGATACTATTTCCTTACTTTCTCTTTGATATTTGCTGGGATTTCTGGAGGATTCTATCAGATGTAAACTGATGTAAACTGCCATCAGGGAGTTTTTGAGTTTCAATTCCCAGAAAGTTATTAAGGTCACACAAATGTTAAGAGAGAAGTTAGAGTCCAGTTTATAAATGAGTTGTTGAACAACAGTGTCGTTGTTACCAATAACAAGAATATCATCAACATAGATCTGAATTGTAGTAGAGAGGTAAACAAGTAATAGAGATCACATTTAGATTGCTTAAACCCAAAGGAATATAGTGCTGCAGTAAGTTTAAGAAACCAAGCTCTGGGAACTTGTTTTAATCCATATAGAGCTTTATTGAGTTTACAAACAAGAAAATTTTCAGAAGCTTGAAACCTTTGAGGTTGAACCACATACATCTCTTCTTTAATATCACCATTTAGAAAAGCTCTATGAACATCAAGTTGCTTAATATGCCAGTAGTTAGAAACAGCAAGAGAGTAAAACTGTAATAGTAACAGGTTTAACAACTGGGGAAAAGGTTTCACTGAAATAAAAATCATGTTGTTGATAAAACCTTTTGCAACTAAACAAGATTTGAATTTATTGATAGAGCCATCAAGATTTTCTTTTAGTCGAAATACTCATTTGCATCCAATAGCATGTTTGTCAGGGGTAGAAAAGTGATAGGGTCATCCGCAAATAGTCTCTTTTTGCTTTAGTAAAGAGGTGAGGCTGCATACATTCAACCCCCTTGGCCCCACCACAAGTGTGATCCTTTGCCGCATTGGGCTAATGTTGTTGTTGTTGTTGTTCAGTTGCTCACACAGTTCACAGCAATTACTACAAGACTTCGAGAGTGAAGTCATTGTAGAGCTGATAAGGAAAAGCTGCATTGATATTCTAAGAAAATATAAAGATCACCAACCATCACATCATAAAAAATGTGATTGCTTGATTATTGGTTTCTTAATGGTGCAATTTGGATTTACAACAGGTTAAGAAAATGATGATTCATGCAGTGAGAGATGCTGTTGAAGTGCTGAAAAATGTAAGTGCCTAAGTTTGATCCTTTTATCTTCATATACTTTTCCCCCATCAATACAAGCACTCACATGTAGTATTCAGTATGCCCAACTTCTAAGCATCACTTATTGTCAATGTAATTTTGTTATCTGCTAGATCATCTCTTCTTAGTGTTTGGGTTTTCATTCTCATAGGAGTGGCTTAGCTAGAATTTAAGATGTGGTTGTACCTTGTGATTTAAGGATCCCAATCCATATAGGGGTCAATCCGGTGCCCAATTTACATTTAGTAATGAGTTATATAAATGCTTGTCACGGCGTCGCCTAGTCGCCGACTAGGCGTCCTAGCGCTAGGGGATGATCACCTGCTTCACTCGTCTCGCCAGAAGAAGAGAAGTCATGCTAGGCGTCGTCCAGTCGTCTTGGCGCGATGTTGGCAACAAAGTGCTTGCCTTATTCGCAAGTCGAACCACAGTTGCGCAGGCCCAGAACCCAGATAAAGTAGATTTAGGCCTTAATTTTTTTAGGAAACTAATTTAATGAATTCATCAGCCTTTAAAATAAAAGCTAAGCCCAGACTAATATACCTTACTGACGTTGCCCAAGGTGTATAGCCAAGCCGCATCACAGGAAGCAGGCAAAGAAGACGAACTCACAGAGTCGCAGGTGTCGTCATCCCTCAGTCCCTCACGGAAGCGGAGTAGCAAATGAAGAAGACGAAGTTGCTGACATCCCAGTTCCCAGGTCCTTGATCTCTTCTTGGCTTCATTTTTTTTATTTTAAATTTTAATTAATTAAGTTGTGTATTTATAATTTTGTTGTTTAACCTTGTTTTTGTTGTTGTTTTAATCTGTGATACTTTTATTTTAAAATAACCTTGTATGATATACTTCACCTTTTGTTTTAAATAGTTTTTTAATCTTAATTCTCATTAATAAACCTTGTTTTCAATTATTAATTGTGAGTTGCAATTTAAATTTTAATTAATGAAGTTGCGCATTTATAGTTTTTTGTTTAACCTTGTTTTGTTGTTGTTGTTGTTTTATTCTGTGATACTTCTATTTTAAAATAACCTTCTATGATATACTTCACTTTTTGTTTTGATTAGTTTTTTAATTTTAATTCTCATTAATAAATCTTGTTTTCAATTTTTAATTGTGAGTTTCATTTCTAAGTTATATACAATTTGGTTAGTAATGTATTATACTTGATAAACAATTATATTTCGGAGTATATCATTATATCTATAAATATATAGTTATATACTCCCTCCGTCCCGAAAAGGTTGACCAAAGTTGATTTTCACGTTGATTAATAAAGTAAATACTGTGGTTGAAATTTATGCTGAGGAGAGAGAATTAACTTTAGCCATATATTTCTTAGTTTAAATGGAAAATCTTTTTGGGACATCCAAAAAAGGAAATTTGGCCAACCTTTTCGGGACGGAGGGACTATAAATTAATACTAGTATAATATATTATACATATATAGGCTACTAGTCGCCTAATTGTAGCCTAGACGAGTGCCTTATCGCCTAGGCGATATGGCGGTCGGCTGGTGCCGCAACTTGACTTACCGCCGTGACAAGTATGTTTATTATATATTGTGCCGTTTTTTTGCAGCCTTGCCAGGGAAGGTGGTGAATAAATTAGGAAGCAAGAGGTTGAGTCTAAGCGAGCTATCTTTTATCCTGGAGATATATTGTGTGCATATATATCTGAAATCAGCTCCAGTTAGCTCCTAATACTTTTGGATGTTGGGTGGGGGGGGGGGGGGGGGGAGGGGGGGGGGGAGGGGGGATGCTATGTGCTTTCTTCTTCATGCACTTTTTTTTTTGTCTTTTGTGTAACTTCTTGTAATGCTTACCACTCATGATTTACTCTTATTGGAGTGTGTTGCCTCTATGTTTCTCTGGTTTCAAAATATCTCTATTCTACATTTGATGCCTACTCCACCGTCCACTCCATTAGTCCAGTCTCGGGTTGGATTTCATTCTAGACTACTTGGTCGCAAGTTATTTAACGGAACCCATGATCGTAGTTGAGCCAGTTTCGGTCTGGTTCAGGAATGGCAAATAACGGAACCCATGATTTATCTAAACGGTACTTTTTCCTTTAAAGTCCTTTTTCGCCTTGTTATTTAACCAGATGGTCGATTATGCTTCCATTGCTGCAGCCTACAGCCCTGCATGGCTGCATTGCGTCATGTAGACAATTCTGGAGTGAATTCTTAATTTACGGAAAAGACCATTCCGTGCAATCTGAAAACATGGGATTCTATTTGGAAAAAAGCTGTTTGTACATTTTGTGTACACCCCTCCTAGTTGCCTGTGCACCTAAGTGTGCGTACACAAAAGGTGTACAAATAAATGAATAATAAGTACAAGTAGCAAGCTCCATTTATTTGGGTTTTCTTAATTTGTGTCATTCAGACGACTGAAGTAGGGTTTGGAAGATAATTTATGGAAATATGCTTATTGGGAATTGTGTCTTCCAAATGCTTTATAAGGAATTTTTTCCGGCCAAGTACCTTGTGGTCTGATGACATCATTGTGACACTCCTAAGGAGGAAATCACAGGTTCGAATTAGGCCCACGACTTGGAATCGTAAAACCGAGAAAACCGATCCAAACCGAACCGAATTTTCCGGTTTGGTTCGGTTCCTATAATTTTGGACTTCATCTTTTTTCGGTTCGGTTTCTATAGTATATGATCGGTTCCAGTTCGGTTCCGGTTCCTAGATAGGAATCGAACTTCCTATACATTGCATGAGTAATCTTCATTTGAGGTGCTTCTAGGTGGAATTTTTTAATGAAATTTTGTGAGCTTGTTTTCAATGAAGTTTATATTATGTGCACTAAATTTGAGCTTAAAATTCAATTGGGAAGTTAGTTAAATAAATTATTGAAAATCACTATGTCAAAATACATATAAAAAACACAATATTTTTCAACATTTTATTTAACTCACTCCCCGATTGCATTTTAAGCTGAAATTTGGTGGATGTAAATCATGTAATCATTACTACATGTAGAACATGCTCACAAAATGTCCTCAAAAAAATCTACCCGGAAGCAAATTCTTGTCAGGAATATTTGTCTTGCATAATATACTTTATATATTGTGAACCACGCCAACTCGAGTAGTTGTTATTTTACTACTTTAGTTGATTTTTATATTTATTATTTGTTTGTGATTGTATTTGTTTTTTGAGTTCACAATAAGAAAATATTATTCCGCTAATTATGTTGTTACTTGTTCATAATAAATTACAAATATTACTGGTCAGTTTATTATTACAGACTTTTTACTTATGGTACATTTCTAGTAGAAGAATATTATTTTGAGGTTGAACCACCTACTATTAGATGTGTACCTTGAAGTTATTAAACCTTTTTGCTTGATAGTTGATGCCTCTTTTAAACATCTATGTTGTTGTTATGTTTAAACTTAATGTTTGCACTTGGATATTTTTGTGATATTTGAAAATTGGAATACCATGTATGTATAATGTAATAGTCATAATTTCATCATTTAAAATTTGAATTTTTTTATGTAACTGAAGGTAAAATGTATTCATTTTAAGAGGATAATAATTTTTTATTAGGAACCGAAAAAATGTAAGAGCATAATTGAATTTAACTAGAACCGAACTGAATTTAGCAATTACATTTTTAAGTAGAACCGAATTGAATTTAGCGCTTATAATTTTTAATACGGTTCCATCGAATTTTAACAAGAATCGAACCGATCCTAGGCCTAGTTCGAATCTCATCCCATTTCAAGGATGTTGGCATTAACATTGAGCATATAATATATAGGTTAGAAAGAGTTGTCCAAAAAAAGGAATTTTTTTCGAAGTTTTTTCACAATTTAATGCTAAATATATGCTTGGACTCGGGCCGGGTTGGGCTTGGGTCGGGCCGCCGGTTCCGTATCCATAGGCCCAAGATTGGCCCCGGTCTTGACCGGTTCCGGTCGGGCCGGTTCCGGTTCATTTTTTTAATCTTATTTATTTCACCCCCCACCCTCATCCCCCAACCCCCCAAACCCCTCGGAAATACCCAGCCCAGCCCAACTAAAGCCAGCCCAAACCAAATAAATAAATAAATAAATAAATAAAGGCCCGAACCAGGCGCGGCCTGGCCGGGTCGGTTCCCCTTTTCCCTTACCCGTGCTCGGAACCGGTAGACCCCCCGGGCCTAGGCCCGAACCGGAACCGGACCCAGTTTCCCGGGCCGGGCCGGTCCTGCACAGTAGCGGGCCGGGCCGGTTCCCGGGTCAGGTGGCCCGCATCGAGTCCAAGTCTAGCTAAATAAAAAAGTATATCCCAGTTGAGGTAGGGTTAAAAATATTTCCCAACCAATTCCTACAATTAGGAGTGGACTCGGGCCGGGCCAACCGGCCCGGAACCGGACCGCCCCGCTACTGTGCGGGCCCGGACCGGCCCGGTGAACCGGTTGGTGTCCGGTTTGGGCCACCCGGCCCGGTGAGGTAGGCGTGCCGGGCTCGGGCCTCCTAAATCGTGAACTGGCCCGGCCGGTTCGGGCCCGGTCCGGGCCTAATAATTATTTGTTTCTATTTTTTTGAATTTTTTTTAAATTTTTGGGTTGGGCTGGGTATGATGGGCCATTTGAGGTGGTTTGGGGTGGTTTGGGGGTGAGGTGAGATTTAATTTAAGAATAAAAGTGACTTGGCCTTGCTACATTCCACTTGTTAATATATTTTAGTCGATCATTGTTATATCTATAACTTATCCCCTCTCGAATACTCAATCGAGAAGTATATCCAATTCATTGAGGGTAGTTATTAACGTCCGTTCATTAATAACCCTTACTCATAGTCAAGTATAGAACACCGCCATATACCGACTTGATAGTAGCATTTAATCTCTTAACTCATTGATGAAATCAATTGAGATTGATAACCTCAACACAACGGTTTCTGTTTAATCAATAAATTTAACCCCTCTTAAGTTTATTAACCACGACCGTGCATTAATAAACCAAAGTTACTTACTTGTAAAACCATCAACGATTAACTATCAGTTCGTTGATCGTTTCTAGTAATAATTAATGTCGGAACGTTAACTAATCGTCACTAAGCAACCCTCTAACATTAATATAGATTGAGATTAAGGGAAGAATTAATAATCAAGAGAAGAAGTTAAGAAAATAACTCACAACTTTAATAATCAACAAGCTTCAAGAGCAAAACCAAGAAATGGAAGTTTAGTTCCTCATTTGGAGACTAAACATGCTATAAAAATATAAGAAATAACTATTCTAAACTGAGCTTAAGTATATGGAAGAAGGGATGGAAAACAGTGAAGGAAAAGTGTGCTATTTATAGGTATTTTTCAACATCTTGGGCCGGGTACCCGACCGGGTCAAGTGCCCACCCGACCGGGTGCATGTCAAGATCAAATAATCTTCCATGTTCTTGTGTTTCAGCACGTTAAAATGTCCCAGATCAAATCCGACCCGACCGGGTGAATTAGTTGACCCGACCGGCAGGGCCGACCATAGGGAGAGTTACCCTAGACAAGTGTCTATGGCCTCCAAAGTTTAGGGGGCTCTAATTTATAAAATAAGCTTATTAATATTATTTAGGAGACTTTGTCCGGTCGTCAACATTTGGGATTGTTTCCTTTGTAATTTTTTGATGATTTTTTTAGAATCTTATTAATTATGTCTAGTTTACTCATACCAAATTTCACCTAAAAATTCAATCGGGAAGACATTCAAATGAATTTTTGAAGATAACTGCGCAATTAAAAGCGCAGTTATCTTCAAGAATTTATTTGAATGCCTTCCATGTTGAATTGTTAGCTGCAGTTTGGTATAAGTAAACAAGACTTAACGAATAAGATTCTCCAAACATTTCATCAAAAAATTCCACCGGGAACTGCCCCAAATGGCGACGGCGGGACAAAGTCTCTTATACAAGGGCTTATTTGACCTTTTTGGTTAGTATGTGGGCTTATTTGTTCCTTTTTCCTTTTTTTTTCTTTGTTGGCTAGGGCAGTAGGGTTAGGGATTTAGGATAATGAGTATTCTAAATATATTTGAATGCTTATTGAATAATTGAAATTGTAATTTGTTATTTTGATTCATCGAAATATTGAACATACTTATAATTTTTTATATTTGATTAAATTTAGTGAATTAAATTTATATCTATGAACCATTAACTTATATTTAGTGATAGTATTATTTTGAATGAAATTTTATGTTTTGTGATGATGAGAAAACAAAATATGAATCAAGATGTACAAAGACAAAGAAAAAAATTAAGAAATGATTTGGTCATGAAATCACTTTCTGATTTCGAAGAATATTCTCACTGTGTTAATAGTATATGATGTATTTTATATGTAATTTACTTATATTTAATTGCTATTTTTTATATCATTGGGTTAAATAAAACATATTTAAAACAAAATTTCTACATGACCGTCTAGGGCCTCATAATTGCTCTAGCCGGCCCTGCCGACCGGGTCCAGTTCTTTCCTCAGAGGTTCGGTTTTCAAATGAAACCTGATCGGATTCAAGGTCTGACCCGGTCGGGTTTTGTGCTCCTGGGTATTTTTGTCTTCAGCTTTTTCTCCTTTTCCTTGCTAAAAACTCTACCACTATTCTACAACTATAAATGGAAGCTAAAAAAAATTACAAACAAAATAAAACAAATGCTTACAAACTAACTAATAACGATAGAAAATCCACACAAAATAAATATAAAAACATACATTTATGCACTATAAACTAGTGCATATCAAATATCCTCACGCTTGAATCTTTACCTATCTCGAGTAAATGCAATCCAAGAAATCCTAAAATGATAAGTTCATCAATACAACCATCACAAAGTGTTTTTAGAACCAAAATAATCACAAAGTATCCCCAACATAAAAAGAATACATCAACGGATCTTCAATTCCAATTTCCTCACCCAATGAACTCTCTTTAGTAATCACCCTTAGGATCGTGCAAAATCAAAAGAAATACTTTCTCTCATTCTCTCATTTTGCCTAGGTGCCCTTTCGGATTTTCAATCCAGCTTCCCACATTTTTCTTCAATAAATCTCACAAACTCACTCTTATTTTTGCTTTATTTTTGCTTAAGCTGTCCTTTGTGGGTTTTCAACTTAACAAGCTTTTTTTTTGAAAAAAAGAAACAACAATCAAGAGTATGAATGTGAGCATACCGGAAAGATCTCCCCCACCGCTAGTCCATGGCACAATCCCTAGTGTCCGCCTACATCTCTGCCATAAAAAAATCCTCCATAGCCATGGTAGCCCCTAAAGTGTGTATCCTCATCCATGTGATCACTGCCGTATCCGTCATCCCCGCCTCCACCACTAGAGATCGAACCGCCAAAATAACCCCATTCAGTGGGGTTATACCATGAGGGTACCGGAGGAGGAGTGGTCATAGATGCAAAGTCACCCTGATGTGCTACATAGGAGTAGATAGGGCCAAAAGTCCTCCTATGGTCCTCCTGATCTCTCCGCCGATCTTCTTCGTATCTCTGCCAGTCCGTTTGCCTTAGCTCCTCTATCCTCTCATAGTTCTGCCTTTGCTCAGTTCTATACAACACAACTTCCTCCCGAAGTTGAGTGTAGTTGAGGTTTAGAGCATTCATGCTATTTAGCATTTGTTGCTCAAATGGTGAATATTGGTGAACATTGGGTTGTGGTTGAGGTTGTTCAGAAATGAGGGGGTGTGGTTCAACTGCAGGCTGTTCTTTTTGGGGTTGTTATTGTTGGTAATGGAGTGGTATTCTCCCGGGGAGAAGATAGTGGTGTCCATCACCAATTTGGTGATCCAAAAGGTCCAAAGGGAGGTCGGCTGAGGGTATTTGTGTATAAATGACATTAGGTGGGTCGATTAACCAATTGTAGACATCTACCCCACCGGGTGTTTTATGAGAAAAAATAATATCTTTGGTATTTTTCAGGAGCCATGATGTGCAAACTAGCTGTGCTGAGGTAATGGGGCCTGGATCCACAAAGCCATAAATTGTAGCTAAATGTGTAACATCCCATAGGATGGAGGCAACATCCACTTGATCCGGACCTGGTAAAACAACTTGTCCAAGAATACAAATATCCCATACCCTTGTGTGATGGTTATTCAGTCTTCCGAGAAAACAGTTTGATAAGAATTTTAAAAAAATTCGGAAGACTGGTTGTTGTACACGATTCACACTAAGTCGTCTGAGCTCCACATCCACCTGATGTAAGGAATAATTGTAATTAGATTTTGATGATGCTATATTAATTAGGACTTTAGAGTACCTCGCTTTAGAAAATTTGTATTAGAAATTTTCTTCATAAAGTTTCTTTAGAATAGTCGACTGATAGAAGATCTCCTGACAGAAGACCCTCTGATAGACTTAGTCTGAACACAAGAACTTTGGCTCTCTGTTGGTTCATATCCAGACAGAAGACCTCCTGGTTGTCTGTTGGATTTCACTAAAACAGAAGCTGTCAAGACCCTCTATTGGCTCGCATCTTGACAGAAGACCTAAGGACCCTCTGGTACCTTATCCCAACAGAAGTGCTCGAGACCCTCTCTGGTTGACCCTCTTCTAAAGATACCAGAAGGCCTGACACTTAGAGAATTTTCATGAAACTACTTTAGCCAGTGAAACCAACGGAAGATTCCTTCAACGACTAGAAGACTTCAACGGAAAAGCTACAGTACGCACATTAAATGCACATTTAATGCACCCCGTACCCTGAAGAGTAAAAGCTGATGATTGGTCGACATTCCAGGATATTTCAGGATATCTTTATGTTAGTACCCAATTTTGATAGATTTTGATGATGCCACTATACATTGTGTCTTATTTATTTGCGTGTTAGCATTCAAAAGTGACAAAATAAATGTACAATTTTTTAGACTAATAAAATTATGCTGGGAAGTTAAAATGCAATAAGGTAATTTTTTACCTTAAAAAGGATATTTAAATCCTACCAGTATAAATTTATTTGACACAAAAACTAATCTAGTCACAAAATAATAATGGTTCGAAAATCATATACAATGAATATAAATGATTGAAGACAAAGATATGACCGACATTGAATGCACACGGACCTACACAACATGGGACGCTTTTGGAGTCAAGTTGCAGCGGACGCACCCATGCCTGGACACACCCATGCCGCGGCCTAATATCTCAAGACAAGGTGACCGCCCCAATAAAAGCTCCTGCACAAGAAGACAAAAGTACATACTTATTATTGGCAGACCTTCAACGCACAAGATGAATCCATCCTAACCAACAGATGAGATTGATCAACATGAGAGCCTGTAAATATAGGCTGAAACGAAAGTTTCTAACCAAGCTTTGAGCATCCAAAAAGTAGAGAAATACATTGAGCATTCACGAGCTATCTAGCAAAAGAGAAAGTGTGAAACTATACTTTACTCTCTTCACTAAACTTCGAAGTTACAAGTATTCATTGATAAATCCTAGAAATTTAGTTCCTAGTTGGAGGTTAGAACTTTCTTGTAACAAATCACAAATTGTTGTAAACACTTAGGAGAACAGTTGTTCGGATCCTAAAGTGTGATTAGATAGATAGAGTACCTTTTGATCCCCACTGGATCAATCGAGAAAAGTCTAAGGACTGAGTAACTTTGAGTGATGTTATACTCATCGTGAAAAACCTTCAATCTAGGCCTAAGTGTTGTAAAGGCTAGATTGGCACTAAGTGTATTGGGCTTAATACTTTAGTGGAAATCCATCTGAAAGAGGGTGGGGCTGGACGTAGGAGGATTACACCACCTCTGAACCAGGATATACTGTGTGTTGATTTATTTTCAGTCAACAAAGCACACACCAAACACTTCTCATAAAAGATTGTAGTTTGCCAGCAGCATCCTAAGCAGTAGTCTTAATTGACCCTACTGCTTATCCTACTGCTTAATAACTCACTTTCTTTAAGACAATCTTTCCACTAGAGTCTTGCACTGTCACCACTAAAAGGTCTGTTCCATCAGGTGTCAGGAAATCATCTTAAAGCATAGCAGTTGCCTCAGCAGTCCCCTGGTGACTACCCAACTGCTGAGCCCACTGCTTATACAAAAGTATTTCCTTTGAACATCTCAACTTCACCAGACCTTCACAACACTGTCACCAAGGAGTCTGTTCTAACTGATCTCTGAAACTCAAGCTATAACCCAGTAGGTGCCTCAGCAGTTCCCTCATTACCACCCAACTGCCGAGACCACTGCTCCAGTAAAACTCCCACTTACTTGTACTAAAGCACATCTTCAGAAAGCCGTCATCACCCTGAGCAATATTATATAATCAATCTTTCCATACCTTCATTTTCACTTAAGCAGGTACCTCAGCAGTTCCCTGGTAACTACCTAACTGCTGAGACCACTGCTCTCATTAAGGTTGATTATCAATCCATCTCATTACATCATCAGAAAGCCCTTTTCATCCTGAGAAAGATTCTGCTTACACTTTCACCATACACTCAATATTTCACTAGCAGTTGCCGCAGCAGTTCCCTACCTTTCAGTCAACTGCCAAGCCAACTGCTCACTATATAAAGTCCAAGTATCACCCAAGTTAGAAAAGTGTCATACATTAAACATCTAGAGGTTAAAGACTTCCGCTGTGCATCTATAAATCTCCCAAAATATTATAGATCAACTCATCTAGAAGGGAAAAGTTTTTAAAGTTGAAAAAGCTTTAAAAGTCTATTCACCCCCCTCTAGACTTTTACCTCTATCCGGGACCATCACTTTATCCCAAAATAGCAACTTGCCAACTTTACCGGGTCCTACTAGTCAAGTCAACTATTCGTGCATTTAATGCAGTTGTCCTCCTCCTCCAACGGGAAGACAACCCCAATATATAAAAGATACTACTCGAAGAACAAGATATAGAACTTTGCTAAAACTTCTGCTCGACTCTTTCTCAAACAATATATTCAAATATTCAAACGCACAAGCCTTCTTGAGATTCAAACTCCATTCATCAACAAGAAAGGCGGACGTTGGAAAGATTATATTTTCCCATCTCCATAATCCAACTAAGAGCAAAGTTCCAACAGTTCTTCAACACTTCAAGCACTTCAACTACACATCATTTGTAACGAAGCAAGTTGGAAAACCCCTTCTCTTAGAGGCTAACCGGACAGAACCCCTACCAGAAGACCATCCGTTGCCAGCACACTGTCGATATCCAATCTCAACGGATCAGCACACTGTCGAAGGGTTGCTCTGATACCATTTGTAACACGCCAGCCCCGTAGGCCTCAAGGTAGTTACTTCTGACTTCTAGTACTGTCCTCACAAACCGCCACTAGCCTTTTCCACGCACTTTATCCTCACTCGTGCGCGCCTTGAGAAACTTCCCAGAGGGTCACCCATCCCAAGACTACTCCCATGCAAGCACGCTTAACTTTGGAGTTCTTGGCTAATGAGCTCCCTTAAAGGAGATGCACCTTGTTGGTATGAGTACTACTATTAATCCATTTAAATTAGATCTCAAGTGTTACATTATACTTCAAGGAAGCTCAGTGAAAGGACCAGTTTTAAAGGAAGCAAAGAAGTGCATCCCAGGAGACATCTAGGCTTGAAGAAGACGTGGAGAGCTTCTTAAGTGCTAGGACTAAGGCTTTGTAATTGGATTTTTTACAAGCTTAGTGGAACAGTGGATTAGAGGAACGAGTTGTTCCTTGAACCACTATAAAAATCCCTGGTGTCATTTACTTACTGCATTTAATTCTTGTATTTACTTTGAACTGATTAACTCTGGAAACTTGGTTTCTGTGTTCAGCAGAACCCTTTATGTGAGTTAACAGAAGGCCTATTGCCTTTGCTTCTTTTAGAGGCTAACCGGACAGAACCCCTACCAGAAGACCATCTTTTGCCAGTTTGTTCTGCCAACAGAACAGGCTATTCTATTAAATCTGGTACTTAGCTTGAAAAAGTTAAAAACCAGTACAGTCTATTCACCCCCCTCTAGACTGTACCCAGTACAACCGGGGCCAACAAGTGGTATCAGAGCCTCCTTGTGCTGATAATCTTTTAGGTTATTTGTTGAACAAAGATCCACTTGTTTTCTTTCTGCCTCTGCTTTAATCTCTTATTATGGATCACTCTCTTTCCAAGAACCTTATGTTTTCATATCTTAAGTTTGATGATTGGAGGATCCGGATGATGGCACATCTCTGTGCTCTTCATGATGAAATGTGGGAAGTACTTGACATAGGGCCATTCACCAACTTCCAGGAGGTCAACCCTGAGTATGCTATTGACAACACACGACCTCAGATGATTAACAAAGCCAAATCTGAATGGACCACTGAAGAGAGGAGAAAATACAATCTGGACAACATTGCAAAGGACATCCTCTACAAGTCCATTGATGACAGATACTTCAACAGAATCAAGAAGTGCAAAACTGCCAAAGAAATCTGGGATACCCTTGAGCTCATTGGAGCAGGTGATGAGCAAGAGAAGGAAAACAAACTAACCATTGCCAACAAGAAGTTTGATGACTTCAAACTTCTCCCTGGTGAAAGCATCTCCAAGATGTATGACAGACTCCTTACTCTCACTGGAGAAATCTCTGAACTTGGCAAGGAACTCACCACCAATGAGATCAACCTCAAAGTGTTGAGAGGTCTACCCTCAGCATGGAAGATGAAGGTGGTTGCTATTCAAGCCAGCAAGTATGTGAAGACTTATCCTACAGACAAGCTCATCTCAGACCTCAAAGCTCATGAGTTCAAGATGATTGAAGAAAAGGAAGATGTACCAGAAGAGAGGACCACCACAGCCCTCACAACCAGTACATCTAAGGTAAATGACTTTGACCCTTCAATACTTTTATCTGACGAATATATGGCTGCTTTTTCCAGGAGATTCAAGAAGTTCATGAAGAAACCAAAAGATGGAAGAAATCCATCTGCCAGCAGAAAACCATACAAGAAGACCAAATCTACAGAGAGTAGTGGAGAGCTTCTCTGCTACAACTGCAGGCAGCCTGGACACTTCAAGGCCAACTGTCCTCACCCCAGAGTATCCAAGAGACAAGGACAATATGGAGAAAAGAAATACGAAGACAATTCTAGAAGAAGGAAGGAACTTGTCACAGAACAGTTCGAGAAAGACCCCCTTTCTGAAACAGAATCCAATTCTGATTCTGATTCTGATGAGGTCTTCTGTTGCCCGGATACTGAAACAGAAGACCTATGCTTCATGGCCCAATCTGATGATGAGGTAACCTCCTCTTCTAACTCTCGTTTTTCTTCGGTAAGCACAACTTTAAATGATGATGCAATGTCATCATTGTGGGAAGAGTTTAGAACTATCCAAATCACTTATTCTTTAGTCAAAGAAGAAAACAGTAAGCTAAAAGTTGAAATCTCTGACTTAAGAAAAGAGTCTGAGGTAAAAATCAATCTCTTGATTGAGGAAAGGGATGAACTTGAAGCTGAAAATGTTTCTCTTCTTGATAGAATAAGAGAAATTAAGCATTTTGAGGTCAGATACAATAACCGTATGACAATGCAAACTTCTCTAAAGGTTGTTGATTTGATAAAATGCTTTCCCCCGTTTCTGGTCTTGGATATGTTGCAACAGAATCCGGTGAGCCTTCTGTAAGGCCTAGCACCAAAGTTGCTAAGGTTGATAAGGTCATAGAGCCACGGATCTCTAGCCCCATCTGTCATACTGGTGTATCTGGCACCAAGGTTATTCATGAGGAAGTTAGACCAGAAAAAGGTAAGATAAAGGTTCAACAGAAACCCAATTCTAAAATCAATGAACCTGGCAGAAGACCTAACAACAGAAAAGGTTTTCAGAAAAATCAAAGACAAACCTACAACAGACAACCTCATGATAACCATGCTAGAAATAATGATCACCAGAAAGGCAGGTATCAATAGAAAGTTAACTTTAGATAGAAGAGGTTGGCTGGTCAACTTCAGAAGCCCAAAGCTAACCGCCCCTCTGCTCTTGATAGTATATGGGACTTCTTCCCAACCAAGAAAGCTATACAAAAATATGTAAACAGGAAGCATGACCCTCATAAGCATCTGCCCAAGGTAAATCATACTTCAGTTTACTATGACTACCAAGTGGACAATGGGTACCACCCACCAAGGTTTCACTTGATGAGACCAAAGTGGTACCAACTACCAAGACTCCATGACCCCCTAGGACCCAACATTGCTTGGGTACCTACATCTTTCTTTTAATTATGCAGGAACTATGTGCTGGAGCTATCTCTGACAAGAATGGTTTATTGATAGTGGATGCTCCAGGCACATGACATGTGACAGAAGTTGCCTAACTGAGTTCCAGAAATTCAAAGGACCTAGAGTTACCTTTGGTGGTAATGACAAAGAAGGTCAAACAAAAGGAAGAGGCAAGCTGATCAAGAACCAGATAATCATTGATGTTGTCTCATATGTCAAAGGCCTGAAGTTCAACCTACTAAGTGCTAGCCAATTCTGTGATAAAGGCTACACTGTTGAATTCACAAAGGACTTCTGCTATGTGAAGCATGAGGCAACAAAGGAAGTGGTTCTTACAGCAACAAGGAAGAAGAATATCTATGTGGTTGATCGGAAAACTGCAAAAGATGGAGTATGCCTGATAGCCAAGGGAGATTCAAAACTAAGCTGGGACTGGCACACGAAGCTTAGCCATTTGAATTTCAAGACAATCAACAAACTAGCAAGAGAACATATTGTAGAAGGACTGCCAGACATTATCTACAAGTAAGAGACCCTCTGCAGTGCATGCCAGAAGGGAAATCAAGTGAAGAACCCTTTCAAACCTATTTCTTGAGATCTTTCTACTAGTCCTCTAAATCTGATCTACATGGATTTATTTGGACCAGTTGAAACTCCAAGTGTTGGTGGTAAGAAATATACACTAGTCATGGTTGATGACTATTCGAGATATACATGGACTGTCTTTTTGACAAAGAAAAATGAAACTCTTCAGAAGTTTCCCTCTCTTTTAAAGCAACTTCAGACTGAGAAGAATATGAAAGTCAGGACAATCAGATCTGACAGGGGAACTGAACTTGTCAACCAAGTCATTAAGGACTTCTGTGATCAAAATGGAACCTTTCATCAACTCTCTGCCGCCAGAACACCTCAACAGAATGTTGTAGCAGAAAGGAGGAACAGTACGTTGAAAGAAGCTGCAAGGACAATGATTGCAGAATCAGGATTACCAATGAGATACTTGGCTGAAGCAATCAACACTGCATGCTACACCCAGAACAGAAGCATGATCAACAAGAATCACCAGAAGACCCCTTATGAACTATGGAAAGGAAGAAAATTTAACATCAGTTACTTTCACATATTTGGATGCAAATGCTACATTCTGAATAAGGGAAAGGAACATCTAAAGGTATTTCAAGAAAAAGCCGATGAAGGTGTATTCATAGGCTACTCAACAGAAGAACTCTACATGTTGAAGAATCTATACATGTAAAGTTTGATGATAGCACCTTTGTTGAAGAAGTAACAGAGACCCTCAAGGAAGTCAATCTAGCTGACAGAACACCTGAGTCAACAGAAGAGGTAGCAATTAATCCAGTGTTTGCAACACCTGCACAAAACCCCTTTCTGTTAAATGATGATGAAGATTCAGAAGACGAGCAACCAGAGAAACCCAGACAACAACTGACACAACCTGATCTAACTTGGTTAAGAGATCACCCTCCAAACCAAGTAATTGGACAAATCAGAAGTGGAGTACAGACCAGATCTGCCACAACAAGAAGAGAAGCAATGTGTGCCTGCTACATTTCTCAGATGGAACCTATGACTGTAGAAGAAGCTCTTGGAGACTCAGACTGGATCAATGCAATGCAAGAAGAGCTTACTCAATTTGAAAGGAACAAAGTATGTGAACTTGTTCCTAGACCAAAGCACCAGAATGTCATTGGAACCAAATGGGTATTCAAGAATAAAGCAGATGAATAAGGCAACATTGTAAGGAATAAAGCAAGGCTGGTAGCTAAGGGATACTGCCAAGAAGAAGGAATTAATTTTGATGAGACCTTTGCACCAGTTGCCAGACTTGAGGCCATCAGAATTTTCCTAGCCTATGCTGCCTACAACAACATCAAGGTCTATCAGATGGATGTCAAGAGTGCATTTCTGAATGGAGATCTTGAAGAAGAAGTCTATGTGGAACAACTACCAGGTTTTGTCATTCCTACTCAATCTTCTTGCGTCTACAAGCCAAAAAATGCCCTCTATGGTCTTAAGCAAGCTCCCGGAGCGTGGTATGACACATTGTCCCCATTCCTAGTGAACCATGGGTTTACTAAAGGAAAGATTGACAAAACTCTATTTCAAATCTCTATTGCTAATCATATTCTGTTAGTACAAATATATGTTGATGATATTTTATTTGGAAGTACTAATTCAGAATTATGCAAGAAATTTTCTCAAGTTATGCAGAGCCAATTTGAAATGAGTATGATGGGAGAACTGAGCTACTTCCTAGGACTGCAAGTGAAACAAGTTCCTGAAGGAATTTGTATCAACCAAGGGAAGTACACCAGAGACCTGATCAAAGAGTTTGGAGTAGAAGGAAAATCCTCAGTAAAGATTCCCATGAACACTTCTCAAGGAATTGGACCAGATGATGAAGGAAAAGATGTTGATGCAACAAAATACAAAGGAATCATTGGATGTCTTCTCAACCTAACTGCAAGCAGACCGGATATATCATTTTCTGTTGGAATCTGTGCCAGATACAAATCAAAGCCCAAGGAGAGCCATCTAAGTACTGCAAAAAGAATCATCAGATACATCAAAGGAAATCCAAATGCAGGCCTATGGTATTCCAAAGGAGGTAACTTTGAACTAATTGGTTACTCTGACTCAGATTTTGCAGGTTGCAGGTTAGACAGGAAGAGCACCTCTGGTCACTGCCAATTTCTAGGTGGGAGACTAGTCTTCTGGTTTAGCAAGAAGCAAAACTCTATCTCAACCAGTACAGCAGAAGCTGAATACATTGCAACTGGGAGTTGCTGTGCTCAGCTACTCTGGATGAAGCAACAACTGAAAGATTATGGCATTCAAGCAAAGAAGATCAAACTTCTCTGTGACAACACAAGTGCCATTGCAATCACCTAGAATCTAGTACTGCATTCCAGGACAAAGCACATTGAGATCAGACATCACTTAATCAGAGATCATGTTGAGAAGAAGCACATATGCATGGAGCATGTGTCAACAGAAGACCAACTTGCAGATATCCTAACCAAGCCTTTGCCTAAGGCTAGGTTCAACAAGCTATGAGAAGAATTGGGAATGATGGATGAAATCCCTAGAGATGGTTGAAAGGAAGACCTTCTGTTACAGATTCTCTGTTAACAGAATTCCTGTTACAGAACCCCTTATGTTCCTCACCTTGAACAGAGAACCTCTGTTCCTACCAGAACACCTCAACAACAGAAACCCTCTCTATCCTTCACAGAAGGTTGTGGACTTATGCTCTAGTTACTAAGTAAAGGTCTTTTACCCTTATGCCCCTGAAAGTTATTATAGCCGTAGAATATTTACTGCGCCCCTTTTTTCATTTATTGGTACCTCGAAACCCCCAATAATCTCAAACGTCCACTAACCCAAAACCATATGTTCCCCTCTTTCCAACCTAAACCGCTACCGCTTTCATCTCTTAAACATTCAAACATCCATAACTCTCAAGCTTTCTGAAATCTCTTACTTGCTCTAATGGCGTTCATCAGCTTCAACTCTCTCACAAAAACTCAACAAGAGACATTGACCAAGAATGTTCTCACTGGGATGAAGTGCGACCTCTACGCACTCCCAAGACTCGCCGAGGACGAGGAACTCATGGAGATGATTTTAGAGTGTCTCGTTGGCTCTCAATTGAGTAAGGTAATCACTTACAATTACTCCCAGTACAGCACTATTGATGTCGTTGAGTTCTACCTCAACGCTGACTACCAAGATGAAGTCATCACCTCTACTGTGAATGGAGAGAAGGTCATTATTGATGCGGAGGTCATCAATGGCCTTTTTATAATCCAGACTGACAACGAATCCAACAGTATTATTGACCTAGAAGATGTGGAACTCACTGCCGGGGAATTTGCTCTGAACTATGGCAGACCAAGTACCAACATTCCCAAACTAACAGGGAAGAAGCACTCGTTAAAGAGGGACATTCAGATGCTGGTGAATATTTTTCACAAATGCGTCTGGTGCAGATACACATCCATGAATGAGTTCACCATCTCCCAGGCCAAGGCCATTTATGTTGTGCTGCACAAGGCAAACCTCAACAGGGGACAAGTCATTCTCAGGTCCATGATTGAGTTTGTCAAGGTGACCAAGAGGAAGAATACAGAAACAAGCATCTACTCTGGGAAAGTAGGAAATGCCCTTCTGATCTCTGAACTGTTGGTACAAGGAGTTGGGATCAGGAAGCCAACCGTGGTGGATCACTCAAAGATGATTTTCTTGTCCACTACCAGCAATAGAGATGCTGCTGTAAAAGCGGAACTCAAACGGTTAGCTAAGTTGGAATTGAGCAGACAAAAGTTTCAACAGAAACCCTCCCAGCAGAACACCATCACCAGCTCTGAGGAGGAACCTTTGGTGAAGAAGGTTGTAAAGAAAGCAGTTACAAAGAAGGCTGCCCCAGAAAAGGTCAAGAAGGTAGTGACCAAGAAAACTAACCCCAAGAGGAAGAAACCCTCTACTGAGTCCAGAGCATCTACCCCTTATGTCTCTCCGGTCCCTAAGAAACAAAAGGTCAGAACCCCTATTATTCAAAATACCCCAGAAGCTCAGGGGGAACTAGAAGAATCTGAATCACCTACTCTATCCAAGAATCCACTTTGGCAAGGCAAGAAGATTATATTTGAGTCAAGTGACTCTGAGGACGAGACTTTGGTGAAGAATGCTACCACTCAGGGGGAACCTGAGAACTCTGCCCAATCTATAAGTGCACCAGAACATCTAGTGCTTGTACCATCTCTAGAACACCAAGCCTCACCGGACAGAGAACTTCAGACTGACTATAGAGCTGCATTAGATAGACAGTTTGAGCGTGTTTTAGCATGGAGAAGCTGGAGGATGGGGCCACTACAGAAGATCATCCAGTATTTTGACCATTATGAGTCAGAGGAAGCTGCTATCCTCAACTGGGTAGGTACTGATGATGTATCTAAATGCTTTGTCCTTAACTTTCTTACATCTGTCCTCGAGAAGAAGAAAGCCAATTACAAAGGGAAGGTTGTTTACGATCTCTAATCCAACAGAAGAACCTGTCAAGCCTCTGACAGATAGTGAGATTGCAGACTTTGAAGCATGGATATTTGCGAAGAAAGCTAAGGAGTCAACTGACCCGAATTTCATGCCTGGAGAACCCTCTGTACTTAAGACAGAAGGACTAGCTATGATGGAGCTCATTCAGGAATGGAGAGCCTCTCTGGTGGATGAACCAGTACTTGAGGTCATTTCTCTTTCCCTTTCTGTTCATGTTGCAACCGAACCCCATACCTCCTCACCCCATCAACAACCTTCACCCAAAATCACCACCCCTTACACCACTCCACCCCAATCTTCACTTAAACAAAAATCTACCTCTTCACAACAGATAATCCCCTCCAAACAAAATACCCAATCACAGAAATCCAAATCTGCATCTCCCTGCAAGCAGAAAACCTCTCCAAAAGATCGCTCACCTTCTCCCCCACCTCCCTCTCCCCAACAACAGAAAACCCAACCTCAACAGAACTCTGATCAGCAGAAAACCCCCTCACCTCAAGGCTCTCAGCAACAGAAAACCAAATCTGCTACACCACCACAACCAAAACCCACAAATCAGCAACACCGACCCTGGTACACCAGGTCCACTGATCCAACAACTATATCTCCTTTTCATCCACCACAAGGATACTCCGGACACTCCTCTGCCTCCAACCCCCCCCCCCCTATCAGAAAACAGAAGGCAGTTAGAGACAGAATCCCCATCTACTCCTCTTATGAAGACTCCTCTGACTTGGATGGATTCATTGTCAGTGACCCCAATAAGGCTACCTCCAAGAGGCAGAAGACTCTTCCTCTGACACAACTTGAGCATGAAATGCAACTGCAGTCCTTATCTTCTGTTCAGGAGAATGAACCCAAGAAAACCTTTATGCCTAAGGGCAAAGGTCTGCAGATGCCAGGATTTGAGGATGAAGAACCTCAAATTCCATTCAACAGATTTGTTGAAGCTGCAGGAGACTTCGGTGGACAAATGTTGGATGGTATGCAGAAGCTGATATTTGTAAACCAGAGTCACCACGAGCACTTGACTCATGTTAATACCAACTTCAACTCTGGTATGCATTTTATCTCTGAAAGCTTTGCAACTCTGAAAGCCTCGCTGGAAGATTTCATGAAGACTTCAAATGCAAAGACTGATACCCTCTCTACATAAGTGGACGGTATCAACTTTGTACTCTATTCCCACTCACAGATTCTCAACGCTCAGAATAAGCCAATCAAGCAGATATCTGAAGCCATCGATATTCTGCAATGGAATGCTGATGAATCTTCTGAAAGATTTATGGAATTACAGATTCTCGGCAAAGACCATAAAGAGCAAGTTGCGTCACTAATGAAAATAGACAAGGATAGATATCAGAAGCTGATCGTCTTGGAAGCTGGACAAAAGGATATTGCCTCAGCTATTCAGAAGCAACAAGGCTTAATAGAGGGTCTTACATCTGTTACTCAGACCCTCCCAAAAACTCTTGAACACATAGCCTCCAATCAAGCATCAGAATTTCAGAAACTCAGCCTATTGATAGCTGACTTAAATGATGCCAAAAAGGGGGAAGAAGAAGACTCTCAACCCCTCAAACATCGACCCCCCAGAACCTCTGCAAGAGCATCATCTTCTGTGGACCCGACACCTTACTTTGAGGGTGCTATTCAAAAGAAGAGAGCAACAGGCTTACCTAGACTCCCATCTCCTCATAAGAAGGCCCCCAAGAAGAAGAAGGCCTTGAATTTTACAGAATGGAGACTTGGTGGATCTCAGAGGATTGATAAATCCCAGTTTGAAGAAATGAAGCAGAAAATGACCCCTACTCAACAGCAGAATCTCTACCATGACAAAGATGGTCATGTAAGAGTAAAGCATGGAGGATCATTAGAAGAAGCTGAGTATTGGTTCCAGAAGAAAATCCTTCCAGGAAAAGATATTAATGAAGGAATTCTCAGCTATCTAGACTGCAAACTCTCACCAATATGGGCTTCTTGCCAAAGCTCTGGGAATCTAGTTGGAATTAGAGAGGAAGTACATGCTGAGCTAAACAGACTGCAAAGATTGGAAGATCAAACTATGGCTGCAGCTGCTAGGAAGAATGTGTAAAGGAACAAATCTGTAAACTATCCTTAATAAAATCACATCTCTGCCTTTCATATTGTAAGGCAATTACTCCCTATCCGTTTCTTGTTGTTTACTTTTATGCTTGTTTGTGTGCTCTGATTTACTTTGATTTATCTTTATTGTATCTTACTCTTGCTATTTTCCTATGCAAAGTTGCCCACCAAGATTTATAATGAAAGTTTTTAACTTTATTTGTTTATGGTGAAAGACACTTCTCTGGAAATAGTTTAAGGGTTTTGGCATCATCAAAAGGGGGGAAATTGTAAGGAATAATTGTAATTAGATTTTGATGATGCTATATTAATTAGGACTTTAGAGTATCCCGCTTTAGAAATTTTGTATTAGAAATTTTCTTTGTAAAGTTTCTTTAGAATAGTCGACTGACAGAAGACCTCATGACAGAAGACCCTCTGATAGACTTAGTCTGAAAAGAAGATCTTTGGCTCTCTGTTGGTTCATATCCAGACAGAAGACCTTCTGGTTCTTTGTTGGATTTCACTAAAACAGAAGCTGTCAAGACCCTCTGTTGGCTCGCATCTTGACAGAAGACCTAAGGACCCTCTGGTAGCTTATCCCAACAGAAGTGCTCGAGACCCTCTCTGGTTGACCCTCTGCTAAAGATACCAGAAGGCCTGACACTTAGAGAATTTTCATGAAACTACTTTAGCCGGTGAAACCAACGGAAGATTCCTTCAACGGCTAGAGCCTAGAAGACTTCAACGGAAAAGCTACAGTACGCACATTAAATGCACATTTAATGCACCCCGTACCCTGAAGAGTAAAAGCTGATGATTGGCCGACATTACAGGATATTTCAGGATATCTTTATTCCAAAATAGCAACTCGGCAACTTTACCGGGTCCTACTGGTCAAGTCAACTGTTCGCGCATTTAATGTAGTTGTCCTCCTCCTCCAACGGGAAGACAACCCCAATATATAAAAGATACTACTCGAAGAACAAGATATAGAACTTTGCTACAACTTCTGCTCAACTCTTTCTCGAACAATATATTTAAATATTCAAACGCACAAGCCTTCTTGAGATTCAAACTCCATTCATGAACAAGAAAGGCGGACGTTGGAAAGATTTTATTTTCCCATCTCCATAATCCAACTAAGAGCAAAGTTCCAACAGTTCTTCAATACTTCAAACACTTCAACTACACATCATTTATAACGAAGCAAGTTGGAAAACCCCTTCTCTTAGAGGCTAACCGGATAGAACCCCTACCAGAAGACCATCCGCTGCCAGTTTGTTCTGCCAACAGAACAGGCTATTCTATTAAATCTGGTACTTATCTTGAAAAAGTTAAAAACCAGTACAGTCTATTCACCCCCCCTCTAGACTGTACCCAGTACAACCGGGACCAACACCTAACCTATCATCCTTTGCCACAATTCCACACCCACAAAAGTGTCATGTTCACGTTCTTTATTGAACAAGGGGAGGCCAAAGTGTTGGGCAAACTCCCGCTCTGTCAATGAATGGTTCTCATTCAACAAATGAAATGTGATTCTACTTTCAGCATGATCATCAACATTTGCTATTTGCTTAAATGAGCTAAAGAATTCATACACCAAATGTGGATAGGTAACTTATTGCATCTCAAATATCCTAAGCATCCCAATGTTTGTGAAAATCTCACGCATAATCGCATCAAGCATGAATGACACTAGCGTAGTAATGCATATGAAACGAGATTGTTTTACCTCCCGTTTGATTTGCTCTATGAAGCGCTTTTTGTGGACCTCGGTGTCAAATTTCACACTCTCAGAACCGGGAACGGGTGCAATAGCTTGGTCACCCCTTGAAGAAGATGCTTTGGACTTTTTAGGAGCCATGAAAGTAGATTTTTTTTTGGATTGTTTTCTTGGTATTTTCGGACTTGGGTATGGTGGGGTTTGGAACTTTGTATTTTTGGTGGGTTTTTGGTATTTTAGGGTTGTGAGAGTGGAGAGGATGATTATTAGGAGAAAAAATTGGGATTTGTTAGGGATTTTGGGGGGGAAATTCGGACCTTTGGAGATGGGTGTTAGGGTTTTCGGATTTCTTTTGGGGGTGGATTTAGGTAGGATTTTTGGGTAGAAAATGGAAGAGGGTGTTGAGGAGATGAAGAAAATGTGTTTAAGTGATGGATTTGGTGGAGAAATGGGGAGGAATTGAAGCTTTGAGATGCAAAAATGGAGTTTGCGAGAGTTGCGGTTCATATGGGGGAGAGGAGAAATGGGGAAGAAAGAGGATGCCCGACCTCTTTTGCTGTCAAAACCCGATCACCCGGCCGGGTGGGATAATATCACCCGGTCGGGCTTAAGTTCGTGCTATCCAGTGAGTTTTTAATAAAAACGCCCGGCCAGGTGGAACCATTAACCTGGTCGGGCTTAACTTCGGCTTATCCAGAAACATTTTAGGCAAAACGCCCGACCGGGTATATGAAGGTGACCCGGTTATTGCAAAGATTTAATCGCCCGGTCAGTGTTTTTTATTCGATGTGCTTTTATTAAATTCACCTGGTCGGGTAGAATAACAAACCTGGTCGGGTGAAAATCATTTTAACTTAAAATATTGGCCTGGCTCGCCCGGGTGTGTGGCGGGTGTGGGTTTTATGATGGAATCCGAACGGGTCGAGTTGGACACCCGGCCGGGTTCACCAGGACTTTTTTTTTGTTTTCTTTGGAAAATATTTTAATACACACACTCACACGACTGAATAAGAAAACATACCTTGCATGGGTTGCCTCCCATGAAGCGCTATGTTTAACGTCGTGGCTCGACGATATCTTTGTTGCTCTTCATTCATAGACCGATTCAGAAAGGTCTGTGACTTCCACATTTTTGGGTTGAAAACCCTCAAAGAAGGGTTTTAATCTTTGTCCATTCACCTTGAGCATCTCTCCCGTCTCCAGGTCTTGAATTTCCACCGCCCTGTGTGGATATATTTTGACCACTTTGTATGGTCCAGTCCAACGGGATCTCAGCTTTCCCGGAAATAGACGAAGGCGTGATTGGAATAGGAGGACTTTGTCATCAAGTTTAAAGTCCTTTCTTATGATCATCTTATCTTGCCACTCCTTCGTCTTTCTCTTGTATATCTCCGCGTTATCATAAGAGTCCAAGCAGAGTTCTTCCAATTCTTGCAATTGGAGCTTCCTATGCACACCGGCCTCGTCAAGATTGACGTTGAATTCTTTCACTGCCCAATATGACTTGTGTTCTAGCTCTACGAGAAGATGACACACTTTTCCAAACACAAGTCTATAAGGGGACATACCGATTGGAGTTTTGTAGGCAGTTTTGTATGCCCATAGTGCATCATCAATGCGTATACTCCAATCCTTCCGGTTCAGGTTCACTGTTTTCTGGAGTATAGATTTCAACTCCCTATTTGAGGTTTCCGCTTGGCCATTGGTTTGAGGGTGGTAAGCGATAGATATCTTGTGAGTCACGCCATATTTTTTAAGTAGGGATCCCACAATTTTATTACAAAAATGTGTGCCTCGATCACTTATTAAAATTCGAGGAACCCCGAACCTTGAAAATATGTGTGATTTGAGAAAGTTTGTAACCACCTTTGCATCATCAGTTTTCGTGCCTTTAGCTTCCACCCATTTTGAGACGTAATCCACCGCAAGGAGGATGTAGATGTTACCTTGAGAGTTTGGGAAGGGTCCCATGAAGTCAATACCCCATGTGTCGAAAATTTCACAGAAAAGCATGGGGTTTTGAGGCATCTCGTTCCTCCTTGAAATATTCCCTGTTCTTTGGCAATGGTCACAAGCCCGACAAAACCCACTTGCATCACGAAAAAGACTTGGCCACCAAAAGCCACTTTCAAGTATCTTCATCGCTATCTGTTTCGGGCCGAAATGTCCTCCACAAGGATAAGAATGGCAAAACTCTATTATGTGGGCTATCTCATATTCGAGGATGCATCTTCAGATTATTTGATCCTTACAATGCTTCCACAAATATGGGTCATCCCACACATAGAGTCTTGAGTCTATTTTTAATTTTTCTTTTTGAGATTTTGAGAATTGTGGAGGAAATTTGCCGGAAACAAGAAAGTTTACAATGTTTACGTACCATGGTTGTATGACTTTGATGGAGAAGATAGTTTCGTCCGGAAATTTGCCCTTGATGAGATTTGTGTGGAGGCCTTCGATGTCTTTGTGAAGAATGAGGCAGCTTAGATGATCAGCCACAAAGTTCTCCGCTCCTTTCTTGTCTTTAATCTCCACGTCAAACTCACTCAATAGAAGGATCCATCGAATGAGTCTTGGTTTGGCTTCCTTCTTTGTCATAAGGAATCAGAGAGTGGCATGGTCAGTGTAAGCAATAACTTTCGTTCCAAGAAGGTAGGAACGGAACTTCTCCAAAGCAAATCCTTCTCGGTGGTGGAGTAGTTCTTTTGAGCTTCATTGAGAGTTGAGGAGGCATAGTAGATGACATGAGAAGCCCTTCCGATCTTTTGGCCTAAAACAGCCCCAACCGCATAATCACTAGCGTCGCACATGATCTCAAAAGGAAAAGACCAATCGGGAGCTTGTATAATGGGGGCGGTTACAAACCTTGCCTTCAAAGTGTCAAAAGCTTCCTTGAATTCATCATTGAGATCAAATTCCATCTCCTTTTGCAAACGTTTGCATAGGGTGGATGAAATTTTGGAGAAATCTTTGATGAATCTCCTATAGAATCCGGCGTGCCCAAGGAAAGATCGGATGTCCCGTACATTTGTTGGGTACGGGAGCGTTTGAATGACACCAATTTTGGCTTTGTCCACTTTAATCCCCTTTGAGGAGATCACATGCCCAAGAACAATCCCTTGTTCCACCATAAAGTGGCATTTTTCAGAATTTAGAACAAGGTTGGATTCAATACAACTTTTGAGCACAAAAGTGAGATGACAGAGGCAAGTATCAAAAGAGTCTCCATGGATTGTGAAATCATCCATAAATACTTCCATGAATACCTCCACAAATTCGGAAAAGATGCTCATCATGCACCTTTGAAAGGTGCCCAGTGTGTTGCATGATCCAAAAGACATTCTGCGGTAGGCAAAAGTGCCAAATGGACATGTGAAGGTTGTTTTCTCTTGGTCCTCCAGGGCTATTGGTATTTGGAAATACTCGGAGTAACCATCAAGAAAACAATAGAACTTGTGCCCCACTAGCCTCTCTTGCATTTGATCAATGAAAGGTAAAGGAAAGAAATCCTTTCTTGTTACCGAATTGAGCCTTCGGTAGTCAATGCAAACTCGCCATCCGTTTTGAATTCGGGTGGGCACCATCTCGCCATCTTAGTTTTCAATGACCGTCACTCCGGTCTTCTTTGACACCACTTGCATTGGACTCACCCATTTGCTATCGGAAATGGGAAAGATGATTCCCATTTGAAGCAATTTAATCACCTCTTTTTTCACCACCTCCATCATGGGTGGATTCAATCTTCATTGCGGTTGTCTCACCGCTTTGGCCTCGTCTTCGAGTAAGATCCGGTGCATGCATGTGGATGGGCTAATGCCTTTGATGTCAGCAATAGACCATCCAATGGCCAATTTGTACTCCTTGAGGACCGCGATCAATCTTTCCTCTTGTTCTTGGGCCAAGGCATTTGAGATAATCACCGGTAGAGTGTGATTTTCGCCCAAGAACACATGTTTCAAATTTTCAAGGAGTGGTTTCAATTCCACCTTCGGTGCCTGCAAAACAGATGGTAGCGGCTTCTCGCTCGGAATGGTTAGTGGGAGGGCTTTAGAGCCCGGTGGCAAAAGTGGGAGTTGATTTAACTCCGCTACCATAACCTTCATGTTATTTGACATGGAGTATTCCAAAGTGAAATCCTTTATGTCGTTCTCAATTGAGCTTAGTAAATTCTCTTTCCCTTCAACTTCAAAGACATCTTGGACCCAAGTGTCACAAGTGTCAATTGCAAAAAGAGAGTGATTATCGGTGGGGTATTTCATGGAGTCGTAGATATTAAATTCAACTTTTTCACCATCGAACTCCATGGTTAATACTCCACTAAAAACATCAATTTTTGCTTTGGCCGTTTTCAAAAAGGGCTTCCTAATAAAATTGGGACTGCATTTTTATCGTTCTCCATTTCGAGAACATAAAAATCAGCAGTAAAGATTAGATTATCCACCATGACGAGTACATCCTCCACTACACATTTTGGGTAAGCATTGGATCTATCGGCAAGTTGGATAACAACCCCGTCTCATGTAAAGGGCCTAGTTCTAGGGACTTATATAGAGAATATGGAATGACATTTATTGATGCACCCAAATCTAACATAACCCTAGAAAAACTAGAATTTCCTGTTTTACATGGTATAGTGAACATTCACGGGTCACTATACTTTTTAGGAAGTTTCTTTTGAAAAACAGCCGATACCCTTTCACTCACTTGGATTTTATGTTTGCCCTTCAATTTGTGTTTCCTTTTAATTGTGAAAAGCTCTTTTAAAAACTTTGCAAATCTAGGAACACCTTTAATTAAATTGAGAAGAGGGATATTTACCTCACATTTGCTGAAGGTCTCATAGATGTCCTTGTCATTGTTGTATTTGTGGTTGTCCTTGAGAGCCTCCACAAAAGGTGGCACCGGCTCGTATGAATCTAGCGGTGGAAACTTCCTTTGAGGTGTGATCTCCTCCTCTTTCTCCTCTTCATTTTGAGGATTTGTGCTTGGCACCAAGATATCCTCCTCCTCTTCACCAACATGGCTCTTTACTTTCGCCTTAGCCATAACCAATTCTTTGCCACTTCTCAAAGTGACCGCGTGAGCTTGTTGCCTTGGATTCGGTTCCATTGGAGATGAGAGTTTCCCCGAATCCTTAGCTTCAAGCCTACTCACGACATTTGAGATTTGGCTCATTTGGTTCTCTAAGTTGTGGATGCTAGAATTTGTTGTTTCTTGAAATTGGGCCATACTTTGTTGCATCGTGGCCATGTTCATGGCCAGTGCTCGAATCATGTCTTCGGTGGACATGTTCGAGTTCGATGTTTGGCCTTGTTGTTTATATTGTTGAGGAGGAGGGTTTGTTTGTTGAGGTGGTTGAGAATTTATGTACCTTAAATTAGGATGATCCCTCCATCCCGGATTGTAGGTGTTGCTGTGAGGATCGTACCTCCTTTGACCTTGGAATCCCAATGCATTGACTTGCTCGGGATTCTCCTCTTGTAATGTTGGGCAAGAATCGGTGGGATGCCTTTGTGTCGAACATATGCCGCAGACCTTGACTTCTTGGGTTTTTGGATTTAAAAGAAAATCTTTTACCAAAGAAGTCAAGCCGGCCACTTGACTTTCCAACGAGTTGTTGGATTTTGCCGCCATAACTCGTTTTGATGATGACCTCCCATTGTAACGTCTCGAGTTTTCGGCCAACTCCGAAATGATGTCTCTTGCTTGAGAAGGGGTTTTGTTGACAATACCCCCTCCGCATGCCGCATTCACCATGCATCTATCTTGATCAACAAGACCATAATAGAAGTAGAGGATGAGATCTTGTTCCGAATACCCATGATATGGGCAACTAGCACATAATTTTTTAAAGCGCTCCCAATATTCGTACAAGGTCTCATCATCCGCTTGCTCAATGTTGCTAATTTGCTTCTTGAGACTTGAAGAGATAGATGCGGGATAGTACCTTTCGAGGAAAGCCTTCTTCATTTGTGCCCATGTAGTGATACTCCCCGAAGGGAGATAGAATAGCCAATCCTTGGCGGTGTCTTTTAAAGAAAATGGGAAAGCTCTCAGCTTGATTTGCTCCTCAGACATGCCATTGGGGCACATGCTTGTGCACACAATATGGAATTCCGACAAGTGTTTGTTCGGATCTTCCCCTCGTAGGCCATGGAAAGATGGGAGTAGATGTATGAGCCCAGATTTTAGCTCAAATGTGACCCCCGTATCAAAAGTTGGAAAAGTGATACATAGGGGTTGTTGATTAAGATTCGGAGCCGTGAGCTCCCTCAATGTTCTCATTTCATTAGCCACAGTGATTGGTTCTTCGGTGTCACTAGAATGGGAACTAGCACTTGATGATTCTCCCGAGTCGGAGCTTGAGAATTTATGTTTCAACCGCTCGAGAGTTTGTTCTATTTTGGGGTTTGATTTGTAGGTGATTTTGTTCAGTGAATGATATTTAACCATATACTACAAAGCTCAGAAAAAATAAAAATCTTTATACTTCAACAATATATATTTTTTTCTTCTTTTTGTTAAAATAAAATAAAAAGAAAAATTAATTGTCTTTCCCCGGCAACGGCGCCAAATTTGACGTGCACTTTGTCACAGTGCGTCAAGATAAATCGATACTAACACTTATACGTATTATAGGTGAAGTAGAGTTCGTATCCACAGGGAAAGGAATAATTATCTTTTTAATGAAAGAAGTAAATAAAGGGGGGATTTAAATTGAGTGATTTAATTTAATTAAACACGAAGATGAACGAGTTATATGAGATTTAATTCAAGAATAAAAGGGACTTGGCCTTGCTACTTTCCACTTGTTGATATATTTTAGTCGATCATTGTTATATCTATAACTTACCCCCTCTCGAATACTCAATCGAGGAGTATATCCAATTCATCGAGGGTAGTTATTAACAACAACCGTTCATTAATAACCCTTACTATTAGTCAAGTATAGAACACCGCCATATACCGACTTGATAGTAGCATTTAATCTCTTAACTCCTTGATGAAATCAATTGAGATTGATAACCTCAACACAACGGTTTCGGTTTAACCAACAAAATTAATCCCTCTTAAGTTTATTAACCACGACCGTGCATCAATAAACCGAAGTTAATTACTTGTAAAACCATCAACGATTAACCATCGGTTCGTTGATCGTTTCTAGTAATAATTAATGTCGGAACGTTAACTAATCATCACTAAGGAACCCTCTAACATTAATATAGATTGAGATTAAGGGAAGCATTAATAATCAAGAGAAGAAGTTAAGAAAATAACTCACAACTTTAATAATCAACAAGCTTCAAGAGCAAAACCAAGAAATGGAAGTTGAGCTCCTCGTTTGGAGACTAAACATGCTATAAAAATATAGGAAATAACTATTCTAAACTGAGCTTAAGTATATGGAAGAAGGGATGAAAAATAGTGAAGGAAAAGTGTGCTATTTATAGGTGTTTTTCAACATCTTGGGTCGGGTACCCGACTGGGTCAAGTGCCCACCCGACCGGGTGCATGTCAAGATCAAATAATCTTCCACGTTCTTGTGTTTCAGCACGTTAAAATGTCCCGGGTCAAATCCAACCCGACCGGGTGAATTAGTTGACCCGACCGGGTCCAGCTCTTTCCTCAGAGGTTCGGTTTTCAAATCAGACCCGACCGGGTTCAGGGTCTGACCCGGCCGGGTTTTGTGCTCCTGGGTATTTTTGTCTTCAGCTTTTTCTCCTTTTCCTTGCTAAAAACTCTACCACTATTCTACAACTATAAATGGAAGCTAAAAACAATTACAAACAAAATAAAACAAATCTTACAAACTAACTAATAACGATAGAAAATCCACACAAAATAAATATAAAAACATACATTTATGCACTATAAACTAGTGTATATCACACAACCACCAAATGATGATACACGATACCCCTAAATTAAAACAAATGGCAATTACACATGCCATGACCACTTTCACGGTTGAACTTAACCACATAGTTCACGCACTTGTCAAACCCATTCGGCAATTGTTTGTCCCCGCTCACGTGATATGTTAGACCATCTTCACTATGTAGGTCACAAGAAAGCTTGCCAACCACTTCAGTTTGAAACTCTTTAAATTTGTCAAGGGTATAAAGTTCTTGAACATGTTTTTCCATGTCGTAGATACTAATGCATGGAATGTTTTTAGAAAATGACTTTGCATCAGCTTGAAACTCTAGTTCGACTTTACTTCGTGATGTCCGTCAATATTGTTCAACGAACTGTTTAAGAGATGTTTTTGAATTAATGTAATCATCAAAAAACGCATTCATGCTCTCACTACGTTGTGTGGTAGACATGCCTGCCCAAAATGTTGTCTTAAGATAACAAGGGACCCAACAGGCTCTTTCATTGTACATTGTTGTAAGCCAATCATTGTCTTGTAGAGCAAACCTGTAAAATTGAAATGATTTTTACAAATTCATTTAAGCTACACCGACCCTTTTCTGTCTGTCTGTGAAACGCAAAATGTGTCGGTAAGGTTTTTTTAGTGGCAGAAGGGCCTAGACATGAAGAGAGCTACACCAACACTTTCTGTCTGTGAAATGCAAACAGTGTCGGTACGGTGTCTTTAAGTGGCTGAAGGTCCCAGGCATGAAATAAGGTACACCGACACTTTCTGTATGTGAAATTCACAAAGTGTCAGTACGGTGTCTTTAACTGGCAGAAGGTCTCATGCATGAAATAAGGTACACCGACATTTTCTGTCTGTGAAATTCACAAAGTGTCGGTACGGTGTCTTTAAGTGGCAGAAGGTCCCAGGCATGAAATAAGGTACAACGACACTTTCTGTCTGTGAAATTCACAAAGTGTCAGTACGGTGTCTTTAAGTGGCAGAAGGTCCCATGCATGAAATAAGGTACACCGACACTTTTTGTCTGTGAAATGAAAAAAGTGTCGGTAAGGTGTCTTTAAGTGGCAGAAGGTCCTACGCATGAAATAAACTACACCGATACTTTTTGTCTGTGCAATAAACTACCTATCTGTGACACGTAAAAAGTGAAACTTAGTTAATGAATATTGGAGTGTACCTTTCGAGCATGGCTTTCCAATCTTCCTCAAAGGTCGTAATGTACTGAGAGTCATAAACGGCATCATGTATGGCTGTCATGATATTATCTTTATGTACAAGTCCACCCATCTTTTCAGGCAACTTCTTCATTATGTGCCAGAGACACCATCAGTGCCTTGTGTTTGGGAAAACGATTTGGATGGCATTTTGCATGGCCCTATCTTGATAAGTTATAATCCCCATTGGAGCATAACCATCCATACACTTAAGCCATGTTTTGAACAACCATACGAATGTTGATGTATCCTCACTAGAAATGATTCCACAACCTAATAACATCGATTGCCCGTGATGGTTAACACCAACAAACGGTGCAAAAAGGCATGTCATAGTGGTTGGTGAGATATTGTATCAAATGTAATCAACAACAACAACACCCAAGCCTTAATCCCAAAAGAATTTGGGGTTGGCTAACATGAATCGGTCTATGATATCGATGCCAAAAAGAGAAGATGGACAAGAAAGAGAAAAAAAAGTAAGCTAAAATGAATAAAATAAAGATAAATAAATATAAGATAACAATAACACTGGAATATAAGAAAGATAAAAGATCAAAAATAAAAGAGCATAAAAAGCTAGAGGATAAAAATAACATAAGAATATAAAAAGATAAGGAAGATAAACGATAAAAGAAAAAAGAGAGGAAAGGTAGAAAAGATCCTTCTCCAAAATCCTTGTATGCATGTCGACACCTATTGTCCGCCCAAAAAACATTACACAAACGTGAATCTTCATCCAAGTCAATCGTGAAGAAAAAACCTGGACATTGAGCTTGCATTTTTGTAAAAAAACCTTGGATGACCATTGCATCCCCATCTCCTAATCTAAGTTGTCGAACTTTTTCTATGTAATTCCCGCAGTCCTTTTCAATGAAAGGAAGTTGGTCATATCATCCAGCTTCTACAACCGCGGATTTGAAAGTTTTACAAAAACGTATTCCAACATCGTCATTTACATCGATTTGGTGCCTTATTTTCATTGTCAACTTCCTATAACAACGGAATAATCTAGACTTCGTGGGACTCATAGGATGATTATGGTTCAAAAAACTTGTGATATTACCCATGAGCCGGCATAATCTATCTTTTCTCTTATCCTCGCTAGGCAACCATTTTGCATGGAAGGTTGAGGTTTCAAACAGTTTTTCGACCTACTACCTTTTTTTCCTGCACGTGAGCACTCTGGTACAAACGCGATCAAGTTCCCTTCTTTATCCTTCTTTGAAGTGCGGTGTCTAACAGGAAAGCCAACACTTTTGGCATACTTTTTGTAGAAATCATAAACTGCATCTTTTGTAGGAAACTTCATGCTTGTCTTTGGAATGTGTTCACATTCATCACCAATGTTATCTCCATCTGTTTACATAATCAAATAATTATTTTACCTTAACTCATTCATAGACACGACAATAATCTTTGTAGGTATACATTATAGTAGTAGGGTATATATAAATAATATACATTAAAATAGTGTATGAATGTTTTCATCAATTTTTCATAAAATGTTGGATTAAATATATATTTAGTCCACCAACTACTATATGGAAATGTGGCTGTATTTTTAAAACTACGTGATTCTATAAATGGCCTACCTATATTTCTCACTTAAATATTTCTTGTTCTCAATGACCTGAAAATTTTTATTTCAAAATAATACAAAACAAAACAAAAATGACTTTGAGTTGTATTCTCAATGAGGATTTTTCAGTTGTCTGTGCATACCGACACGGAGAATGTAAGTTGTCTTTGTATGTCAAAGAAAATACCTCCAACATCTGCGTTTACATCAAATACACCTTCGTAGGTATACATTAACAACATTAATAGATACATACATTAACTCATTCATAGATATAACATTCATCTTTATAGGTATATATTATCTCTATGTGGATTGTTCAGTTGTCTGTCATACCGACACTAAGTATGTAATCTGTCTGTGTATACCGACACTGAATATGTAATCTGTTTGTGTTTCTCAAAGAAAATACCTCCAACATTTGTGTTCATCTTCTCCCTGCTATTCCCTTACCCGTCAAAATGTCATCATCCCGGTCATCGGTGATCAGAGCTTTGTTGCCACCCGTCTCACCTGAGTGTTCATCCCCAGCTTTGTTCGGAGCTCCATCTTCTTCGTTCATAGCTCCACTATTTTTGTCGTCCATGGTAGCTCCATCTTCTTCGTTTACAGCTCCATTATATCCGACGTTCACAACTTCTCCATTTCTTCCATTCCCGTCATCCGTCGCGGGTAGGTTTCGTCCAAATCTCCATCGTTTCCGGTCACCTCTCCATCCACCATCAAATATGCTAGAAAATCATCCATCAGATTTGAAAAAAAACGTCAAAGGCTAGAAGAAGAGAAAAAACAGAGTGAGTGAGGTGGGGAGAAAGCAACGAGCGCGAACGAGGAGGAGAGGGTTGTGCGTGAATGAGGAGAGGAGGGGTAAAGAAAGGCAGTAAATAATGAGTCTTATATATGGTGTACCCCAGGGTGTACACCAAGACTTTTTGTTCTCTAAATGAATAGCCTAGACCCAGCCCACTAAACCCCTGCATCGACGGCTTTCTCCTACGAAGGAAATTATATTAGTAAGGGTAAAATAGTCTCCTCATATCTATCGAGTCTCTTTTTAGAAATTTACAAACAAGGTCAGCTTTTTGTCCACTTCTTAATTATTAGTAATATTCATGTCCTAATCCCAAATATAATGAATGGTGTTAATTATTTTTATCTAATACTCCAACCTATTTAAAGATTCTCCTCCATTATTCTCTGGTTATTGTGCAATGTTCTTAATTTTTACTTTATATATCCAACTTTTATAAGTTACTATAGTTAATCTCTCTCTAGGGTTCGGCTCTATCACCGCCGCCTAGTGTAGCGTGGTGTTTTTTCCGTTTTTCGTTTCAGCCTAGCTTTAGGTTGGGACGGGAACAATGTTTAGGTGCTGGTTCTCTTGGCAGGAGTCGAAGACTGTAGCGGAGGGCGTTTTTGTTTAACTGCTTGGATTCGTGACTTGGGGCGAGCAACGGTTCTCACGCAGGTGGCAATTTGACAGACGGATTTTAAAAGCTATGGAGGAAGTGGTGGAGCAGTACAGAAGAAATGATTTGGAGAATACAAACAGTAATCTGAATTTTGATGATGAGGAGGAAGAGGTTGTTGTTCCAACCGCAAAGGCGGTGGAATTTCCGGTGGTAGGCATCATCATTACCGACCGGAAAGTCAGAATTCAGGCAGTACATGACCGGTTTACATCGCTCTGGAGGCCAGGAAGAGGAATGGCGGTCCAAGAAATTGATGAAAAGAGGTATCTATTCACTTTTTATCATACAATTGATATGAATCGTGTTATAGAGGACGGTCCTTGGCTGTTTGAGCGGAACCTGTTATTGCTAAAGGCGGTTGGCCCTAATGATATACCACATAAAATGAATTTGTTTGAAGCAGAGTTTTGGGTACAAGTGCACAATGTTCCGTATAAGTTTATGAATGTTGATACTGCTAGGATGGTGGGTAACTAGCTAACTACATTGGGGAGTTTATTCGTTTTGATGAAAGCCATTTTAAGGAAAAATGGGAAATGGAGTTCTTACTTGAGAGTTAGGGTAAAGATGGATGTGAGAAGGCCCAGAAAAAGGGTTCTACTTTGACCATGGGAGGGGAAGGACACTGGGTATATTTTAAGTGTGAAAAGTTATCAAGCTTTTGCTTCACTTGTGGGATTATGGGACACTCTAAGAAATTCTACCCATTAAAATATGTGGAAGATCTTGTTTTGGAGAAAAATTTTAGTGCTGATAAACAGGGGGGTCTGAGTCATCACAGGAGGGCTCAACAAGAAGATGAAGGAATTATGAGACAGGGACGCAAGGGGAGTACAACTGAGACAGAAAGTCAGAATTTAGGCAGTACAAGACCTGTTTGCATCGATCTGGAGGCCAGGAAGAGGAATGGCGGTCCAAGAAATTGATGAAAAGACGTATCTATTCACTTTTTATCATACAATTGATATGAATCATGTTATAGAGGATGGTCTTTGGCTGTTTGAGCGGAACCTGTTATTGCTAAAGGCGGTTGGCCCTAATGATATACCACATAAAATGAATTTGTTTGAAGCAGAGTTTTGGGTACAAGTTCACAATGTTCCGTATAAGTTTATGAATGTTGATACTGCTAGGAGGGTGGGTAACTAACTAACTACATTGGGGAATTTATTCATTTTGATGAAAGACATTTTAAGGGAAAATGGAGTTCTTACTTGAGAGTTAGGGTAAAGATGGATGTGAGAAGGCCCAGAAAAAGGGTTCTACTTTGACCAAGGGAGGGGAAGGACACTGGGTATATTTTAAGTATGAAAAGTTATCAAGTTTTGCTTCATTTGTGGGATTATGGGACACTCTGAGAAATTCTGCCGATTAAAATATGTGGAAGATCTTGTTTTGGAGAATTTTTTTTAATGCTGATAAACAGGGGGTCTGAGTCATCACAGGAGGTCTCAACAAGAAGATGAAGGAATTATGAGACAGGGACGCAAGGGGAGTACAACTGAGACAAAAAGTAGTGGCACAAAGGAAGAGAATAGAAGCAGTGCAGGGGAGGTCTCGGTTGACCAGAAGCGCAGGAGAGTCTGGAAGGATCCGGCAGAGGAAAACAACTCGGGAGAGGAGATGGCATTGGACAATGCAAAAAACGGGGAGGAGGCGGGTCTCAGCTCCTAGACCCGCCTCATGTGTTCGTGGGGTTGTGGATGCAGAAGTTCCACTGTGGTTTTTATTTTCTTGTTGTTTTTTATGTTTCGTTTCGGGTTCAGAATGTTGTTTTTGGCTTTTGTTTTGTTTGGTTGTGTAAGACTTTTGCATTAGGCTCGGATGATGATAGTTCTGTAGTAACCATTGTTGCATTGGCTCAATTATGCCCAGTTTAGGATCAGCGCCTGAATGCTTTTATTCTAATATAAGCACCCTTCATCCAAAAAAATATCCAACTTTTATCAGATTTATTTTTTTGATCAGGTATTATATGATTTTTAATGTAGTTTCTGAATGTGTAGATTTTATTTACTAAAAATTATTCTACTGGTGACAGGAACAATTTAACTTTACGGTCAGTTAAACATCGTAAACCGCGTGAGAACATTTAGCGAGTTCGAAACCCGCTAGGCACATAGTGGTTGAAACCCAATGGAGTAAAAAAAGAAAAGATCGAATACAAATACTGAAATACACACATGAATACAATACTAGTTGAATTTAAAATTTGTTATACCTCATTGAAACGAATTAAAAGATATTTTAATTAACAATTAAAGAGTAATTGTGTGAGATTGGTTCCGCTAACAATTAAAGAAAAATTACACTCCGTACAAATATTAGAGTTGAAGCTATAAAGTATTATACCAGGGACCAAAATATTGCGTTTCATTATTCATAGTAGTATCTGTATATTCATATACGGAGATTCATTAAAAAAGGGCCCCAAATCTTAGCGTCTCCAAATAGTTGGAATATAGATCTCCAAATTTCGAACTAAAATAATTTAACAATCTAATCTAAGAATAGTCAAATTCCATCTGGCATGCAATTTGCCAAAAGAGAAGTATACTCACGCAACAATGATTAAATAAGAAGAAAGAAAATGAGGAAAAAGTAACCCATATGTATTTAAATAAGAAAGGCAAAAGATTTGATGATTAATAAATTTAATTATCTACTAATAATAATTAGACTCAGAAATAGGAAGGAGGTAAAAGTATTCCCTGGATCATAGAATGTTAGTCTAGCAGCTCAGAATGTGATCAAAATGAGGAGTTTTGGTTTGCTATAGCACAATTAATGGCCGGCCCGGCCCGGCCTTCTCGGTGTATTAGTCGTCGTGCCTCCCACCGACGCAGCAGAGCCATTTACGGCCGGCAAGAGGTTTCCCCAGCCGGACGAGGTGGCCATCGGCTTTATTAAGGGACGTCTTGTCGGCGTTGCCTGGCCGTGGGTCCTTCCTTGCAGGGGAGTCCAGCTGGTCACGGCGGGTGGCAGACGGTGGCCGGATGCCATCTCTCTTTGCGTTCCGTGCCTTGTCGAATATGACGGAGAATTCTGTTGCGGCGGCCGGGTTCTTGACGTCCCATTCTCCGAACTTTGGCAGAGGCGCGTTCCTTTCACCCATTATGTTTCCTTTGAAACTGAGAAGATCGATCAGAGCCAAGAAGAAAAAGAAGGATCTTCTGCTCCTCTTTCTCTCTTTCACCCCCCTTTTCTCTCTGTGTTCTCCTAAAATGTGGAGTTTTCAATAAATAAATTGGTTGAAGAGAGCACCTGAGAATGCGGGAAGCAGTTCCATACTTTTATTTGCTTCATTTTTTTATCCCCTTTATTATTAGCTTTCTCCTCCTCTCCCATATTACTCTCAAATAGATTTTGCAAGTTTATTAAGGCTACATTTTTTTTTATCATCAAACACAATAATATACGGACTATTGGGGAAAATACATACATATGACATGCGAGTAAAACTCATACAAATTCCTAAAATATGACTTCTTAAGTTTCTTTACCATCTTATGACTAAATGTAAGACTTTGGAGAATTTTTAGAGACCAAAGTATCCTCAAAAATATAAAGGCACATAGACTAGGGAGAAAAAATAGACTGTTTCCTTTTTTTAAGGAGTACAATTAAGTCATACATTGAGGAAAAAACATGCAAATCATATTATCAAGCTACACAGTTTTTCGCTGACCCCTCGGCACGTGTGGTGGAATCGGGGCCATATGACGTTTTGTTGCGTGCGCCCGAGGGATGCTTTGTCGTCCACATTTTGTCGATGGAATTGGGGCTCTGATTTCCACTCCACCCCTTCGTGCTGGAGTACTTGCGGTACGTGAAACTGCCCCCCTGTCAGCTAACACCCAACAGTCACTCTTACCTGGCTGGCTTCCTTGCCCTCTGTCGGAGCCGGGGGGTCGAACCCACCTTGGACCAGTTCTTCCTTTCTTTCAATCTCTGCCGGGGGGAGGGGCATTCAAACGCTGGAGGCTTCGCCAACCTGCAGCAGGTCCCGGAGTTAAGGCTTTTTGATGAGGTTCCTTCGTCTCACAAGGGATGGAAGGACAAGTTCTGCTATATCCGCTTGGCGGCGAACCCATTTCTTGCCCCTCTTCGTGATAGCTTCCGGAGGCACCTGAAGGTGGAGAGTGCTGCCCTCGAGAAGAATGGGGGGAAGCTTGCCAAGAAACCGGAGGGGTCCGATAAGCACGTGCTGATTAAAGATGCCACCCTCCCGGATGAACTATATGATCTGAACTTCTGCCGGTACCGGCTGATGGGGGAGAAGGACGAGAGATACCCCCCATAGACTGCGTTTATGAGAGTGCTGGAGGTGATCCCCGAAGGCTCTTTATTTGTACTTTAGAAAATTTTTTGTAGTTTCAATTCTGTTTTTGTAGTTGATCCCCTCGACCTAATTACTCTTGTTATCTTGCAGGCGCCAACATGGATGTGAGGAACTTTGCTGGGCTGAAGAAGAAGTTGGCTAAGGAGCCAAAGAAGAAGGAGACGGGGACTCAGAAACCCGTTGATGAATTCTTCCAGAGGGATGGAGAGCCCTCATCGGATGTCCCTGCTGCCGTTGATTCTGCCGAGGCCGGAGGCGCCCAAGCCGCAGCTGCCAAGAGAAAGGCGGCGGGCAAAGCCGTGGCACCCGTCGGGAAGAAGTACAAAACAGGGGATGCCAGGAAGAAGGCTACCCCCGTTGTGGTCGTGGATGATCACTCCTCATCCGAGCCCCCTGTTGTGGTGGCGACAGCTCCTTCCACCCCCCCTCCGGTATAATTGGTTGAGGGTGGCTTCCCTCGGGAGACCATGCAGATCTCCATCTTTAAGGGGACCACCATCATGCACGACACCGTGCTCCCGAGGGAGTTCCTGAGGGGTGCCACCCCCGAGCTGGATAAGGCAGCCTTGAGCCGGCTTGAGGATGAAGCCCTCGACTCCAAGATCTCCCGGTCTTCTCTAACTGTAAGATCCCCATTTTCTTTGTTTCCTTGTCTATTTTCCTTAGCATACTTTGCATAATAGTCTAATCCTTTTGCTTCTTTTTCTTATAGGCTTGCATTGCCCTCGGAGAGCAGATTCGGAGGGTGGAAGAGTTGCGCCTTAGAAGGTGCAACAGGATGAGACTTTGAAGAAGCTCGTCCATGACAATGCCGCCACCGTGAGGGAGATGGCGCGACTGGAGGAGAGCCTTCGGCAAGCAAGGGCTGAAGCTGAAAAGGCCAGGACAGAGGCTAGGGCCGAGGGAATGGCCGAGGCTGAGAAGGCTGCCGCCGAAGCCGCCAAGAAAGCTGTTGATGAGGCTGAGGCGGCCAAGAGAGAGGTCGTCGTCAAGTCCCGGGAAGATGTTGTTGTTGCCTTCATTGCTGAGGGCTGGAAGGCTGAGGAGCAGAAAAAGTGGCTGGCCTCGGTGGTGGAGGCGTTAGTTGATGACTAGGTAGGTGGCCCCGGTGCTGAGTGGTTAGCCCGGAAGGGTAAGGACTACTACGATGGTGGGAAGTTCTTCACCCAGGCCCTCATCTATCGGAGGCTAACCCGACATTATGGGGTGGACCCGAAGGAGTTCGATCCAGAAGCCTACGGCCTTCCCCCCGTCAGCCAGAATATTCGCATCTTCCTCCCTCCGGATGCTGAGAGGCCGGACCTTGAAGACTCTGAGCTGATGCAGGAGGCTCAAGATGATGGAGATGATGCCGCCTCCCAGCCGAAGGAAGAGGGCACCGTTGAAGCGGGCAACACTTGATTTGTACTTGGATTTTTTTGTATTAGTTTGTACACAACAATTGCTTTTGGCTTCGGCCCATATGTTACCAACACTTGTATTATTTCGTTGTGAATGAATGCATGGATGCCTTCAGGCTTTTGATGTTTGAATTTACCTTCGATGTTTTCTGAATGAATGACTTCGCCTCCCTTTATGTTTTCTTCACAACTTTATGAATGTATATCTGTATCGTGAGTTGACGGAGGGCCAAATGTTTAGGACTTAGAAAAATTCAGTGACCTACTCAAAGTGTAGGCCTTCGGCACTGCTTGACGCGGCGAGGGGGGCATACTCATGGACTTAGAAAATTTTCTAAGCATTGTTCACCACTGGGCCCTCGGTTAATGCTTCTTTTAGTTGTGTGAATGTGATGAGTTGACCGAGGGCCAAAGATTTAGGACTTAGAAATTTCTCAAGTGATGTTTTACCACTAGGCCCTTGGTTGACATCTTACTTTAGCTGTATAAAATAGCTAGCCTTCGTCGTCTACCCCCGGGGGGACTGGTGTTGTGGGCTTAGCCGAATTTTATGTAATGTCATGAACATGCCCTCGGTTTGTAGCCGGTTTTAGGCAAAACTCCCCTCAACAAAGTGTGGTGGTGCTGGGGCCCCTAAACTCATGGACTTAGAAATTTTCCATTGAGTTTGTAACCAGTAGCCTCCTGTAGAAATGTGGAGTTAGTAAATCTCTGACCCACTTGTAGAATAGGAGCCTTCGGTGTAGATTGTAGTGTCGGAGGCTATAGGAGTGTGGATTTAGGAAACTTGAGCTCATGTTTGTGAGAATCCGCCTTCGGTAATGCCATTGGATGTAGTATACTTACTCAAACTTAGTCCATTTGTAGCATAGGACTTTGCAGGGTGTGCCTTCGGCATTGTTGGATTCCAAAGTTTGGACTTAGGAATTTTCCATTTGCAGACTTTGAAATCTTTAGCCCCACACATGAGGGTAGGTGACCTCCGGATTTCCTTCGGTGATACCTTCCAATATGATGGCTTAAGTGATTCCAACCTAATACATAAGGGCAGATGCCTTCGGTCCATGCTGAGATGAAGACTGATGTACAGCAAGAGCCTTCGGAGTTGGCCTCCAAAATGTAAACTTTGGAATTTAAGCCCCATATATAGAGTAGATGCCTTCGGTATTTGTTGAAATGTCGGAGGCTGCAATATAGTGGACTTAGCCAAATTTTGGTAATACTTGGTGAATAGCAGCTGGAATCGAAAGAAATCTTCTTGTTAGTCGCCGAAGGGTGTTTTTGTCGTGGACTGTAACTTGTACTCATTGATTGCTCGTTGAGTCTACTCCCCTTCACCCCCCCCTTTAGAGATAGTGAAGGCAAGGCTTCAAGAAACTTGGTTTCTTGGTAAGGCTTGGCCTATGCGAGAGCCAACGGTATAAGTTGTTTGCTCCCCCCTCGGGATTAACCTTCTGGGTTCCGAGGGGTTCGAGGTTCATTTCCTCGGCCCGAGACATAGTCTGTTGCCTGCCTCCCCTTGGGGGATGGCACGGAAAGCGCCTCAGTTTTGAAATTCGTTCCCTCAGCCCGAGGCATAGTCTGTTGCCTGCCATTCCCTTGGGGTAATGGCGCGGGAAGCGTTTCGTTCTGAAAGTCAAATCCTGGGTCCGAGACATGGTCCGTTGCCTACCATTTTCTTGGGGTAATGGCACGGAAAGCGTTTCGAGGAAGGGTTTTATTTACGTATTAAACGCAAATGACCCGGGGCACTTGGTGCCCCCGGGACCGATAGGTGGCACCTTCGGCATAGTTGCATCCTCATGGAGAACGACTTTATTTTTAACACTTGGTGTCATGTTCCACGCTCTGTCCTTGGTACTTGGTACCGAGGGCTCGTTTTAATGTAAAAACACTTGGTGTTTTTTCTTCCAATTTGTAGTTGATTCAAATGTCCGCCCTCGACACTTGGTGCTGAGGGGTCTTGTTTACATACTCAGCTTGGAACACTTCATTCTCACGAAATAAGGCCTTGGGCCGAGGGCTTGTATGAGGGCTTGACCGCTCATATGTGATTTGTACTTAGTGCTTGGTGTCTTCAACATGTATTTATTCTTGAAAATAGGGGGCCTTGGGCCGTTGGATAAGTACATCCCTAAGTTATGAGGGTTTGGCCGCTCAAATGTTACTGATAGAATTTGACCAGGTGGTGTACATTCCAATTTCTAGGGACCTCGGTCCCATTGAGGCGTTTTAGTTTGTACGTTCCAGGTTTGATGATGGTTGTAACGATGTAGGGCCTTCAAATTTTGGCGCCATTTTGCCGCCCTCGGTTGGTTGGCCAACTTCCCTCATTTGGAGAACGTAGTCTCCCACCTCGAATTCTCTAGAACGGACCTTGGCGTCGATGTAGCCCTTTACTTGTCTTCGGTAGTTCTCCGCCCTTGGAAAGGCCTGCTCTCGGCGCTCTGAGATCAGGTAGAGGTCGAGGGCCATGTTGGCATCGTTGACCTCGGGCTCGTATTGATCTACCCTTCAGGTTGGGAGAGTGACCTCAGTGGGAGCTTTAGCTTCGAACCCATAGCACAAGGAGAAGGGTGTTTCGCCAGTTGCCCTCCTAGGGGTGGTGCTTCGGCTTCTAGCTTCTTCTTTTAACCCTTCCAGCAGAGTTCGGTTGGCATTCTCCACTTGACCGTTACCTTAGGGGTAGGCCACTGACGAGAAGGTGTGCTTGATGCCCCACGCCTCTAGAAGGGCGCAGAAGGGGGCTGCCTGGAACTGAGTTCCATTGTCGGAGATGATTTGTTGGGGGACGCCGAACCTTGTGAGGATGTTCTTCAGAACAAAATGGCGGCACCTGACCTCGGTAATGATGGCAAGGGGCTGACCCATTTGGTGAAGTAGTCAATGGCCAAGATGATGTACCTGTTGTTAGAGGTACCCCTCGGCAGAGGGGCTACAAGGTCGATGCCCCATCTAGCGAACGATATTGATGTGCTGATGGGGGCATAGTTAACCGCTGGCCTTCCGGGAGTCTACTTGGAAGTGTTGACAGGCGGCGCATCTTCGGGCGAGATCCGCACAATCTCGGACCATCATAGGCTAGAAGTAGCCTTGTACTATGAGCCTTCGGGACATGGAGAAGGGTCCCTGGTGAGCTGAGCAAGTGCCACTGTGCACTTCCTCCATCGCAACTTCGGCTTCATCCTGATGAAGGCATCGGAGTAATGCACCGTTGTAGGATCGTTTATAAGGCCTTCCGTCTTCGATGGTGTAGCTGAGAGCCCTTAGTTTTGCTAGTTTCGCACGGGCCTCATCCTCGGGTAGTTGCCATGTGGTGATGAAGTTGATGATATCCGAAATCCAATCCTCCGGCCTCGGGTGAATTTCCATGACAGGGCTGACATGTATACTGGAGAGGCTGAGTTCTTTGATCCTCGCAATCTTGGAGAGGTGTTCCGGAGATTCATCCGAGAGTTTGGATAAGATGTCGGCCTTAGAATTTTGAGCCCTCGATATTTGAGTGATAGAGTGAGCCTCAAATACCGTGAGTAATTCCTTGGCCGCCTCCTAGTACTGCTTCATCCTTCCTTCCTTTGCCTCATATTCGCCAGAGAGCTGGCCAACGACTAGCTTGGAATCACATTTTATGTGGATCATCCTTGCCTTGAGGTTGGCCGTCAGCCGAAGGCCACAGAGGAGGGCCTCATACTCTGCTTTGTTGTTGGAAACTTTGAAGGAGAAGCGGATGGCGTAGTAGGCTCAAAAGCCTTCGGGTGTGATGAGGACCACGCCTCCTCCGCATGCTCTGGCGGCCGAGGAGCCGTCCGTGTAAAGAGTCCACCATTCGTCCAGGGGTACCGGGGCTCCTCGTCTACCGCAGATCTCGCCATGCACTCCGTCACGAAGTCCGTCAGGGCTTGGCCTTTGATGGCGGGCCTCGGACGGATGTCTGTGCTGTATTGGTTGAGGAATATAACCCATTTCACCATTCGGGAGGAGCTGGTGGGGTTCCTCATCAAAGCGCCGAGGGGTTGGTGCGTGAGGACCCAGACCGGATGGGCTTGGAAGTAGTGGCTTATCTTCTTCACGGTCCAGACGATAGCCAATACCGTCTTCTCTACGGGAGAATACCCGAGTTCTGCCTCCCTGAGGGTCTTTCTGACGTAGAAGATGGCGTGTTGGATGCCGTCTTCTTCCCGGATGAGGACTGAGCTGATGGCCGCCGGGCTAACGCCAAGATAAAGATATAGCGTTTCCCCTACCTTGGGCTTGGAGAGCACAAGGGGTGAAGACAGATATTGTTTCAGCTCGTCAAAGGCTACTTGACACTCTGTAGTCCATTGGAAGTCGGTGGTCTTTCTCATAATTTGAAAGAAGGGAATGGAGTTCTCCGCCGATTTGGATAGGAAGCGGTTGAGGGCTGCCAGGCGACCCGTCAGCCTCTGAACTTCCTTCACGTTGTGTGGAGGTTCCATGTTGACGATGGCCTGGATTTTCTCGGGGTTGGCCTCAATACCCCTTCGGCTCACCATGTATCCCAAGAACTTCCCTCCTTGCACACCGAAGGTGTACTTCTTCGGATTCAGCCAAAGGTTAAACTTCTGCATGATGGCAAAGATCTCCCGGAGGTCATTAGCATGGCTTGATGATTGTTTGCTTTTGACGATCATGTCATCGACATAAGCCTCCATGGTGCGCCCTAGGACGGCTTGAAAGACTCTGGCCACCATCCGGGTGTAAGTGGCACCCGAATTCTTCAGGCCGAAGGCCATAACCAGATAGTAGAAGATGCATTCGGGATGTCATGAAGCCTGTCTTCTCCGCGTCTTCCTCGTGCATGTAGATTTGATGATATCCTCGGAAGGCATCGTGGAATGACATGATCTCACAGCCCGCCGTCTCATCCACCAGTTGGTCAATGTTTGGCATAGGGAAAGGATCCGTAGGGCATGCCTTATTCAGATCTGTGTAATCCATGCACATGCGGAAGGTGGGTGGCTTTTGTGCAAGGACCACGTTAGCCAGCCATGAAGGGTATTTTACCTCCCGGATGTGTTTGATGGAGAGGAGCATAGTAACCTCCTTCTTTACGAAATCCTTCCTCTCGGCCGAGAGGGGTCTTCTTCTCTGTTGCACAGGTTTGGAGAAAGGGTCCACCGCCAGGCGGTGGGTGATTACCCTTCGGCTAATTCCCAGCATATCCTCCGGTCCCCATGAAAAAAAATGGAGTAAGCAATGAGGGCCTCGGTGATGCTGGTCTTCAGGTCGTCAGGGAGCTTGGATCCAATCTTTACGACTCTCTCCGTCTTGGCCAGATCGAGCGCAAAGTTTTCCACTTCTTCAGCTGGTTCTGCCATCGGCCTCTTCTCTTCTTCTTTTACTGCTCCGGTGATGGTATCTACATGGAACTCAGTCTTAATAACCTTCTTTGTTATTGGAAGGTAGCAGGCGCGTGCGAGCTTCGAGTACCCGATGCCCCCTTCAGCTGGGAACTTAATGCATAGGTGCCTCATGGAGATGATTGCCTCCAGGTCCTCGAGGGCAAGCCGACCGAGGATGATGTTATGGGCGCAGTCAATGTTGACGATGATGAACTCCACTTCGAACTTGGCTCTATGGAGCCCGTCGCCGAAGAATACTGGGATGGTTATCACCCCCTCGGAATCTATGGTGTCTCAGGTGAAGCCAGACAGAGGGGTCCGGATGGACTGAAGGGAGTCCCTCTCCAGGTGCAGCTCCTTGAATGTGCTGAGGTACATTACGTTGACGGAGCTGTCTGTGTCAACGTAAGTTCTGTGGATGATGGTGTTGTTGATCTCACTTTGGATAACCAGCACGTCCCTGTGAGGAGAGGAAACCGGGGGGAGATCAGCGTTGGTGAATACAATGGGCTCCTCCCTCAACCGTTTTATGGGGGGCATATGAGTGACTTCCCCTACGTAAAGGGATTGCGCCCACTTCTTCCTTTGGCTGGTGGAGTCTCCCCCCGTGTTGCTACCAGTGATCATGTGGATGTGGCGCTTCTTTTCTTGGCACTGGTTGTACACTTCTTCTTCATCGAGGTTCCGGATCTCCCTCTTCTTACCCTTCAGGTCGCCGAGGGGGATGGTGTTCGGATTGACCCAGGCGTTTGCTTTCGCAGGGGGCCCGTGATGGGGGGAACCCCTGACGAATTGCGACAAATGTCCTGCCTGTATCAGCCTCTCGATGGCCGCCTTCAGCTGATGGCAATCATCGGTCATGTGCCCTTGATGGTGGTGAAAGCGACAGTACGGTTCATTTGGGTTGATGGCATATACCTCTGGGGGTGTGCGAGAGTCTCCCTCCACGAGGCCCCTCTCCTCGGTGTAGTCCAGAATGACGCTGATAGGCTGTGTTAGAGGTGTCCGAGGGTGCTCCAAAAGGACGGGTTGTCCCCAGGCCTTTGGGTTGTTCTTGTAACCTCCCCCAGGCTTGGCTTGGCCATGCCGGGGGCTATCACCGAGGGGTGCCGGACCCTTGGATTAGTGAAATGGGGCTCCCGGCCCCCGGTGTTTCCTGTCGTCCGACCTAGGGCGTTGCTATTTGGGGTTCCGGTGGCACCTATCCACCGGAGTTTGGTCTGTAATGTCTAGTCCCTGTGCATTTTAAAACTTTCGGAGTCTGATTTAATTTGATATGATTTGGTCTGGGACTGAAATAAGTCTAAGTAAAAACATCATAAACACCGTATTTGTTCGTTAAAAAAATTAATGCTCTAATGTGTCAAGCGAATCAATATCGATCATATTTATATGTGTCATATAACTTTGATTGCTTTATTTTAAGAAAGGTGATTATTCAAGTGAATTAATCAATATTGTAAGGCATCAAGACATCTCCACAACAAACATATTGAAATTATAATCCTAATATGGAGTATTTATTATGTAGTAAAATATATAAAATCATTTTGAATAAATATTCTCCAAGTATTAAATATGCCTTCTAATATAACTTCATGTTCAATTCAACTCTTTTTGCCAAACAGATTTACTTTTCAGTTATTAGTTCCGGTTCCGTTTTACAAATTTCAGTTCCAGATAGTATTTTCCAATTATTAAGACTCACTTAGAGCATCTCCAAGTGTTAGTTATAACTTGTCCCTCTTCATTTATTATTAATAATGTTATTTTTATTAATTCTTTTTGCTGAAGCTAGTAGCTCATTTTTGTTAATTAGTGTTTTCAAACAAAAGGAAAAACAATGCTTAAATGGTAAGCTATTAGTTTTAAAATTGCAAGCAAGTTCTTAAAAGGAACCATTGAAGATGCTCTTAATAGTACTAATTTGTCAATTTTTTTTATGAGAGAAGAAAACTTATATTACAATAATACCAAACATGAAACACCATTACATCATCACCCTCAACCTTACCCCACTTTCTTAACTTTCATAAGCCAACAAACCCTCTCACTCTCGGATCACACATAAAATAGATCATCCAAATGCGAGCGAGACTATTCGCTGAACATGCGAGAGATTCGAAGCTAATATCGGCCCAACAAGATTGATTACTTCCAACCAATCTCTTACCATCCAGAACACAAATCAAAACCCACCTACCACCCTTCGAGTCAAAGACAACAAAACAATAGAAGTGCTGAAATAAACAACTTATAGAAAATGCATATAAATAACTAGTAGACATCAGATGAAGGCTATCCACTCCATCTTTATTCTGAAACTTCTGCAAACTTTTTAGTGTTGTGCCAGGCGAGTTGCAAAGCTTCAACTCGCCACCTTCCCATTTTTTAGGCCTTGCGCCTCCACCTCCATGTTACCTTCCTCATCCTGATTGACCCTCCTACGCTTTTGCTCAACCATAATATCTGTCTGCTTTTGAGCTTCTCTCGTATCCATAGACACCTTATTACCAGAACTAGACCCGATCCCCTCGTCCTCTTTGTGTTGGACTAGACTCTTCCCAGTTGGTACCAGCCACTTGTTACCTCCAACCTGAGAATTGCTCTTAGTAGCCCTAAGCCATGGCCCGTATGGTTTATCCCCCGTTCTTATGCACCCATCTGGGTTGCGAGGACAGTTTTTCTCAGCGTAACCAATAATGTCACAGAAAACAAAAACTAGGCAACTTCTCATAATGAAAGATGACACAATAACTAACTCCCTCTTTTTGTAGAACCAATTTCTTTTTCAAAGGCCTAGTTAGATTCAAACACACTCTTATTCTCATAAACGAGTTCCATTTAACCAGGAAATTATGTTCATCCACCCTTATGAACCTTCCCACAAAATCCCCAATTTTTACCGCGTTTTACTCAGAAAAGAAGCCCACCTGATATCATGCACTTGAACCCAAAACTCAGCAGTATTCAGGGGGACTGTCATAGGCAGATCCCCTTCCCCGAGCTTAGCCATAACGATCAGATTTTGATCAAATAACTGTTTAAGCAAAATTTTGATAAGCTAAAACTAATTAAAAAGAAAATTATATGTAGATAGGGTCTCGTACAAGAACAATGAAGAAGATGACAAATGAGAAAATAAGAGTGTATTTCAGTGTGTTGTTCGAATGTGTGTCTCTCTGATTACAATAGGGGATGTCCTATTTGTATGAAGGGTAATTAATGGCTAGTTGTCCGTTACTGACGGTTTGGTTGTTCCGACCTGACGGTTTCACAACTCGTCATTAATGCTGGCCAGCTCAAATTGAGTAACCTCCAGCTTTTATAACGCTAATAATTACAATAATAAATACAAATCCGTTATAACAACCATCATTAAGCCTCATGGATGTATCATTAACTTCTGCGGTCAACCCTCTTAAATGCCACATAAACCGTCAAATTCTTGCTCCAACAATAGCACCCTTTCGAGAAGTTGACGCGTATGATACACGGGTCGGACTGTTAAGCGGCAACTTATCGAAATTTAAACTTCACATCATGGTTCCTTGCGCCTACTAATTCGTCAATGACTTGTCACGACATATATATTGATCAATTCATCTGACAAAATGCTTCCTTTTTTTGGTAACTCCCGATCAAATCCGTCGAGGTTGCTTAACATAATGAAGAATGTTATCCGACATTTCATCTTCAAGATTGAGTTGTCGACAATGAATTGGAACTTCATCCAAAGCGATGTTGACACTTCGATTGGCAAAGGGAAACTTCATCTGTTGCTAGAGATGATGAGTTGGGTTGCATGAACGTAATCAAAATCCTGCAAAAACTTTGAATACTATGTCGTTTTTAGTTTTAGCAATATGAATGTTTGTTATTTATGTCAATGTCGTTTGTACTGCTGTTGTTTTGGCCAAAGTATTATGGAGAATCGGTGGCGTTGATGCTCATGTTTAACGTACATGAAAACTCTACTTCTTCCCCTAAAATTCTGTAAGCCCCCCGTCAATTGTGTTTTGTCGTGTTGTAAGGCTTTGTAAGCGCCCCGTCAGGCCGTCAATTGTTTTTTAACGTGTTGTAAGGGTGTGTTTGACGTATGTAAATTATGTAACCCCCCCCCCCCCCCCCCCCCCCGTCAATTGTGTTTTGACGTGTTGTAAGGCTTTATTTGATGTATGTCAAGATTCCGTCATCGTCGCTTGTTGATTGTACCTGTAAATTAAGAATGAAACAAATTTAAATGAGTCGGCTTGTCAAAAACTTGTATGTCACCTTACCTTTCAACCAATATGTCTCTGTTCGACGATTTGAAGCATCTCGTTGAATCATTCTGTCCTACATTCAGACTTGTAAAAACTTGTCCGCCATCTTGGACCTTCAAGCAATATGTCGAGCCATTATGTCCTAGCTTGACGACTTGTCCATTTGGTCTTGAATGGGATTTTTCGTGCCCCTCGACGTCAAAACTTTGTAGAGATCTGTTTGCTTCGTCAGGCGGAAGGCGATTGTGACATGTTCCTGCTTTTGACGTTTTGAGCAATATGTCATCATGTCAATCGTCGGTCTTGTCAAATGCAATAACGTGGGGTCTCTACTGACTTCCAAGGCCCGACAAGCCACTAGAACCACCAGATCGTCAGCTTGCACGATCATGCTTTTGACGTTTCGAACAAAATGTCATTTTGTTAATCGGCGGTTTTGTCAAATGCACCAACATGATGTCTCCATTGACTTCAAAGACCCGACACGTCCCTAAAACCGGTATATCATCTGCCTAGGTGTTCTCTTCCCTTGAGACTCGTTGGATGGTACGTTCGTCGAATCAAGCCGTCAAGATTTTGACTATGTCGAGGTTGGCATCATTTTGGGAATCTTTGCTGCATATAAATGATTGGTTTGATTCATAATTAAAAAAAGGAGATGTTACTTACCTGGAGTAATTTCACCCTTAATTATTGACAATGGTGAAACTCGTAATGAGTTCTTCATATTCGACTTCGGTATTTGAGGTTTTGGAATCACATTGAATTGTTCGTCAGATATCTTCCTCTTGTGATGATTTTTGAAGGATTTCTGATTTGAGTACAACTTACCGTTTGCTTTGCTTCCGAAAATGCACCTAAATACCCAACCACATAACCAAACTCCAGAGGTACATTTCGATGAAACCATCACATCATCTGTGTACACTTCTATGGTTTACCCGATTTGATTTTTGAACGCCATCGTCACTACCCGTCGAAAGTTGCCTCCTGCATTCTTAAGTCCATAAGGTGTCGTTGAGTTCAATGAGATAAAACCAGCGATGATGGTTGGTATATGATCAGTCGACAAGACGACATGCTTTGTTTCTTCATTCAAAGTTTTTGATTTCATCTTGAATCTTGCCATTGACGTTGAATTATGACCTTCCATGGATGATAGTTTTTCTTGCACGATGCCCCACGGTGGGCGCCAAATTGTTTAAGCAAAATTTTGATAAGCTAAAGCTCATTAAAAAGAAAATTATATGTAGATAGGGTCTCGTACAAGAACAATGAAGAAGATGACAATTAAGCGAATAAAAGTGTATTTCAGTGTGTTGTTCGAATGTGTGTCTCTCTGATTACAATAGGGGATGTCCTATTTGTATGAAGGGTAATTAATGGCTAGTTGTCCGTTACTGACGGTTTGGCTGTTCCTACCCGATGGTTTCACAACTCATCATTAATGCTGGCCAGCTCAAATTGAGTAACCTCCAGCTTTAATAACGCTAATAATTACAATAATAAATACAAATCCGTTATAACAGCCATCATTAAGCCTCAATCCTCATGGATGTATCATTAACTTCTGCGGTCAACCCTATTTAATGCCACATAAACCGTCAAATTCTTGCTCTAACAATAACCATGGACTGTCCTTCGATACATGCAACATATCATGAACATTATAAAATTGGAACAAGAAACGCCTATTACCCAAATCAGTTATAGTACTACCTTTAACCGGCCTCCAAACGGATGTCATAGTATCATGAAAGGTAGTGAATCATATCGATTTCTCCGAAGTGATGGTTTCGACGAGAGCAAAATTGTCATCCTTCGTGCCCAGTGCTGTGGCTTCCACCAAGATGGTCTCATCTTCGTCGTCCATCTCCATGTTACCATATGCCTCGACCAACCTCTCCACTTCATCGGGTTCTGGAAACGCCGCCGTCACCTCCTCCAAATTTACCTTGAGCCTCCTGTTTCCACAACCGCTAGAAATACTCTATTTTCCTTCACCCGTTCGCAAACCCAAACTCCCCTAATTGGCTACTGCTATTTGACCGAAACGAGATAGCTGCAATTGAACCTCGTGAAATTTTAGCCGGACTGACCGCTTGAAGCCTCCTCCCGAAGTCGCGTTGCCTTCTTCGTCGATTTCTACTGCTGTGGGACTGTTCAAACTCGCCGCCTAACCCTAGACGCACTTCCCCTTATCCTCATGTCTTGTCAAAATTGTTAATTCATTTTAAACTTTGTGTGTTGTACTTGTACACGTTAATATTTAGAAATGTGAAGGAAAAGACAAGGCTAATGAATATAATGAATTTTATTTTTATAAATTTGAATATATTGTAACTATTTATCTAATAAAACTTTCTAGAAAAAATAATAATCAATTTTTAGTAATAAAATGAATAAAAAATACTCCGTACAAAATCAAAATCTATGATATTTATATGTGGTGTCTTTGATTGATAATCTTCAATCATTCAAATTATGTGGTGTTTTGATATACGTTCTATTTTGGCTCCTTCAAAGAGCAGAAATGAGGTAAGAGTCAGATTGGTCCTCGAAATTGCACAAAAAGGGTCAAATAAATTCTTACTGTCCGGCCGTCGCCATTTGGGGAGGTTCCCGGTGGAATTTTTTAATAAATTTTTTTGACCATCTTATTCATTAAGTCTAGTTTACTCATACCAAATTTCAGCTAAACCTTCAATCGGGAAGGCATTCAAATTAATTTTTGAAGGTAACTGCGCTTTTAACTGCGCAGTTATCTTCAAGACTTCATTTGAATGCCTTCCCGGTTGAAGTTTTAGCTGAAATTTGGTATGAGTAAACTAGACTTTATGAATACGATGCTATAAAATTTTCATTAAAAAATTCCACCGGGAACCGCTCCGAATGACGACGGCCGGATAGAGCCTCCTATATAAAGACTTATGTGACCCTTTTTTTGCAACTTCGAGGACCAATCTGACCCTTATCTCGAGCAGAAATAGATATTAAAGTTTTTGGATGAAAGTGTAAATATTTCTGGGTGTTCCAAATTGTTCTCATAAGAGCATCTCCGACGGTTAGCTAATTACCTTCCTAGCTTGACTATCTAAATAAGCATTTGTAGCAAAATTAAAATCTACTCCAATGATTAGCTATAACTTTTTCCTCTTCATTTATTATTAATAATGTTATATTTGATAATTATCTTTGCTCAAGTTAGTAGCTAATTTTGGCTAATGAGCTTGTCAAGCAAAAGAAAAGATGCTATTAGCTTTAAAATTACAAATAAGTTGCCAGTAGAAACCATCGGAGATGCTCTAAATAGTTTTTTAGAAGCTTATGAAAATCCATTTCTGAAAAACTGATAAAATCATTTCAATTACTATTCAAGTATCCATTGCAGACGCATTTTATTATTTTTTATATTAGAATTTTGGGAATTTTCATACCGGGTATTACTTCTTCATTTCATCTGCTTACTGTTCCTTTCCTCGCAATTCATCAAATTAAATCAACTCTTTCGTCCCAAACTTTAATAATTCTTACAAATTTTGCAAACTTGAGCCATTTTAATAACATCACATTATTTCTCGCGTTTTACTCTTCCACCGAACCTCAATCTCAATTCTCAACTACACACATCATCTCATCTTGTATATTGAGCGGAGATCGACCGATTGTTTCGTCGTATTTGCTGTTGGGATTGGCTGAGGAAGACGGTCAGTCGAAGAATTTATCGGGGCGATGGATTCGAGTAGGCGAGCAGTGGAGTCGTATTGGAGGTCTCGGATGATCGACGGCGCGACTGCTGATGAAGACAAGGTCACTCCAGTTTACAAGTTGGAAGAGATCTGTGAGCTTCTTCGGATGTCTCATGCAGGTATCGTTAAAGAAGTTTCGGAGTTCATCCTCAAACGTCTTCAACACAAATCCCCCATTGTCAAACAAAAGGTTACCCATTTATCCTCCTTAGCTTGCTGCTAAATTTACTTTATCCTTGCGAGATTTTGGTTTCTTTGGTTGGATATGCTTATATCATTGATATGAAGGGAAATTATTTATGCGGATATTTATAATTTAGGATCGTATGTGATCAATTTTTTAAAATATGTGATCTTGAATAAGGTTTCTTGGGGAATGTGATGGCAATGACCAAACTAAAATGGTAGCATAGATGTGATTAGAAGTTAATGACCGTTTGACTGTTTTGTTCTACTTCAACAGTTTGTTGAGGTATAAAAGGATGACTAAAGTGGTACAAATATATTTTATAAATCTGGTGAATATTCATCCTTACATCGACTGCAGCCAGTTATATGAAATATGCCAATGCCTGATGTTTAGTACTAGTAATATTTAAGTATCTGTATATGTTTCCACAAAACTTGATCTCTGGAATGCTGCAGCTATTGGCTACGCTTGGCCTTGATGTTTGGCCTTATGCAAAAACTAAACTTAAAGAAAGGGAACTAAGGGACTAAGATTTATAAATATTTTAATAGGGTGGAGGCTCCATTTGTAAATCTGCAGTGGACCCAGACACATAGTTACTTGTGGTATTGTGTAAAACTGTAATAATCGGTACTTGCTTTCAGATTTTACATGTGTATGTGCATAAGCATATGAAGCTATCATGGGCAGATTTAGTAGGGATACATGATACTCACCAAAAATTATGAGGGGGCACACTTTAATGTGCCCACAATCCTACTTTACCAAATGCGGGAGATCAAGGCATGGTGTCTGTGTGGGTCATATTTGAATTTATTAGGAGTTAGGACTCGCATGGCTTTATTTCTACACTTGGTATGTAGAAGTGTGCCCATGTGGGCTCCTTAGAAGAGTCGTACACTTACCCCTTTTTCATTTTCCCAACCCCAAAGTCTCAGTTTACATATTTTCATAAAATGGGTGCCACCTTGGAAAGCTTAAAAAGGGTTGTGATTTTCTAAAAGGGGTGATGAATGCACTATTTGCAATTGGTTTTACATTTTGTATTACTTCTGAAAGAGCTTATCCCAAAGGGTCTGGAAAAGGAGAAAGTGAAGAAGACTGCTTTGTTACGGCTTTCCCCCTCCATTTTTCAAAGGGTGGTGGTGGCAGTTTGACACAAGTGTTTACTTTCTGTTTTCATCTTTTTTTAAGATAAATGAATACATAAAAAGAAAGTAATCTGCATGTAAGCTGTCAAAATATGTGATAGTTTGCTAATGATGCTGTTTCAAATGTTAAATAGAAAGTTAAAGCGTAGATATTTTGATATATTTTATATTAAGCTGTGAGCAGGTGCTGCTTTTATGAACTATTTGGGAGATTTATTGTTCAAGGCTTTAAGCAATGAAGTTTGTTAAGTGAATACTATTATGTGATTAACAACAGCCATGATATGTTTGTGTTTTCCAAATAAAGTTTAATTGGCGTATTTTAAAGCTTTAAACAAAAAATGAGTCTAGGGGTGAGTGGAAAGCGGAAAACTGAAACTGACCAACGAAGTGACCAAAACCAAGCTGACCTAAACTGAGCCAACCAAACCCAAAACTGAAAAAAAAAAACTGGCTAAAACATATGTAGTTCGGTTTACGGTTTACGCTTTCTAAACTGACTGAAGTCGATACGACCTGACAATACATAATTTAAATGGGCTTGTTACTCGGTTTTTGGTTTTGCACTTCTCAAAACTGAACTGACGAAATCAAAATGGATTAAGCGGAACAGACGAAAACCCATAAGTCACATTATGAGTGATAAGTAATTTGCAGACTGCAGATATTGGTCAGAATTACAAAGAAAGAAAAACATAAAAGCATTTGATATTTTTACTTTGAAGGGCTACAGTGCAATAGCTCCTTGTAAATTTTGAGCAATAGTTTCAGATGAAAACCCCTAAGTCACAGTATTAGTGACGTTTTTCAAAAATTGCATATTGCATAAGCCTCATTGCGCAATGAGGCATATGCTTGAGGCTAATATGTGTGTGTAGACTCAATAAAAATAAAAGAACACATCCATTAAAAGTCATTAATGTCATATTAAAACCAATTATAATGAGGCCATAATCCTAGCAAAGTAATTCATCAAAGTTCAAACCACATAATAGCAAAGATGTCTGAACTGTTCATCAAAACAAAACTCCTAACATATTAGAATGTTAAGATTATTAGATTGATGACTGAAAAATCGAATCATCACTATCTAGTGATTTGAATTAGGGATCATAACCACTAGCATTTCCTCCATCATCATCCGCATCAAGGCTGCGACAGATGAAGACGTAGGAAGAATGCGAAGGGATGTCAAATAATACCCAAAATGGAAGGGGAAGTCGCTACAGACCCAACGCCTCCCAAATAATATATATCTGAAGCGAACATATTAATTATAAAAATTAAAATTATCGCTGATTGGGCCTAAATAATACCCTTACAGCTTGACCTCCTATTGTGTATGCCTCCCAGAGCCTTACCTCACCGCAATATTGCGTACACTACAATCCTAACACCATATGCAATGCTTTTTATGCCATAGTCCAGGAATTAGTTGAGGCGCAATTGCATTGCGCAATTACAAGCAGTTGTTTCAGCTGAGTTTTCTCCCAAATTCGCTAAGCCATGTTCAAACAAGAACTTTTTTTTCCCATTTTACTCAAAAGTTTGCAATTCGATTAGTTTAGGAATATCTCATACTGAATGCTAATGTATTAAGGTTGAATATGAATTCTATCCAGGCTCTGAGGGTAATTAAGTATGCAATCGGAAAGTCAGGTGCAGAGTTCAGAAGGGAGATGCAAAGGAATTCAATGTCTATACGTCCCTTAATTCACTATAAGGGCCAGCCAGATCCTCTAAAGGGTGATGCACTTAACAAGGCAGTGCGTGAAACAGCCCAGGAAGCATTATCAGCTTTATTTTCTTCTTCAGATGACATAAAGCCGGCGCCAAAAGAAAATCTTGGTGGTCGAATACAAGGCTTTGGTAATACTAATGTTGAAATGCCATCAGAAGATAATAAGTCATTTATTAGTGAGATTGTTGGGATTGGTAGTGCTACAATAAAGCAGGGACTAAGTAGCTTAACACAATCTCAATCCATGAAAAAGAATGATACTGGAAGTTACAGAGGTCCAAAACTTCAGCGATCATTGACGAGGGAAATAGATCATTCAGATCGATATGAAGGAATAAATCCTTATAATGAATCTCAGAATAGTTCTGGGGTTTCAAGAAATGCGGGTTCTCACAGCTGGGGTCAGGATCTTAAGACATCTCATGCAGAAACAACCAGTGGCGGTTTGGGAGTGAGGTCTGGTGCGAAGACTCGTGAGGAGAGGTTATTAGAGACAATTGCAACATCAGGTGGTGTTCGCTTGCAGCCCACTAGGGATGCACTTCAGGTATTCATGGCAGAAGCTTCAAAGTTAGATGCTTTGGCTATGACTCATGCCATTGAATCAAAGCTCCAGTCTCCATCGTGGCAGGTCCGAGTGAAAGCCATTTGTGTGCTTGAGGCAATTTTGAGAAAAAAAGATGATGAACATTTTGGTATAATAGCATCTTATTTTACTGAGAATAATGATGTGGTGGTAAAATGTTCTGAATCCCCTCAAGCATCTTTGAGAGAAAAGGCCAACAAGGTACTTTGACTCCAAGTACAAATATTGCTCCAATTTTCACTCTCCGAAGAGACTATCTGTGTTCCACTTTTACTATATTTTCAATCTGCCTAATGTATTTCATCTTTTCATCTCAAAGTAGATTTTTTTGGGTGGAAAAGTTGAAATGGATAAACTTGGTTTGCATTTTCATTTTATTTGTATGTACTTGAGTAATTGAAGTGATATGTTTTACAGGTGTTGAGCATTCTGGATGTTCAACAGGCCCCTGTTCAAACTGTCCATAGCGTGGCTCATTCAGATAAACTAGCAAAAGCCGAGATGGTTCAGATGCCTGACTTAATAGACACCGGTGACAGTGATAACCTTTTCGGGACTGATGATTCAGTACACATGCAGAGCAGTGAAAATGTATCAAGTACCTCAACCTCTACTGCCCCTCTGATTGATGATTTATTTGGAATTGGCACAGATGTGAACACAATCAGCGAACAGAAAAATGACGATGATCCTTTTGCAGATGTTTCTTTTCATAACAACGATGTCAAAGAGCATGAATCGAATCTGTTCTCTGGGATGACACTTGACAAATCAGGATCTGATGAAGTTATTCCTGCACATAGTGGAAGTGGACCTGAATTGTTGGACATTTTTGGTTCCATCTCTGAAATTTCCAAAGAGGAAAGTATTCCCAAAGGTGATATTCATGACTTAATGTGCGGTATGTCCTTAACAGGAAATGATAATATTTTACCTAAACCCATTCCCGATCCTGTCCATAAGGGTTCCAATGATGTCTTCAACAGCATGTCGCCTTCTCAAGTTTCTAGTTCAAGTTCTATTCCAATGTATCCTTTGGGTGCTATGACATATAATATGCCTCCTGGCTTCATGCTGAATAATCCGTCATTAGCCTCTCAGACTGGATCCATGGGCAATCTTTTTGCCCAACAGCAATTCCTTGCAGCCATGTCCACTTTCCAGCAAATGGGAAGCCTGCAGCAAGCTACTAGTGCTAACCCTGATTCTGGTTCTAGTTCTTATGGTGGTTACTCTTCCTCTGCACTTCCAGATATTTTCAATGTCAAGATTCCCACTCAAACTACATCTATCATGAACAGTCAAAAGAAAGAGGATACCAGAGCATTTGATTTTATCTCAGTAAGTTTATTGTCTAATGAGGTGTTGAGCATTCTGGATGTGACCAAAGCATTCATAGATTTTGAGGTGTCATTGTCTGACTTTATTATTTCATTTTGGGAAATTTATCTATGTGACCAAAGCATTCATAGATTCCTAATATATGACTAATGAACTTAAACATGACTCTATGTGATCAATGATTAAATTGAAGGGAGAAAAACTTGCATCAAATCATGTTCCATGCATGTGAGACATCATTAGTTTAGGAATAAAAACTGTTTAGTCATATTTTAGGAATCACCACATATTTTAATCATACTAGTAATTTTTTATTTTATTTTCTAATGAATTTTGCAATACACTCCCTCCGGTCCTAAATAAACTTCACACTTTCCTTTTTGGGTAGGTCCAAAATAAATTTCACACTTCTACTTTGGCAAGTTTATAATATAAATTTACCCCTATACCCTTACTTTATTACCTACTTTACATCCACTTTCTCTCTTCCACTACACTTTATCACCTTTTTGTAGGGGCATGATAGGAAGGTCAAAAGTAAAAATTCCACTTTCTAAAAAAGCGTAAAGTCAAACTATGAAGTTTATTTAGGACTGGCGGGAGTATTAAACAAGCTTTATGGTCATGGTCACGGTCACATGATTTTAAAATATTTCATTGCTACCAAGTATGTACTTGATTGTTTTTTCTAAGTTTACTGGTGAATATTTTATCGGTCAATTTAGGCTTTGTTTGAAACCCAAATAATGTTAGTAAAAGATACTACCTCCGTCCCATTTTAGGTGTCGTGTTTTGATTTGACACATGTACTCATAAAGTGGTTGAAAAAGGAAAAGTTGTGGTTGAGATTTGAGTATGATGAAGTGAAATGTTGTGGATCATATATTTCTTTCCAAAAAAGGAAATATGACACTTATTTTGAGACAATCCAAAAAAGCCAGACAGTTAAAATGGGACGGAGGGAGTACCAAAAGATAAGTTAAATTATTTCTTTGTTAGATTCTATGGAAAATATGAAGGATGCTGACATACACTTGGAAACTTTTAAGACTTTCAATATATGAAAATCTCTTAGTCTTTGATAAAACAAAATGAATTTGAACAAATATAAATTTGATTTATTATGATTGAACCTTTTTTTCATAGGCCATGAGTTCAAATCTTGGTACTAGCAGTTTTTTAGAGCCTATTTTTCGCTTTCTCCAAATTGTATTCCCTTCTGTATTCCTCTTTATTTTCCTTCATTTGTTTCCCCCTAAACTTTCCTCTCTAGTGTGTCATGAATCTTGTGAATTCTTGCAGTTTCTAATGGTTAAAAGTTTTGAATCAAAGGTCATTAGCTTTCCTTACCTGGTTTAAGCAACAAAGGGACTTCATAGTAGTAAGATGATATGATTTTATTCTAGAAAGCATCACCATCTCATGGTGAGATGGTTAGACCCAAGTTTTTTATTCTAGTCTGTAGTATGGTATAAAGGATATTTATTTCCTTGGCTGGGTCGGCTGGGGGTCGGCTGGGTGTGAATTTGCTGCTTTTCTGTAATAACTATTGAAGCACCATTCCATCGAAGGAATGTTGGATGAGGTTTCACAATTACATATTTGGTTAAGGCTTGATATACATCCTTATTTGATTTATTTCTTAATGTATATGATGTTTTTGTTTTCCTTTTTCCCTGCGGTTGCAGGATCACCTGGCAGCTGCTCGTGACCCAAAAAGAGTGATTTGATTCTCTGAGCTCAAACAGTTGTTTGGGGACCTTTTATGTTATGGCATTTATTTGCACTTTAAGACATGATCTCGGACCTTGAAGACAAGTGCAGTCTGGCAATTAGCGAAGTGGTATCCCTGCCTGGGAAACTTCATTTTAGTTCTTAATATCACTTCCTTTAGCTATTCTATTAGTATATAGCGTAATGTTGGGAACTACTTTTAGTATTCTTAAATATTTTTCTTTATTGTTATTTCTTTTGGCGTCACAGAAGTGTAATAATAATCACTATTATAAACAGAAAGGATAAGGCAAGGAACTCCTCTGTGATGCTTGTTGTAACGGAAGATGAGGACAAGAGAGAAGTTTGTGCAGAAATTTAATTGGTTTTAGCTATGTAATAATTGTGTAGCTGATTTGATTCAAACTCTTGCTTTCCTTTAATTCTTTGCCAGTCATAAAACATTTCCTTTTATGATTATATGAATTGAGAAAAGGGTCCATTTGTTGTGAACTTGTTGAAGGAAATATACACATGTCGTCTACTTGTTTTCAGTTCTCCAGTAGGAATTCCATTTTAATGTTAAAAACTTTTTAACATCCAGATCGGTTCCAAGCCACCCTGTTTTGGAACTAGGACTTGAAGAGCACCCACCCCATCTCCCTAACTGTGAACCTAATGTGCATCTTCTCTGACCCTCGTCTATTTCTTTATCTGTATTTTATCATATTCTCCCCATTTTGGTACACTTGAGCGTTTAAGACTTACTCCCAGGAGTATTAAGACTTACTCATATTCATCATCGTATTCTATAGTATGAAAATTTAAAGGAGAGTTTGTCACACTGTGGTTTTGTGCTCAACCATTGACATTATATTTTCAATTAGGCAGTGCATCTAGCATGTCAGAATATTTCTTATTGTCTATCTATATATCTTTTCTTTTCAACATGTACTCTTTTATTGTTCAAGCTACACCCCACATTTTTTTTTCTAATATAAGGTTCATTTCCCTACAATTGGTACTACAGAGGGTGGTATGGCTGTGGGCCTGTGGTTTTACCACGGTAATTGACATGAACACCTTGCTCTTTTTGCATGCTCATCTTCTACATCTTCATAGCTCAATCTTAATGCTATTTAGGACATATGTTAATGATTTGTTATTTCAAGAAAAGTCCTTGCATTCATAATATTAGGATATTGGTATATCAAACCCGCCAAAATTAAGAGACTTTAAGGAACAATATTAGGATATTGGTATCCGTAATAATGTACCGAGTAGTAGATATTCTAACTATTGTGATACATGGATTCTGATACAATTGGAAAAACCATCCATCTCCAATGGGAAGGACGATTAGCATAACATGCATGGGATTTGGGCTGAATGGCTATAAGTCGGGGTCCCGGCCCAGAAGCCCCATTGAAAGTAGTTACGTTGGTCCATAATCTAAAGGCATTAGAAAAGGTGAGGGCAGTTTGGGTTTGGTTAGAGTTGGAAGAGTGGTCCATGAAGCTTGGAAACCATACAGCATCTCGAACACATTTTAAGCTCTGCGACTGCACCGGTTTCTGTCCCATACATGATACCTCTACCTGCACCCATTTCAACATCCATCCTCAAAATCTATATACTAGCTCCGTCCCTTAAAACTTTGCCAAAATAATTGGTTTGTTTATGGAAAGGAGAGAGAAATAACAGAAACTAAAAAATAATTGATTATAAGGGAAAGTGACAAAGTTTTTTGGGACATCCCAAAAAGGAAAGATGATGAAGTTTTAAGGGACGGAGGAAGTACATTTTAAACTTTTTCTATTTCAAAAAAAAAGTCATGTTTTTACATCAACCAACAAAACTTCCCACTCTATGTCTCAAATTGTTTTGTAAAGTCAACATTTTTTTATCAACCAATAATAAAAGTCAATTCTCCCTATCGATAATTAATTCAATTTTTAATAATTAAAACTTAAATATTTAAAAACTACATTAAAATCTCTTCAAAGTTGTAAACTCCAAATTAGAATATAAGTAAAAATTGACATCCTAATTAAACGAATGAAATAAAACTGTTTGATAAAAAAAAATCAAATTTGCAAATCGATTTGGAACGGTAAAATATTTTTCCTACAAGTCTGAAATATTCACGGACAATAAAAGCAAAAAGAGAAATTCTTTATTATTACAACATTAGATGTGCACGATCAGTGCCGTTTCATGCATGTGGTGTACGTATTAACATTGAATAATTTATTATTATAAAGCTAATGGAATGGTACGAATAATCTTTTTGAAAAAAATTATACAGAAATTTTTACATCCACAATAATCACATTTTTTAAATTTGGAGTGGGTTGATTGGTCTTTACAAAAAGTATAAATATGTAATTAAAATGTTATTACTCGATTCGTAGGTAATGGTGTTACTAAATCATCAACAATTTTTGGTATACACCTTCTTATACACATCAGTATACTCTCGTGTCTGTGAGAGTTTTTTTTTGTCTGTGAATCTCAATACACAGACAAAAACTGGTCTTGTTTTGTCTATAGATTTTTTCACAGACAAAACAAACTTTCATAGACACGAGGGTGCACTGATGTATATAAGAAGGTGCATAAAAGGAATTTTTGCTAAATCATTGCACATGCTACCATGCATGCTCATATATGGTCATCATTGGAATTCCATTCCCAAAAAAAAAGGTTAGATTTTAAAAGGTTAGATTTTTTTGGAATTCCATTCCCAATATATACACATGAGCTGAGATTCTCATTAATGTAGCTCGCTGAGACATGCATGTAGTATCACATCTTAAAAGGTTTCGCAGTACAAAGCTATATATACGCCTAGCTATACCTCTACAACTTTAAATGACATTTTAATACGGAGTATAATTTTCCTTTTTTATAAGTTTCACTTTAAAAGTACTCAATTAAATCTATATTTTTACTTTTCATCTTCTTTTCTTTCATAATTTTCTATCATTTCTCATACTTTTTCTACATCATTTATTATATCTATTATCTTTCCCGTAAATATTGTGCCATATTCTATTGAAGCAAACATCATACTACAACACCAACGGAGTATCATATGCACTGTTTTGAGATTTAAAAAGATTCTATTTACACAATTCAAACTCTATTATTGGTATATTAATCAATAATGTTGATTAGCACATACCCGATCGGTTATTGCTCGAAGTGTCAAAAAGTGAAGGATTCTGCCACGCTTGCCCGAACGAGTACATGCTTCAAAACTGAAACGTAGCTTATACCCGATCGGGTCTTTAGGGACACCCGATCGGGTCCTTCATATTTGTTGAAGATTTTTCTCCAAGTAAATGAATAAAATGCATGTGTAACCAAGAGATTACCTGCAATGGAGTCCGGGTTGGCCCGAGCATCTGCCTCGGTCATTGCATACACCCGTGCTTGGGTCCTCCCTTGGTTAACGGACGCGGCGTTGCTAGCCATGGGTCCGCCCCTTCCCGTGCCGGCCTGAGACGGTCCCGCACGTCCCCTACTAACCGTAGGTCCTTCAATGGCCCCCGATGGACCGCCTCCATTCAACATTGGGCAAGAGGATTTGAGGTGGCTCGTGCTACCGCATTTGTAACACCGGGGTGGTTCATTGCATTTCCCCGCATGGTTCTTGCCGCAATTTGCGCACCTCGGTGACCACGTATTCCCTGCTTTGGCCCCTTTCCCTCCTGAGCCCTTATTCCTTTTCGCCGGTGGCGGCGGTGCCCTGAATGAATTGCCACCCCCGACGTGATGCTTCCGAGAGTGGTCTTGGGGTCCAGAGTTTCCCCATCTTCTCTTCTTCGCCTCCTCGGCGTCCCTCAACTTCCTCTCGTTCCATTGGACTTCCCCAAGGAGCCCTTGATCAACGATCTGGCTAAATGTCATGTTATGATGATAAGTGGCCCGGTCACGGATGTCCAACTGTAGAGCATCCCAAAAATGATTGGCCATACGATTTTCATCCAAGGAGTATTCTGGGATGAATCATGCCAAGTCACAGAACCTTTGTTCCAATTGCCTCACCGAGCAACTGTAATACTTGAGATTTAATTTAAACGGATTAATAGTACTACTCATACCAACAAGATGCATCTCCTTTTAAGGGGAGCTCATCACCTAAGAACTTCAAAGTTAAGCGTGCTTGCACGGGAGTAGTCTTGGGATGGGTGACCCTCCTCGGAAGTTTCTCAGGGCGCGCATGAGTGAGGACAAAGTGCGCGGAAAAGGCTAGTGGCGGTTTGTGAGGACAGTACTAGAGGTCTGGAGTAACTACCTCGGGTCCTGCGGGCCGAGGTGTTACAAATGGTATCAGAGCAACCCTGTGTCAGTGTGCTGATCCGTTGGATATTGGGCGGGCACTTAGCAGGGGAAAAGATTCTGGGATATGATTGAGATTGGTTTATGGGCGCAACGAGGACGTTGCGTTCCTAAGTGGGTGTGATTGTAATACTTGAGATTTAATTTAAACGGATTAATAGTACTACTCATACCAACAAGATGCATCTCTTTTTAAGGGAGCTCATCACCTAAGAACTCCAAAGTTAAGCATGCTTGCACGGGAGTAGTCTTGGGATGGGTGACCCTCCTGGGAAGTTTCTTAGGGCGCGCATGAGTGAGGACAAAGTGCGCGGAAAAGGCTAGTGACGGTTTGTGAGGACAGTACTAGAGGTCTGGAGTAACTACCTCGGGTCTTGGGGACCGGGGTGTTACAGCAACCCTCCTCCTGTTTCAAGTTTGTGTACTCCCTTCTTTTGAGATTGACTTCAAAAGTTGAGTAGTACTGATTATAAAACTCCACTTCGAATTTCTCCCAAGTGGCTTCACCGTGGAACTTCCCTTCCACGCCTTCCCACCACACAGCAGCTACCCCCTCAAGTAGCCTGGTGGCAACCCTCAACTTCACGTCGAGTCCAATTTGCATGTCCCTGGAAGCATCATTCAGCTTCTTAATCCAGTCGGCGACCTCAGAAATGTCGCCCTTGCCATCAAATGACTTGCACCCCAAGGCTCTATCCTCCTTGAGGTACTTGGAGATACGTACCATCGTGTCTCCACCGAATGCCCCAGATGGAGCACTAGAAGCCCCCCGGCTCCCCTGTCTCACGGCTTGCCTAGCCTGTCTAGCTTGGCGCCGCTGCTCTCTCTTTGCCTTATTTTCGAGGTACCATTCTAGTACCTCACTCATACGGTCATAATGAGGATCGTCATCCTCATCTTCTTCATCAAAGTCCTCCCCGTTGTACGGGGTCTCCTCTTGCTCCGTGCTTGGAGCATATGTGAAATCGTCCGGTTCGGTGACCCAAGATGGGTGCACAGAACCGACACGCGTGCTACTTGCTGTCGGCGTTGTAGAACGCCCACGACCCCTGCCTCGGCCTCCTCCTCGGCCTTGGCCCCGGCCTCTACCCCTAGAGGTCCGTGACTCAGCCCGTGTATCGTGTCCGGTGGCCCCCGGTGCACGACCCGTCGGGTTCCTCCTAGTAATCTTGCGTCCACCCTCCATTTCTGAAAGAAATAAGGAATGAGTCATTAGACTCGTTTCAATGTCAATTGACGGATTAGTACAAAAGACACCACTTGGTCCAACATTATGGCCAACAAACTGTTAAGGGTACCGTCTTAACAATAAGAGGTCAATAACTTGGTTTCCAACGGTTCCTTAAGTACAAAAACTTTTGCTCATGGTTTTATTCAAAACTTTTTGAGGATAACCATATTGAGAGGTTAATTATATAGTTTAGAAATCGATGGCTCTGATACCACTTAATTGTCACGCCCAGACAGCATCCGAGCCACGTAGACAACCGCCGTACAACCCGATAAGAACAACAACAGTTCATCCCTATTGAATTGTACAAGGCGTCCCATTGATTCTATTGCCAAACCGATTAGTAAACACATACAATCAACATCAATATCATAATCAAACAAATGCGGAAATAATAATATGTTTGATACTTAGCCACACGTGGCAAACACGGGCACGCAGGCCCCCAACTGTTTTAAGGAAAACATTGTTCAAAAATCCATGAGCAGTTTATAAATTTCAAATATGAATGGAAGCACGAACCATGATGTGAGTTTTCTCGCACTTAAAAAGATTGTAATATAGCGGTGAAAGCACGAGTATCGTCTCCACAGGGACGGTAAAGGGGAATTAAGAATTAACTAAAATCAGCGATAAAAATAAATAAAACAAATGCGGTCGTGCGAGAATTGGTTGCTTGAGAAAACAAAAATTGCAAATAAACGATTAAAAGTAAATGATTGGGTTCTTCTTAATTAACAACGAAGGGAACAGGGATTGATTCCGGGGTAATCAGATTTCTGGCAGATCAGGCTTAATTACATGAATTTAATTTAATTGAGCCTAGCTAATCAATACTAAGTTCTTACCGCTCTCGCGGCGTAGAGTACAATAATTTAGGGGACCAGGCTGATCTCTCATGCGACAGGATCCTAAATTATTGCCAAGACGAACGAGCTTACGACCCCTTAATCGCTACTAATCTCTTAGCGAACGATTAAGTGTGTGTGAATGTGTCCTAGAACAAATTAGATCTCTCTTAATTTATTCTATAAGCAATTGTAATTCTAGTGGCCATTCTAGGTTACAAAAGATATCAATTAAATTATTCATACACAAATTAAATGGCATTCATGCAATTTACACCATCAAGAACCTAACCATACATCATGATTAACCCCTTCATCAACCCCAAATCCCTAATTAAAACTACTCTCTATTCATAATTGAAGAATCAATAGAATTGGGATAAATAGAATTAATTGTCATTAATCAAAAAGTAGGAATTTACAAAGAATGTTAAGGAATTGAAAAACCTGGCTGAAAAAGCTCTCTAATTTCGTCCTTAATCTCTCTCTAAAGTTCCATCCCCCTTAATTAGGGTAATGGGGGTGGTATTAATAGGAAACAAGACAATTTGGGGTGAATTAGGACAGATTTTGGGCACGCACGGCACCACGCACGCGTGCGTGGCGTCCGTGCGTCCGACAGACGTCCGCATAAAAAGGAGGACGCACGCGTGCGTCCCTAGCCACGCACGCGTGCGTGGCTGGCAGTAGGGTAGTCTTCGTTTTCTTCATTGGACGCACGCGTGCGTCCTTGCACGCACGGCCGTGTGTGGCCCTTTTTGTTCCGAATTCTTCGTTTTCTCCCGTTCAAGTCCTCGTTGACGATTGTTGACGATTGTCCCGCCTCCGGGGCGCATGATGAGGAGATGACGGTGGCGGAGGTGCCGGGGGTGTCCAGGAGCCATCTTCTGAGGTCCTGACGGTTTCCCTCCCGGTAGGAACGGCCGTGACGAATTGCACGGCTGACCCGAGGGTGCTTCTGAGGGGTATGACCCCTGAGATTGACAGAGCAGCCCTCGGGGCTGATGATGACCATGCCCTTGAGGACAGGATCCTCCGGTCTTCCCTCACGGTAAGTTTTTGACAGTTTACCGTTTTTACTTTGTGCTAGGAAATAACGTACGACCTTCCTAACTTCTGTATTTTTTGTAGACCTGCATTGCCCTCGGAGAGCAAGCCCGGAGGCTAGAGGAGTGGCATCTTCGCAAGGCTGAGCAGGATGCCAAGATGCAGGAGCTCATCCGCCAGAATTCTGATGCCATCCGGCAGATGGCTATGCTGGAGGAGAGCCTTCGGCAGATGACCCAGCGGGCGGAGGCTGCAGACCGGGGCAAGGCCGAGGCTGAAAGGTCCACAGCTGAGGCCCTTGAGAGAGCTGCTAGGGAGGCCAAGGCCGCCAAGGCGGAGGCCGTCGAGAAAGCCCGAGGGGACGCCATCTCCGGTTTCTTGGCAGGGGGTGGCGAGCAGAGGAGCACAAGCAGTGGCTGTCTTCGGTCGTCGAGTCCTCGGTCGACGAGTGGTGCGATGGGCCCGGTGTGGAGTGGGTTTCCCGAAAGGGTAAACAGTACTATGATGGGGGCGAGTTTTTCACTCAAGCCCTTATCTACCGGAGGATGGCCCGCCACCTGAAGATTGAGCAAAAGGATTTCGACCCGGCAGCATACGGACTTCCCCCCCTGCAGCCAGACGTCCGTGTTCCTCTCCCCTCCGATGTCGAGAGGCTAGACTTGGAAGACACCGAGCTGATGAAGGAGGCCGAGGGTGACGAACCTGAGGCCAGTACAGAAGTTACTTCAAAGCCTTCGGTGGAGACGGCCCCCGGGGATGTTAATTTTGTAATTTCTTAATTCAACATGATATGTTTTGAACAATCCCGTTGTAATGAATGCTTGTATTCCCTTGGCCTTCGGCCCTCTGTACATTTGGATTTCTTTTCTTTGATGAATGAGTACATGCCTTCGGGCTTTTGGTGTATAATGTGTTTCCCTTGACCGTTTTTCTTTGAGTGTATGCCTTCGCCCTTCTGAATGTAGTGCCTTTCGTAGCCCTCGGCTACTAGTAATCTTTAGTCAGTTGAACCTTTCACCGAGGGCGCAATGTTCAGGACTTAGAAATATTTCTAAGTGTTTGTTCATCTGTTGGCCCCCGGCTAATTCCTTCCCCCTGGTTCTGTGTAGCTTTCAAGAGATAACCGGAGGCAAACTGTTTTAGGACTTGGAAGAATTTTTCAAAGTGTTTGAATGCAGTCTAGCCTTCGGTATTTGGGTATCCTTCACTAGATGTATGACCGAGGGTAAGAACTTTTGGGACTTAGAAATTTTTCTAAGTGTAGCATGTATGAAGTAGGAGCCCTCGGGCAGCATGGAGATTTGACCAAGGGTCAACGTATGTAGGAATTAGAAAATTTTTCTAAGTATAGCTTCACCAAGTCTTCAACCGCATGGCCCCTCGGGCAGCATGGAGATTTGACCGAGGGTCAAAATATGTAGGACTTAGAAAATTTTTCTAAGTATAGCTTCACCAAGTCTTCAACCGCATGGCCCCTCGGGCAGCATGGAGATTTGACCGAGGGTCAAAATATGTAGGACTTAGAAAATTTTTCTAAGTGTAGCCATGTGTGAAGTAGGATCCCTCGGGTGAATGTGAGGACCTTGTTTGAGGTATGCCCTCGGTTGGCTGGTGGCTCCACAAGGGGCAAAGCATTTAGGACTTAGATTTTTTTTTTCTAAGTATTTCCTGCTGCTGGCCTTCGTGGGGACCCTTCGGTTGTAGGCGTTGTAGGTTTAGGATAGTTTCCTTTGCCTTGTGATGTTGGCTTGTGGCAATAAAAGCCTTCGGTTGTTTATTATACCCCCTCAGCATGTAGTGAGGTGCCAGAGGTGATTTTTTATTTGGTTTGGCCACATCCGATAGCTTTGTCATATAGTACCCTTCGGGGACGCTTTGAGTTGCTGTTGGCTGAGCCTGTCATGTTTTGTAGTATTTGAGCCTTCGGTTTTAGGTATAGCCGGAGGCAATCCTTGAGTGGACTCAGCCATTTGTTGATGATGTCTGTTGTGAATGGTATCCTTTGTGCTTGTGAACTTCCAGGTACCGAAGGTGTTCCCGTGGGGAGCCCTCGGTATGTTTTTGTGAATTGTTGGAGTGATGTACTCATTGATTTTTCGCCGAGTCTACTTCCCTTCACCACCCCATTTTTTTTTCTTTTTTTTTTTGAGTAGTGAAGGGAAGGCTTCAAGCCTTCAAGAAATTTGGTTTATTGGTAAGGCTTGGCCTATCGGGAGGTAACAGAATACACCATTAGCTCCCCCCTCAGGTTAACCTTCCGAGTTCCGAGGGGATCGAGGGTCGTTTCCTGGGTACAAGATATGGTGGTCTGTAGCCTGCCTCCCCTTGGGGGATGGCGCGGAAAGCGCCTCAGTTTTGAAAGTCGACCCCTCGGCGCTAGACATTGTGTGTGGCCTGCCACACCCTTGGGGTGGTGGCGCGGGGAGCGTTTCGGTTTGGAAGTCGAATCCTGGGCATTTCTCGTGCCTGTCATACCCTTGGGGTGATGACGCGGAAAGCATTCCGTTTTGAAAGTCGAATCCTGGGAATTTCTCATGCATGTCATACCCTTGAGGTGATGACGCGGAAAGCGTTTCAGGGAAGGGTTTTCATTTGCACACTGGTTGCAAATGGCCGGGTGCACTACGTGCTGCCGGCACCGAGAGGTGGCGCCTTCGGTATAGGCGTCCTCGAGGGGTACGGCTTAAGAAACAACACTTGGTGTTTGTTCTGATGTACGGCCCCCGGCACTTGGTACCGAGGGGTATTCTGTGGGAACACTTGGTGTTTCTTCCTACTTGTTGGAGGTGATTGTGTCGTCTACCCTCGGTACTTGGTACCGAGGGGTCTTCTGTGGAAACACTTGGTGTTTCTCCCCGATTATTGAAGGGGATTATGTTATCTACCCTCGGTACTTGGTACCGAAGGGTCTTCTGTGGAAACACTTGGTGTTCCTTCTCATTTGTTGAAAGCTGCTAGTGGCGTGTCCCCCCGGCACCAGGTGCCGAGGGGTTTCTTTTTTGGGGACAGGTGGTTCTTTGTCGTAGGTTATAATATTGTCTACCCTTGGCACTTGGTGCCGAGGGTTCTTCTATGGTGGTGAGGCCTTGGGCCTGGGGGTGAAATGAGGGCTTGGCCCCTGTGATAATCTTGTTCCGTGTTCTCGGTGTCTTCAAAATGCCTTCATTCTTCAGAATTCTTAGGCCTTGGGCCGTAAAATAATACATTCACTAGTTATGAGGGCTTGGCCGCTCTGATGTCATTGATAAAATTTAACTAAGTGATGTACATTCCAGTGCCTAGGGACTTCAGTCCCGTTAGGGCGTTTTAGCTTGTAAGTTCCGGGTTTGATGACGGCTGCCACGATGTAGGGTCCCTCGAACTTTGGTGTCATCTTTCCACCCTCGGTTGGTTGGCTAGCTTCCCTTCTTCGGAGAACATAGTCCCCCACTTGGAATTCCCGGGAGCGAACCTTGGCGTCAATGTAACTTTTTACTTGCCTTCGGTAGTTTTCCGCCCGTATGAAGGCCTGCTCTCGGCGTTCTGAAATCAGGTGGAGGTCGAGGGCCATATTGGCGTCGTTGGCCTCTGGATCATACTGTGTGACCCTTCGGGTTGGAAGAGTTACCTCGGTGGGGGCCTTGGCTTCAAATCCGTAGCAAAGGGAGAAGGGTGTCTCGCCAGTTGCCCGCCGAGGGGTGGTACGGTAGGCCCATAAGATGTTTTGGAGTTCTTCTACCCAGCCACCCCCCTCGGCCTCCAGTTTCTTCTTTAGGCCTTCGAGCAAGGTCGTGTTGGCGTTCTCCACTTGACTGTTGCCCTGAGGGTAAGCAACGGATGAGAAGGTGTGTTTGATGCCCCATGCCTCTAGGAGGGCACAGAAGGGGGCTGCCTCAAACTGAGTCCCATTGTCGAAGATGATTTGCTGAGGGACACCAAACCTGGTGAGGATGTTTTTGAGAACAAAATGACGGCACCTGGCCTCAGTGATGCTGGCGAGAGGCTCAGCTTCCACCCATTTGGTGAAGTAATCGATGGCGACGATGATGTATCTGTTGTTGGAGGTACCCCTCGGTAGAGGGCCCACGAGGTCTATGCCCCATCGAGCGAAGGGTATGGATGTGCTGATGGGGGCATAGTTGACCGCTGGCCTGCCGGGGGCTTTCTGGAAGTGTTGGCATGCGGGACACCTCCGGGCAAGATCTGCACAATCCCGGGCCATCGTAGGCGAGAAGTAGCCCTGGATTATTAGCCTTCGGGACATGGAGAAGGGTCCCTGGTGAGCTGAGCAAGTGCCACTGTGTACTTCCTCCATTGCTACTTCGGCTTCATCTTGATGGAGGCACCGAAGCAACGTCCCGTTGTAGGACCTTTTGTAAAGTCCTCCTGTCTTTGCCAGCTTGGCGCGGGCCTCATCCTCGGGCAGTTGCCCTGTGGTGATGAAGGCAACAATGTCCGAGATCCAGTCCTCCTGTCTTTGTTGTATATCCATGACGGGGCTAGCATGTATGCTAGAGAGGCTGAGTTCTTCTACTTTGGCAATCTTCGAGATATGCTCAGGGGATTCTGCCGAGAGCTTTGATAAAATGTCGGCCTCGGAGTTTTGAGCCCTCGGTATTTGAGTAAGAGAGTGTGCCTCAAATACCTTAAGCAACTCCTTGGCCGCCTCCTTGTATTGCTTCATTCTCCCTTCCTTGTCTTCGTACTCCCCGGAGATTTGGCCGACGACTAACTTGGAGTCGCACTTGACATGGATTTGTCGGGCCTTCATGTTAGCTGCCAGACGAAGGCCACAGAGGAGAGCCTCGTATTCAGCTTCATTGTTGGAGACTTTGAAGGTGAAACGGACTGCATAATAGGCCCGGAAGCCCTCGGGTGAGATGAGAACCACCCCTCCTCCGCATGCCTTGATGGCGGAGGAGCCGTCGGTGTAGAGGGTCCACCAGTCATCTGAAGGGGCCGAGGACTCCTCGTCCGTGGCTGCCCTTACCGTACACTCCGTCACGAAGTCCGCTAGGGCTTGGCCCTTGATGGCGGGCCTAGGACGGATGTCGATGTTGTATTGGCTCAAGAAGACAACCCATTTTACCATTCGGGAGGAGCTAGTGGGGCTCCTCATCAAGGCGCCGAGGGGTTGGTGAGTGAGGACCTGGACTGGGTGAGCCTGGAAGTAATGGCCCAACTTCTTGACGGTCCACACGATAGCCAACACCGTCTTTTCCACGGGGGAGTACCGGAGCTCCGCTTCCCTGAGGGTCTTGCTAACATAGAAGATGGCATGCTGGATGCCATCCTCTTCACGAATGAGTACTGAGCTGATGGCAGTCGGGCTAACACCCAAGTAGAGGTACATGATCTCCCCTACCTTGGGTTTAGAGAGAACAGGGGGTGAAGATAAGTACCGTTTCAGCTCCTCGAATGCCCCCTGACATTCTGAAGTCCACTGGAAACCGGCGGTTTTCCTCATGATCTGGAAGAAGGGTAAGGACTTCTCCGCCGATTTTGATAAGAAGCGGTTGAGGGCTGCCAGGCGGCCCGTCAACCGTTGGACCTCCTTCATGTTGCGTGGGGGCTCCATGTTGATGATGGCCTGGATTTTCTCGGGGTTGGCCTCAATACCCCTTCGGCTAACCATGTAGCCCAGGAATTTTCCCCCTGGACGCCGAAGGTACACTTCTTCAGGTTCAGCCGAAGGCTAAACTTCTGCATGATGGCGAAGATCTCCCTCAGGTCGTCAGCATGGTTTGCTGACTGTTTGCTTTTGACGATCATATCGTCAACATATGCCTCCATGGTGCGCCCTAGGACAGCTTGAAATACCCTGGCCACCATCCGAGTGTAGGTGGCGCCTGAGTTCTTTAGGCCGAAGGCCATGACAAGGTAGCAGAAGATGCCCTCGGGAGTCATGAAGGCTGTTTTTCAGCGTCTTCCTCATGCATGTATATTTGGTGATATCCGCGGAATGCGTCAAGGAATGACATGATCTCACACCCCGCGGTTTCATCCACAAGTTGATCAATATTTGGCAAAGGAAAGGGGTCCATGGGACATGCCTTGTTGAGATCCGTGTAGTCCACGCACATGCGGAATGAGGGCGGTTTCTGTGTGAGGACTACGTTTGCCAGCCATGAGGGGTACTTCACATCCTTAATGTGCTTGATAGAGAGGAGCATGGCGACCTCCTTCTTCACAAATTTCCTCCTCTCGGCCGAGAGGGGTCTCCTCCGCTGCTGTACTGGTTTGGCCGAAGGGTCCACCGAGAGGTGGTGGGTGATGACCCTTCGGCTGATCCCCGGCATGTCCTCCGGCCCCATGCAAAAACAACGGAGTAGGTGCGGAGGGCGCTGATGATGCCGGTCTTCAAATCTTCGGGGAGCTTGGCTCCAATCTTCACGACTCTCTCCGGCTTGGCCGGATCGAGCGCGAAGTCTTCTACCTCCTCGGCTGGTTCAGCCCTCGGCCTCCTTTCTTCCGCTTCCACAGTTCCGGTGATGGTGTCAACGCGGAACTCTGTCTTGCTAACCTTCTTTGTAACTTGAAGGTAACAAGCGTGGGCAAGCTTTTGGTTCCCCCTTGAGTAACCGATTCCCCCCTCGGCTGGGAACTTGAGGCAGAGGTGCCTCATGGAGATGACGGCTTCGAGGTCCTCGATGGCTGGCCGGCCGAGGATGATGTTGTGGGCGCAGTCGATGTTGACGACGACGAACTCCACTTCGAGATTGGCTCTATGGAGGCCGTCGCCTAAGATTACCGGGAGGGTTATGACCCCCTCGGAATCAATGGTGTCGCCGGTGAAGCCGGCAAGAGGGGTCTTGATGGGCCGAAGGGACCCCCTCTCCAGATGCAGCTCTCTGAAGGTGCTGAGGTACATTACATTGACGGAGCTGCCCGTGTCAATGTAAGTTCTGTGAATAATGGTGACGTTGATCTCTGCACGGATGACGAGGGCATCCCTGTGTGGGGAGGATACTGGGGGGAGATTAGCGTTAGTGAAGACAATGGGTTCCTCCCACAGCCACTTTACTGGGGCATATGAGTGACTTCCCCCACGTAAAGTGATTGAGCCCACTTCTTTCGTTGACTCGTAGAGTCACCCCCGGTATTTCCCCCCGTGATCATGAGGATATGGCGTTTCTTTTCTTGGTACCGGGGGTACTCCTCCTCCTCTTCCTCCAGATTTCCAATCTCCCTCTTCTTGCTGAGGGGGATGGTGTTGGGGTTGACCCATGCATTCGCTCTCGCAGTTTGCCCTCGGGTGGCCCCTGATGAGGGGGGCCTTGCTGCTGAGGGCCCTGGACAAACTGGGACAGATGGACAGCTTGTATCAATCTCTCGATGGCCGTCTTCAGCTGATGGCAATCATCGGTCTTGTGCCCCTGGTGTCGGTGGAAACGACAGTAGGGGTAGTTTGGATTGATGGCAAATACTTCCGAGGGCGCGCGTGAATCTCGCTCCACGAGGCCCCTCTCCTCAGCAAAATCCAGGATGACGCTGACGGGGTGCGTCAATGGTGTCCGAGGGTGCTCCAGGAGGACAGGTTGTGGCCTAGCCCTCGGGTTCCCCTTGTAGCCTCCTCCGGGCTTGGCTTGGCCATGCCGGGGGCGATCAACGGAGGGGACAGAATCCTTGGGATGATTGCGGGGAGCCCCCGGCCCCTGGTTACCTTTGTCGTCTGGCCGAGGGCGTTGCTGATCTGGGACATGGTGGCATTTCTCCACCTCCTCGGCCTCAGCGTACCGGTCCCCCCGCTGTAGGGCCCTTATATAATCGCGGGGGGGGGGGGGGGGGGGGTTCGATGATGAGGCTCTTTGAGAAGTTCCCGGGGCGGAGTACAGTTTGTAGGAGGGCCAGGAGGGTCCCGTCGTCAGCGCCATCAACTTTATCAGCCTCCGTCCTCCAGCGCTCCAGGAAGTCCCGAAGGGTCTCCTCCTTCTTCTGACTCACTGTTAGTAAGTGGGAGAAGTGTTTTCTTGGGCGGCGCCTCCCCGCAAATTGCGTCAAGAATCGCTGGGCGAGTTCTTGCCATGAGTCAATGCAGCCCTCGGGCAATCAATTGAACCATTCGTAAGCTGGCCCCTCTAGGGTGGAGAGGAACCAGCGGCACAAATATTCATCCGATGCCCCCACCATCATCATGCTGTTTTGATACCTGCTGTAGTGCTCTTGGGGGTCAGTCTTTCCGTCATAGGGCTTGATGAGCTGCCCTCGGTATTTCTCCGGGATCCGGGCCGCCAATACCCTTGGGGTAAATGGTGTCCGGGTTCGGAGCTGTATGGTGGGTTCCCCGGAGCCCTCGGCTATCTTCTTCTGCATTTCTTCCATCTTGGCCATCATCGCCTCATACTTGAGGTCTGTATGAGGGGCGGAAGTGGTGGCGTGGGCTCTGGTGGCCTCCATCTCGTCAAGCCGACGCTGGAGGGCCGCAATGATTTCGTCCCGGGGGTCCTTCGGGAGAGCCTCCGCCCCCTGCGAATGGACCCGGGCCGAGTGGGCCTGGTTGATTTGGTGGCGTGCGTCGTCGGCATGGAGAGGTGCCTTGCCCTTGTCCTGAGGGGGGACGCCTTTCATTGGCCCTGGAGACGGACCCGCCACTTTCCTGAGGCCTTTGTAACGCCTTCCCCCCCGAGGCAGTCTTGGACCCCTCGGCGGTCTTGCGCCCCTCCGAGTCTCTCGAGGGCGGAAGTCCGGATTGTTCCTTGTTCACGTTGTGGCGGTCCCGAAACTAGACTTCCTGGGAGGCCGTGTCTTGGGCCACGACCCCCTCGGAGTTCCCCATCTGGAGGACCGGGTTACCGAGGGGTCGTGGATGAGGGGGAGGCATAATATTCTCCCCCACCTGAGGTTGGAGGGGAACCAAAGTGCCGAAGGCACCCGGGTTCTGGGTGAGCGTCTGGATGAAGGCGGAGAGCGCTGATTGCACGTCAATTGTGATGACCGGAGGGCTAATTTGATTTTCGCTTCGGTCCTTTTTCTTGGCCTCGATGCCGAGGCGGGCATCAGGGGCATTTTGTTGAATCTGCTGGCGTAGGTCGACAGCCGTCTGGTCCAACCCGGCGATGATGCCGCCCCCGGGAGCCCTGTTGGAGGCTTCGGGGATGTCGACCTCGCCGAGGGCCAGGTTCCTGTCCTCTACATTCTTGGAGTTGGCACGAGTTGTTCTCACCATTTTAGAAGGGTGTTTTGTGTTTGGTCGAGCGGGAGGGTTTCTTACTTGATTGTTCGAGCTCTCAACGAGAGCACCAAATGATGGATAGTGTACCCGGGGGGTAGCTTATCCGAGGGGTTATCACGGGGAATAACAAGAGAGAAGTCAGAGCAATTAAGTATAGAGAGAGAGAAAGTATATTGTAAAGTGTTCAGCGTTTTCAGCGTGTTATAAATGGGGAAATGGGTGCTATTTATAGTAGCAATAAATGCCAGACAGGGACACATGTCAAGCGTCTATTGGCCGAGAGGTCACCTCAACTGGTTGGCGCTGGCAACCGCATGTGGCCACATTTAATGCGGCTGTTGGATGGGACGTTGTACAGGGTACGGTGATCCATACGCATGTGGAGCGGATATTATGTCGGGAAAGGTGCCCTCAGCTGTAGAGGACTAGCCGAGGGCTCTGAGTACCGGGGACCCCCTTGGTGCCGAGGGCTCCAGGTGCCGAGGGCTCCAGGTGCCGAGGGCTATTGATTTTCGCCGTTTTTCCCAGTAACTTTGTTTTGCTGTCTTGGCCCTCCTGTGAGAGTTAGAGCCGAAGGCACCCCCGGTGCGCATTTGTGGGCTGCTTGGTATCTTGGGCACCGTGATTTGGGCCTGTTGTGTTTCCTGGGCCTATTGGGCCTTTATTGGAGTAGTAGGAGTCTGTGGGCCGGGGGTTCCCGGGCCATATACTCCATCATATATATATATATATATATATATATATATATATGACTCATCCACCCGATGATACATACTATATATATATTTGTAAAATACTCAACCCGTAGGTCATTTCATTTAAAGAGTCTTTTAGAGATAAAGTTCTTACCTGACTTTTCTCACTCCTTTACCGGATGCCTAGCTCACGAGTTATAGTCTACCTTCGATTCATACTACCGAGTGTTTTAGGATCATTTACCGTCCAAGGCACTCAACCCAACCTGGAGTATTTAGGATCATTTACCGTCCAAGGGTACTCGGTCCCACCTGGAGTATTCTGGATCATTTACCGTCCAAGGGTACTCGACCCCACCTGGAGTATTCTGGATCCCCAGTCTATTCTCTACCAAATCCTAACCTGGATATGGCTAACCTTTCATTCCTTTAACTATGAACAATGCCTAGCCCTATAGTCTTATAACAATCCTTAGGAACCAACGTGGGCGGGTCCCACCTGAACGGCCCATGTTAACCTACTCAAAACTGCCCGTTTTGAGCATAAACCAATACTCGATCGAGTATCTACCCATACTCGGTTGAGTACAGGAGACAGTAGCCCACAAAGCTAATTTTCAATGTATACTCGATCGAGTATCTACCCATACTCGATCGGGTATAGGAGGCAATAGCCCCCTGGGGCAATTCTTCAGCAAATACCCGGTCGGGTATGTGTCAATACCCGGTCGGGTATGGCAGTTGACTTGGCGGTCAACGCCCGTTTGACCACCCAAACGGAGTCCGATTAGCGTGAAATTTTATACACATATACTTCTTGACGTCCTTGCTTCAAAAATACCATTTTAGATCCCTGGAACATCACACATAATAAGTTATCACATTTTTAATCACCAAACCTACATAACATGCTTTTCAACTATGTTTTATGTATAATCATGGCATAAGCAAACACTTGGTTATCTTTAATCATTCCACAAAAAATATCCTTGATTACTTTAGGTAATCTCATGACTCACGCAAAAGTTATAAAGCATAAAGCCGTCTTCTCACCTTAATGAAGCTTATGAAGTTCTAACCTTCCCGATTTAGCTCCGGCAAAACTCCGGCGAACTTCAATGAACTCCGGCGACAACTCCGGCGATCCTTTCAACTCCGTGAAAGTTCCTTGAATACCTTAGACAAGTTACTAACAAGGTTTTATCATCATAAAACCCATAGTAATACAAATAACCTCAAAAAGGTTATTTTCCGGCGAACCAGTCACTTTGGCTTCTAAGTCCGTTCTTGGACTTAGAACTACCTTCCAACCCCTCATTCTACACTTCCTAACGTGTAGAACAATCCTAGGGTGTGAAATATGATTGAATAATCATATAAGAGGATTGAAGAACAAGAAATGGGATTAATGGAGTCATTACCTTGTAAATCTCAAGTTTTCCTCCCTAACCTCCTCTTTTCTCTTCTTTCTTCCCTTCCTTCTTCCTCTCCTTGCTTTGTGCGGATATGGATGGCAAAGATGGAGGATTACAGAGCTTCTCTCACCTTACTTGAGGGATGAGCCGAGCTGGGGGTGTATGGTTGATTGAGAATGCCTTTTTGGCATTTCTCACAAAGATGACATGGGGGAGGGTCCATTCCATTTGTTGGTTTGGCCTTCAGTCATTTCTTGCTCAATTCCCACAAGGTTGTGCGGCTCCCTTACCCTCCTTGCAGAGCTAAAAACGTGGGTTGGCCCTCTGTGACACCTTAAAATTTTAAAATAGAAACGTAAAGTTAAAATAAAATAAAAATAAAACAAATATAAAATATCTGATAAAAACAAACCAGATATAATTTATCTCATAAAGATACATGGTGAAAATAAAACAAAGTAGAAATGATACACCTAATTACATAATATGTAGGCTATACTACACATGTAAATAATATTTACTCCTACGTAACTAAGCACACTCGATGCATACATGCCAAACATACATCATGCATGATGCATGCGGCTTACTATACAACATAATACACATATATGATATACTCCGTACTTAATTACTTATATATGACATACATAATATACATACATATTACTTAATCATGCAACGACAACACATATAGCTTATACGTATATACATACTTAGTACTTACAATTACCCCTTAATCATACATTCATATAACACTTATACGAATAAAAGTTTCAACACCCAAACGGACCAACATAATGATGATCATTATATGAATTTAAAGCTTATAACGGACAAATGTGAACCATCAGGGATCACCTGCGTTATATTTTTTTTCTTTCATTCCCAAGCCGCAATGATAAACGTATGTATATATATACACTCAAAAATCCAACCCAACGATATACTAAAAACCGAGCCCTGAAAACACTTCCCAAACCTTCCCCTTCGTGAGAGGAATCCAACGGAGGAAGAATCGTTGAAAACGGTCGTGAAACGAGGGAGAAACAGCTCGCCGGAGTTTCGCCGGGGAAACTTTCCCGACTGGAAACGGAGGAGCAGGAACCGCCATCGCCGCCGCCAACCCTTCACCGACCTTCGCCGTCCCGAGAGGAGTGCACCGCTACCTCCGTTGGCCGTTTTCGTCAAGGTAGGTCCCTCCCCCCCCCCCCTTCTTGGCCGTTTTTCCGGCGAACTGAGGAAGAAGACGACCCAGCCTTGCTGGGTCAGTCTTTTGGGCCGGCTGAATTCTGTTTTTTTTTTATTATTTGGGCCAGTTCGGCCCAGTTGCAATAAAAATTAAAAATAAAATAGTAAATGAAATAAATAAAATCTGGAAAAATATAAATTAAATACCTGGTGTGATTATACATATTCAGACCAACCAGAATCGAAAAATAATATTTTTAGCTATTTTTATTTGATTTAATGGTAATTGGGCCAATTTGTACACAATTAGTAAATAAATAAGTAAATGGCGAAATTAATTATGAAATAAATATTGGAGTAAACTAGGATAAATATAAGACTAACTAAGACATTATGGACCATTTATAATTAATAAAAATTAATATTAGCATATTTAATTGTGAATGGACCGGTTATTTGATATACGAAAATAATTGAATAATTAAGGAAAATGAATTATAAAATAAATAATTGGACAACCTAAGCCAAATGTAGAACCAAAATATAGTTATGGACGGTTATTAATTTATAAAGTCGACCCTTGGCTATTTTATTAAATTGGACCATATAAAGCTAATTAAGTAATTAAATAATAAAATTTTTATTATCGATGAAATGAATTTATAGTTTAATATTCATTAAAGAATATTATATTAAAATAATTATTTGGACTTGGTATCATAATTAGATTAAATAAGTTGGTAGATTTTGTTTTCACTAATTATTGGACTAATTAAGGTAGAGTAATATAAAATTTGCATAATTACGGACTTTAAAATATTAAATATTTAAGTCATTAATAAAATCAAAATATGTTAGTTAATTCGGATTTATTAATGCTAATAATGTTAATATGAACTAATTTCGATATTTGATTAGTTAGATTAAAAATAATTCGGATATAATATTAAGACATACCAAATGCTTTAGGAGTTGAGTAAATAAAAAGATGATTATTAAATTAGAAATTTGATATTGTAATTAATTATATTCGTATTTAAGTATTTTAATTAACGACTGAATTAATAAGGTAATTTAATTAATAAGAAGTGATTAACGCGGATAATAAAATAATTGAATTAGTGAATTCGAAAAATAAAATAAAAGGGTAAAAATCGAGTAAAATAATTATTAAAGAGTAAGTGACTAATTATATCATCTTAATTAAAAAGGTGATTAATTAGAGACCGGAGTAGAAGAAGAGAATTAGGAGCACCCGGACTAGAGGTAAGTTTCTCTGTCAATCCAAAAATCGTTTCCTCGTATTATATATGTATTATGGGATACGTGATTTTAAGTGTGAAGTATGATTTTTATGCATGTGATTCTGAGACGATTCGTGAAACTAAGTGCTTTTGGGGGTAAATATTTTATCTAAATATTGTTAAAAGTAGTTTGAGAAGTTGAGAAATATTTTGAAGTATATTAAGTCAAGATAAAAGAATGATTTCATAAGAGGTGAGCACCACGGGAGAAATCCGTGGTGTCGGTTTTCCACGTCCGGATAAATGTGGAGGGTGATTAGGTTTGCTACTACTAAGAAGTACAGTTTGAGTTTAAAGTGATATTTGGATCGATGATCCCTTTTAAGAAGAAGTTATGGTAGTAGTAATCCCTAATCATTCAAGATATCTTATTCAGGGGTAGTTGGTAGACTGAGTCCCGACTACTCGTTACGACTTACTACTCGGAGGGCTTGGAATCCCTTTTAGGGGGTGTGCACACTTAAGGTAGTCGTTTCGTTTCCAACAGAGCAATTGTGGTACCGACACTTGTTCGGGGTGGCCGTCCGTAACCACGGTCCACCGGGCTCTACCGAAAGGTTGAGCACCGCCCTTCTAAATTACTAGGAAGTTAGAGAAGAAGTGATTTTTGAGGAAATCAAAGAGAAGGGTTATTATGAAGTTTTATAGAGAAGTTGAGGATTTTTTGTAAAGAAGTAGTCTGGAGAAAAATCAAAGTGAAAAGAATTTCGATGTTGTGAGTATTTTTATATATTACTATATAAAAAATCTATTTTAGTCAAACATGATTATTTTACGGGGTTGGGTAGTACTTACTTAGCTCTAAAGCTAATTTTTGTTTTCTTTTCTTTGTTGTGTTTCTGCACTTTATTTGTGCAGGTGAGGATGATTTTGTCGATTGATGATTGCTTGCATGGCCCGAGAGCGAATCAGAAGTCACCTTAGTTATACTAGTCATGAAATAAACATTTACTTTACAAACACTTTATTTTTATTAAATTAGTTGTTATGTTTTAGTTGCCTGTGCATCTGGTGGAGAGATGACCGGATGTGGCGGTAACACCCATTTCCCTTATTAAGACTTCCGATGTACCTTCTCTAAATTTTCATTATCAATAAGTAAAAGGTTTATCTCAATTAAATGTATTTTTGGGCGGGAAAAACGGGGGTGTTACAAATTGGTATCAGAGCCTTTGGTTTTCCCGAAAGGACTAGAACACGAGGTAATAGGTCGTAGGGAGAAATTCTGTCACAAAGACGATAACAGTCTAAGCTGGTTGGTGCATAATTGAGCCTCCGCGCTCGTCCAACTAACTGGGAATTTCTCCTTGTGCTGAAACTTCGTTGTTCGAAATCTTTGACGAAAACTATGGGTTTGATGCGGGATTTTCAAGAAAATGTTTTCCTAAAATTAGGAGAATGAATATACTAGGAAAGAGGCCTTTTAGGAACGCGGTGAGAGGGAGAAACCTTGCGAAGTTATTGAGTTATGAAGTGCATGGGATTCATGCCTCTGTGAAGTATGTAAAATATTTGATACGCTATGTGTACTATTTGTTCTAAGAATCTGAAGTTAGTAGAGAATTTGTATAGAATCCTTATGTATGCATTAATACTTAGTACGGGCTTTTCTTTATTAAGAAACATGCCGCCAAGAAGAAACCCCCATGTGACCCCAACTGTTGAGGAGTTGGCTCAAACTATTCGGCAGATGGCGCAACACATCGGAGCAGCTCAAACCCATAACCAAGGGGTTGACTATGCAGCGCGCGTAGCCGGAAGGAACCCCCCAAAATACCTGGGGGAGGAGGATCATCTGATTCTAGAAGACTGGATCCGAATCTTCGACAAGCTCTTTGATTCGCTCAACTGCCCGTTAGAGCAGCGGGTAAACATAGCGGTGTACTACTTGCACCAAGAGGCGGATCATTGGTGGGCTGCCACCGGGACAACTCTGCTCGAGCAACCGGAATTTTGTTGGGAAAACTTCAAGATAGCCCTACGCGACCGTTTCTATCCGGACCATGTGAAAGAGGCAAACTATGATGAGTTTGTCAACTTCAAGCAAGGAGATTTAACCGTCCAAGAGTACCACACGAAGTTTGTCCAACTGGCCCGCTTCGCCAAAGAGCTGGTATCCACTGAGGCCAGCATGACCAGAAGGTTTGTGAATGGGCTGAACTTTGGCGCCCAAAAGTTCGTAACCGTGGCAGAGCCGCGGAACATGAATGAGGCGTACCGGAAGGCCGGGAAGTACTACATGGTACATCAGAAGGAGAGGGAGGCGCAGAAGAGAGACCGGAAGATTGCCGAGGTAGAACAGCAGCACAAGAAGGCCCGAACTGACCGCCCAGATCCAAGACAAAACAACCAAAACGGTAGAACCTTTCAAGGCCAGGGTCAGGGAAGGAATCAGCCCGCTCAGGTACGGCACTACAAATGCAAACTGTGCCCAAATAACCATCCCGGGAAGGATTGTGCGGGAAATGCGGTGAGATGTTACAACTGTAATCTCATGGGGCATCGGGCATATGAGTGCCGGAAACCTCCGGGCCAGGGTCAAAACCAAGGGAACAACCAAACTGGGGGCGGGAATAATCACGCTAACATCAAACGTGGTAATCCCGGTAATCGCCCAGTGGAGGCTAACCGAAACCAAGGCCCGGGAGGGCAAAACAACACTCAAGGCCGCATCTACGTCATGAACCAGGCACAAGCAAATGCACACGATGTGATGACAGGTACCTTTCTTGTAAACTCCAAACCTGCTTATGTGCTGTTTGATTCATATGCGTCCCACAGCTTCATAGCATCAAAATTCGTGGAAAGGACAAAGCTAGAAGCTACCACTAAGCTTAGTCTTAACGTAAAAACGGCCTCCAACCAAGTGGTAGCATGTGGGAGTGTTTTCTCTAACGTTCCCATAGTCATATCCGATACCGAACTACCCGGAGATCTAATCCAATTTGACCTGGAGGATATCGACGTGGTGTTGGGTATGGACTGGCTAGGGAAATATAAAGCCAAAATCCTATGAGACGAGCAAAAAGTGGTCTTGAGAGGACCCAATAAAAAACGTGTATCCTACAAAGCAGTTACATCTAAACCGGGAGTGAAGCTAGCCACAATGCAACAAGTCAAACGATATGCCCGAAAGGGGTATGAAGTTTACTTGTGCAGGATCAAAGACTTGAACTCCGAGGACCCGACCATTGACCAAATCCCAGTGGTCAATGAGTTTCCGGATGTATTCCCAGAAGAGATTCCAGGGATTCCACCGGAGAGGGAAGTCGAGTTTTCAATCGACCTTCTACCGGGCACCGCACCCATCTCAAAGGCACCATACCGAATGGCACCGAAGGAGATGCAAGAACTGAAAGAACAACTTGAAGAATTATTGGAGAAAGGCTACATCAAACCGAGTATCTCACCTTGGGGTGCTCCGGTCTTGTTTGTGAAGAAGAAGGATGGGAGTCTGAGACTCTGCATTGACTATAGGGAGCTGAATAAAGCGACCATCAAGAACAAATACATGCTGCCTCGCATTGATGACCTCTTTGATCAATTGAGGGGAGATAGCACGTTTTCCAAAGTTGATTTAAGGTCCGGGTACCATCAAGTGAGAATTTCTGAAAAAGATATCCCGAAGACGGCCTTTCGAACGAGGTACGGACACTATGAGTTCACCGTAATGCCGTTTGGCCTCACCAATGCACCTGCGGTATTTATGGACCTCATGAACTGTGTGTTCCGACCCTACCTCGATCTGTTCATTGTGATGTTCATTGACGACATCCTGGTGTACTCCAAGACACCAACTGAGCATGAAGAACATCTGAGGATAGCACTGCAAACTTTGAGAGAGAATCAACTATATGCCAAACTCTCAAAGTGTGATTTCTGGAGGGACCAAGTAGCATTCTTGGGCCACATCATCACCCGAGAAGGGGTATCCGTTGACCCGTCAAAGGTTGAAGCAGTGATTGACTGGCCTGCGCCCAAAACCGTGACGGAGGTCTGGAGCTTTTTAGGGTTGGCGGGCTATTATCGTAGATTCGTGAAGGATTTCTCAAAGATAGCAAAGCCTTTGACTAATCTCACGAAGAAGACTACGAAGTTCATATGGAGTGAAGAATGCAAACAAGCTTTCCAAGAGCTAAAGCAAAGGTTAACAACCGCGCCTGTCTTGACCCTACCGTCCGGTACCGAGGGGTTCGAGATCTACACCGATGCTTGTTTAAAAGGGTTGGGTTGCGTATTGATGCAAAATGGCAAGGTGGTGGCCTATGCATCAAGGCAACTAAAGACACATGAGGTCAACTATCCGACTCATGACTTAGAACTGGCAGCGGTTATCTTTGCTCTAAAGCTGTGGAGGCACTATCTCTATGGGGTACACTGTAAAGTTTACACCGATCACAAGAGCCTGAAGTACATCTTCACCCAAAAGGAGCTTAACATGAGACAGAGACGCTGGCTAGAACTCGTCAAAGACTATGACTTGGAGATCCAATATCATGAAGGCAAAGCAAACGTAGTTGCCGATGCGCTGAGCCGGAAATCAACCCACTCCTTCAAAGCAGCATGGGTACTACCTGATGAACTTTACCGGGACTTTCAAAAGCTAGACTTGGAAGTTCGGGATTTCGGAGAAGTAGAGCGGGAAACACGGTTACTCACCATGATCGTTACCCCATCTATCTTCGACGAAATTCGTGAAGGGCAGCCTGGAGACATAAAGCTAGACCGAATCCGAGCAGGTATGACAAATGGCGTGAACGGTCCGTTCAAACTGCACGAGGACGGGAGTATTCGGCACAAAGGAAGGTGGTGTATCCCGATGAAATGTGAAGAACTTAAAAGGAAAATTCTGGAGGAAGGGCACAACACGCCTTACTCGGTACACCCTGGGGGCGATAAACTCTATAAAGACATCAAAAAGAATTTTTGGTGGCCAAAGATGAAGAAAGAGGTAGCCGAGTTCGTGGCCCGATGCTTAAACTGTCAGAAGGTGAAAGCCGAACGTTGCAAGCCCAAGGGACTCGTACAATCCTTGGAAGTACCAAAGTGGAAGTGGGATTCCATCTCCATGGACTTTGTTGGGGGCTTACCCCTAACCAAGTCTGGCAAAGACAAGGTTTGGGTCATAGTTGATCGGTTAACAAAGACCGCTCGCTTTATCCCAATGAACGAAACTTGGAGCATGGAGAAATTAGCCCGAGCCTACATCAAACACGTGGTTAAGTACCATGGAGTTCCACAAGACATCATTTCTGACCGTGACTCTAGATTTCTATCTCAATTCTGGAAGGAATTGCAAGCCACCATGGGGACGAGGCTGAAGTTGAGTACTGCCTTTCACCCGATGACCGATGGACAGACGGAACGAACCATCCAAACACTCGAGGACATGCTGAGAGCATGTATGTTAGACCTACAAGGGTCGTGGGACGAACACTTAGACTTAATAGAGTTTTCGTACAACAATAGCTACCACGCCAGTATCAAAATGGCCCCGTACGAAGCTCTATATGGTCAAAAGTGTAGAAGCCCACTATGCTGGGGTGACATGGAAGATCAAGTGGTGTTAGGGCCGGATTACCTCCAAGACACCATAGAGAAAGTGAAGACGATTCAAGCAAGGATGAAAGCTGCACAAGATCGTCAGAAGTCTTATGCAGACCTGAGAAGGAAGCCAGCAGAATTTGAAGCGGGAGAAAAAGTCCTACTCAGAGTCTCCCCAACCAAGGGAGTAATGAGGTTTGGAAAGAAGGGAAAGCTAAGCCCGAGGTTCATTGGCCCATATGACATCCTCGAGCGAGTGGGAAGAGTGGCATATCGGCTAGCTCTACCCACCGAGTTGGCTAAGGTATAACATACTATAACCGCTCGTTAAGTGAATACCTTAGTAGATATCTCTCAAATCCTAAAGTGTGCTATGCGTAAGTACACAATGTTTTCCATATCTCCCAATTAAAGAAGTATGTCCGCGACGAATCCCATAAGCAAACACTTGGTTATCTTTAATCATTCCACAAAAAATATCCTTGATTACTTTAGGTAATCTCATGACTCACGCAAAAGTTATAAAGCATAAAGCCGTCTTCTCACCTTAATGAAGCTTATGAAGTTCTAGCCTTCCCGATTTAGCTCCGGCAAAACTCCGGCGAACTTCAACGAACTCCGGCGACAACTCCGGCGATCCTTTCAACTCCGTGAAAGTTCCTTGAATACCTTAGACAAGTTACTAACAAGGTTTTATCATCATAAAACCCATAGTAATACAAATAACCTCAAAAAGGTTATTTTCCGGCGAACCAGTCACTTTGGCTTCTAAGTCCGTTCTTGGACTTAGAACTACCTTCCAACCCCTCATTCTACACTTCCTAACGTGTAGAACAATCCTAGGGTGTGAAATATGATTGAATAATCATATAAGAGGATTGAAGAACAAGAAATGGGATTAATGGAGTCATTACCTTGTAAATCTCAAGTTTTCCTCCCTAACCTCCTCCTTTCTCTTCTTTCTTCCCTTCCTTCTTCCTCTCCTTGCTTTGTGCGGATATGGATGGCAAAGATGGAGGATTACAGAGCTTCTCTCACCTTACTTGAGGGATGAGCCGAGCTGGGGGTGTATGGTTGATTGAGAATGCCTTTTTGGCATTTCTCACAAAGATGACATGGGGGAGGGTCCATTCCATTTGTTGGTTTGGCCTTCAGTCATTTCTTGCTCAATTCCCACAAGGTTGTGCGGCTCCCTTACCCTCCTTGCAGAGCTAAAAACGTGGGTTGGCCCTCTGTGACACCTTAAAATTTTAAAATAGAAACGTAAAGTTAAAATAAAATAAAAATAAAACAAATATAAAATATCTGATAAAAACAAACCAGATATAATTTATCTCATAAAGATACATGGTGAAAATAAAACAAAGTAGAAATGATACACCTAATTACATAATATGTAGGCTATACTACACATGTAAATAATATTTACTCCTACGTAACTAAGCACACTCGATGCATACATGCCAAACATACATCATGCATGATGCATGCGGCGTACTATACAACATAATACACATATATGATATACTCCGTACTTAATTACTTATACGTATATACATACTTAGTACTTACAATTACCCCTTAATCATACATTCATATAACACTTATACGAATAAAAGTTTCAACACCCAAACGGACCAACATAATGATGATCATTATATGAATTTAAAGCTTATAACGGACAAATGTGAACCATCAGGGATCACCTGCGTTATATTTTTTTTCTTTCATTCCCAAGCCGCAATGATAAACGTATGTATATATATACACTCAAAAATCCAACCCAACGATATACTAAAAACCGAGCCCTGAAAACACTTCCCAGACCTTCCCCTTCGTGAGAGGAATCCAACGGAGGAAGAATCGTTGAAAACGGTCGTGAAACGAGGGAGAAACAGCTCGCCGGAGTTTCGTCGGGGAAACTTTCCCGACTGGAAACGGAGGAGCAGGAACCGCCATCGCCGCCGCCAACCCTTCACCGACCTTCGCCGTCCCGAGAGGAGTGCACTGCTACCTCCGTTGGTCGTTTTCGTCAAGGTAGGTCCCTCCCCCCCCCCCCTTCTTGGCCGTTTTTCCGGCGAACTGAGGAAGAAGACGACCCAGCCTTGCTGGGTCAGTCTTTTGGGCCGGCTGAATTCTGTTTTTTTTATTATTTGGGCCAGTTCGGCCCAGTTGCAATAAAAATTAAAAATAAAATAGTAAATGAAATAAATAAAATCTGGAAAAATATAAATTAAATACCTGGTGTGATTATACATATTCGGACCAACCAGAATCGAAAAATAATATTATTAGCTATTTTTATTTGATTTAATGGTAATTGGGCCAATTTGTACACAATTAGTAAATAAATAAGTAAATGGCGAAATTAATTATGAAATAAATATTGGAGTAAACTAGGATAAATATAAGACTAACTAAGACATTATGGACCATTTATAATTAATAAAAATTAATATTAGCATATTTAATTGTGAATGGACCGGTTATTTGATATACGAAAATAATTGAATAATTAAGGAAAATGAATTATAAAATAAATAATTGGACAACCTAAGCCAAATGTAGAACCAAAATATAGTTATGGACGGTTATTAATTTATAAAGTCGACCCTTGGCTATTTTATTAAATTGGACCATATAAAGCTAATTAAGTAATTAAATAATAAAATTTTTATTATCGATGAAATGAATTTATAGTTTAATATTCATTAAAGAATATTATATTAAAATAATTATTTGGACTTGGTATCATAATTAGATTAAATAAGTTGGTAGATTTTGTTTTCACTAATTATTGGACTAATTAAGGTAGAGTAATATAAAATTTGCATAATTACGGACTTTAAAATATTAAATATTTAAGTCATTAATAAAATCAAAATATGTTAGTTAATTCGGATTTATTAATGCTAATAATGTTAATATGAACTAATTTCGATATTTGATTAGTTAGATTAAAAATAATTCGGATATAATATTAAGACATACCAAATGCTTTAGGAGTTGAGTAAATAAAAAGATGATTATTAAATTAGAAATTTGATATTGTAATTAATTATATTCGTATTTAAGTATTTTAATTAACGACTGAATTAATAAGGTAATTTAATTAATAAGAAGTGATTAACGCGGATAATAAAATAATTGAATTAGTGAATTCGAAAAATAAAATAAAAGGGTAAAAATCGAGTAAAATAATTATTAAAGAGTAAGTGACTAATTATATCATCTTAATTAAAAAGGTGATTAATTAGAGACCGGAGTAGAAGAAGAGAATTAGGAGCACCCGGACTAGAGGTAAGTTTCTCTGCCAATCCAAAAATCGTTTCCTCGTATTATATATGTATTATGTGATACGTGATTTTAAGTGTGAAGTATGATTTTTATGCATGTGATTCTGAGACGATTCGTGAAACTAAGTGCTTTTGGGGGTAAATATTTTATCTAAATATTGTTAAAAGTAGTTTGAGAAGTTGAGAAATATTTTGAAGTATATTAAGTCAAGATAAAAGAATGATTTCATAAGAGGTGAGCACCACGGGAGAAATCCGTGGTGTCGGTTTTCCACGTCCGGATAAATGTGGAGGGTGATTAGGTTTGCTACTACTAAGAAGTACAGTTTGAGTTTAAAGTGATATTTGGATCGATGATCCCTTTTAAGAAGAAGTTATGGTAGTAGTAATCCCTAATCATTCAAGATATCTTATTCAGGGGTAGTTGGTAGACTGAGTCCCGACTACTCGTTACGACTTACTACTCGGAGGGCTTGGAATCCCTTTTAGGGAGTGTGCACACTTAAGGTAGTCGTTTCGTTTCCAACAGAGCAGTTGTGGTACCGGCACTTGTTCGGGGTGGCCGTCCGTAACCACGGTCCACCGGGCTCTACCGAAAGGTTGAGCACCGCCCTTCTAAATTACTAGGAAGTTAGAGAAGAAGTGATTTTTGAGGAAATCAAAGAGAAGAGTTATTATGAAGTTTTATAGAGAAGTTGAGGATTTTTTGTAAAGAAGTAGTCTGGAGAAAAATCAAAGTGAAAAGAATTTCGATGGTGTGAGTATTTTTATATATTACTATATAAAAAATCTATTTTAGTCAAACATGATTATTTTACGGGGTTGGGTAGTACTTACTTAGCTCTAAAGCTAATTTTTGTTTTCTTTTCTTTGTTGTGTGTCTGCACTTTATTTGTGCAGGTGAGGATGATTTTGTCGATTGATGATTGCTTGCATGGCCCGAGAGCGAATCAGAAGTCACCTTAGTTATACTAGTCATGAAATAAACATTTACTTTACAAACACTTTATTTTTATTAAATTAGTTGTTATGTTTTAGTTGCCTGTGCATCCGGTGGAGAGATGACCGGATGTGGTGGTAACACCCATTTCCCTTATTAAGACTTCCGATGTACCTTCTCTAAATTTTCATTATCAATAAGTAAAAGGTTTATCTCAATTAAATGTATTTTTGGGCGGGAAAAACGGGGGTGTTACACCCTCACTTATGTGGGAGGTCAACCCTTTATGTCCCTGAGTGTACAATCGGTCCCGAAAGTTGTATTTTTCGGATTGTTTTAATTATATTTTATTTTATCGAGTCAAATAAAATATAACACTTGTTCCCAATCCTTATTGGACCTTAGAATCAATATGCATTCCCCAACTTTAATTTAGAAGTCTCCGAAATCCCTTTTTGGGCTGTTATCTGATAAATTGCCGATACTGATAATTTGGCCCCGTTTGACCAACCGGTCAACCCTATACCATTGCCATGACCCAATTAGGATATCCACCACCATATACATATTATGCAGTCCAAGATTAATATAATATGTGGTCTCGTCAGTACCGGGCAGCCCCCACTTCCGGTGTGGGCCCCACGTGAATTTTATTATTTACGTAAAAGAAATGATAAAAACTTACAATCACGTAAAAATGCTTTTATTCATTTCTCTAGGTTCAATACATAATTTGATAAAGTACAAATACTTGGGGGCGGTGTTACACCTTCCATCTCCCGTGCTGGAATGAGATGTTCCTGTTTGATTTTTGCTTCTCGAGGTTCCACCATCAACCCTTGAGTCTTTGTTTCGCCCGAGTTGTGGACATGCTACCTTCATATGCCCCACCTCCCTACATTGGTAACATTTCGGGGGTTCACGACCTCCCTCGATATAATTCTTCTTCTCCATTATTCTTTCATGGATTTTGGTTATTCCTCTATGCACCCGTTGAGGGCAATCCATCTTCATGTGCTCTGTATTCCCGCATTGGTAACATTTAGGAGGATTCCAACACCTACCCGTGTGGTTTTCCTTGCAATTTCTGCATCTAGGTGTCGCCAAGGCTTGTGACCCTGAGTTTTGCCCACTCATGTCTGGGTTTCCCCTAGATGGTGGTGCAGGTGCTCTGAAGGTTTTGTCGCCCTCAGTGTTTGTCCTCTTAGAATGCCCTTAGGGGTCGTTGTCTCCCGCATCCTTTTCCTTCCCATCGGTCCGCCCTTGGCTTGGCTTGTTTGGCGTTTTTGTAAAAGCCTCGAACGTTCGCGTTGAAGCAGATCTATGATAATGTGCATTTGCTCTATAGGCACACAATCAAGGTCATCATTCGTATAATCATCTACTTCATCACTCGAAGTCTCGAGTGGTTCTGTTTTTCCCTTACAAGGCGATTGTTCCTTTGTATCAACATAATCATCACTCACAATTTGAGCTTCTAGAGTATCTTGACCTCTTGGTACTAAAGACTCTCCTCGGTTGGCATGCCCCGTTCCATCTGGTGCAAACCACTCCAAGCCCTCCTTGTTCATAATGCTTCCACCTCCCATTTCTGAAAGAAATGTTTACAATGAGTCATTAGACTCATACCAATTGTCAACTGACAGATAGGTACTTAAGACACCTATTGGGTCAAGTCACCGTCATACCAATTGTCAAGGGCGCCATCTTAATAACTAGAGACTTTGCAACTCGAGTACCAAAACTTCTTAAATACAAAAACATTTCCTATGCTCATGGTTTTCAAATTCATTTTCAAAAAGGAAATTTTGAGGCTCGTTGTGAAGTTTACGGACTAAGGCTGTGATACCAATTAAATTGTAGGAATGTCAACTACCCGCCGTAGAGTAGGAATAGTCAACCATAGTCCAACACATCCATACTATACAAGGTATCTTGAATATCATTCACACGTAGTACATCCATAAACAAACATAATATAAAATATTCATTAAAGCAGCGGAAACATTAATACAAGTGTTCAAGCCACACTTGGCATACTTAGGCATACAAGCCCCCAAATAGTTATTCGAAAAATAATATCCATGAGCATTATTGTAATAATTTTGAAAACAGAAACAGAGAAAACACGAACCAAGTCTTCCCTCCAAAATCCTCCCGAAGCAACGGGCACGGATAACAAGCTCTAACTTCTACCTGAAACTGTGAGGTGGTCTCCCCCGTGAAGGGGAAGTCAGTACTTTGAAGCATTTGAAAAGTACAATGACAACTATACTGAATATAATCAATGTTTCGATTCCTAAGATCCTCAGATAGAGTGATATCATAACATAGACCGTAACTTTAGGTTACCCCGTTTGGAAATATACTTACTTTATATGAAGTCAAGTAGTTGGCCCGTGAGCCCATGTTCATTTTGGAAACGTCATTCCCTATGCCCTGTGACTACTAGTCACGATTATCATAAACTTTTTGCAAGTCACTACACCGTCATAGGGCTTTACCCTAGTACGTTAATTCACTCGTAGAGCCTAGCTCATTTATATTATTACGTCGTGCTAGAACCTCACTCTTAGTTAATCTACATTGTGCTAGAGCCTTGTTCTAGTCACTCTGCATTGTGTTAGAGTATTGCTCTTAGTCACTCTACATTGTGCTAGAGCCTTTCTCTAGTCACCATTACGACGTGCTAGAGCTTAGCTCTAGTCACGTTATTAAATCCCTAAGCAAGTTTTATGCCTAGAGTCACCTTATATTCAGTAGCTCTAAAGGCCTGCTCGTAATATAACTTAGAGTCCATACATTTCCACCTTAAAGTATCTCTTACAACTATTTAAGGTGTAACTTCTCACAATCCAAATTCCTAGGATTAATTCCATCATTATCCTTAATAACTTCCCGACTAGATTTTTAATACTAGTCGGTCAAATCTTAGAACAACCGAGTTTTTAATTCATGGTCATATAGTCAATTCAAATTGATTTCTTTCCAATCAAAATATAATTCATTCTCAATACCCAAAATATCACTTTTACCCATTCGTATATTCTTTACATGAAGTAAAGTGTATTTCATCACAATATTTCATAGTACATAATCATACACAAATTATTCATATATTATGAGCCAACATATTTTCATAAATTCATGTATTCTTTACATGAATAATTTGTTTACATTATGATATCAAAGTATTCAGCAAGGGAACAAAAAGATAAAATGACCACTTCCAACTACCGACCCTCTAACCAGACTTAAAGTCAATCAACCAGAAAAAAAAAGCAATATGGCTCGTTAATCCTGTAATGGGTCTAAATGAGCCTAACGTGGTTAGAGTAAACCCGTCATCACCCCAACCTAATGCAAGAGTCTGGCCAAAATAAGCGTACAGGACCAAGAAAACAACATGTAGTTCGAAGTAAAAGCACAAACAAAATAAAACAGAAATAGAAATAGTCGTCCAAACCCTAGTCGCACAATTCTTCCATGGCGGCGGTTCGGGAGGGGACGGATCAACCTCCCATCGCTTCTTTCGCTAGTACGACACACCTGTTTGGAGCCTCTTCCTCGCCCACAGCCTCCTCTTCCAGACATGGATCGCCCTCATCACCCCTGAAGTCAGCTTAGCACATTTGTTGACCGTCTTCTTCATCTCTACCACCAGACAAGGACTCTCCACCCGCGCCGGTACAAACTACTAGGGACAAACCCTAGAGACGACCGCACCTTACGAGATTATCCAGAGTTCCAAAACTCAATCTCCTATTTCATGTCTAGGTGCGAACGAAGCTCTGCGGCACCCTTCAATACCCTCGCCATTGCTTCTTCTCGCTCCGATCGGCAAAAATCCTAAGGCGGCGGCAGTAGTTTTAGGGTTGCACTGCACTAGGCACTTACTCCGTCGTGGTCGCAGTAAAACTTTTATTGAAGATTCAAACCTTAACAAGTGCTCAAATGGGATATTTGTAGTATTAGTAAATATTAAATACATTAAATGCACATATACATGTAAGTTAGTCTATGGGTGATGCCTTGAGGTATGTAAGAATTAGACACGTGGTGTTATTGATATCTAGAGTGCAATGAACCGAGGAGCATCCGAACGAGGGGGTTGAGATGGAAATGTCGCTATTTATCGAAGACAATGCGATACGGTTATGCACTTATGCATGCTGATGGTGCCGTGAGCTGGACAGGGTTCCAACTGAGATTGTAAATTTCTGTCAATTCAGTATTTATGCTTGTTCGGCCTACTTTGTCTTATCAGTATATGCCACGGATTCAAGTCCACGTTAATTAACCAATTTTTTTTAACGAATATTATAATATATATCACAATTTTAGTATTGAAACATAAGTTAACCGAACATCTATATATGATTAACCAGCTAGATATGCTATAATTGGTTTTTGAAAAGTGACATCTTAGTATTCAAACAGTCAGCTTTTCATCAAACAACTACCATCTTTTCTTTTTAAGATTTTTTCAATCAATAAATGCTAACAGTTATTAAAAAGCTCACAAAAATATCTTTTCAACTAGTTGAGCTAAAAGTATGCGGCAACAATTTAAAGAGCTTTTGTGGACACCAATAAGCCATGACATGTATTTTCTTTTTTGGGCACAACACATGCAACATTTCACTACACGTCTACACGATCGACGCACCGCATTTGGCTCTGTCCACTATAAATACTGCAACTACACATTAATACATGACAGAGATATGATTGGTCATGGATTACTCATCAATGGTGAATCATACATACATAGTACTCCATCTTGTCCCTATAATTTTTCCATTTTTTCATTTGTGGATGTCTTCTCATTATTGTCTCATACTTGATACTATATTGGGTAACATTTCCGTGATTCTAATTAACTTTTACTTTATTCTCACTTTATCAAGTCATTCTCAACCACATAATTCTACTTTTCGTAAAAACCACATCACTCCCTTCATCCCAATATTAGGGAGACGGAGGTAGTATACGATACGTAGTATATCAAAATGGACGGGTTATACACCAACACTAGATGGAACCCTCATAGAGTGACCCTCATAAGTCATACGGATTATTTTCAATCCGATGCCTACAATATTTATTAGTCAAACATAAATGTGTAGCTCATATTATACTTAGAGCCCAACATTGGGTAATTCAGTTTTTCGACTTATCAGATTTATCCGTCAACTTTTTCATCAAACACGTAACTTTTGAGTTCACGCGTTGGATTTTGTAATAATAAGAAAAAGTAAGGTTGAAGTGACTTTTCTGGCTGTATTGGTTGAAGTTAATGTAGATGACTATTTAAGCTATTTTTCATGTTATTTTTTCTTTATTTTATTAATAACATATATTTTAAATATAATGTTTTCGTAAATCAGCAGAATCAGTCAATCCAGCCAATTTAACCAGAATTTCATAAATTTCAGCATAATCAGCCGATTCAGCTGATTTTAGTGTTACCAAACGGACTCTTAATATGTTAAATTCTCTTGCCCAATTTGCACGTCGCCTATATACAAGCATAAATCAAGAATCAAAAACTTCTTGACACATTTCACTACCTTAAAATGCATGTTTCAATAGCAGTTAATCTTGAGGTCTTTCATGTCTCCCAAAAACGTCCTTTTCAGATGACCTTATGTATCTGTAATGCATCACAATTCAAAGACACTGTCAGCCATATAATAAGTAATCCACTGCTGTGCAATGTCAAAGTTAAGATTCATTGACTTCTATAGTCATTCTTAAAGTGTGACATTTATTAGGTTTGCTTGGACATTTAGTTGATGCATGCATCGGTTGTCTCCATTTTGGATGTTTTTATTTTAATTGAAATTTTCTAGTATGAAAGTTTAATACTTCCTCCGTCCCTAAATGTTTGTCACGCTTTGACTTCACAAGTTTTAAGGAGATGAATTTCACTTTACACTGTAGCGACACTGTTTCACACTGTAGCGGCACTGTTTGGCACTGTTTTGCACTGTTTGACACCGTTTGGTATAGATTTGTTTACCAAATAAGGAAGTTGAAAAAGTATGACAAACATTTTAGGACATCCGTTTCGAGAAAGTGTGACAAACATTTAGGGACGGAGGGAGTATATGTGTATTTTACCACATTGTTTTACAATGATTTGGGAAGGAGGAAATATGGTTCAAGTCTGAAACTAGTTCGAAATAGGGATCGCAATGGGACGGGGTTGGGGCGGAGGTTCACTCCCCCATCCCCGTCCCGTGTTAAAAAAATCGCCCCCACCCCATCCCCCACTACTATTCGACCCGCCCCATACCTCACTCTGACCCGCTAGACCCACGGGTACCCAACGGGGGAAATATTCGTCAAAAATTAACAATATTTTAGATCCAGACAGTTTTTCAAAAATCAAACAACACTTATAGTATGTAGTAAAAAAACCTTTTAGTTTTTAGACGTTTTGATTTAGTCATTTTATCAAACACTTTATTAGCATTGATTAGCTTTATAATATTTTTTAAACCCTTCATTCAATCAACCATGGACATTTGAGTCATTTGACAGCATTTAGGACGACCTATGGTCACCAGATTTTAAAGAACCCTAACTACAATCATAAAGATGGCATCCATAAGAAAAGAATTAATGCACTATATTAGTAAAAGAAGAAAACATTCACATTGTGCCTGAGACATTTAAGCTAATATCACTTTATAACTTTCCGAAATTCATTTTACTTTATATGATTTTGATAACTAATTTACAAGATAGGTGAGTTATTAAACAATACCTAGATAGACCCATTAGACACAGCTCATTGATAGGAAACAACTAAACCAACTGGGCCACCATGCTATTTTAATTACTTCGTATTAGTAATTACATATTTATGACTAAAATGAAGATTGTTTACAAAAATGTGACTAGTGACTAGAGTAGTAATGAAATTATAGTAACTTATGTTCAATTTTTAAACTTGGGTTACTATGACACTACATTGTAGTAACTAATAGTCATATTTGTGTAAAATAAATTTTATTCTGATAATACTTTTGTAAAAAACCCTTATTATTATTAGTATTATTGTGATTATTATTATTAATTATTAATATGTGTGTATATATACGGGGGAGTGGGGACGGGGCGGGGACGGTGCAGGGGGGTGCATAACCCATCACCCGCCCCATATTTAAGCGGGGAGGAAATAATTCTCCATCCTCATACCCACCCCACCCCACCACCTACTCCAACTCCCCCCACGGGGCAGTTCCCCACGGGCCCCCGCCCCCATTTCCATCCTTTGTTCGAAAGCTTCCTTGGGCTATGTATGTTTGCTTGTCCTTTTGAAATGTGATTTATTTAATAGATTTTTGAAAAAGTGATTTGTATTAAAAGTAGATAGTGTTTACCAATCGAAGTGATTTTGATTAAAAGGTAAAAGTTGATGTTTTGATAAAAAAGTGATTGATGATCACGACGATTCCACAGGTTGGAGCGGCGTGGGCTATTATACGAGGTCTCTCCTTTTGCTTTCTTGTTTGATTCTTCGTTTGGCGTTGATATTCCCGGGTTATTTCCCGAATGATTTGATCCGGTTCGTTGTGGCCGAGAATTTTGTTGTTGTTTGTGTTTGATTGGAGGTTGAGGTTTTTCCGGCCGTCAGTTTCCCAGTACGTAGTAGTGTGTAGTGTTTTGTTTGTTTTGCCTTTTCTTTTCAATTGATAGTTCGTGTTTGGCTAGTGGGTTCTTTTCTATGTGCGGTTCAACCGTTAGTTAATCCTCAGGGAGATTATTACAAAGTCTTGCGGTATGATATCCATTGCTGAGGAGGAAAATAGGGGCTTGGTGCTCGCAGCAGATCCGACGGGGAGTGTTGAAGCGGCTAATGGGGGAGTCTCTCTTTCGACGGTGGCTGGAATGGTGATAGACTAGGGCCGTAATCCCATTGCTGCTAAGCGTGTTTTTTGGTGGTGTTTGTGTGCCGTTGATTCGGTTGAAGGAATCTTGTGTGTTTGTTTGGTTCGCGTATCAGTCAATATGGAGGTAAAGGAGACCAGATAAAAAACGGCGTTGCGGCGGTGCTATTGAATTAGCACCGTCTGGAATTCCATTAGTGATTGCAAGTGGGAGTATTCCTTTGGAGGTGGTTGGACAAATCTTTTCTCCCTTCCCAATGGTCGGTCAAATCGGAATGATGTCTTTGGAGGTGGTAGAACAAATCTCTTCTCCATTGCTGGTGGCTGGTAAAACCAGGACTTGTGATTCTTTTGTTTATTTTCAGCTTTTGAACTCTAGTTTTTTATATTTCTGTCTTAGTAGCAAATGCATCGATGATGTTGGAATAACCTACCATTGTCCGGAGTTAGCGATCTGGCCTGACTTTCTGAGACTAGTCAGTTCTATGTCTCACTCCAGGGTTACTATGAGATATTGCTCTCCTTTGTTTACTTTCATTAACATTAATATATGAGTTTTTTTCTTTTAAAAAAAGTTTATTTTACATGTATTTTGCTATTATCTAAATCTGATTTGATTTTAGTTCTCTGAAATCTAATCTAATCTGATATACTCTGAGATTAGATTAAGTCCAACTCAAAACATTTGTGCATCAATTTTGCCCTAATTTCAAGCTCATTGGAATCCCTAATTTGTAGTCCTTACATAACAAACGAAGCTTAATTTACACAAGACAGTGGAATTCGTCAATCGTGTAACACATATGAACATTTAAAGATCTCTGAAACGCCTATTTCAATCTCAAATCCAGGCTCAATTTTATACAACATACCCGTAAATGGAATTTATCACCAGTCAGCGGCGTCGTTTTACAAGAACAGCTTTGCGGGTACCGCCGCCGCAGGCTTTTGAATCGCCACTCTTTCTCAGTTTTCATTCAATGGAATCTCTGTTCACCGTCCTCGTCCGCTTTTTGAACATCTCTGCAAGCCATTTCTTTTATAAGATTCTTATGATTGTTTAATTATTTAAATAATGGTGGAGTAATAGCCGTTTAATTGCACATACCATACGATGTAACAGCCAATTACATTCCAAATCTTGCGCTCTCCTTTTAAAGGTCATTTTGGTCCACTCAGTACAGTATTAGTCACCCTTAAAGAGTAGGGAAGGCAGCAGCAAAAAATGACACAGCATGTAGGGAGAAAAGGAATGCTGAAGTCATCATGATACACAGATTTTTAATTTTAAAACATTTAAGAAAATACTCTCTCCTGTTTCAGTGTTTAACTTCACACAAATTAAGGAAATAAATTTGACTTTACTGTAGAGTACATTATTGTGACACTGTTTGACACTGTTTTGCATCGTTTTGATATAGATAATTTGCCAAATAAAGAAGGGAGAAGAAGTGTGAACTTTATTTTGGGTCATCCCAAAAAGGAAAGTGTGAATTTTATTTAGGACCGGAGGGAGTATTTGCAAATTACTTCGTAGTCCATGCTTCGTATTTTTTAACAATTACATGCAAGTTTAGAGGCCATTTGGCAACACTGTTTTTCGGCTTATCAGGCTTATCAGCCAATTTTTTCATCAAACACGTAAGTTTTGCTTTCGCGCGCTGAATTGTGTAATAAGAAGAAAAAGTAAGGTTGGAGTTACTTTTCTGGTTGTATTGGCTGAATTTACTGTAGATGACCATTTTAGCTATTTTTACATATAAGTTTTTCTTTATTTTATTAATAAAATACACTTTAAAAATATTTTTTTCTTAAATCAGCAGAATCAGCCAATGAAGCCACTTCAGCCAGAACTTTATAAATTTCAGCAGAATCAGCCAAATCAGCCGATTTTCGTGCTACCAAACGGGCTCTTAGTTAAAAAAAATGACATTCTTTTACGTTAACCAAACAAACAACAATCACATTCAAAGTCTGAACTGATTTAATCTATTTAAGATTGGTCTTGTTTAATTTGTTTAAGTACGATCTAGTTTGAAATATTTAAGTTTGATTTGGTCTGGTGTGAAATGGTTTAATGTGAGACTGAAACCTTTTTATGTAAAAACATACTCCCTCCGTCCTGAAAAGGTTGGCCAGATTTTTTTTTTGGATGTCCGAAAAAGATTTGCCATTTTCATTTAAAGTAAGGAACATGTGGCTAAAATTAATTCTTACTCTTCCGCACAAATTTCAACCATACACTTTTTACTTTATTAATCCCTGTGAAAATCAACTTTGACAAACTTTTTCGGGGCGAAGGAAGTATAAAATATGAGGCTCACGATGTCAACAATGATGAGAAGTGATAGTTGTCAACTAAAATAATTTAGTTGTACGACCTTAAGTGTACAACCTGAACTCCATAATTTGGAGAATGCTAGAAGTATAAATAAACCAATAAAAGAATTTAAGAAAAATTATCAATTTGGTCATTGTACTATCATCAAAACGTCAATTAAATCATCATACTTTTTAAAAAATCAATCAAATTTTCAAACTTTACAAAAACGTTCGATTGAGTTCATTAGCAGGTTACCCGCCACGGCAGCAAGCCAACTGCTGACGTGGCACACATGTGGCGGCCAGTCAGTGGTGATTTTGCTGACTTGACGCACACGGGAAAGCTCAATCAACCAATTCTTGATGGTGTAGCACACAAATGGAGTTGTGGATGACCTGATGACATAGCAGGTAACCTGCTAATTGACCCAATTGAACATTTTTTCAAAATTCGAAGATTTGATCGATTTTTTAAAAGTATGAGAATCTAATGGACGTTTTGATGATAGTACGATCATCAAATTGATAATTTTCCAAAAATTTCAAACAAGTTATGTGGCTATTGTAATTATCTTTGAGGTAAAAGTGATATGCAAAAAACTATTTTTGCATATTGCATAACTCTCATCACTTAGAGTCCCGCTTCGTATACACGTCGGGTTACACGCCGGTCAAATTGTCTGTGTACAGACAATTTGACCGGCTAGACAGACAATTTGACCGTCGTTTTATGAAGAAAATCGATTTCCATACAAACAAAATATAAAGAGTTGTCTGTATCACAGACACTTTAAACCTGAATTTTTCATAAAGTGTCTGTGATACAGATATTTTTTTATTTCTGTCTGTGTGAAAATCGGTTTTCTTCGTAAATCACCGCTCAATATGTCTGTCTAGTCGATCAAATTGTCTGTGCACAGACAGTTTAACAGGCGTGTAAACCGACGTGTAAAACTTAACGTGTACAAAAGTAATTTCCCATCATTTATAGCCTCGGCTCCATTTAGCTAGCTCTCCACTAATGAATAATTTCTTCTTTCGGAGTGTAATGTGAACCATACACATAGTCAAGGTCCTGCCAAAGTGGAACCCACTATATATCAACGATCAAGCCTTACATATTTACACAATTATATCAACAATATAGTCTCTTGTGTAGATTTTAAAAGATCTTGACATTTTGACTTCACAGTTTTAAAGGAAATAAACAATGTTTGACACTATTTGGCATTGTTTGACACTGTTTGACACTGTTTTGTGTAGATTTATTTGTCAAATAAGGTAAATAAGGAAGTGTAAAGATCTTTCTGGTACTGCTAAAAATGGAAAGTGTAAAGATCTTTCAGAATGAGTATTTATAAAAAATAATTTCTATATTCATGTCACGTACTATTCGTTTTCCAGTTCTTGGGCACCAAGAATACATGTTTCAAGAATAATGATCCAACTCTGATCCATTACTACGTGATTCCCTAATTACTAGTGAATATCGCAAGACATCATCACTTTAGCTTCACTTCAGACCAATTTGTTAGTATGTTTTTTAATTGGATTGAAAGTTTTGGGTCTGGTCTACTATATTTAAGTCTTATTAGGTTTGAACTTGTTTGGTTTAGTTTGGAACTTGGTAAATGTCTTTGTATGTGTGTTTTATTATTATCAAGTGTGATCAGTCTGATTTGGTCCAGTTTGTTGAAATCTCATCTAATTTGGTCTGATTTAAGACTGCAATTAATCTCATTAAAAACATTGTATCCATTGAATACACAAAGTGGTAATTCTTCTCGTCATCCAAGACATTATTAAGCGAAATGTGATACCACGATCCTCCTCCAAGTCCTTCCATGAGTTGATCCTAACGACTCACTTATTTCACCATATCCAAATTAAAGATCGTTTCAACTAATTAACATTGTCTATCACAAAATAATTATCATTTTAATAAACTATGTCTACTTTTATACTACTATTTTAGATTTTCCCTATAAACTACAATATCATCAAATGCTTTTGCATTTAGGAAAGGGGTAATAATAATAAATTGCACGTAATGATTACATTTATAAAAGGGTAAAATATCTTCTTGTAAGACATTTTAATATGTGTGAAAACGTCAAATAAGGATAATAAAGTCTAATTGACATCATAATTGAGATGGAGTATTAGATTTTGCATTAGTCTCCTCCCACTTTTCAAACTATATGACTAAACTATTGTCTACCAAAACTAAGGATAATAAAGTCTAATTGACATCATAATTGAAGGACCAACAATGTCTTCACCCTTTAAACTAATAAAAGTGCTACTTGTACATGCCCATTTACATGTCAGATGTATTTTGTCTGCGCACAAACCGTTCATGCACATATAATTCACTTTTTCGAGATCATAGACAAATTTCCTTTAATAAAATCAAAATCAATTGTTTGTGTATAGACTAAATACATTCAGCGTGTAAAAAGATATGCTCCCTCCGTCCCAATTTGATTTGTAAATTTTTCTTTTTTGATTGTCCCAAAATGGTTTTTCACTTTCTATTTTAGGTATGAAAATAAGAATAAAGTGACAAATTTTCTCTTACTTTTACTATTTCCCCATTAACTTAAAGACATCTACTTTTAGAAAGATGGATAAAAGTGTAAAAAACAAGTATCATTTATTGTCATTTTTAATCCTTGTGTAGGCCAAAGTTTGCAATTCAATTCGGGACAGATGGAGTATAAGTAATACTCCGTATTGTTGTTACACTAAACCCCGCAAATACCTTTTACCCAAACACACCCCTAAAGTGCAAACTCACAGCTTTACAAGTTACTCCCTTCGTCCCAATTTGATTATCTCATTTCTTTTGGGCACAAGTTTTAATAAAGTGATTGAAAAGATCAAAATTGTGGTTGAGATTTGAGTATAATAAAATGAAATGATATGTACCACATCTTTCTTTTCAAAAAGAGAAATAAGATCATCATTTTGGGACATCCCAAAAAGGAAATAAGGGATATCATTTTGGTAAGGAGGTAGTACTATGTACAACTTATCAGCTAAGTAATGATCCCATCTGTACGGAGCGAGTAACTTTGCTGGATCCCGCGTTTGCTGAAAAGGGTGGCGTTTTATAAACCAGGAAAACGGCTTTTTTTAGTCAACCTCATCCATCACGGAAATACAGAGAAGAGAAATGTTGGAGCAAATATAGGCAGGGAGGAAAAAGAGGGAGAAAGAGAGAGGTCAGAGTGGAAATTAAAGAAACGGATAGATTTGTTTACTGATTGGGAAGGAAGATCAGAGAGATCTATTAGGAAACCTAGCTTTAATTAATGGCTTCCTCGACATCAGAACCAGCACGAGATCCTCCCGTACCTAAACCATCACTGGTACCGCGTATTCCGATCCCCACTAAGCCAACTTGGATCCTCCCGTACAGGACGCAGGCACTTCAGCAGTTGTACACCATTGGGAAGAAGCTGGGGCAGGGGCAGTTCGGTACAACCCACCAATGCACCGAGAACGCCTCCGGGAATCTGTATGCCTGCAAGAGCATCCCGAAGAAGAAGCTGTTCTGCAAGGAGGACTATGAGGATGTGTGGAGGGAGATTCAGATAATGCACCATTTGTCGGAGCACCCAAATGTGGTCAGAATAAAGGGGACCTATGAGGATGCGCTGTACGTCCACATAGTCATGGAGCTGTGCGCAGGCGGGGAGCTTTTCGATAGGATTGTGGAGAAAGGGCAATACAGCGAGAGGGAGGCTGCTAAGCTCATCAAGACCATTGTTGGGGTGGTGGAGGCTTGCCACTCTTTGGGGGTCATGCATAGAGATCTCAAGCCTGAGAACTTCCTGTTCCTTAGCTCCGATGAGGATGCTGCTCTCAAGGCCACTGATTTCGGCCTTTCTGTTTTCTACAAACCTGGTTGGTTCCCCTCCCGCCCTCTCTCAGTCAATTAATTGTGTCGTTTCATTTTTTTTTCGATTAGTTTTGTGGATGTTGTGATTGTGAGTTGGGCATCCATATGTGCATTCTCTATGTTGACTTGAAAATTGATGAAGCTGAGTCAAATTGGAGACTATTATGAAAATCGATGATGTTGTGATCGATTTTCATATTCAAAACTCTAAGGTCATGTTCGGGCCTCGGGAAATGCTAATAAAAGTTACGACCTTTATTGTGTTTGGATTTGCCATGGGAAATACAAAGTAAAATGGAAAATGATTTTAAACTTTCTTTTACATTTGGTTTGATTGTTTAATATGGAATACTGCGTAGTTTTTATATAATACGGAGTAGAATTGTAGAAAGAAATAAACAAACAAATAACTTAAATTCAGTTCAAAGTTCAAACCAAACAAATTAAAAAAAAAATACTGAGTTTGAAACAATATTATTTTTTCCTCAAAACATTTTATTTCCTTCCAAACCCTCCCATACCCTTTGTCCCTATTTTCTTCTCTAGTAAATTCCCCATTCCAAAAAGACCCTAAAGAGGTTGTGAGTATAGACTATCAATAAATTGTTCTGTAGTATCCTCTTTCAAACTACAGTGGGGTTTTATGATTGTGTGGATGCTGGTAGTTTTATTTTCGGACTTCAATCAATCACGTGGTCTTACTGGGTGTTCTTGTATGCATTCTAATGAAGCGTATGGGAGTTAGTTGCCAATTGTAGCTTCTGGTATAGTTTACTCAAGGGTTGCTATTTTGATTTTAAATTTGGTCATAATTTTTGGCTGGATGCTTTTCTCGCTGAAAGGACATTATTGAGCCTATATCTCATTTTCTTATGAATTTCGGCATCCGATAGGATATTATTAGTATAAGAAATGGAGCTTTGGTGGTGCTGTTATTGCAAGCACTGTTTAATTTCCTTTTAATGATTTGTTTATCTCCTAGTAGAGCTGTGGTTCATTTAATTTTCCCATGATTGGTTGCAGCTGATCTCTCACCAGACACTAATGGAATACATCAATTCTTGAAGCAAAATGCTCTCTCCTTTGAAGTTATTAACTTACATGTTATTATAAGGGTTCTATAAATACACAGTTGTGTTTTACTCATCATGGTTCTGTCTTATGTATTTCACTTTACTAACACATAGTGACATCTCAGACATCTATCAAAACCAAGGAGTGGTTTGAAATTTATGAGGGCTCTCTTTATTTTCAGAACTGTGGTTCTAAATTCTTATGTGGTCTGCTATTGTCACACACAGGGGAAACATTCTCAGATGTCGTTGGAAGTCCTTACTATGTGGCACCAGAAGTACTATGCAAGCATTATGGACCTGAATCAGATGTATGGAGTGCTGGGGTTATATTGTACATTTTACTAAGTGGGGTTCCACCTTATTGGGCAGGTAGTTAATCGGAATTATTTTTAATGTTCATAAATATGTGTTCTTTTCTTCTATACCTCCAGTGGCTCACATCATTTGCTTCTGTTTTTGGTGTTCCTCTTCTTTAGAAACTGAGGTGGGGATTTTCCGGCAGATATTGCAAGGGAAACTAGATTTTGAATCTGAACCATGGCCCGGAATTTCAGATAGTGCCAAAGATTTGATTCGTAAAATGCTTGATAGGAATCCAAAACGGAGGTTGACTGCCCATGAAGTTTTATGTGAGTCCTGCTGATAAATATAGATAATAGGATTTGTGTGGGTTCAAGTTTTTAGTTTTTGACACAAACTTATGATTTACCTGTTATTTTATGCAGCAGTTGGATTAAAAGATAATGCTCTTACTGTCTTACAAATTGCATTAACACAACCTTCTTGCTTCCTTTGTTTTTTAGGCCATCCTTGGATTGTGGATGACAGTGTTGCCCCTGACAAGCCTCTTGATTCTGCAGTTCTTTCACGCTTGAAACAGTTCTCTGCAATGAATAAACTTAAAAAGATGGCTTTACGCGTAAGATTTTTTCAGCATAAACTTTTCAAGGGAATTTTGTTTTTTACATAATCGCATAAAAGCTCGACTTCCTTTTCTTTTTTAAAAAATGGCAAAATGTGTTCTCACAATGTTCTAGATGAAATTTTCATAAATATGACTAAACCATAATACAACTTTTAAAATAGGACTATCATTGTTTCCTTATCTTAAATTATAACTTATTCACTCATAAAAGAAGAATTATTAGCTACTTTTTAGGACTGAATGAGTCCTATTTTTTAGTTCAACATGGATACATATATTTGTACATATGATCCATGTTTTACTCCTATTTGCCTATTCTCTTTATGTTTTGTCATAATATTCCATATAAAATAAACATGAGTCATTTTCAAATTCTCCTGTTTTCTTTTGCCCTGCTGCCACGTTAAGTAGGTGATTGCTGAAAGGCTATCTGAAGAAGAGATTGGTGGACTCAAACAGCTTTTTAGAATGATTGATACAGATAATAGTGGAACTATAACATTTGATGAACTAAAAGAGGGCTTAAGGAGAGTTGGCTCAGAGCTAATGGAATCTGAGATAAAGGATCTTATGGATGCTGTATGATTCTCCTAGTTCCTTTAGTAATTACTTATAATTTTGTCATTCTTTCTTTCGTTATTGATGATGTTTCATTGCTTATGGTGTATTTGACAGGCAGACATTGACAATAGCGGGACAATAGACTATGGAGAGTTTCTAGCTGCTACAGTACACTTGAACAAGTTAGAAAGAGAAGAGAACTTGATGTCAGCATTTTCTTTTTTCGATAAAGATAGTAGTGGTTACATAACCATTGATGAGCTTCAGCAAGCCTGCAAAGAATTTGGTCTAAGTGAGCTTAACCTTGATGAAATGATCAGCGAAATTGATCAAGATAATGTTAGTATGCCCTTTCCCATACTACTAGCTCACAATCTTTCTACAAAGAAAACACATTTTTAAGCCACTCGACTTCGCCTATTGGCGACTCTATTGAGCCCCTTAACTTCTAGCTTAACCTATTGAGCGTGTCACGAGTGACTTAAGAAGTAGTCCCCATTGAGGCTTTTTAATATTCAACTACTACTGCTCAAGTGCATTACACCATGACTCGTTCAGCTATCATGCATGCAATCCACCTTAAAACACAAATAAGTTACATCAAAACCCAAAAAAGATTTACTTTATTGCAAGGATAACTAGGGTTTTTTATGATGATGTTTCTTTTTTCCGTTTCTGACTTGTATTACATACATCAATACGGCCAATGGGGAGCTTAAGCTTTCCCTTGGCAGGCTCAGTAGGTCTGGATATAGGTTGGACTCAATACAGCCAACATGCAAAACTCTCAAGTGATTTGCCACATCTCCTATTGCCCTTAGTATAATAGCCTTTTCCCTCCTTTCCCATATTGTGCAGGATGGGCAGATAGATTATGGAGAATTTGCTGCAATGATGAGGAATGGCAATGGAGGTGTTGGGAGGAGAACCATGCGAAACACTCTAAATTTGAGGGAAGCCCTGGGACGACTTGTAATAGAGAATAATGATAACATCTAGCAAACTCATCATTGGGTAACTGTGACTTCCTAGCAAACTGTCAAAATGAATTTTGATAGCAAATCTTTTGTAGCTTCCAGTTCGATGCTGTAATTGGTAGTTGAGAGTTGAGAGTTGAGAGTTGAAGGGTTGGCTTTGTACTTTATTTGTTCTCTTCCCTAGTTTAAGAGTTAAGACGGACGGCTACTACATTTTCTGAATCTTGAATCACTAGACCATATTCCATCATGGATGGGATTTTGTTTACATCGTATATGCTCTTCTGTATTATTTTGTTTGACATAAAAAGCTAGTTACTAGTTGAAAACTTGAAACTGTAAAATAACATATGAGAGCATTGTTTCTTAATGGGGAAAAATATAATTACATTTAATATAGTTTTTTTTTTAATTTAAAGCATGGTATTTCATAATATGATGAATGAGCCATCAGATGATCAGACACAAGGTAGAGTAAAAGATAAGATGCGAGAGGCTCGATTGTGACGATTTGCTCATGTGTGTAGAAGATTGAGTGATGTACCTCTTAAATGAGTGAAGAAGTGTGGAAAAGAGGGAAGGAGAGAGATTGAGAGAGGGGGAAGACCTATGCAGAAGTGGATTGGAAAAGTCATGAGTGATATGCTTATTTTTGGGTTGAGTATGACTTGAAAAGATATAGATAGAGGATGGATATTCATATGGTGGATTGATCTCTTATCACTTTTTTATCATTTTATCTTATGTGCCTTTCTTATGTTTTTTATCTTTATACCATTTTTATTTTGTATACTCACCCATATATATATTATCATTTTAATCTTACCATCCGGAAACAGTGTCTCTGTGCTCTAGTGCAGGGGTAAGATTGCGTACATCCGACCCCCCTTACCCCACCGTAGGTGGGAGCCTTTGCGACACTGAGGTGATGATGATGATGATGATCTTATGTTTATCTTTATATTTATCTTTATCATATTTTTTTATCAGAGGTTATCTTTCCATCGTTCTCTTATATTTCCTTTCCTTTTATGCCCGATATCATATATCGATTCGTGTTAGTCGAAACAAAAATCTTATAGGACTAAAGCTTGAATGTTGTTGCTGCTTTATTTCATAATATGATAATTATTAATTAATTAACTTAAAGAATGGTTTTGCTAATTTTGGAATGTGGCCATTCTAAAATAAATGGGAAGAAACAAACAATTTGTCTTGAATTTCATTATCACGCACATTCATTACCCAAAACATACTTCGTACGGTATAAAAATGTCACATTAATAAAACTCTATTTTTTCATTTTTTTTCTACTTTTTCATCCTACTCTCAAGTATCAATCTCTCCTACTTATTAAACTTTTTCTACATTATTCGCTACTATTACTTCACCCTTAACTAGTTAACTATGTGCAAAAGGTTACTGTTGCAAACATGTGAACGCAAATGTAGTAATAAAGCTAATTCTAAAGTAAGAGTAATCATATTAATTAAACTTTTAACTACATAAACATAATTGGTATTTAATCTTTTCACACAGAATTCTTAGCGACGCGACTACGTTATAGCGAAGATCAGTGGGGAGGAGTGACCAGGGTGAGTAGGCAACCAGAAAAGCAGGACGGTCTGATTCATATAAGTCACTGGACTATTTTGAGCTTTTTTAATACTTGAGATTATTTTAAGAAAATTGATGCTTTGAATTATTTCAAACAGATCACTAATTGTTGAGATTATTACTATCTATTTTTCCAAATCTTTTTATACTAAACCTTAAGAATGGCGGCTATTTGGTTTAAGGCATGCCCTTATTAAAGTCCTCATTTCTCCTAGCAACAATTCATGAGGATAGATCAATATACATAAGAGAATTCTCATAATAAGAATAAAACATACGTCATGAAATTTCCCTAATAAAAGTGAAATTTTATGATTAGACAAGGACAACTTGTACTCTTGTAGGGGTTGACGGTTGGTCACCTAACTGACGTCGTCATCACCCAACTCCCCCAATTATGTTGAGAGAACCAAGGGGAAATTAATTATTCAATTATATTTAAAGTAGAAAGGTAATGTTTAATTCTAATTCAGAAATATAAACTATTGACTTGTATTTATCTACTTTAACCATGTGGACAATTTCTTTAGATATAATAAATGAGCTACCCCAATACAAACCATATAAAAAATCCCCAGTACGACTTACCATTTAGATTTGTACAATTTATAGCTTACTACACAAGAGCGAGTTTATCCAATGTGCAGTCATGGTTGTATTTCGATTGGTCAAAGTTTCACTACAAGTATAGAGTCTATTTGGAAACAGCCGGAAGGACTGAAAAGTCTGAATAGGCTGAAAAGTAAAAGTGTTTAATAATATGTTGATTGAAATGGCTGATTGAATGTAAATTTACGATTAAGGGTATTTGTTTATTTTTTGCTTATGTGGTTCAAAGCAGTCGAGATTCCGGACCTTAAACCACCGTCGCTGCTCCAATGGACACATATACTGCCGCAGACATCTCCCAAACTGGAACACCCACTACGGATCAAAATCAGAACTAAAGTTATGTAACTTACACCCAATAAGTCATCCGTTTGGAAGGATATCAGAACCAAAGTTCTGTAACTTACACCGAATGAAAATCAGAACCAAAGTTTTGGAACACGAGAAGCCGATCTGGAAGGAGATACGCAACCGAGGAGATGAAACCGACACAACCAATCTGGATTCTGGACAAGCTGGAGGTAGAGTTGGACTCAGGCCGGGCCGGGCCGGGCCTAGGCCGGGCCGCCGGTTCTGAATAGATGGGCCCAGGACCGGCCCGGGACCGGCCCGGGTATCCACCGGGCCCGGGACCGGCCCGGGTACCCACCGGGTCCGGTCCTGGTCCGGGCCGGGCCTATTATCATTTTTTTTCCCTCTTCCTAATTAACCCCCCTCCCACCCCCAACCCCCCAAACCACCCCAAATGGCCCAAAATACCCAGCCCAACCCGAAAATTGAAAAAAAAATTGAAAAAAAATCAATTTTGGCCCGAACCGAGCCCGGGCCCGGCCGGGTCGGGCCTTGTTTTGGGTGACCCGAGCCCGGACCGGAAAACCCACGGGTCAGGTCTACCCGGACCGGTCACTGACCGGGCCACCGGGTAAGGCTTATCAGCTCATTTTCTAGGCTCCAAACGGCCCCATAGACTACAAATACTTCTCCCCCATATGATTATCCACAAAAGAAGTGAACCAGCAATATAATATCACAAATTCTAGTACATTTACATCATCAATACTTTCTAACGAGAGAAGTCGGAGAAAGAATGATGAATTGATGATACACCATTAAATTTCTGCCATCTGTCGTGTCTTGAGTGGGTCCCGTCAATTTCTTAGGGAAGTATGAATCTAACTTCTATGTATGGAAATCATATGAAAACAAACATCTCATCAACAATCAAACTCAAGGCATAACATTTAGTATAGTTTACCTCTCCAGGCTCTCCTGTGTGGTTTACAAGCTAGCATACACATACAAATTGAAAGATCTTCCACCTTCAATAACCAAAACAGATTGTATAATGCATATTAGGTAATAGCTACACGTCGATGCAAGAACATGAATGTGAAGAAAATGATACTTTTGTGAGCTGAACATTTTCAGGACCAAACATTGCTTGTGGTGTTTGCAAAATCTTGCTAACATTAGCCTATATTTGTTGTTCACAAAATGCTTCAATAATCATCATTCCCTTCAGATCACTCAGGATTGTTCTCATGACTACTAGCATCGCCATCTTCACAGTCATGACTCCCTGGTTCTTGTTCTTCTTCTGCCTCTGCTTGACTGTATTTTTCAGTTGTTCCATTATTACCTCCTTGTGGTTCATCAGAACCAGTAGTTAAATCAACGGAGCTTTCGTCTCCATTCTCTTTTTGCAAATGGGTTAAAATAAGATAATGTGCCACGGATTTGTAACCAATTTCCAAGACCTGAAAATTCAATTCATATTGGAACATAGGCCAACTCTATCTCCATTACCATACTGGAGAATGGAGAGTGATGGAATAAAGGATATTTCCAAAAAACAAAAGATTACCTTGTTATAAATTGCACCAGTGGGAGCCCATCCTTTTCGACGTCTGCAGCGACTACAGTTGCATATATCACGGCAGACAGGGCAAGTCCAGTTTGGATTTTCCTTTGCTTCGATCACATTTTCCCCATACCTACACAAGGAGGGAGTAGAATGAATTGGAAGCAATAATGAGGTTGTGGATGAACAATTGAACATTACGGCTCCGTTTGGAAGAGCCAATGAACTTATTTTGTTTTACAATTCTATTATGCAGTTCTTATGATATGGCATCATAATTTTTTAAAAGAGAATACTTATACTTATCATTCTAAACTCCCCACACACCAAACAAAAAACAACCTTTTCTGGTTTTCATAATTCTGATTTTAGCTTTTAATGAAACAGAAAACAGAGAGAGAAAATCGGAATACCGAAAAGGAAAGACGCCAAATAAAAGGGGGTGGAGGGAGTGAATTACAATAGCTTAATCTACTTTGTATAGTCTGCTATTATAATCCTCTGTATATACGATAGTTTGCTATTCCCTATTTCTATTTCATAGTTTGCTACTTTAAGCTTCTGTAATTAATACTTCCTTACACGGTAAATAAAACCAGCATAGCATCACAAAAAAGCTGTTTGAGAAAGAAAAGGAGATGGTTCTTTTAATAACCTCATGTAAAGGCAATCTCCACAAAATTGCCCTTGGACTAAGTTGCACTTGCTGCATTCGGTGTGCTTACAGATTGTTTTCTGCCTGCACAGTGTCATATATTTGCACATAAAAGAGTGAGAAAGCAGACTGAAAAGACATGCGATGAAATGGCCATTGATCATTTTAACTATTCAGCCTTAAAAGAGAGTGTGGAAACAGATTGAAACTACTTACATTTTAATGAAAGAGAGTGAATTTTCAAAAGCAATGAAAAATGAGATGATTTCATACAATGGAACCAATCTCATACAATAAGAATAAGAATGGTTGATCGCTTTTTCCTTGGAAGAAAACTATACAAACTTCATTACATTCTTCATTGAGATAATTTCTACTACGGCAGTGAAAAATGATAATTCTGAAGTTGAAGCATAAACAACTATGTACCTGCATTGATGGCAACTCTTCCCATAATATGGATCATATATGCGCATTCCCTCTTCATCATACCCATCCTCTAACAAAGTCCAACTATTCTTGTAATCGCCTAGCACCTCTACATGCTCTTTTGTGTAAACTTCTGGCTTTTCACCCTCTGGTATAGAAATCTCCACATTCTTTGGAGACTTCTCTCCTATCATATATTCTCTTCCTTCAGAATAATTTACAGGAGCCAGAGTCGTCAACCTTGCCATAACCCACAATATTTAAATTTTGCAAGTTAGATATCCTTATGAGCCATTTACATGAAACCGACTAACAATTCTTGAAGACAAACTTGTTTTGACCTAGCCCTCACCCCTTGAAACAAGAATAACAAAAAAACGATTTGAATCCATACTATAAATAAAACTTGATACAAGGGCCCCTAGAGATTTTGCTCGATCATTACCTTTATGTAGGACTAGTTGGCCAAATGGTGTGTGTGCGTGTAGCAAAAACATAATGAAGCGTTGTATGTAACACCATTTTTGTATGTGCACATGGAAAAACATGCAATAAAATCCTTCAGGATGAACAGAAAATGAAACACCAACAGCTACAAACAAACAAAATGCTTGCATTTCATATGTGATTATCAGAATAAGAGTATCGAACAACAATGGTTCAAAGACGAGAGTACCTGGAGGAGCGTCGAGGTGGGTCTTCGGAAGAGGGTCTCTTCTTGTGAGGAGGAGCCCTAACAGACCCTTTTGCACGAGAATTTTCAGGTTTGAGCTTCTTGGACAGTTCAGCAAGGCCCAGATTCTTCATTCGCTCCATATTTTCTTTTATTCTCCTAGCTCTGTACTGTTCGTACTCTTCAGCTGCTTCATTCTGAGTTTCTTCTTCGTCTTCGTCTTCTTCTTCCTCTTCATCTTCTTCTTCTTCCTCTTCATCTTCTTCTTCTTCCTTTTCTTCGAATTCTTCTTCGTCTTCTTTTTCCTTCATTTCTTCGGCTTCTTCTTCCTTGTCTTCTTCGTTTTCATCATCTTCTCTGGCTCTTTTTTTCGCCATTTTCCCTATATTCAAGCGAGCGTGCAAGTGGAAAATGAAAGTGCAAATTGGGGGCTGGCTAGTTTGCAATGTTCCACCTTTTATATTCGAGGATGCAAGGACGTTTTATATGGGAGAAAATTGTTCCACCTTTCATAGCACTTTGATAAAAGGGAAAAGTACATAAAATTGTTCCACCGTTAGGATCATACGTTTCATTCTTTATCAAAGTGGTTAATGTGTTTGAATTCCGTTATCACAAGAGGTTCATGTCGTTAAAAACGTCTGAAAAAGACCGTTAAAAGTAACTCCGATTTTCAAAAGTGCCCGAAAAAATAAAAGAAAAATACTGGAAGGTGCGCCGCAATAAGACGACCGCTAGGTCATCTTTCTTTTTTTGTTTTCAGCCACCCTTGTCACCGGAAAGTCCATCAGAAAAGTGATATTAGCGAAATCATTTTAAAAAAATAATTCAAACAGATCTGAAAAATCCAAAGACGAAGGTGATTTGGAGGTCATCTTGACAAGGCGCACCTTTCGGTATTTTTCTTTTAATTTTTCGGACACTTTTGAAAATCGGAGTTACTTTTAACGATTTTTTTCCAGACGTTTTTAACGGCGTGACCCTCTAGTGATAACGGAATTCAAACACATGAACTACTTTGATAAAGAATGAAACACATGACCTTATCTGAAATTGGACTCAACCACAAGTACCTTTTTCGTAGTTTTCCCTTGATAAAATTACTACCTACTTAATTTTCTACCTGGCTTATCACCTATCTAATTCTATTTTGGGAAACTTTATTTTAAATTTCCAATTTTATCTTTCACTTATTAAAACTAAGTGACCACAACTTAGCTTAGCATTACGTCAATTTTCTCCCTTGCGTACCTTACATCGTTGATGATCACAACTTTCATGCTCCAACTCTCCTTTCTTCTTCGACATTCTCATGGAGCTTTTCAGTCTTCCACATTCGACAGTCGCGTATGAATTCGAAGAACTACATTCATATGAAATCGACATGGTCTCACCGAGCTGGTTTTGGCCGGATACATCAGCTACATTCCGGCAGATCTTAACTCCGGAGTCTACGGCTCCATCGATACTTTGAATTTTTGGAAATCAAATAGAAAGCCTTCCGGCTTTCCCGGAGCACCATAAATTACCGCTGACAACTCCACGATGGGAGTTCACCATTAATCTACACGCCCTAGCGAGGGTTGTGACATTCATTGTTCTCCCAATTGACCTTTTGATCGGCAATGGCCTACGGCTTCTCATCCTGAAGTTTCTTGACGGTCTCTTGGGTTAATTTCATTATTGAAAATAATGAATGGTAGATATTGTGTTTTATTTTATCCGGTCTGCTATTATTATACTATAATTTAAATTTATTGTGTATTTATTGGCTACTTACTGTATATGTATTGTCTTTTGTTTTCCAAGTTTGATTTTGGTTATACATGCTCTCTTAATGTTAGAGAAGCTCCCCCTCCCATCATGAAGCTACAATAGCTATAGTTATTGATATCATCAAACACCGAAATGAAAATGCATATACAAAAGTGTATGTTCCGAATGACACTTTATTCGATTACTTCACGCTATATTCACTTTGTACTTACTTGTAATGTTGTGTATTCTATTTTAGGTTAAGCGTGCTACTCAATTTGAATTTCAGATGTTGGACAAAACATCTAGAAGTTTTATTGTTAATCTCAAAAAAAAAAAAAGATTTGAGTTTCAACTGGAGTAGTTCATACGTGTTCATGGTGGTGTCAATGTGGGTCAATGTGGAGGACATCGTGTTATGATTGCAACAGACCTTGTTGATTATATGCAGTCCAAAACGTGCAATCCACCTACATGTCTCAAACGCCAACTCGCTAGACATAAAAAGAAGTGTGTTACCTTCAGCTAGAGGCTTTTCTTCTTGAGAGTGGCAATGGTGTTCACGTTATAAGAAAGATGGGCAGAATAAGAAGCATTGTAGTAATCATATTCCAGTGCATAGTTCTAAAATTCATAATGTCCTATCACTTTCATTTTTAATCTAATAAGTGTTGTAAGACCTTTAGAGATCATGCTAGTTGTAATGGAGTTTATGCTAGTTGTAATGGTTTGGAGATCATGTTATTTTATTGTGTGTACTCAAGTTTAATAAATAATAGCCATTTCAAAAACTAGCTGACATCTTTGATCAAGATTTCATTCAATTTCTAAATTTCACATATGACTTTATATGTTTATTGTCTTCTTATTGTCTACTTATTAACTTTTATTGTATACTTAATGTCTAACTCATATATAATATTTCTCAACAATTGCCTCTTTTGCCCGAGACATTCATGTATGAAGATCTTCCTTTTGTATACAATAGAAGTTTATAAACATTAGTTGTGGTCATTTAATGTCTACATTTACTTTATTAAAGACTAACTATTATCTATTTATGGACTTCATTCCATAATTAGATTACAGTTTACAGTGAAATCAACATGAAATAAAAAAGGGAAAAGGAGCAAATAAGGCCACGTACTAACAAAAAAAGGTCAAATAAGGCCTTATTTATGAGGCTCTGTCCGGCCTTCGCCATTTGGGTTCGTTCTCGGTGGATTTTTTTGATGAAAATTTTTTAGCATCTTATTCCTTAAGTCTAGTTTACTCATACCAAATTTAAGCTAAAACTTCAATCGGGAAGCTATTCAAATGAATTCTTGAAGATAATTGCGCAGTTAGAAGCGCAATTATCTTCAAGAATTCATTTGAATGCCTTCTCGATTAAATTTTTATCTGAAATTTGGTATGAGTAAACTAGACTTAATGAATAATATGGTCAAAAAAAATTCATCAAAAAATTCCACCGAGAACCACCCCAAATGACGAAGGCCGGACAGAGCCTCATAAATAAGGCCTTATTTGACCTTCTTTGGTTAGTACGTGACCTTATTTGCCCCTTTTCCCAATAAAAAATGGATGCTCATCTAATTCGAAACAGAAAAGGATATTACATATTGTCATATACTCAAATCTCAAAATAAATGTAACTAATATGTAACCACAATATTTAATGACCAAAAGAAGGAAGATTTACATCTTAGGCCACCTAATACTTAATATGTATTACAGACCATCTTAGTCGAGCCACCTGCTTCCTGCATTATGCATAGATCAGTACCACAACAGCCATTATGTTACGTATGATGATTCTATTAATCTGATTCCATCTATTTCTCTTGTGAAACCATGGCGCCTTAATATAAAATTCGTATTGCTTTCTCTCGTGGATGTAGCAACTACAACAGATTGTGTGTTTCTTTCCTCTTGAGTTAGTCATACACAAAGCCTTCAAATTGTTTCATTGTTGCCAATGCCAATTAAGGCATTCTCTTTAAGGCCAAGTCTTTCTTTATCTCATCGTTGAGCGTAGTCCTTCTCTTCCCTTGCTTTTTCTCTATCACGAATCGAATTCGGGATATCTTCCTCTATCAATTTGATTCTTTTTGGTGTTTTTCTTTTAATTGTTGCAATACTTGTAATGAAGGGAACAATACGTTAGGAGGATGTCATTATAAGTGGGTTCAATTCCATGCAATGCAACCCCAAATGTGACTAGCAAAATGGGTTCAGATGGAGGATGCACCTCACAACAGTTTCAACTAGATAGAAATCCCAGAACACCCGACACTACCCTCACTTCTTTCTCCAACAACATAACATCATCATACAATAATTTGAACTTGCTTTTTATGCTTCTGTGAATTCATTACAATGTTAGTAGAGATACTAGCAAACATATGACAACAATAAAAAAAATGGGTGCAATAAAAATAAATGACAAAAATATGTCTTTTAATAAGCAGCTATCATAGTGTTATTTAGTTGTGAGTGAAGAGTCATTACTAATGGGGTGTAGAGTCATTACTAATGCTCAATTTTAATCTAGTGACCATGGTGATACTTTTGCCGTGACTATAGGGATCATGTAGCCTTTTTTGTCCATAAACTTCACTTTAGTTATATTCTCAGGAAAATCCCAATTATCATATACCCTAGAATCCCCCCAATACCATGTCATAAAAAAGAAGAAACATTAAGAAAGCAGCATTTTTGGTTATAACCTTCAATTCAACAAACTATTCCCCATCACTCTCAAGACTTCAAGAAGAAAAAATTGGTCAAAGGAAAATTTACATTTGTCTCAAAATCATTGTCTGAATATTCATGGTCCTTCTCTGCGATTTCTTCACTTTTTTCCTCTGACTTGTTCTTTCTCTTCATCTTTTCGAACTCATGGTCAAATTGTTTTTGTTTGGCTTGTTCTGTGTTTTCAAAATTCTTCTCCTCTGTTTTTTTTTCTCTTTGCCATTGTTCTTCTTACAACCTAACTTTTCTTCGATAGTTTTCTTCATAGTCGGCTTGCTTTGTTGTCGTCCTTTTCGATTTCAAAGCTCTCAATAACAATTTCGTTCTATCGTCTGCATTTTTCCGGATCCGATGAGCGAAGCTGGTTTCTTCGTTGTTTGCCAAAGTTTACTGTTTATAACCGACAAGTTTATTCAAGTGGCCTGCTATCTCATTTTAAAATAGGGGTAATATAGTCAAAGCAATTACAATTAAGTCCTATGCCAGCTTCTAATCCTAATTCTGGAAACTTGATAAGTTTAAGTCTTATTTGCATAAATTTCCCTTTATATGGGCGGAAATGTTGGTTTTTTGAGTACAATACTCTAATAGAATCGAGTCGAAATTATCTATCCCAGACAACTTTGAAGTTTTCACTTATTTGCATTTATATTTATTTAGCATTCGAACTTTTTAAAAAAATATATATTCGATTTGATTAATTTTCAAATATATTTGATTATATTCGAATACTCAATTCAAGTATTCATATTTGAGTGTATTATTATTATTATTATTATTATTATTATTATTTTGAAGTATATTACTCTCCCCTGACCTATAATGAAATTTTGTGATTAAACAACTGATATATTGAGACGGAAACAGGTTGAGATTAATGGTTGTTGTTACACTTGTGGGTGGAAGAAAAAATGATAATCATCTATTTCAAAATTACAGCAAGTCTCGGGCAATGTGGTATAAAATGGGAGGGAGATTTCAACGCCCGCACTTATGTGAATTTCAGCTACAGGTTTGTGCTATTTTTGAAGCTTTGGACGATGAAGATTGCTGCAACTTTGTCATGGCATTGTGGAGCATATGGAAAAGGCGTCATGACTCACTATGGAAAGGTGAGCACACAGATGAGGCGGGAGTATTACTATGTGGTTTACCCACTACGAAGGCTTGACGGGCTACGCATGTTGGCAGGCGAATTTGAGCAGTTCAAGAATGGGGAGGAGGCGGAAGTTGGAGGAATCCAGAAGTAGAGAACATAAATATAAACATAGATGTTGAAATAGACAGTAAAAGAGGCCATAGAGCCTGGGGTTGGTTGGCCCGTGATGAAGAAGGGAAAGAAATTGACATGGAAGTGGGTTGGTTGCCTGCGGAAGCAGAAGCAGAAGCTCTAGGAGTGCGGGCAGCAGTTCAATGGGCGACTGAGGAAGGTTGGAATCGTGTGTTAGTGGAAATAGATGTGCTTCAAGTATTTTCAAGTTTGCAACAACCTCCAAGTTTTTCATATTTTGATTTAGTTATTGATGATATAATGCATTGATAGAACATGAACCTAATTCTGAAATTGCATATTGTAAGCGATATGCGAATCACACTGCTCATCTATTAGCTAGAGTGACAATTTCAACGCTAGATTGCGGGTCTGAACAAGTAATTCCACCAAGTTACATTGTAAGTCAATTGGCTAATGATATTCTTGATTAATATTAATGAAATAATATGTTTGTTTCAAAAAACTTCACAAGGTTTAGGTATACAATTTGAAAAGCAATGAATACAGGCGTGTTGCAGGTACCATATTGCTACGGATGAAGTGATCCATCAAATTAAGATTCGATGCTATAAAATAATGTATAAAATAACAACTACTCGAATCGGCTTGATCCACAATATATATGGTATATTAAGCAAGTCAAATATTCTTGACAAGAATTTCCTGACCGGAACGTTGTATGACCACCTCCATTCGAGGTGCTTCCGGATATAAATTTTTAATGCCCTTATTGCTTGAGAACCTCTCACTGTCCATTACAGAAAACTTTCCTCCTTTATCACTATCCACCTCTTTTTCATACTGAGCATTTCTGGTAATACTATTCATTCCTCCCACAGATCGAACTCATGTTGGAGAAACCAACCGTCTAAGCCAATAACCTATACAAAACAAAAAAAATTGGGAAATAATGGCGTACCCGATTGGGTGTCATGAGGTAATATTTATACTAAACACAGTTTAGGAAATTACATAGTAATCCTTATATAAATACATTATTACACCCCCTCAATCTGTGCAGGGGAAACAACGCGCAGATTGGAACGTAAAAACTCAAACTGCTGACTGGACATATTTTTTGGTGAAGATGTCAGCTAACTGCAACTGAGTAGGAATGTACTTCACTACAAGATCCCCATGAGCCTCTCTCTCGTGAACAAAGTGATAATCGATTTTGATATGTTTGCTCTTATCATGCTGAATAGGATTAACCGCTAAGTATGAGGCAGAGACGTTGTCACAGTAAAGTTGCACTAGAGCTGATATATAAATGCCCATGTCAGCTAAAAGTGACCAGATAAAAAGTGTGTCCTGAACGGTATAGGCGATGGCCCTGTATTCGGCTTCAGTGGAAGATTTGGACACGGTGGGCTACTTTTTGGATCGCCAAGAGATGAGATTGGATCCAAGAAAAACAGCATAACCAGTAGTAGAACCAGAACTATCGGGGTAACCAGCCCAATCTGCATCAGAATAAGCCATAATAACAGAAATATTTTTGTCAGATTTGAGCCATAGGCCGTGAGCTGATGTCCCCTGTAGGTACCTGTAGATTCGTTTAACAGTCAATAAATGAGTAGTACGAGGAACATGCATAAACTGAGAAACCAGATGAACATCATATGTAATATCAGATCTAGTTATAATTAAATACTGAAGAGCACCTACCATACTGCGATACTTTGTAGCATCAGATAAAAGTTCTCATCCGTGAGAGAGAGAGTGGTGCGTAAGGGTAGAGGAGTACACACAGGTTTAACTGTGTGAAGATGGAAGCGACGCAAGAGGTCAGAGATATATTTTGCCTGGGACAAAAACAAATCATTTGGCGTGCGAGTAGCCTGAATGCCCAAAAAATAATGAACATCGCCGAGATCTTTCGTGGCAAACTGAAGAGATAATGTATGTATCACAGATAAAACAAACGATGTACAGGAACCAGCAATGAGAATGTCATCAACATTGATGGATAGTCTACCCGGGGGTATATATCCGAAGGGTTATTACGGGGAATAACTTAGAGAGAAGTCAGAGCAAGTAAGTAAAAGTAGAGAGAGAAAATGTATTATAAATGCGGAGTGTTTTCAGCGTGTTATGACTTGGTTACAAATGGGGAAAAGGGGTGCTATTTATAGTAGCAATAAATGCCGGGCAGGGACACGTGTCAAGCGCTCATTGGCCGATGGGTCACCTCAACTGGTTGGCGCTGGCAGCCGCATGTGGCCGCATTTAATGCGGCTGTTGGACGGGACGTCTGTGCGGGGTACGGTGATCTGTACGCATGTGAGGCGGATATCTTGTCGAGTGAGATGCCTTCGGCTATAGAGCAGTAGCCGAGGGCTCTTCCTCCCGATGGTACCCTGGTGCCGAGGGCTCACAGTGCCGAGGGCTACTGTTTTCGCCGTTTTCTCCCAGTTTCTTAGTTTGCTTGAGAAACCCGCTCTGTGAGAATTTGGAGCCTTCGGCCAGGGGGCCGAAGGCACCCCTGTGCGTTGTGCGGACTGCTTGGTACTCTGGGCGCTGTGATTTGGGCCTGTTGGGCCTTTGCTGGAGTAGTAGGAGTCTGTGGGCCGGGGGTTCCCGGGCCATATACTCCATCAGGAGTCCCTCACTCCTTTTGCCGAAAGGTACTTGAGGGAAAAGGAGTAATTTGTGCTTGCCCTTTGATGTTGTCCCGTTGTGATCTCTGAAGTTGGTGAGGAGTTGTTGCTTTTATGTCCCTGCTGAAGGCAGTCCCTCAGTTACCCACATGTCGGGACTTGAGGGCTTGCTTTGTTGTTTGTTGGAATTTCACAGATTTTGTAATTTAATGATTTTCCCGAGGGGGTCCTCCAGTCCCCCACTCCTTGAGGCACTTGTAAAGTGGTGAAGAGGAGTAAAGCAGTTACGTTGCTGTTTGTGGGCCGAAGGCTGACGCTTTTCGTTTCATTTTGGGGGGATGCCTCGTTAAAAACCTCATTAGGAAAAACCCTTTGGGAAAAAATCCTAATGAGGGAAAAAGAGTGCACCGAATTCCCCCAATGATGAATCGAAAATGTCAAACCTTGGTACAAAGTGGAGAATGACGGGAATGCCGAAGGCTCTCTCCTCTGAGGGCTCCTGTGTTGATTAGCCGGAGGCTTGCTGTTGATGTCTTGGTGGCGCCGAAGGGGAGCCCCTCAATCCAGGGATCGAGGGCCTGCCAGATGAGGGCAGCAGTGAAGCTGTTACCGGGGGGTCCACTGTTTGTTGATGAGTTGGTGATGAAGATACCCGAGGGCCATGGGCCATCCGTCAATGAGGCACTCCCCGGGGGCTACCCGGTTTTGCAGTGCTGAGGGGAAAACCCCGAGGGGTGCCCTGATATGCAGCCCTAGGGATATGAAGGAGTGATCCCGAAGGCGTGTGTAATGTGCTGTGTGGGGCACAACCCGGGGGCACTTCTGGGTGAGTGCACCCGGAGGCTATCCTTGATGAAGTGGAGTGAAGTAGAAAACCCGGGGGCTTCCAAAATATAGCCGTTGGAAATATAGCCGTTGGAATATGTAACGACGGGATATAGCCGTTGGGGGGGGGGGCACACGTGGCGTGTGATGGCTGGTTGTCCGTGGGCGGCGTCACCGGTTGGGCGAAGACGCGGTGAGTAATGATGGCGTCCGTCCGGAGGCCCGGAACCCAGGCCCAAGCCCGGATTCCAGCGCCTATAAATACCCCAAGGCCAGAGCCATTTCCTCTTGTGCGATCAGTTGTTTCAGCGAAGCTCTGCCAAAAATTCTAGTGAGAGAAACTCCAGCCTTCGGTCAAAACTCTGCTTTCAAGGTCAGTGCCCTGCTCCTCTCTCAAAGTTTTTAGTAAGTTCCGCCCCCTGGCCTTAGATTAGGTTTAGAATCCTGTAGAGAGCCTTCGGAGTCTTAGGCTTATTCGTGATAAAAAATGTCGTCCGAGAGCGATTCCCAGGACATCTCGAGGACGCCCTCGATGGAAGACGAAGGTATCTCCGATGCGGAGTCTAGTAGCAGTCAGCCCTCGGGTGGTGATGCAGCTCTCGCCACCGAGATGCAGAAGGATTTGGCGGCCGAGGTCGAGGCGAAGGAGTTTGAGCGAACTGTCGAAGATGAGGAGTTAGCCCTCGTCGTCCAGGTTGCTGAGGAGGAAGAAGAAAAGGAGAGGGCGAAGGTCACTGTCGCTGTTCTTCCCCCCCGGGGTTCTGGGGAAGCCAGTAGCTCGAGGCCGCTGGACCCGACGCCGTTAAGTGTAGCCCCCGGGAAGAAGAGGAGAAAGACGAATGCTTCCCCCCAGAAGAAAGTAAAGGTCGTCGATCAGGGGGGGCCAGTTGATCTACCGGAGGGTTACTCCTTCCTGGACACCGCCGCTCTGGAGATTAAGTCCCAAGCTGACAGGGCGGACATCTACATCACCCAATTGCATGTAGGGCCCTCGGCCGTGGTAGTCGAGCCAGGTCCTGATGACGTGCTGTCGCGCCCCCCCCGAGGGATGTATAGCCGTGCACGTGCTCTCGGTCTCAATGGGCCTCTGGTTCCCTCTCCATCCGTTCCTCCGGGAGTACCTGAGGTACACCGGCCTGGTTCCCTGCCAATTGACCCCCAATAGCCACTCGTACATAATTGGGTTCGTGAACCTGTGCAAACTCCGGGGGGTTACACCGAGCTTGGAGCTATTCTTCCAAAGCTTCAACCTATGCTGGGGGGGCCATACCAATGCCGAGGGCTATGCGAACTTACAGCAGATAGCCCAGTTCAAATTGTTCACCGAGGCCCCTTCTTCCAACAAGGGGTGGAGAGAGCGATCGTGCTACATCAGACTGGCCGACAGCCCTTTCCCGAGGGAGTTGCGGAATTGCTTTCGGCGTCATGTGAAGGTCAAGAGCGCCGCCCTCGAGAAGGATGGCCTGAAGATTGCCGAGATTCCGGAGGGGCGGGATAAGAACATAACCATCAAGGAGTGCACCCTCGAGAAAGACCTGTATGCCCTCGGATTCCTGAGGTATCGGTTCATTGGGGAGACCGAGGAGAAGTATCCCCTCTATGATAAAGCCTTCGTGGGAGCAGGAGGTAGTGGCCGGGGGCTTTACATTTTTGTACTTTGAGATTTTCTGTCATGTTTGTTGTCGTGTCTCGGACCCCTCGGTGCTAACCTTTTAACTTGTTGTTTCTTTGTAGGTAGCAGGATGAATGCCAACGCTCTGTTCGCAAAGAGGAAGGGCAAGACCCAGTCCAAGGAGAAGGGGCCCTCGGGCCAGAAGCCAGTCGACGCGCTTTTCCCGAAGGTCATAGAGCCTTCCGCCGGGGACGCCCATGCTGCTGTGGGGACCGGGGGGTCGAAGGCCGAGGCGGCCGCTAAGAAGAAGAGGGGCGACAAGGGGGTGGAGCCCCCCACCAAGAAGCAGAAAGGCGCCGTGGGTGCTGTCGGGGGGCGGCCCCCCTCATAATTATTGATGACATGCCCGCTGTTGATGGGCCTCTAGCCTCGGTCCCTCCGAAGGATCCGGTGAATCCCCCCGGGAGGAATTACCCCGGGAGATCCGTCAGCTCTCCTTTGCCCCGGGCGCTTCCCTGATGCACGGCACTGCCGAGCCGAGGGCCTTCCTTCGGGGCATCACCTCGAAGATGGACAGGGAGGTCTTCGAGACCTACGATGATGATGCCCTCGAGAACAGGATCCTCCGGTCCTCTCTCACTGTAAGTATCTGCTTCCTTTTCCCTTATCTTATCAGTTTAGTATTATCTTTCCCTGTGGAATAATCTAACTCCTTTTGATCGTTGTTTGCAGGCCTGCATAGCCCTCGGGGAACAGGCTCGGAGGCGCGAAGAAAGGCGCCTTCACGAGGCCGCCCAAGATAAGAAGGTGGAGGGGCTGATCCGCAAGAACTTCGAGGCGGTGAAGCATGCTGCACAGCTGGAGGAGGCCCTTCGGGAGGCGAAGGCGGCGGCGGAGAAGGCCAAAGCTGACGGCATTGCCGAGGGCAAGGCGGAGGCCGAGAGGGCTGCTGCCGAGGCGGCGAAAAAGGCTGCCGAAGAAGCCCAAACTGCTAAGGAGAGAGCTGCGGCCGAGGCCCGAGGGGAGGCAGTTGCGGAGTTCCTCGCTGAGGGCTGGAGGGCCGAGGGCCATAAGGAGTGGGTTGCCTCCGTGGTGGCAGCCTCGGTGGACGCTTGGGTAGAAGGCCCGGGGGTTGACTGGCTGACTGACAGGGGGGACGCCTACTACCAGGGGGGTGAGTTCTTTACTCAGCACCTGATCTATCGGAGGCTTGCCAGGCACTTTGGCGTGTCCCTCGAACAATTTGACCCCTCGGTATATGGCCTCCCTCCGCTGCAACCAGATGTCAGAGTTCCCCTCCCCCCGGGTGAAGAGCGGCCAACAATCTATGATTCTGTGATGATGGGGGGTGATGGGGTTGGAGCCGTCGGGGGTGATGCTGCCGGAGAAGAAGTCTCCTCCAAGGCTGTCGTGGAAGATGCCCCCGGTGACAACGAGGCTGAAGCCGCCGAGAAGATTAGTATTTAGTCAATTTTTGAAAAAAGCCTTGTAATGAAACTTTTGTCACCCCTCGGCTTTGGCCATACTCTGTAATGATCACATTGACTATTTTTTTGTTGTAATTGAATGATTGCCTTCGGGCTTTGTGTATATGATATGCTTCCTTCTGATCTGTTCATTGTCGAATGTATGCCTTCGTCTTGCTTTGGATGTATGCCTCTTTTTTTTTTGTGAATGTATGTTTTAGGACTTAGAATATTTTTCGATTGTAGCTAGCCCTTGGGAGCCTTCGGTAGTTGGGCACCCTCTGCTGGATATGCAACCGAGGGTTCAGCAGCAATTAGGACTTAGAAAATCTTTCTAAGTGTAGCACACCATAGGGCCTTCGGGTGATTGCAGTAACCCAAATCCTAGGACTTAGAAAAATTTCCTAAGTGTAGATTCCCCCTTGAGAGCCTTCGGGATACGGCGTCCCTTCCTGATGTGTGAATGTTGGACTGAGGGCCCAATGCACAGGACTTAGAGATTTTTTGCAAGTGTAGTATGCCATGTAGCCTTCGGCTACTGTAGAGCCCCAACTGAAATATTGAATAGGCCGGGGGCCAATTCTTTAAGACTTAGAAGATTTTCTTGAGTGTTGATTCCTTATGAACTGTAGCCCTCGATTGATAGGTAGCCTTCGGCAATTAGGTCCCTCGAGATGAGGGCGAAATATGTAGGACTTAGAAAATCTTCTAAGTGTAGAGTTTCCCTTGGGAGCCTTCGGGAGATGGCATCCCTTCATGATGTATGAGCAGTTGACCGGGGGGAAATATGCAGGACTTAGAAAATCTTCTAAGTGTAGAGTTTCCCTTGGGATCCTTCGGGAGATGGCATCCCTTCATGATGTATGAGCAGTTGACCGGGGGGGGGGGGGAAATATGCAGGACTTAGAAAATCTTCTAAGTGTAGAGTTTCCCTTGGGAGCCTTCGGGAGATGGCATCCCTTCATGATGTATGAGTAGCTGACCGGGGGGGGGGGGGGAATATGCAGGACTTAGAAAATCTTCTAAGTGCAAAATCTCCTTTGGGAGCCTTCGGGAGATGGCATCCCTCCTTGATGTATAAGTAGTTGACCCGGGAAAAGCATGTAGTACTTAGAAAATCTTCTAAGTGTAGAGTTTCCCTTGGGAGCCTTCGGGAGATGGCATCCCCTCATGATGTATGAGTAGTTGACCGAGGGGGAAAATATGCAGGACTTAGAAAATATTCTAAGTGTAAAATCTCCCTTTGGAGCCTTCGGGAGATGGCATCCCTCCTTGGTGTATGGCCTTCGGCTGTCCCATTCCTCTAGCCGCAATACTAACTGAGCCGGGGGCCCATCTTTAGGACATAGAAATTTTCTTTGTTTGCAAGTGTTGTTGTATCGCATAGCCTTCGGCTATTGTATTCCCCTAGCTGTAGTGTTGATCGAGCCGGGGGCCCAATTTTGGGACTTGGAATTTTTCAAGTGTTGTTTCTTTGTGTAGCCTTCGGGTGATAGGTGCCTTTTGACTCTACATTACTTTGCGAGATGCCCGGGGGCTGCTCCTTCAGGACTTAGAATTTGTTCCAAGCATAAATTGATGTTGAGTCCTATTGTTGTGAAGAAAGCCAATGAGGAGTGTGTGCCCTCGGCATACACTTTAAAAGTTGTAGAATTTGACCCTTGTCATGGGGAAAGGGCCCTCGGTATTTGTGCATAACAGATGCCTTCGGTGTCTGTTTGAAGTACCGTTTAGTGGACCTTGGATAGTCCAGTCCCTTTGTATTGTGGAAGCCTTCGGTGTTTTTGTGACCGGAGGTGACCAGGTAGTGGTCTTTGCCGTTTCCTGATGATATTTGTTCGAGTAGAATCCTTCGGGAAATAGGAGCCTTCAGTTACCGGAGGTGTTCCCGTGGGGAGCCCTCGGTTTGTTGTGATCTGTTGGAGTGTACTCTTTGATTTCTCGCTGAGTCTACTCCCCTTCACCCCCTCTTTTTTTTTTTTTTTTTGGTTGGTGGTGAAGGGAAGGCATCAAGAAACTTGGTTTCTTGGTAAGGCTGGGCCTATTAGGAGACCATCAGAATACACCAATGGCTCTCCTCCCTCGGGTTAACCTTCCGAGTTCCGAGGGGATCGAGGGACGTTTCCTGGGCACAAGATATGGTGGTCCGTAACCTGCCTCCCCTTGGGGGATGGCGCAGAAAGCACCTCATTTTTGAAAGTCGTCCCCTCGGCGCCAGACATAGTCCGTGGCCTGCCACACCCTTGGGGTGGTGGCGCGGGGAGCGTTTCGGTTTGGAAGTCGAATCCTGGGCATTTCTCATACCTGTCATACCCTGGGGGTAGTGACGCGGATAGCGTTCCGTTTTTGAAAGTCGAATCCTGGGCATTTCTCATGCCTGTCACACCCTGGGGGTAGTGACGCGGAAAGTGTTTCAAGGAAGGGTTTTCATTTGCACACTAGTTGCAAATGGCCGGGGGCACTACGTGCCGCCGGCACCGATGGTGGCACCTTCGGTATATGCGTCCTCGTGGGGTACGGCTTTTAGAAATAACACTTGGTGTTAGTTTCGATGTGTAGCCCCCGGTACTTGGTACCGAGGGGTCTTCTGTAGGAACACTTGGTGTTCTCCTTTGTTGCAGTTGATGGAGGTGTCTACCCTCGATACTTGGTACCGAAGGGTCTTCAAATGAAACACTTGGTGTTTCCCGACAGATGTTTGGAAGTTGATAGGAGAGCATATCCCTGGCACTGGGTGCCGAGGGGTCTTCTTTGATACATTTTGGTGTTTTTCCTTCGTTTCAATGTTTGATGATGGAGGTGTACCCTCGGCACTGGGTGCCGAAGGGTCTTCTGTAGGAACACTTGGTGTTCTCATCTTTTCTATTTTGATGTTGAAGGTGGGGATGTACCCTCGGCACTGGGTGCCGAAGGGTCTTCTGTAGGAACACTTGGTGTTCTCATCTTTTCTTTTTTGATGTTTGAAGGTGGGGATGTACCCTCGGCACTGGGTGCCGAAGGGATATGAAACACATGGTGTCCCTTGTTGTTGGTGATAGGAGTTTCCTCCCTCGGCACTGGGTGCCGATGGATCTTGACTGAAAACACGTGGTGTTTTCACTGTTTGTTGTAGGTGTTGATGGTGTCCGCCCTCGGCACTTGGTGCCGGAGGGGGTTCTTCTCGTGGTGAGGCCTGGGGCCTGTAGTCAGTATGAGGGCTTGATGTCTTGAATGTATCTTCATTCTTCGAAATTGGAGGCCTTGGGCCATAGGATAGTACCTTCACTAGTTATGAGGGCTTGGCCGCTCTTACATTTATTGATAAAATTTAACTAAATGGTGTACATTCCAGTGCCTAGGGACTTCTTTCCCATTGGGGCGTTTGAGCTTGTAGGTCCCAGGTTTGATGATGGCTGCTATGATGTAGGGGCCTTCGAATTTTGGTGCCATTTTTCCTCCCTCGGTTGGTTGGCTGGCTTCCCTCCTCCGGAGGACATAGTCCCCCACTTGAAATTCTCGGGTGCGAACTTTGGCGTCGATGTAGCTTTTAACTTGCCTTCGGTAGTTTTCTGCCCGGATGAAGGCCTGCTCCCGGCGTTCTGAAATGAGGTGGAGGTCGAGGGCCATGTTGCTGTCGTTGACCTCGGGGTCGTATTGGATCACCCTTCGGGTAGGAAGGGTGACTTCCGTAGGAGCTTTGGCTTCAAAACCGTAGCAGAGGGAGAAGGGTGTTTCACCTGTTGCTCGCCGAGGGGTGGTGCGATAGGCCCAAAGGATGTTGTGGAGTTCTTCCACCCAGCCACCACCCTCGGCCTCCAGCTTCTTTTTGAGGCCCTCGAGCAAGGTCCGGTTGGCGTTCTCTACTTGCCCGTTGCCTTGAGGGTAGGCAACGGAGGAGAAGGTGTGTTTGATGCCCCATGCCTCCAGAAGGGCACAGAAGGGGGCTGCCTCAAATTGTGTCCCATTGTCGGAGATGATCTGCTGAGGGACGCCAAACCTCGTGAGGATGTTCTTGAGGACGAAGTGACGGCACTTCGCCTCTGTGATGCTGGCGAGGGGTTCAGCCTCCACCCACTTGGTAAAATAGTCGACGGCCACAATGATGTACCTGTTGTTGGAGGTATCCCTCGGCAGAGGGCCCACAAGGTCTATCCCCCATCGAGAAAAAGGGACAGATGTGCTGATGGGGGCATAGTTGACCGCTGGCCTGCCGGGGGCTTTCTGGAAATGTTGACATGCGGTGCACCTCCGGGCAAGGTCAGCACAATCCCTGGCCATGGTTGGCCAGAAGTAGCCCTGGAGAATGAGCCTTCGGGACATGGAGAAGGGTCCCTGGTGAGCTGAGCAAGTGCCACTGTGCACTTCCTCCATTGCGACCTCGGCTTCATCTGGATGAAGGCACCGAAGTAGCGTGCCATTGTAAGATCGTTTGTAGAGCCTCCCATCTTCGATGGTGTAGCTGGGAGCCCTCAGCTTTGCCAGTTTAGCGCGGGATTCATTCTCGGGTAGCTGCCCTGTGGAGATGAAGGTGGTGATATCTGAGATCCAATCCTCCTGACGTTGTTGTATGTTCATAACGGGGCTTGCATGGATGCTTGAGAGGCTGAGTTCCTCGATTTTGGCAATTTTGGAGATGTGCTCGGGGGAGTCGGCCGAGAGCTTAGATAATATGTCGGCCTCGGAGTTCTGAGCCCTCGGTATTTGAGTGAGAGAGTGTGCCTCAAATACCTTAAACAACTCCTTGGCCGCTTCCTTGTACTGTTTCATTCTCCCCTCCTTGGCCTCATATTCTTCGGAGATTTGGCCAACGACCAACTTGGAGTCGCATTTGATATGGATCTGCCGAGCCCTCATGTTGGCAGCCAGCCGAAGGCCACATAGGAGGGCCTCATATTCGGCCTCATTGTTGGAGACCTTGAAGGAGAAGCGGATTGCATAGTAAGCCCTGAAACCCTCGGGAGTAATGAGGACTACCCCTCCCCCGCATGCTTTGGTCGCGGAGGAGCCATTAGTGTAGAGGGTCCACCAGTCGTCCGAGGTAGCCGAGGGCTTCCCGTCCGTGGCTGCCCTCGCGGTACACTCCGTCACAAAGTCCGCCAGGGCTTGGCCCTTGATGGCAGGCCTTGGGCGGATGTCAATGTTGTACTGGCTCAAGAAGATAGCCCATTTCACCATGCGGGAGGAGCTAGTGGGGCTCCTCATGAGGGCGCCGAGGGGTTGATGGGTGAGGACCTGAACCGGGTGAGCCTGAAAGTAGTGGCCCAACTTCTTGACAGTCCAAACGATGGCCAACACCGTTTTTTCCACAGGGGAGTACCTGAGCTCGGCCTCCCTTAGGGTCTTGCTAACGTAGAAGATGGCATGTTGGATGCCGTCTTCCTCCCTTATGAGTACAGAGCTGATGGCCGTCGGGCTAACCCCAAGGTAGAGGTAGAGGGTCTCCCCTACCTTGGGTTTGGAGAGCACAGGAGGTGAAGATAGATATCTTTTGAGCTCGTCGAAAGCCCCCTGGCATTCTGGAGTCCATAGAAAGCCAGCCGTCTTCCTCATGATCTGGAAGAAGGGTAGAGATTTCTCCGCCGATTTAGATAGAAAACGGTTGAGGGCTGCCAGGCGGCCCGTCAACCGTTGGACTTCCTTCACATTGCGTGGGGGCTCCATATTGATGATGGCCTGGATCTTCTCGGGGTTGGCCTCAATACCCCTTCGGCTCACCATGTAGCCTAAGAATTTGCCCCCTTGGATGCCGAAGGTGCACTTCTTCGGGTTTAGCCGAAGGTTGAATTTTTGCATGATGGCGAAGATTTCCCGGAGGTCGTCAGCATGGCTGGAAGATTGCTTGCTCTTGACGATCATGTCGTCGACATAGGCCTCCATGGTGCGCCCTAGGACGGCTTGAAAGACCCGGGCCACCATCCGGGTGTAAGTGGCCCCCGAGTTCTTTAGGCCGAAGGCCATCACTAGGTAGCAAAAGATGCCCTCGGGAGTCATGAAGGCAGTTTTTTCGGCGTCCTCCTCGTGCATGAAAATTTGATGGTACCCTCGGAAGGCATCGAGGAAGGACATGATCTCACACCCTGCGGTCTCGTCCACCAATTGATCAATGTTTGGTAGAGGGAATGGATCCATAGGGCATGCTTTGTTGAGATCGGTGTAGTCCACGCACATGCGGAAGGTAGGGGGCTTCTGTGCGAGGACTACATTCGCCAGCCATGAGGGATATTTCACCTCCTTGATGTGCTTAATGGAGAGGAGCATGGCGAACTCCTTCTTCACAAACTCCCTCCTCTCGGCGGAGAGGGGTCTTCTTCGGCTTACCTTCTTAGTGACCTGAAGATAGCAGGCACGGGCAATTTTTTGGTTCCCCCAGGAGTAGCCAATGCCCCCCTCGGCGGGAAACTTGAGGCAGAGATGCCTCATGGAGATGATGGCTTCGAGGTCCTCGAGGGCTGGCCGGCCGAGGATGATGTTGTGGGCGCAGTCAATGTTGACGACGACGAACTCCACCTCGAGCTGGGCTCTATGGAGCCCGTCGCCGAAGATCACCGGGAGGGTTATTACCCCCTCGGAATCAATAGTGTCGCCGGTGAAGCCGGCAAGAGGGGTCTTAATGGGCCGAAGGGACCCCCTCTCCAGATGCAGCTCTCTGAAGGTGCTGAGGTACATTACATTGACGGAGCTGCCCGTGTCAACGTAAGTTCGGTGAATGATGGTGTCGTTGATCTCCGTTCGAATCACCAAGGCATCCATGTGAGGAGAAGAAGTAGGAGGGAGATCTGCGTTGGTGAAGGTGATGGGTTCCTCCCTCAATCGCTTTACCGGGGGCATACGAGTGACTTCCCCTACGTAAAGCGATTGAGCCCACTTCTTTCGTTGGCTGGTGGAATCGCCCCCTGTGTTGCCACCGGTGATCATGAGGATGTGGCGTTTTTTCTCCTGGTAGTGGGGGTATTCCTCCTCCTCTTCTTCCAAGTTTCCAATCTCCCTTTTCTTGCCGAGGGGGATGGTATTCGGGTTTACCCAAGCTTTCACCTTTGTGTGATGCCCTCGGGGAGGCCCCTGATGAGAAGGTCCCTCCTGCCGAGGGCTCTGGACAAACTGGGACAGGTGCCCTGCCTGTATTAATCTCTCGATGGCCGTCTTCAGCTGATGGCAGTCATCGGTCCTGTGCCCCTGGTGCCGATGGAAGCGACAGTAGGGGAACTGAGGGTTGATAGCATGTACCTCCGGGGGTGCGCGAGAGTCGCGCTCAACGAGGCCCCTCTCCTCGGCAAAATCGAGGATGATGCTGACGGGGTGCGTCAATGGTGTCCGAGGGCGGTCCAGAAGAATGGGCTGGGCCCAAGTCTTAGGGTTGCTCTTATAACCTCCCCCGGGCTTGGCTTGGCCTTGCCGAGGGCGGTCATCGGAGGGTCCCGAAGTCTTGGGGCGATTTGGAGAAGCCCCCGGCCCTCGGTTATACTTGTTGTCAGCCCTCGGGGGCTGCTGGTCCGGATGTTGGTGATACTTTTCCACCTCCCCGGCCTCAGCATACCGGTCCCCCCGCTGCAAGGCCCTTATGTAGTCGCGGGGGGGTTCAATGATGAGGCTCCTTGAAAAGTTGTCGGTGCGGAGGACGGTTTGTAGGAGGGCCAGGAGGGTCCCGTCATCAGCACCGTCGACCTTGTCGGCCTCCGTCCTCCAGCGCTCCAGGAAATCCCGAAGGGTCTCATCCTTCTTCTGGCGTATTGTTAGGAGGTGGGAGAAGTGCTTCCTTGTGCGACGCCTCCCGGCAAATTGTGTCAAGAACCGTTGGGCGAGTTCTTGCCATGAATCAATACAGCCCTCGGGTAGCCTGTTGAACCATTCATATGTCGGCCCCTCTAAGGTGGAGAGGAACCAACGACACAAATATTCGTCTGACGCCCCCACCATCATCATGCTGTTCTGGTACTTGCTGTAGTGTTCCTGGGGGTCCGTTTTCCCGTTGTAGGGCTGTATGTGTTGTCCTCGGTATTTCTCCGGGATCCGGGCCGCCAATACCCTTGGGGTAAATGGCGTCCGAGTCCGGAGCTGGATGACGGGTTCCCCGGAGCCCTCGGCCACCTTCTTCTGTAACTCCTCCATTTTGGCCATCATGGCCTCGTATTTGAGATCTGAATGAGGGGTGGAGGTGGTGGCGTGAGCTTTGTTGGACTCCATTTCGTCAAGCCGGCGCTGGAGGGCCGCAATAATCTCGTCCCGGGGATCCTTCGGGAGGGTCTCCGCCCCCTGCGAGCGAACCCAGGCCGAGTGGGCCTGGTTGATCTGGTGGCGAGCATCATCGGCATGAAGGGGTGCCTTGCCTTTGTCCCGAGGGGGACGCTCCTCGTCTGCCCTCGAAACAGATCCCCCGCTTTCCTGGGGCCTTTGGAGTGCTTTCCCCCCGAGGCGGTCTTGGACCCCTCGGCGGTCTGGCCCTCCTCCGAGCCGGTTGAGGGCGGAAGTATGGGGCCTTTCCCTGTTGTCATTATGGCGGTCCCGGGACTGAACTTCCTGGGAGGATGTTTCTTGGGCCACCACCCCTTCGTCGTTTCTCACCCGAGGGGTGGGATTTCCGAAGGGGTGTGGCAGAGGGGGAAATATGATGTTTTCCCCGATCTGAGGGTGAGCTGGAGCCAGGGTGCCGAAGGCACCCGGGTTCTGGGTGAGCGTTTGGATGAAGGCGGAGAGCGCCGATTGTACGTCGATGGTGAGAACTGGAGGGCTGACTTGGTCATCGCTCCGGTTTTTCTTCTTGGCCTCGATGCCGAGGCGGGCATCGGGGGCGTTCTGTTGGATCTGAAGGCGTAGGTCGACAGCCGCCTGTTCCAGCCCAGCGATGACACCGCCCTCGGGAGCCCTGTGAGAGGCTTCGGGGGCGTTGACGTCGCCGAGGGCCAGGTTCTTGTCTTCTACGTTCTTTGAGTTGGCACGTGTTGTCCTCACCATTTTGATAGAGGGCTAGTGTTTTGTGTTTGGTCGAGGGGGAGGGTTTCTTACTCGATTGTTCAACCTCTCAATGAGAGCACCAAATGATGGATAGTCTACCCGGGGGTATATATCCGAAGGGTTATTACGGGGAATAACTTAGAGAGAAGTCAGAGCAAGTAAGTAAAAGTAGAGAGAGAAAATGTATTATAAATGCGGAGTGTTTTCAGCGTGTTATGACTTGGTTACAAATGGGGAAAAGGGGTGCTATTTATAGTAGCAATAAATGCCGGGCAGGGACACGTGTCAAGCGCTCATTGGCCGAGGGGTCACCTCAACTGGTTGGCGCTGGCAGCCGCATGTGGCCGCATTTAATGCGGCTGTTGGACGGGACGTCTGTGCGTGGGTACGGTGATCTGTACGCATGTGAGGCGGATATCTTGTCGAGTGAGATGCCTTCGGCTATAGAGCAGTAGCCGAGGGCTCTTCCTCCCGATGGTACCCTGGTGCCGAGGGCTCACAGTGCCGAGGGCTACTGTTTTCTCCGTTTTCTCCCAGTTTCTTAGTTTGCTTGAGAAACCCGCTCTGTGAGAATTTGGAGCCTTCGGCCAGGGGGCCGAAGGCACCCCTGTGCGTTGTGCGGACTGCTTGGTACTCTGGGCGCTGTGATTTGGGCCTGTTGGGCCTTTTGGGCCTGTTGGACCTTTGCTGGAGTAGTAGGAGTCTGTGGGCCGGGGGTTCCCGGGCCATATACTCCATCAAACATAGAGGAGAATATAAACAACTTGTGACTGAGAGCGATAAACAAACATAGAAGAATCAGATTTACTTTGTGTGAAACCCCGACTCAACAAAAAACCACTGAATCGATGAAACCAAGCTCGCGGAGCTTGTTTTAGACCATAAAGAGCTTTTCTTAAGCAACATACATGATTAGGAAAAGACGGATGAATAAAACCCTGTGGTTGACGCATGTACACCTCTTCAGTTAAATAGCCATGTAAGAAAGTATTTTTCACATCAAGTTGTCTAATAGACCACCCTAGAGAGATAGCAATAGATAAAAGAAGGTGAACAGTAGTAGGTTTAACGACAGGACTAAATGTTTCAGTAAAATCAATGCTAGTTTGTTGTTTAAAACCTTGAGCAACTAATCAAGCTTTATAGCACTCAACAGACCCATCAGAACAATATTTTGTTTTATAAATGGGAATACTGTCAAATAGGTCCTCGAACTTTCATAAAAAAGTCAATTAAGTCCTTCTATAGGACACTCTAATCGGTCATCGCGATTGGGGCGGTTCCCGGTGGAATTTTTTGATGAAAGTTTTTTAGCATCTTATTCACCAAGTCTAGTTTACTCATACCAAATTTCAGCTAAAAACTTAATCAGGAGCGCATTCAATTTAATTCGAGAACGCAAAAATGCGCAGTTATCTTCAAGAATTAATTTGAATGTGTTCCCGATTGAATTTTTAGCTGAAATTTGGTATGATTAAACTAGACTTGGTGAATAATATACTCAAAAAATGTCATCAATAAATTCTACCGGTAACTTCCCCAAATCGCGACAGCCGGACAGAACCTCCTATAGAAGGACTTAATTGACCTTTTTATGAAAATTCGAGGACCTATTTGACAGTTTTCCCTTTACAAATCCACTTACAACCAACCACATATTTAGTGTGGTCCCAAGGTACCAAATCCCAAGTCTTATTAGCAATTAAAACATTAAATTCATCTGCCATGACTGCTCGCCAAACTTCACTTTTATTTGCCTGTGTAAAACAAGTAGGATCATCCGGGGGAGAAAAGACACTTTAATTAAAATTTGGTTTGGGTTTAAACATACCACCCTTGGCTCATGTATGCATTGGATGGATATCAAGTGGGGCAACGGCTAAGTGGGAAGGACTGGCTGGGTGTATGGGACTGGTGGAAGTGGCGGAAGGTGGATTGCCAGGTGAGGTAAGGGCACGGCCAGGTGTAGAGGATAGGGGAGAAACGGCTGGTGATAAAGGGGAATCAGGAGGGGAGATGGTAGTTGGTGAGGTAAGTTGTGGGGAGATGGCAGCGGGTGAGGAAATTGGTGGGGAAGTGGGCGGTACCAGTGGAGTGGGTACGGGAGAGGTTAGATGCAATTGGTCTGGTGGTGAGGTTTGTAGTCAACGGGTGGAGGAAGACAATCAGGAGGATGTTAAGTGGGGATTGGGGATAGGGGTGGTAGAAATTAAGGATGGATATGGAAAAACATGAAAGGTGACATCCTGACTAACATAAACACGAACAGTAGTTGGAGAAAGACAACGGTAGCCCGTGTAACCCGGTGCATATCCAATAAGACACAGTGAATAGAGTGAGGTGATAGCTTATTATGAGAGTCAACAATAAATTAAAGTTTGGAAAGCAGGAGCAGCCAAAAACACGCATAAAATTATAATATGGAATTTTATTAAAAAGGTTTTCATATGGTGTAAGTCCATCCAAAATAGGTGTGGGAAGACGGTTAATAATAAAAGTAGCAGTGTAAAGTGCATCAACCCAGAATTGACTAGGAACAGAAGAATCAATTAGCATAGTCCTAGTTAATTCTAGAAGATGTTTATGTTTCCGTTCCGCAACACCATTTTGAGCTGGAGTGTCAGGACAAGATTTTCTAAATAAAATTCCGGATTTTAAAAAATGCTCGCAAAAAATATTGTTGTCAAACTCACAACCACCATCACTCTAAAAAGCCTTGATTTCCAGGTGATGGAGTAATAGGACTAGGCCCAGAGCCTCATCAGCACAAGCCCCGAACTTGGACCCGTGGATCCAAGTCCACAACCTAGAGCATGCCTGCCAACCCAGCGGGAAGCCTGCCAATCCGACCGACCTCCCAGCCCGGAAGAGTAACGGTCAAGCAATTAATGCACTATTAATTATGTATTTAATTCTTTATTAATGTTGTAATTAGTTAGTCATTATTATCGGTAGCGGTTACGATTTGTATACGCCTATAAAAGGCGGCTTGTAATTCATATTAGGGGGAGGATTTCTATATGCTATTTCTGGCTAACTTTCCATATTCGTACTTTCCTAATTCTTGCTTGAGTGTCGTACGTGGCTTTCCTAAAAGCCTACGAGCGTCCAATTTTGGACCAACATTGGTGCTTTCATTGAGAGCCTCTATCGTCTCTCACATTATCCCCGTCCTTTCTTTCTATCGGTCTCACCTGGAACTATCCAAAAGATTCATCACAACTCCAAAAAATCTAGCCAAAATTTTGCCTAAAAGGAATTTCAACATCCTGGAATGTTTACGGAAATGGCCGGAGCTTTACTGACCGGATGATCAGACCCAGGTTACACCTGCCAGCTTTGAGGTTGAGATCTACACCGCATCAGGCGCCTTGCCCCGCCGCAATTTGCCGACGTGGAGAACTCTTCGGCAGTCGCGACGAGGCAGTGCTGCTCCCTCACACAGCAGTCTCCTCAGCCAACAGTTCTACGACATGGAGAATCGGTGGACCCCTGCTCACGAAGGTGCGGAACAAACAAGCTGGCATTCCTCTCTCAACTTGGACCGGTGGTCCGATGGGGCAGCTGGAATAGCGAGTTTCCCTCGATCGGCGGTCACAGTCCACTTAGCCGCTCACTCTTCTTTCTCTCCGACCGGTGCTCATCTCGTGGGCAGTCACCGCTCGCCCCTCGCCTCACCGCCAACGCGACCTGAAATTTCATTGTTTTCCGCCATTAATGGAGAATTGGAGTCCGCGAAAGGCATGATTCGAGGCTAGACATGTACCCCGTCACAGCGACGCCCGCATCGCTTCTGGTCGCTCCGCCATCGTGACGGCCGCTGATGAGATCTACCGTTTGACGTGGTTAAGGCCGCTGATCTCTGTTAGAGGTCAGAGCTTCACCTCTCCTCTAGCAACACCGGCCGAAGTCCACCTCTGTGGCGGCCATAGCCAAGGGCTTCACAATTTGCTCACTGGCAGTGGCAACGGAGGGCGTCTCCTTCTCCCATCTCTGAAAAAGGATGGGCCCCTTGTTTAGTTGGCCCAGAATTGTTTCAACAACATATCATCCACGTTTCGGCTTATTGAAAGCTAAGTACTCCAAAACAATTTCCCTACAGTTAATATGTCAAACTATTTGATTAAAAGAAATCATACATTAAAAATATTTGAAAAGAATTTTAAGTGATATGGTTGCTTTTACTCTTGTTAAGTGTGTAATTTTAACATTGAACAACGGACTTATGAAATCTAATCACTCAAGTACGCTGGACGAGCACACACACTCGTACACTGGTCGAGCACACACACTCGCGCCATCGGGTCACGTCATATGGGTGTGACGATTAATAAGCTCCAATATAAATGTTAATACCACACACTCTTGACTTCATATGAGTTCTCACGTGCTCTTACCCCCTCATAGTGCATCACACTCCGACCTCGGGGGACGAGTCGCCCGTTCAAAAGTTTTTACTTGCGGGTTCGAACTACTAACCTCGGGCGGCGAGTTAAACTCTTGTTAGGGGCCTAGAGCCACACTCTTCCGGGCAACTTTGTCACTTAATTGACATTCACATTTCTCGAAAAGGTTGATATACTTTAGTTCTTTGGGGTTAGATTATCCGTTCGAGTGAGGAGTCCGCCTCACTTACTCGCGGATTCAATCTTTCTTTCAGAGACTGGGGTGTGGCCTAACTTGAGAACTTGATGTCCCTCTTTTCAAGTAGTGAGTCCGACTCACTTACACATTGAGCCGCGGTTCGACACCAGGCCGGATGCTCTATTCTACACTAGTTTCTTTTATGTGTAGGTACAACTAAATGAAGTGGGGGACCGAGGGTCTTACCGTCTTCAAGGAAGCAAATGACGAACTTGACGAGTCAGGGCCCGACGAGAAGAACAGTTATGGACATCCTATTCGCAGATGGCGACCATTACAATAAAGGTTGAGGATCTCACCTCTTGCTTCATCTTGGGGGCGTCAGATGTACTCTTTTTCCCTTCATTAGGATTTTTTTCCCATTGGGTTTTTTCCTAATGAAGGTTTTTAATGAGGCATCTCTCCAACATGGACAAGGGCGGGGATCTTCTAGTCTCGGAGAAGAGCAACTGACTTGGACTACTCCCTCTTAGCCGAGTCTACTACTCGACTAAGGGAGTGGGGGACTCGTGATGGAGTAATAGGACTAGGCCCAGAGCCTAATCAGCCCAAGCCCCGAACTTGGACCCGTGGATCCAAGTGCACAACCTAGAGCCTGCCTGCCAACCCAGCGGGAAGCCTGCCAGTCCGACCGACCTCCCAGCCCGGAAGAGTAACGGTCAAGCAATTAATGCACTATTAATTATGTATTTAATTCTTTATTAATGTTGTAATTAGTTAGTCATTATTATCGGTAGCGGTTACGATTTGTATACGCCTATAAAAGGCGGCTTGTAATTCATATTAGGGGGAGGATTTCTATATGCTATTTCTGGCTAACTTTCCATATTCGTACTTTCCTAATTCTTGCTTGAGTGTCGTACGTGGCTTTCCTAAAAGCCTACGAGCGTCCAATTTTGGACCAACACCAGGTTCAAAAAAATTTCAGCTAACCGTTGAAAATTGCAGAAATGACTAAAAACTTCAGACTTTCTACGCATGGGATAAATTCAGGTATATCGAGAAAAATCATCAATAAAAGAGACATAATATTTAAAACCAAAGTTTGATAAAATGAGCGATTGCTAAACATCAGAGTGAATGAGTTGTAAAGGAGCAGTAGAATCATGAGTAATATCACTAAAAGGAAGTCTGTGGGACTTGCCCAACTTACAAGAAACACAATCATGACCAAAAGTAGAAGAACAGGAAATTAATTTATGTTGCCCAAGTCTAGTAAGAACTCTATCACCACAATGCCTCAACTGATTGTGCCAGATCGGACCAGGAACCACACGGGCTTGAAGGGCATGAAAAGGATAAGGGGGGATTTGACTTTGCACCTCACTTTATCGGTGATATTGGACTTTACACCCCATTTTCAAAAAACTTTGACTTTGCACCTCAACACATAACATTTTGTCAAAAATATTTCTAAATGGGGTGCAAAGTCAAATTCCCCCAAAGGATAAACATGGTCTGTATTACGTGCCTGAAGTAGAAGCCCCCCATTTGTTTGTCCTTAACAAAAAAAGAATTTTTATCAAAAATCACTTGATAGGCATTGTCCGCACACAATTTTTGAATTGACAAAAAATTATATTTAATATGTGGGACATGATACACATAGTTTATATTTAGCGGGCGACCATGGGTGATGAGCTTTAAGTGACCAACATGAGAAATAGGTAATTTAGTACCATTGGCAACACACATTTGATTGGGGCCAGTATAAGGAGTTTTATAAGAAAGAATACCTTCATGAGGAGTCATGTGAGTAGAAGCCCCCGAGTCAGGATACCAGACTAAATCATTGGTTTCACTTGTAGGAAGGGCAGACAGAGTCGGGGTATGTGAAGCTGTGAAACGGGAGCATTGAAGCGCCGAGTGACATGGAGAAAAACACAACTGACAAACAACTGGGGGAAGGAGACTGATAGGACTGACCCACAGATGGAAAACCTGCACAAGTATTGTGAGTAGCAGTAAGAGAATAATAATCAGTATAATTACTACCAGAAATAATATTACACGACGCCGAACCTGGTACCCCGGGAAATGCGGGTGCTCTCGGTTGTGGAGGAGCAGGCTGTCTCTGGTAAGCGCCATGTGGCTGTGGTGCGGCTCCATAAGCACCATAGGGCTGCTGGTAGTAACCCCTTCGGCCTCCTCGACCTCTACCCCCTCGACCACATTCCCCTCTCTGTCCTCAGCCTCGACCAGGACCCTGCGGAGCACCCCCTCCACCTGGAGCACCCCTCAGCCTGCATGAGGTGCAGCAAACGCCTGGGGAACTGGGACCGATTCTTGAGCCTGGAGGAATAAATTGTGCTGCTCCTGGGCTTGCAAAATGGGTCGTATGTCTTCAAGTGTAGGAATCCCCGACATGTAGTCGATGGTGGTAATGAGTGACTCATATCCACGACCCAATCCAATAATAGCATATTCAATCAAATCACATGCACTTACAGGAGAATTAATGGACGCTAGAGAGTCGGCTAAGATTTTAATTTCTAACAAATATTGATCCATAGTCAGGGGTCCTTCTTTTTTACATGAGATAATAAACGCTTTAGCTCAATGGAACGAGAAATACAACCATACATGAATCGTTTCTGGAGTCTATCCCATATCAGATGAGAAAATTTTAAACCACAGACTTCCATTAACACATCTCTAGCTAGCGTAGCAAAAAGCCAAGAGCGTACAATTTGATTAATTTTTAGCCAGTGGTGATAATCAGCATTGGGAATTTTCTGTCTGGACAAATCATATGTAGTAGTGGATGGGATCGGAATAGATCCATCAATAATACCCAACAAACTATGAGAAACTAAAAATGATTCAAATTGTGTTCTTCAGGGCAAATAATCTTCTACCGAAGATAGACGGGTAGTCACAATATTATTTACATTCGTTGTAGAGAAAACCAATTGCGATGCCAGGGAAGATAGATAACTGGTTGGAGAATTAAAACTTGTCATGGAGGAAATCACAGGCTGCTGCAGTGGAGCCACGCTGGGCTGTCCAGAAAAAGTCGGGCAAGAAAAGATGATGGATGATCTGCCCGGGTCCCGGAACACTGGAGGCGGTGGGAGTGTTGCGACCATGGAAACTGACGGTGCCCATGTGAATGACTCGGGCATGTTGAATAACCGATAGGAATCGAGCGTTGGAACTCCGTGGGAGCGCTGCGATAAAGAGACCGGCAGCGGCGAGCGTATTTGCGCGGTAGAGAAAGGACCGGTCGGCGTTGATATCTGCGGGAAGGGCGCCGATGTGCTGCTCGAACCAGCCGTTGAGTCACTAGTGAGCGCTGCGGTAGATATGGGAGAAACGCCAGAGAAGACGGGCTACGCCGCCGTGACGGGCGCCGTACTGGCGGCGGCGGTAGGGTTAGGTTGGACGGCCATGAGGAAAAATACCTAAGCGTCCGATACCATATACAAAACAATAATTTTGGGAAATAATGACGTACCCGATTGAATGTCATGAGGTAATATTTATACTAAACACAGTTTAGGAAATTACATAGTAATCCTTATATAAATACATTATTATAACCCATGTTTTCCTCGCTGTTAGAGAAATCAACCATCGTCTAAGCACATCTTTGAAGAGACATGAGAAAACTAAGTGATTGTGTGCTTGGTTTCTTTTTGAAGAGACATGAGAAAACTAAATAATTGTGTGCTTGGTTTCTTTTTGAAAATTATAAACAAATCTCATATTCATAGTTTATGTATTCATATACAAACTAGTATTGTTCCTCTGTGATGCACATGACAATAATACCCCCTTCATTCCATTAAAATTGGCTAAATTTGATTTGCATGTGTATTGATAAAAAATCGTGTATTTGAGATTTGTATAAAAGAAAAATACTACTTACAAATATATTACTTTGCATGAAAACAGTAAACTTTTATGGGACAACTAAAAAAAGAATTTGACTAAAGTTTGAGAAATGAAGGGAGTATGTGTACGTTTTGAGCAATTACTTACATTGAAAGTAGGTATAAACATATGCTTATTTTGAATGACTATTAGAAAAAAAAAGTCCTAACGATCAAGTATCTTAAATACGGAGTATGAGTTAATATGAAAAAATACTTCTTATTATTTATAAAAATAATAAATTAAATGATGCAATAGCACGTGATAGTTATAATTAGTGGCGTAGCTAAAGCAATATATTGACCTCGGTAGGCACAAAGAATTTTGAAAAAGATCTTTTTACACAATTTTTTTAGGTAGATTCTATGATACCTGATTACTGGAATTGTCACCTTTTTTAAAAAACTTTTAGAATTGGGATGAGGTAGAACCTAAATTGGTCCTCTTAACTCCGCCGGTACTCCCTTGGTCATAATAATTTCTAGGGCCAAAGTTAAAGAAAAGTATCCACGAAGTACTCCCTTAGTTTTAACCGGATCATCTGATCTAGCTGGTTGTGAGATTACCTCTGCATAGAAGAGGTCTCGTGTTCGAGTCTCACTAGCACATGCGGAACTATGATCCTCCAAAAAACCCTTCAAGTGGTAGGGCCAAACGGTGTATACTAACTCGTAGAGCCAAGCCAAAGTCGGGGTTCTGAGGTAAGGGACCGTGAAAGCGGTGAAGCTAGTCATTATAAAAAGTTTACTCATACCTTAGTTTTATACAAAGTCAAAAAAACTAATACTCCATAATAATAATACTTGTTACGCTAAATATAGTTACATATTTTTCAAAAACCGATGTCCATGCACCGGGCAGATTATACCGTGCAATTGGTGCACCATGAGGTTGGTGTGCCCGGTTGCAAAACGACGCAGCTTATGCCTGTTTTTTTTTTTTTTTGCTTTTGTTGTTAAAAAATGATAATAACTTTTTTATTTTTGATCCGATTTTTATAAAATTTATATCAACATTTTTTATTTTTCATGATCTTTCAAATGAGATCAATATTGCCTATGCAATATTGAAAGATCCTTTTTTATTTTTGATAGTACGAGGACTTATTTAACAGTTTTCCCTTTAAATATTGAACCAAAGTTATTTATTTTTATTTAATTTAATGGTTGTGATTAGTAATTTAATTCTATATACATCCCTCAGATTACTAAAGACTGCCACTAATAAATTAAATAAGATTAAATAAAAATAATTGAATATCTAAATTACGCTCACCGGTAGTTAGCAATCGTTTAATCGACGGAAAGCTTAAAATGATCATCAGAAAACCTGGAAAGGCGCAGGTAGCCCATACGCGCAAACCAGCCTCTGCACAAATCAAATTTACATGGCGTTTTAGCAATTCCAGACCCAAAGATTTGTATGTCTTGATTTTCAAGAAGAACCAATTTGACTGAGTGAGTATCATCACCGAAAGCCCTGCCTTTATTTGGAAGAGAAATAGGGGCAGTTGATGTGCTTTTTTCGTTCTTTTAAGACTTGATTTTCCTTCAATACAAAACAGAGTAGTCATATAAATACGCGAGTGGATCAATTTTTACTCACCGGAAACTTTCTCACTAACCAGATAATATATATGCATAATAAAGAAATATCATTATTAAAATTATTTGTTAATGGTATAAGCAAATATTATTATAGCATCTTACCTCTTGTTCATCAGGTTAATTCAACTTTCATGACTAATACATCCATTTTCTGAGAATACAATTCCCAAATGTTTAAACTAACTTATTAACTAGTCCTTAAGGTTTGCTAAATAATTTTTTAAAATCAGCACAGTTTTACTATCGGAGCTTTCTTTGATATGTTATAATAAGTAGCAGTAACACATGTAAAGCAAATAGCGAAGGGGAGGAATGTTATAATAAGTAGCAGTAACACATGTAAAGCAAATAGCGAAGGGGAGGAAGCAAATAATAGCACACTTTTACAACAACATCATTAATCATCCGCCAGAGAACTGAGTGCGGCAGAATGTGAACCAGTTTTCTCCGGCAACTCTGCCCAACCCAACCTAATCTAAGAAATCGAAATAAGGACAAATCACAACCTAATCCAAACCTTTAAGTAGCTAGTTCTGTAACGGTGGCGGAGCCAGGATTGACGTATAGCAGGGCCCCTGTAACAGAACTAGCTATAGCACGGACTAAAACTTAAATTTTCACTATATTTTTAGTACTTATAAATATTTATACATATATAAATACATCACAATTTTTTTCTTGCAAGGGCCGTGGCCACCGCCAGCCCCCTGTCTCCACCCCTGCCTACATAATTGGATAAAAAAGAGAGCATGCAACAATATTCAAATAAACAACCATTGGAAGATCATGGATTCTACTCATCATCTCATTCAAATATATTGATTTACTTCATACACATTCTGCATCTATTAAAATGAGCTTATGAAAACAAAAGAGTCAAGGTCCTTGCACATAATGCATCCAGTTCACACCATACTACCACAACACTTGATTAATAAATTCTTTATATTAATTTTATCATGTTACGACGTGATAATTTAAGAACAAAATGAGCTAATTAAGAGGGAATGGTGTGAAAAGAGTACTGAGTAAGTCATTACAACTTGCACAGTTCATCAAGAGTACATAAGCAAAAGCACCTTTGTAACAATTATTGAAACCGGAAAATTGAAGTCTGTAATTTCCAGCTCAGGTCTCCGATTTCACCCACAAAGGATGAAGAACCACCACTACAGTCTATAAAGGGAAAGGGGCGTCAACCAACGGGCTATTTTCCGGCCAACTCAACCTAATTCCGACCAACCAAGTCAATGTGCGAAAAAGAGGGAGAAGAGGGTTTCGGCCAAGCCCTGAATCGACCGAGAAGGAGAGACATTAAATAGGCAGAGTAAAGGCACCAAGAATGGTAACTTACCTTGCAAAGGAGATATGCACATCACTACCCAGGGAAGGAAAGAACCGCGAGAGAAGAAGCCGATCGACAACATCAAAGGCTCGGTGCGGAAGAGGAAAAGAACAATGGGCCAGTGCACCCTAAGTTGAGTTGGGCTTATGGAAAATACTGGGTCAATACCTAACACATTCTCCACCTTATTGGACCATAATGGTGTAGAGCACAACGCTCTAAAACAATTTGAGACTCATCATCGCTGGATTGCCCGAATAATCACAAAGACATATTCAGGCAAAGGGGTAAGATCACCAGGCAACTTAACCGCAATCAATGTTTAACGTGCGCTTGCACGACAACAACTTTTCGACAGAGAGACATTTAGTCCCCATGTCAGCAGGATTAAATTCAGACGGAATTTTAATCAACTTGATATCACCTGCACTAACAATATCACGTATAAAATGAAATCTAACATCAATATGCTTAGTTCTATCATGAAAAATAGGATTTTTGCACAGTTGAATAGCAGATTGACTATCAGAAAACACACAAATGTCCTGATTAAGACTACCAATCTCCTTTAGGAGACGTTTAAGCCAAATGGCTTCCTTAAAAGCTTCGGTAGCGACCACATACTCGGACTCAGTAGTGGAAAGGGCAACAATGGGTTGAAGTTGAGACTTCCAACTAATGCAAGACCCGCAAAGAGTAAACACATAAGAGGTAGTGGATTTCCTATTGTCTCTATCGTTAGCAAAATTCGAGTCCACATACCCACTCAACTTAACACCCTCAGAACACCTAGTGAAAACCAACCCATGATTAACAGAAGATTTCAAGTACCTAAGCAACCACTTAAGAGCATTCCAATGAGGTAAACCAGGATTAGACATATACCTACTCAAACAACTAACAGCATAGGCAATGTCGGGTCTAGTACTCACCATGAGGTACATCACGGACCCAATAGCATTGGAATAAGGCACAGATTTCATTTTAGCAATTTCAGGAGCAGTCTTGGGAGACTGATCCTTACTTAACACAAAGTGGGACGCCATAGGGATAGAGACGGTAGTAGCAGAATGCATGTTATATTTACTCAAAATCTTTTCAATGTATGAAATCTGATTGAGTACTAACACACGCTTACTCCTATCCCTAACAATGTTAATGCCTAGGATCCTCTTGGCATCACCTAGGTCTTTCATTGCAAAGTTCTCACTGAGACGCTTTTGCACACCTTTAATGGCGTCACCCGAAGGACTAACAATCAACATGTCATCCACATAAAGCAATAAAAATACAGGCACAGAAGAAGTATCTTTAAAGTATAGGCAATGGTCGCACTCGGACTTGTGAAATTTCAAAGATGACATGCACTGGTCAAATTTGATATTCCACTGCCTCGGGGACTGCTTCAGGCCGTACAAGGCCTTCCTAAGCAAACACACATAATTACTCTTCATGGGATCCACAAAGCCCTCAGGCTAGGTCATATAGATTTTCTTGTCCAAATCACCATGCAAGAAAGCAGTGGTGACGTCCATTTGCTTCATTTCCCAATCATGATGAGCAACAAGAGCAAACATAGTTCTAATCGTAGTGAATTTAACAACAGGAGCAAAGATTTCAGCATAATCAACACCTTCCTTTTGAGTAAATCCCTTAGCAACTAACCTAGCCTTATATCTAATGTCGTTAGGCTCTTCCTTAACCTTAAATAGCCACTTACACTCAACTACGGAACTATTGGGCGGTCTAGGAACTAACGTCCAAGTCTTATTCGCTCTAAGTGACTCCATCTCACTCTCCATGGCGCAAAGCCATTTAGCGGACTCATTAGACTTAAGGGCCTCCCTATAGGTTTTAGGTTCGTTAAGCTCAAGGGTCTCAAACACAGAGAAAGCAAACATAGAAGTATCACACGTATGGAAAGCAAAATCAGGCATGCTATCAGCAGTTCTCCTAATTTCTCTCCTACTTCTATCTCTAACAAGTTGGTAATCATGTAAAACATTATCACTAGGATCAGCACTCTCATCATGCGATTCATTGTCATTTGAATGCACATGAGAATGCTCCACCTCACTCGAAGTGGTGGTATTATCATGCTCAGAAGAATCATGCAATTCAGAAGAATCATGCAAATTAGAAGAATCATGATTAGCAAACAAAGGACTAGCAGCATATGGTATGGATTCCACCTCAACAGGTGTACTACTAGGGCTCGACTCAGAATCAGGAACTGACTTAACCAGACAAGGGAACTCGGATTCATTGAACACAACGTTTCTACTTACCACAACCTTGAAACCTACCTGGTTCCTATCCCAAACCCTGTACCCCTTCACACCCTCAGGATAACCTAAGAAGACTCCTTTCTTAGACCTAGGATCCAATTTGTCACCTTGTTGGTGCACATACGCAGCACACCCAAACACTCTAAGATTAGACAAATCAAGGGGCTTGTTTGAAAAAACAGATTCAGGGCATTTCCCACCCAAGGGAACAGAAGGAGACCGATTAATCAAGTAGACAGCAGTATTGACTGCTTCACCCCAAAACTTTTTAGACAAACCGGAGGTGGCAAGCATACTCCTAACCTTATCTAGAACAGTCCTATTCATTCTCTCGGCTATCCCATTTTGTTGGGGAGTATAGGGCACAGTTTTGTGCCTTCTAATCCCACAATCAACACAGAGCTGGTCCATATCCTTATTGCAAAACTCTAATCCATTATCGGTCCTAAGGGTTTTGACCATCTTACCGGTTTGATTTTCTACAAGGGTTTTCCACTCCCTAAATTTCACAAAGACATCGGACTTATGCTCAAGAAGACGGACCCACACCTTCCTAGAGAAATCATCGATAATGGACAGAAAATATCTCTTACCCCCGTGGGTAGAGACACTAGCAGGACCCCACACATCTGCATGAACATACTCTAGCACAGAGGTACACTTAGTGGGATTAGGATAAGGGGAAGAGGGGAAAGTAACTTTATGCTGCTTGCCTAACACACAAGATTCACAGAAAGGGATGGAGGACACAGAATCCTTACCAAAACAACCAGATTTATGCAAAATCTCTAAACCCTTATTACTCATGTGTCCTAATCTATTATGCCACAAAGCAGTTTTATCAGAACTAACAACATGAGCAGAATCACAGAAAGGCTGAGCATGGCACACATACAAATTATTCACCTTTTTTTCCTTAAACAAAACAAGGGAATTTTTCAAAACTTTCATGCACCCATTTCCCCATTTACCCTCAAGCCCACTACCCTCAAAAGCAGCGACAGAAAACAAGTTATGACGCAAATCAGGGACATGCCTCACATTTTTCATAGTAAACACAGTCCCATTATCAAACTTTAAGCATACATCACCCACCCCATGTATTTTGCATTTCTTATTATCAGCAAGAGACACAAAACCATCATTGCAAGAATCATAAGAAGCAAACAGAGATCTAAAAGGTGTCATATGATAAGTACAACCAGAGTCAATCAACCACTCATTTTCAGTCATGCTACTCAACACAGAATTTGCAGAATCACAGACCATAAAAACTTCTTCATGCAAGTTATTATCATCTACCACATTAGCATGTTCAGACTTCTTAGGATGGGGACAATCCTTAATGAAGTGACTAGAATTACCACAATTATAGCACACTCTCTTCTTAGACTTACCTCTCTTCTTCCCCGGGTCATTGTTATTGGTCTGGTTCTTATTGTTGCTACCCTTCTTATGGTTTCTAGATCTACTCTTAGACCTACCCCTCACAAGCAACGCTTCACCAGAATCCTTAGATTGACTGTTACTACCCCTCGAGTGTCTAAGGTCTAACTCCTTACTCCTTAATCCATTAACGACTATATCTAACGAGATATCGTCTCTACCATACTTTATGGCAGATTTGACGTCATTGTAAGAGTCAGGGATGGCATTAAGTAACACTATGGGTGTGTAGTCATCTATGTGTTTATCACCGGCTTGCTTAATGTTCTGAATAAGCTTGTTAAACACATCTAGGTTCTCATATATGTCTTTGGTCAGGTCAAGCCTAAACCTATAGAACTTCTCAAGCAAAAACAATTTACCAGGCAAAGAAGTATCGGTATACAACTTATCTAACTTGTCCCACAACTCTTTTGCGAAATCTATAATACCCACCTTCCTGAGCACTGAATCAGAAAGGTTTAGGTAAATAGAGGAACAAGCAGTTTCATTCATCTCAACACGCTTATCAGCATCCTCAGAGTCTAAATAGAGACCGGTCACGGCTCTATAGACTTTCTGTTGGATCAACACACATTTGATTTTCTGTTTCCAGATATCAAAATATGTCTTTCCGTTAAATGGAAGCATGCCATATTGATTGACAGCCATATTAACAGGAAAGCAAGCACAGCACGCAAGAGAGTAAATAAAAAGTTTATCAGGCTATCAACCGGTACGAAGCAACTAGCACGAACAAGCCGAGAAGACCAATGAACACAAGGCTCGGGTACAATCTCCTTGTTCTTTCGTACAAGCACAGATAAAAAATTTTATTTACTCAACAGACAGATAAATGATTAATTATAACCTATAGGGCTATCAATTGTACGAAGCAACTAGCACGAACAAGCCGAGAAGACCAATGAACACAAAGCTCGGGTACAATCTCCTTGTTCTTTCGTACAAGCGCAAATAGGCTAGAATTAAATCAACAAACAAAGAGACGGGATTTAAAACTAATCCGGACAGAAATATTTCCAACTTCGGACAACAAGTATCCAAACAAATATTCTTAACCGGAGAGTTTATCCACGAATCAATCAACAGACAAATCAAAATAAAAAATCCAACATGTGATTAAATTTAAACCGGAAGAAATATTCACAATTTTGGACAATGAGTATCCAAACAAAAAATATTCTTCACCGGAAAAATTAATCACAAACCAACAAGTAATCACAATTTAAACAAACATGAAATTGTAATTCAACTTGAAATTAAAAAAATGAATGAACTACGAATAAAAATCACACAAAGGATTAGTAAACGTACCTGGGGCCGGGCACAGCCGGCATCCTAGACCACGCAGGTCAGCAGCGGGGAGCGGGGAACAAATAAATCCGGTGGCACTCCGGTACACCAAGGGTGTTCAAGCCAATTTACCTGAGCGGGGCCCGAGGTTGGGTGACCCGACTTACCGTAGGCAGCGTGGGCTGCTGTAGGGCGTGGCGGCAACGGACTGGACTGGCGGCACAGCTCCTAGACTGGCGGCAGCAGGTCAGGACTGGCAGCGGATAGGGCTGGCAGGCTCCTGGCAGACGGCGGCAGACCTCTCTGGACTTCTGGACAGCAGCGGAGGGCGACGAACCGGCGGCAGGCGGCGGCGCGGCGGCGGCGTGGCGGCGGCAGACCTCTCCCGGCTCTGATACCACTGTAATTTCCAGCTCAGGTCTCCGATTTCACCCACAAAGGATGAAGAACCACCACTACAGTCTATAAAGGGAAAGGGGCGTCAACCAACGGGCTATTTTCCGGCCAACTCAACCTAATTCCGACCAACCAAGTCAATGTGCGAAAAAGAGGGAGAAGAGGGTTTCGGCCAAGCCCTGAATCGACCGAGAAGGAGAGACATTAAATAGGCAGAGTAAAGGCACCAAGAATGGTAACTTACCTTGCAAAGGAGATATGCACATCACTACCCAAGGAAGGAAAGAACCGCGAGAGAAGAAGCCGATCGACAACATCAAAGGCTCGGTGCGGAAGAGGAAAAGAACAATGGGCCAGTGCACCCTAAGTTGAGTTGGGCTTATGGAAAATACTGGGCCAATACCTAACAAAGCCAAAGTACAATGAAAATAACAATTAATTAAGAGAAAATTCTCTTAGAGATAATTTATAATATAGGACTAAAAGCCTTGCCATTTGCAAAAATAGGACCTAAAAACAAAATTGGCATCCGTAGGACTCAAAAGAAGGTAAGTTTCCAATTTTAACCTCCAAATTAAAACTTCCGCACGCCTGATGGATTTGAAGCGCCAAGTAAAGTACAGGGAGTTGAGAGCCGAAAATATAGCGGTTACCGCATTTATTATACAATCTTATTTTCTGGCGCATATCAAGCGAATCCAAAAGCAAATCTTCCTAAACTACTCCCGTCTCGCCGTGTTCGAAGTGTTTCTACTTTCCATTTTTCTGGCGCAAAAACGAAGAAGAATGAAGGAGAAGTGGAGTTAAGATGGAAGAAGATGATTTTCAAAAACAAAGCACGAGAAGATCAAGCAATCGGCTGAATCGAAACATGGTAAGTTTTTTTTGGACATGCATGTTACTGAATGTAATCGAAAATCAAAATGGAAGTAAAATCAATAGTGTGAGTATTTTACAGAAAACAATGGCATTATTCGAAGAAGTTGTTGTCCGAATGTCTTTGTTTGATTTGTGGCATTATTCGTAGTTGTTGTTTGATTTATGGCATAAACAAGTAAAAGTTGTATTACATTTTGGAAGAAAGAGTAATCGTTTCTAATCACATAAATAGCAATTGCGAAAATGACAAAATAGTGGATGAATTGGTAAAAACGTAGAACAGTGAGGATTTGCTGGTGTGACTATTTATCAGAACAGTATGGAAGTAGTTTGAAATAAATGTGGTTAAGTTGGCAGCTTCTGTGTGATTTATGTCATAAACAAGTGAAAGTGTAATTATATTTTCAAATAAATTTAACTCTAAATTTAATTATGTATGTTGGGGTAAAGTAAATAAGGAAATGCCAAAACAATGGCATAATTCGCAGTTGTTATTGTTTGAATGTAGTTGTTGTTTGATTTGTGGCATTATTCGAAGTTGTTGTTTGATTTATGACATAAACAACTAAAAATTGTATTACATTTTCGAACAAATAATAATTGTTTATGATGATGTAAATAGTAATTGCGAAAATGCCAAAATAGTGGATGAATTGAGAAACACGTAGAACAGAGAGGATTAGTTGGTACGAGTATTAATCACAAGACAATGAAAGTATTTTGAATGAAAACACTAAAATGTAGTCAATGTATTTAAGTTGGCAGTTTCTATGTGATTTATGTAATAAATAAATTTAACTCTAAATGTAATTGTGTATGTTGGAGTAAATACTAATTAAGGAAATGCCAGAGTAATGGACTAATTTGTAGAACATTTGTTGGTGTGAATATTGTAGAGAAAACAATGTCATTATTTAGAATGGAAAAAGCTCTAAATTAGTTGACAAATTTGGAAAAATGTAGAACATGGAGTAATACTAATATTGTGAAACAAAAGTTAGGTAAATGAAAAATTAAATGGTCATAGTTTTCGAAACAAATATATGTGCTTATTGCCATGGAGTGTGAATGTATTGTGAATGTAATGACACTTTATTTGAATTGTTGATATTATGCCATAAAGATGTCATGTTTTTCCAGATTGTTTGTTGAATAGTTGGAGATAGATGCATTTAAAGAATACATAATGACAAAATGTTGGAAGAAATCCTAATAATGTGAAGCATAAGTTATGTAAATCACAAATAGAATAGTCATAGTTTTGGAAAAAATATACTCTATTGTGAATATGATGACATTTTATTTGATTTCTTGGTGTTATGGAATAATGATGTCATGTTTATCCAGATTGTTTGTTTCATAGCAGTTGACACTTTATTTGAATTGTTTTCTTTCTTTTCTAAAATAGGTGATTCAGAGATCTTTCAACGAAAATGAATTGGACAATGTTGAGAGCATGCGAATTAACTGTTACTGTAGTCTGAGTGAAGTCGTGAAGAGAATATTGAAGCAACTGAAACCAAATGAGATAGAGGAGTTCAGAAAGACAGTGTTCGGATGGGTGTTGGATGTGGAAGAAATGCGAACTGTCAGTGGTCAACTTCAGCTTGGTTTTCTATGCAACTATGTCAAAAAGGTTAACCACATAAAAGAGACAAAAGTCATTCGCTTCCACATCCAAAACAGTCTAATTAGTTTTACAAAATAGATTTATACATTGCATTGGGATTGAAAATGGGAGGTGTGAAACCAACTTTAGAAGAGGAGATGAAAGGACCTTTTTGGAGAAGATATTTTGGAAAAGCAAGTGTGAAAAGAAGCGAGGTACAAAATGCATTGATGAAATATAACAGTGAAGATGAAGGAAGTGAAGAAAATGATGGTGTGAAGCTTGCTCTACTCCATGTGCTATCACATGGATTATTTGGAAACCAAGTGGCTAGGGATTTACCAAACTGTTATGTGAATCTGGTCGAAGATTTAGAGGCATTCAACACATATCCATGGGTTGATGATGTCTGGGCAGATTTGGTGACCAACATGAGAACAAATTCCAAGAGCCTTAAGAAGTGCAAGGGGGAACGTGTGACTCTACCAGGTTGTCTAATAGCATTACAAGTATGGGCTTTTGAAACGTTTACAGGGTTGGCAAAGGCAAATATATGCAAGGTCATTGAAGGAAGAGAAACAGGAATTCCAAGAGCAGTGAAGTGGGAGTTCAAAAAAAAGCCACATGTGGAAGTTTTCTGCAAGATAATCTTCAAGAACAAACAGGTAAATTCGCTTCGTTACTTATTATTTAAATAACATGTGAAGTGACAATTAATACATTTAAACTATATTTTTGGAAATTTTAGTTGCAGTTTGAATGGGAAAGGATGAAGGCTACAAGATTGGAAATCGAAAAATTTCCAAATTTAAGGGCCAATAGTGGTCTTATAGTTGGAAAAAGAATTGAAGGTGTGGAGGTATTTCAAAAAAAAGAGAAGAAAGGGAAGGATAAGAAAGCAAGGATTTCAAAGAGAACTGGGAAAAAAGGAAAAAATGCAGATGATGCCGAGGTAGAGGATGATGATCAGGGGGTAGTGGGTTTTGGATATGAGAGGAAAGTGACTGTTGTTTTGAGACAAGTCAGGAAGCTAAGCAAAGAAAATGCCAAATTAATGGCAGAAATGAAACTAATTAAGAAAGCACAGAAGAGGAATGAGAGATTTCTTAAGCAAATATTGGACAAGTTAGACAACCAAGAGAAGGCGAAGGAGACAATAAGTGAGGAGAGTGTAGATGAAAGCAGCGATGGTGCAAATGAAAAATCAGAGAGTGGAGATGAGACAGAAGATAATATTGAAGACGATGGTGCAACTACAGAAGATAATACCAAAGATGATGCTACATTTGAATAAGATAATGCTGAAGATGATGGTACAGCTCCAGAAGATAATCATAAAGATGTTGTTGCAGCTCCAGAAGAAAATGTTGAAGATAATGCTAAAGATACTGGTGGAGCTCCAGAAGATAATGATCAGGTGGGTTGCAGTTTGCCAAACTTTAATATTTTTGGGCCAGAAACACAGGAAAAATTTAAGGAAGCAGATGACGGTGGAACAATGGAAGAAGAAGATGTAAGTGAGAAAGGAAGAAGACATGACAAGAATGTTAAAGATGCAGTAGACGACGATGAAAGAGTGGATGAAGAAGGTGAGGGTGCAAGAGTAGAAGAAGCAAGTCGGAAAGGAAAAAATAATGAGAAGACTGATAATGATGCTTGGGGAGATGTGAACACCCAATTTGTGAATGAAATGATCACAAATGTGGATGAAATAGAAAAACAAATGCTAGCTAAAGCGAGCACAACTGCTGACATCAATGCGAAAGCGGTAAGATTTTTGTTTTACTAACCTTAAACAAAAAGAAAATTAAGTAAATGAAGAACTTTATGTTATATGAGTAGTTCTGTTTATTTTTTATTTTTTTCTTGTGTTGGTTTTACTAGCAGGATATGGAAAAAGGAGCTGAAGAGAGTGAGATGAGGGAAAGCAGAACAAAGCGTAAAGAAGTGGAAAAGGATGTAAGTATATTTTGGAAAAAGTTCCAAATATTTGAAAAAAAATCCAAATATTTGGAAAAAGTAAACTATAACATATTACTAAATTACATGTGAAGACCATATGTGCACAAATGCAAAGAAAAAAACGCAATGCAAGGACCCCAGACCGATATACACCTGGAGAAACTAAAGTTCTGGCTAAGAGAAGAAGGAAGCAAATATCTAAGAGAGATGTAGAGGGAAGTTATTTTCCTCCAAGAGAGTATGGACCTTTTGTGGAAGACCCGACTGAGAGACCACCAGAAGAAGAAATAAAAAAGGTGGAAGAATATCTAAAAGTTGGTCTCTTGAAGAAATTGAAGAAAAGGGGATGTGATAGAAAGTGCAGGATTGAAGAGGAAAACATGCACAATGTCCCGTGTCTTCTGGATATGCACAAAATAGAGTCCAAAACGTGGCTGTATAAGTTGTTTGTGAATCCAGAATGGCTAGATGATACGGTGATGATTTATTTTACTACTAAAACAGTATGTTGTAGATCTCAATGTAAAATATAGCGTTAAAATAGGTACTGTATTAGATTTATAACATTTGATTTTGGTTTTAAATTTGTTTGCAGCATATTGATGTGGCAATGTTTTACTTGAATATGAAACAAGTGCAATACAACATCAAGGGCCCCAAATACACCACATGTGGCCCATTTTTTATGCAAGTGCTGAGGCGTGAAAATGAAGAAATTAAGAAGAGTGAGTCTTCAATCCAAAGTGCAGCAGACAATCCGATAATTGCAGACGATAGGTTAGGGATTGCATATCCTTTTGATCGAAGTTGGGCACAGTCAGATTTCGTGTATATACCTCTGAATACCTGAAACCACTGGGTACTGCTAGTTCTTGAAGTAAAAGAAAGAAAAATAAGGATTTACAACTCCAACAGCAGAAGGGCAGATTCCTTAAGAGAAATCAGACCTTATGTGCCGAGCATTGAGTGCTTTCTTCCAAAAATAATGGACATCCATGGAGTGTATGAAGAAATTGGGCTGTAACCAATGAATGACAAAAAGATTGAGTTGGAAATTGTGGAGGACTGCCCACAACAAGATGACGGGTAAAATATGAGTTATAGAGCTGGAGTATATCATAATTTTTAATATTTCATTCAAAACTTATTTCTGGTTTTTTTAACGGTGTGTCATCATCACAGAAGGAACTGTGGCATGTACGTTTTGAAGTTCGCTGAGTTTCTTATGATGGGCATGGACATAAAGGAGGTAAGCTCAATGGACATGTGCATGTATCGGGAGAAAATGGCAACAGAGTTGGTTTTGTATAACGCAAAGAGAACAAAGGAATGTAAAATGAAGGAGGCAACTTCGAGAAACATGGCAGAAAAAGGATGAAAAATTACAAGTCTAGTCTGATGATGCTTTACGGATGTTATGTTTTTAGTATTTGAATTTTATGTAATGGTGTTGAATGTTTTTGCAAACTGTTGAAGTAAACTTACTATTGTGAAGCACAATATGCTGACATATAAGTGGCAGAATGTAGTATACTATGTTTTTAAATGCCTAAATATTGGCATAGTTGGGAGAACATTATATTTAACATTATATTTGGTTCATTATGTAGTCACATGGATATAAATTGGTTTTTTTTAGTAATGAGACAAGTATTAAAATAACATCTGGAAAGGGTAACACGTACACGACTGGATAATAATCATGTCCATAGTGGCAAAATGTTCTATAATTTGGTTGAAAATGCCAAAATGTTGGCCATTTTGTAAGATAAATGTTTTATGTTGTGAGTTGGATATACATTGGGTGTGTTATTAATGACACAAGTATTACATTAAAATCTGAAAAAGGTTAACAGGTAGAACACTCGATTATAATCATAAGTCAATAGTGGCAAAAGGTCGCATATTTTGTTTGAGAATAACTAAATATTGGCAGTTTTTTGAGATAAATAGATTAGATTTATTATATAGACATTTACATATACATTTTGGTTTTTCTATTAATGAGAGAAGTATTACACTCAGAATGAAAAAGGTTAACAACTAGACAACTGAATTACAATCACAAGTCAACACATCCATTTACTTTGAAATGAATGCATGGACTGCAAATATATGTGGCAGAATACATTGTACAACGTTCAAAAATTCAGAAATATTGACATTTTAGAGGAAAAATGAATAGAGCCAAAGAAGTACATAGTAATTGTAAAAATTGTGCCACAAAAACAACATATTACCTAAAAATTAAAATCAATGGCAAACATTCCACATTAAAAAAACAAAAAGTAACACAAATGTTAAGTAGTTTACATGTATTAAAAGAAAGGCAATGTAGTATAATATGCCTTAAGAAAATGGTCCAATACAAAAATAGCAAGTATTGAATTCAATGGAATCATAGTGAAGTAGGTAGTGGTATCACATTGCGACGAGTCTTCTTATTGTGACCAACAACATGGCACCGAGAACATTTTTGCCGTTTTGTCCCACGATGCTCACCAATAGATGGTATCCTTGACTTTCTCGGACGACCAGCTGGCCTTTTCTCACAAAGGGGAGGCTTGCAGCGAATGCTCAAAAGTCAAAACATTGGAAGGAACCACCCAAGATGATGGGTCTGTAATTGGATGCATAACAGCACTTCAAGTAGAATACCAATAGTGGCGTGTGTAATATGGAGAAATAAAATCATAGCACGACAGGTGAGGTCGAACACCAATAACAGCAACAGCATGAATGCAAACAAAATGAGACAATTGAAACTCCCCACATGTACATGCCTTGGCATTGAGATCAACAACAAAAGAACGGGAATGTCTATCAACCACTTCAAATTCCAAATATGAGCACGGCTTTACCTAGAATAATGAAAAAGTGAACAATAATATGTAACTTGACAATGGAAAAGGACAATGCAAAAACATATAAGAAACTGTATGAAAAATCCGAAGGTGGCAGAATGTACTATATGTTGTAGGAAACTTCCAAAGATTAGGCATTAATATAAATGGAAAGAAATATTGCAGAAGAAAAAAAAACTAACCCTGAGTTTCCTAGCTTGACTTTGAAGTGAAACCAGTAGCTTTTCACGTTTTTTTGTCAAAAAGAGGTTGTCTTCTCACCCTTTTTCTTTCTCTCAGTGAACCATTGTTGCATTTTTACTCTCAAAAAGTCAATGAGTTTAGCGACAGAATACTCCCTTGCTGAAACATCTACATTGTTCATTGACTCTGCACAATTTGATGTCATTATATCATACCTACGAGGACCACACATGCACTTTGCCCATTTATGACTGCCAATTTTTTCTAGCCATGGTCGTATACGGGTATCTTCGGAATCCAACAATGCCATGTACTCTTCATACTCCTTCACAGTTGAAGCCATATAAGCAGCTTTGAACTTCCAACCTAAATCAACCGCGGAGCCCTTGAATTTAGAAATCATGTTACGACGCAAATGCTCAACACAATATCAATGACCAGCATGTGGAAAAATCTTTTTAACTGCACTAAGCAAGCCCTTATGTCTATCTGATACAATGTACATGTCCTCGCGGAACATCAATGCTTCACGAACTTTAGAAAAAAACCATATCCAAGACTCTTTAGATTCTGAATCACATATGCCAAATGCTAGTGGGACAATTTGGCCATTTGCATCTTGAGCACAGGCTGTGAGAAGGGTACCCTTGTAGTACGCCTTCAAAAATGACCTGTCTGCAATGAGAACTGGTCTGCAATATTTCCACGCCTCCCTCCAAGGTAAGAGGGATATGAAAAAATAACGGAAGGTATTATCTTCTGAAGTTATAAGAGAAATTAGAGAATTTGGATTAGCTTTTTCAAGAGCATACGCCAAAGACGGTAGCAATTGGTATGAGTCAGAATCTGTTCCAAACTGTTTCTGCATAGCTATCTTCTGAGCTTTCCAAGCCTGCGCGTAAGAAATGGAAATACCATGATTCAGAAGCATGTCTTCCCTTATTTCATTTGGCCTATAAGGCTTTTTTGACGCATCCAAAAATTTATGCGATACAAGCTCTCCAACAGTGCGGTAGGTCGTTTGGCGATGTTTGCCTTGACGAAAATCAAAAGAGCACGTATGTGATGATGTAAATCTGCAGAAAACAAAGTACTAAAAATGTGAATATGAAAAGAATGTGGAAAATATGCCAACATAATGGAATAAAAGATAGACAGAATGGTTCACTAAATATACAGTGATGGAGAAATACCTTCGTATCTGAAACATTTGGACACCACGTAGTCTTACAACCCTCACAGCCCATTTACATTTTTTATCCAAGCAGAAAACGTGTAAACATTTCTTCTTTGATGTAAGTGTCCTGAATTGGAACACATTATCTATTGCGTACAACTTCAAATGGTGAAGAAGATCTGCTTTAGAATTGTAAATAGCATGAAATACAATCTAAGTGGGGTGATAGTGAGTGATGACATCGAGATTATGGTGAACAAAAAAATTGTCATTACACATTGAAGAAGGTGACGGAGTAGAGCTAACTTCTGGGGTAGGACTACAAGAGAGCACATCTGTATTGGTCATATGAGTTTGGGAAGTGTCTGTAACATTGACCTCATTATTAACTTGGACGTAATGTTCTTCAATACTGTTGAAAGAAGAACGAATATGACTAGAAGATTGATTTAAGAAACATGGAATTTCTGGTAGAACAGTTTGTGCAACAGAATTTGTGGGACAAGATACAACAGGTTGTGCAACAGGTTGATCAACCAAGAATTCCACACACAAGGGAGATTTTTGAAAATCAGTTTGAAGAGACTTAAGATAAAGGTAAAAAACGAAACGTTTCCTCATCATGGATAGAAACAGGTGGAGGACAACCATCAACAATGTAAGAAAGATTAAAGTGATTATTTGATTTGTAAGGAGAAAATATGGAAGATAATTGTTCCATGAATGTTGTGTAGTTAGCAGAGAAAAGAACTTGCATAGCAAAGGTGGATCTGCAATCGAAGTTGTAGTCATTGTCCCAAGTACCATCAACTTTCACCATAAGCAGAAGAACATGATCCATATTGACAACTAAGGAGAAAAAGAATAAGAAACAGAATTAAAAAACGTCATAAACCTATAACAAAATGCCAAGTTTATGGCAATAACAAAGAAACAGAATTAAATAGCAAACGATTCAAACAAAAGTGAAAGCTCAAATAAAGTATAATCGCCAAAGTAAAGGCAATGATTTAGATTGTGAACTCGGTCAAAAAACCAGTATAACAAAAAAGGCATATAACCTTATGAAAAACGCCAAGTTTTTAGCAATAACATCCTTGACAGTGATAAAGCAATGAATCTCACATGAAACAAGACATTAGAATTTGATTAAGAGTAGAAAGGATGATAATGTTAATAAAACGAAGTAAGTAGCAAACGATTCAAACAAAAGTGAATTCTCAAATAACAGTATAATCACCAAATTAAACACAATGATTGTGATCGTCAACCTGGTCATAAAAAATACAAACGACAAATTGAATTTCACATACCAGCCAGTATAATCGAACGGATTGCTAAGTTGAGTTGAAGAGATGATCGAACGGATTGACCTTGAATTTGTTGAGTTCCAGAACTCGTCGCACGGAAGAATAGCCAGTATAATCACAAGTTGAGTTGAAGAACTGATAGAACAAATAGGCGTTGAGTTTATTCGATTGCAGAGCTCCGATCGCAAGAAGGTAAAAGAGGAAGTTAAACGAAGAAGAAAGGCGGTGGCGCGAGCAACGGATAACTAACGTATTAAACTGGCCGGTATTATGTCGGTACTAATATTATGAGTTAAACTAGGCTTAAAACATAACAGGGGTAAAAAGGGAAAGCTAAAGTAAGCATGTTTCCAAATAGGACTAATGTGGTCCTATTTTGAATTAAAAACATAAGCAATCTTATTTTAGATTTTTAGGCTAGTTTTAGTCCTATTTAGGCTAATTTCAGAATTCTCATAATATGAGTAAAACATGGCTAATTTTTTATCTATTTTGTTATTAATTAAAAGGTCCAAGATGAAATTCATTTAGGACAAAAGAAATTAACGAAGCTTGGTAAATGGTCGGATATGCATCTCATTAAATTTGACATGTTTAAATTTAGAAGGCTAGAACAATGTCTTCCTACAAGTACTCTAGAATCAAAAGTTGAAAGTTTATATGTTTATTACCTTATGACAGTCACCAGAACCCGCACGGCTACCAGAAGTATTGTCGTATTGATAATGCTGGAGGTCGTCGACTACACGCTGGAGGCCGTCTCGTTTCGTTGCGCCCTTTCTGCTTGCTGGCTTGAGGGAGAAATGGGAAAGAATGTGGTTCTTCGATTCTCCCGGATTCTTACGAACGGGTGGATTATTTTATGATTTGTTACTCTTGGATTTTAGCTGATTTTAATGGAATTGGTATGAAAAATAACACTAATCCAATTCCACCAATTCTCTTTGCCTCACCCCTCGGATTTGAAATCCACCCACCCATCTGTACGACTCTTCTCAACTCTTCTCACCTGTCTGTTTCCCTGGCTTGATAGCAACCACAAAACCACATGACAGAGAAAGAGGATAATCAAAAGATTGGGTTTGAGAAAAGGGTCGATTCAGTACACGAAGTAGGGGCGTATGGCATAAAGAGTACACCATCATGCAAACCGGTTCCAACGGTACATCAACTTAAGAAACGGGAGTTAATTTGGTACCTCGGGCCATTTAATATGCTAAAGTGCACAGGTGGCCAAGGCCAACGGATTACTGATGTGGCATAACTAAAGACTTCTCGTCATCAAAGCGGTAGTTAATACCCTTCAAACCCTACCCCGTTGTATTCTTACGCAATACTGAAACGAAGAGCACCGTTGAAGAGCAAAATTGAACCTGAAACCTAAACTGCTGACCTTCATTTCAAGATGGAGTTTGACTCTTCTCAACAAAGGTATGGTAATGTGTTTCCTAATGCATCCATACAATAATATGGCAACCATACTTTTACATGAATATTGTTATACTTGAATGCATTCTTAAAGTATATTTAGGGTTGTAAATCGCTTAAACATAACATTATAGTGGTTGTTCATTATTGTTGCATCATTTATTAAAATTTGTGTATGTTGGATACTTGAATTTGTTCCACTACTTGGTTGTACTTGGGAAGCTCTTAATTGAGTTGAATATGGTCTGTGTCCCACTCATGGTTGCAGCTAAAGCTCATATGTGGTTGTTCTAAAACTATTTCATGGTTTTATGAATAACAGTGCATATAACGTGCAGTATGTATTTTCAGGTCAAGTATTAGTGCAAAAAATATTTGAACTTGTAGTCATTGTGGTCATATATCAGTGGAGCCTCTATATCAGTCCATACCTGTCATATTTCAAACACAAATGCAACTCATTATCAGTACAACACATTACAACACTTGTCATACATCATACCAAATAACTGATACATTACAACACTTGTTCAACTTAAAGTCAGACATCATATCTGAGAACTGATACATTAGAACACTGAAAATACATGAAACCTAACAGTGTGATACATCAAACCAAGACCAACTAACAGATCAAATGTCACTAAGTCATACATGAGTTCCTAAAACACACACCTAGTTTAGTTAATGTAATAACTGAAACTCTACTCAAACTTCCATTCCAACTAATCCTTCCTAGCATCACACATATTCGAAGCTACCATTTTCTTGCTTCCAATGGCATAGCAAACAGCCCATATTACTGCCACCACTAATCCAGCAAGAATGCACTAGAAGACACTCCTAAACATCTGGTTTTTAGACATCCCTTTTTCCTTTTCCTTCTCATCGGGAAGCTCAGCTTCCAATCTGTTTATTTTCCTCAACAAACCAGGAATAATCATCTTCGACCTATAATAGATTTCCTCATCAAGCCATTCGAACATGTTACAGCAAGCACCTGTACCCTAATACAATGGCAGATCAACAACACAAAAATAATGCCATATTAGTCACATTACAAGTCATATTACAACTGATATTAGAACTAATATTACAATGGAAATAAAAGAAAACATTTTACAAATCATACAAGGCACATCTGTATTAAAAAATAACAAACACATAATCATTCCATGGCCTTACTCTTGAGCACGCAATGAATCGTCTCCCTGGATTGTCATTTGTCCATGAAGTCAGAATCGTTGCTCGAATTCCACAGTAGCAATTTCCATAAGACATTTGCGTTCTTCCCGAACCTGAAAAAGGAATAAAATCTGTGACTTGGAGACACCGTTTACCACACCTAAGTAAAATGTCGGAAGAGAAACAAGAACCAAACCGCCGGAGCCAGTATGCGTATGCCAGAGGAGATACAAACTACAGATGAGTCGGAGGAAGATGAAGTCCATATCCTAGGGTTCGGTTCATATTATAAGAAGAGTGAGGGAGGACGCTGACTTGGAAGCCACCCTGTACCTAACAAACATGGAATACTTGGCCACGTCAGTAATTCGTTCGTCATGTCAACTTTTTATCCCAACTAATGGCCGAGGTACCAAATTAACTCCTGTTTCTTAAGTTGATGTGCCGTTGGAACCGGTTTGCATGATGGTGTACTCTTTATGCCATACGCCCCTACTTCGTGTACTGAATCGACCCTTTTCTCGATTGGGTTTGCTCTCTTGCTACGAGATTCTTCATCTTCATCGTCGTCAACCAACCCGCCGCTGCCGCCCCCTTTCTTCCCTAGAAGATGGTTTCTTTGGTAGTGACCCATTCTATATAGAGCTGGATTCTTTACATTGATGGAAAAGCTGAAAGCTTTTGTGTGTGTTCATCTATATTGCGAAATGGGTTCATGCAGTTTTGCTTCAGAGATGGGCAGTATAGGGAAGAAACGTAGTGTGATGTGATTCATACAAATTGGTAATGGTTCTAGTGAATGTATATCCGATGACTACATGAGAGAATCGGATCCGACTCGAGAAGAAAGCGGAAGAAAAGAGCTGACAATTCCACGTTCAATGAGGAGTAGAATTCCATAGAATTCCATATGAATCTTATGGAATCTGTAGAATTCAATTAAAATCCATAGAATCTACAATCCTTTAAAATCATTTAAAATCCGTGTTGGGGACAGACTTTTCTCTAGCGACGTTAACTTTCACGAAGAAGAAAGAAATTTTATAACAGGAATGGGACTGTGTGTTTAGTAAAAAGAAGTGCGCCAATAATATAGAGCCCGCTTGGTAACCTTTTTTAGCTTATCAAGCTTAAAAAGCTTGTTTTTTATCAAACACGTAACTTTTGATTTCACGCGCTGAATTGTGTAATATGCAGAAAAAGTAAGGTTAGAGTTACTTTTCTGGATGCATTGACTGAAGTTACTGTAGATGATCATTTTAGCTATTTTTCATGTAATTTTTATTTTATTTGTTAATAACAAGTATTTTAAATATAATTTTTCATGAATCAGCAGAATCAGCCAATAAAGCCACTTCAGTCAGAACTTCATAAATTTCAACAGAATCAACCAATTCACCCATATTTTAGTGTTACCAAACGGGTTCATAATTTCCCAAGTTGTTGTATTATAAAGCAGAGTGTAGGCCCTGCAGGGGCACTCAACCCAGATCTCTTTAATATTAAAGGCCCAAAAGAGTAATAGTAGTACTAAGCAGCCCAATAACCTTTAGGGAGAATTTGAGTTTGCACCACATGTTTTGGGTGATATTTGATTTTGCACCTTATTTTCTAAATCATTAATGTATGCACCCCAATTTACTATAAAATCATTTGACTTTGCACTCCACTCCTTCACAATTTTTGGGTTAATGGGGTGCATAAGTTAATTATTTAAAAAATGGAGTGCAAAAGCAAATATGGGCCAAAACACAGGGCGCGAACTCAAATTCTCTCTAACCTTTATCCAAGAAAAATACATAATATTAGAAGTCTCGCTCTGGTTCTGCAAGCAACACCGACAGACACCCATTCGGCTATTCCGATTTCCACCGGGCACCAAATCGGCAACTGCCTCTGCAAGCGACGAAGCACAAAGGGACGAGGGACGGATAAGTCCCCGGAGTCCAGGACGATTTCCGAGCGCAGCCATCCCGCCACCGCGCCAAGCCTGCACGCCGCCACGTTTCCGGTCCGCTCACTCCACTGAATCGCTCGGTGCTCGCACTCCTCACAACGCTCGCTGAAGTGCTGAACCAGGTAAGGTTTTACGACTTTTCTCTTATAAATTATCAATTATTAATTTCTTAATTCTTAAGGTATTCTTACTTTTTTCATAACTTCTTATGTATCGTTATTTGTTAATCTTCTTGATTATTATGTGATTGAATTGCTTATTTTATTTATTTATTAGGCCTGAGTAATTTATTATCGAATTTAACAGATTAGGATGTTGTTTATTAATTTAGTAATTAAGTAATCAAACTAAATTTATTTAAAAAATTGGTATAAGTATGTTATTAGGTTGTTAATTTTGAAATTGGTTACACTATAATAATTTAATAGTTTACAAGTATTTTTTATGTTTATAATCTATAGTCATAAATTCAAAATTTAAATTAAATTTTAATTTAAAATCTGTAAACGTGTACACGATGAGTGGAGGATTTCAAGAATTGGTAGTAATTACGTTTCCAAAGAAACACCCATCCGGATATGAGAAGCTTAAAAAGAAAAGAAGACACTACATTGAAAATTTTTGTTTAGTAAATGAGTTTGCATCTATATATGCTTAGACAGTAAAAAATTCAGGCAGAATCTCTTTTTCAGACAAACAGCTCAATTATTGTCTCTCATAAAGGTGGTCAATCAGGTAGAGGAGTGATAAGGCTCTGAGTCCGGTTAGGGGTGGGTTCTTTTTTGTCAAAACCAAACAGGGCAGGCGGGATGGGTGGACCTTCATAGTTTTAGTTTCAAATAGGTTCCCTTTACAAAATTGGGTGGCGGACCGACCCATCTCTAAACATACCTATATAAGGTTGCCATTTATTCATTCACGAAGGAGAATAGTCTTCCTTCTTCAAGCGAAGCTGGGAAACAAGGAAAGCCTATGACTGCTTTATGTGTTGCCTTTTGCTATACAAGAACAAGATCTGGAGTTATTATACCATGGGAGCAGCCAATGGTGAGCATCCTACTCTCACTGCTAAAACACGTGTGAACAATAACTTTTTTTCTAGTAGCGAAGTGATGTAACTTGCGTGTAAAGAAATGTAACTCACATTGATGATAAATGTATATGGAGGCAAGTCGAAATGTCATGTCTAATATTGAGTATAAGAAATAAAACATCAAGTTCAATGTAAATAATGAAAAAAGGAGTCTAATTGTTCAATTATTTTATGTAAACAGTGAATATGTTTTCTTTTTAATATCACGACTATAAAAAATGATAAAAACATTTTTTATTTTAGTAACAAGGGTTTATTTTGTGATGTAAATCATGTTATGGCAAATGTAACTCGTGTTAATGAAAAATGTAACTTACGTGTATGCAAAATGTAACTTGTTAAGGTAAATCCAATTGTAACTTGTGCATCAGAAGATGTAACTTGCGCATAAAAAGATGTAACTTGTGTATAAGAAGATGTAGCTCGTGCACAAAAAGATGTAACTCGCGCATAAGATGTAACTCCATATACTATCAAATGTAATTCCAGGAATCGAGATAAACAAACTCAATTTCTTAAACAATCTCTAAAAACATATAAAAGATATAAAAATTATGTTATAGAAAAGAGTGTATGAATATAAAAATACTACATAATAAAAATAGTGTATGAATATGAAATGCAATATACTTATTTTCTTTAGATTAATACTTTTTTTGTTATGAATTGATAAAGAATAAAAAAATAGATTGAGCTGTAATTTAAGTTGAAGATAAAGAAAAGTAAAATTGGAATTACATTTTAATTATACTTTGATGGAGAAGGGAAAGAAAAGAAAAAGAAACAAGAAAAAGCCAAGGAAAAACAAAAATGATGCACTCCACTACTCTATGGAAGAAAAAGAATGAAATGGAATACGTATTAGTGCCTTAGTGTAAAATTTGCCCTAGATCTGCAAATGACCAAGCTGCTACATTTTAGTTTGCAGAAAATGGATACAACTCTTGATTGTAACTTCTGAAAAAATGAATTGTGCTCAAAATCACCAAATATTAAACTCATGTTGCTTAACTATTGTTTATATTCTAGTAAACAAAAAAATATTTTGAAAAGAGTTTACGTCCAAGTGTCCAACTCTACCGCTCTACGGTATGTCGGTATGGTATGAAAGGAGATTATGTTTACTTCTTAATTGAATTGCTTTTGCTTTTTCTTACGGATTGAATTACCTGAAATTAACACCATTCTACATTTAGGAGGATAGTTGGCATGTGCTGTGTGTGCGCAATATTGATATTACTTGCGCTATGTGCTAATTGAGCACTGCTTGCTTGTGGTCTTAATTTGGTTTCTTTTCCTTACACTTTACAGTTTGTTCATCTTTCAGATAATAATACATATTGCAGTTTTGACTTCTCTCTTTATAAATAAATATTTAGCTGGTCCAATACAGTTTTGTCACTTAAATGTATCACGTATGGTTTAAAAAGGCGCTTACAGGGAGGCTCGCCTCAAGGTGAGGTGTACAAAGAAGGTTTTGAGGCTTAGGATTTCTTTGCAGGACAAGAGGCTTACGTTCTTTATCTTTTTATCCTTTTTATTTTATATATATCCTTTTTATCCTTTTTATAAGTTTAACTATTATACTACGTACCAAAAAGTTTTACTTTTTTGTAAATTTTGAGCTTACGCCTTGCGTCTCTCGAGCAAGCTTCCTCAATACCTGAACTAGCCTTTTCAAAACTCGGTATCACATTAATATCAGTGATACTGAATACTGATGTAGTGAAGGCTTCTTTTTGTGACATTTTAGGCTCATTTAGACTGAATAGTACATAGTATTTTATTTGGAGAATATTGCACACTTTTTGGAGTTTTTTGTTATTAATTTTCTTGATTTGAAATGGTGCTAATCTATCGATGGAGGAATAGTATTGATTTTTGCTTCTGGTTTGTGGGTACTCACCCTAATATATGTCATCATCCTGAATGAGGATTGAAGCTACCCTATAACTGGATAAGTTCCGGGTACTCCAGCTGTTACCTATTGTCACATACATAGTACTCGTATTATTCATGTCTACTTTTCTGTTCAGGTTTCATCTAATGTCAACATAAATCTATTGTGCTTATTCACTTTCTTTTGCACATATTGGTATATTATCTTCACATGGGTGATTAAAACCTTATTAGCTTTGAATGCAGAAACATGTCTTCTAAAAATGAAGAAGGTGTAGGTGGGGGTCAGGATGCAGCAGAAAGAGTAAAGGCGGCAGCACTAACGGCAGCAAAGGGTTTGAGTCGTGCCCAGGCTGAGCGTGCAGCTGCAGCCGCAGCGCGGAACGTGAATGCGTATGGGCAGAAGGAGGAGGGGCCCAGCAGATGGCAGGAAAGGAAAGAAGCAAAGCGGCAAATGTATTTGATGAGCACTGAGAAACAAGTGAGGTTGGGCGAGAGGAAAGACCTCAAGACTTCAATGTCCTCTTCCTCCGGTATTTCCTCTTTTTCTCAGTGTCAAAAGTGTTTCCAGACTGGGCACTGGACGTATGAGTGCAAGAACGAGAGGGTTTACATCTCACGACCGTCCCGTACCCAGCAACTGAAAAACCCTAAACTGCGAATGAGGGGTCCAGTTTCTTATGATTTAGAGGACAACCCAAAAGTTTCCGAGAAGAATAGTAAGAGAAAGCACAAATCAGACACAGAGTCAGGCAGTGACAGTGAAGCTTCTGTTTTTGAATCTGAAAGTGGTGGGTCTGCGTCTGGCTCTTCTTCTTCTTCTGGAGGAGGGAGTGAATCAAGTTCATCCTCTGACTCGGAGGAAGAGAGGAGGCGGAGGAGGAGGAGCAAGAAGAAGAAGAAGCAGCAGCATAGGAAAAGAAGACACCGGAAAGACCAGTCGACAACATCTGAGTCATCATCTGATTCATACTCGGAGGATTCAGACTCGGAGGACCGCTCTGCTAGAAAGAAGAGCAGCAAGAGGCGGGAGAGCAGAAGGCGCTGATGAGCTATGTTAAGCTGCAAATGTTTTTCCCACCACAGGAGTATATTTCTTCTTTAACTGAGACATTGTTATATGATACAGCAAGTATGCATGCTTGTTTTGTATGAATTTCAAGACTCGTTTTTACTCCATTTTGACCTCGCTGCAATTTGGATCAATTGAATCTTATCATGTGTTTGCTCTTGGCATGTTTTCCGAAAATGGACTTACCAAAACGATGCTCGGTCTTGACATATATAAATACTATTTTTTTGAGTGGGAAAATCGGAATTTGACAACTGGGCTAGAAAGACAAGGCTCTCCTAATAGTAATATCTATAAATGGCTTGTTACCGGTGGGCGTAGCTCAACTTGTAACAAGGGAGTGCCACAAGGGTTAGGTCCCGGGTTCGAATCCCGTCAACTGCGATGAGGGGTTACTATGCTAAAAATGCATAGGGCCTCTGCAAGTACCGGGGACAGAGCCTCACTCTCTATCTGTCAGATTGAGATTATAGTTCAATTTACATCCTCTCAACGTACCGTCCGGTCGGGGTTGGGGGGCCCTCAGGAATGGGGTGTCATCCTTTTTTTATAAATGGCTTGTTAACATTCCCGTATGCAAATTCGATAAACATCCGTACTCCAGTGCATTTCTCCATCTCAATTCCCAATTATGGATATATGATGCTAGATTGCTAGATAGTGTAGCAAAATGTTTAGGACCTGTCTACTAACAGAGATATTTTCCAGTTTTCCAGAAAAATGGAAAATTAGAAAACAGAAAACAGGAAACGCGTTTACCAAAGAAAATTGCTGGAAAACTGGAGAAAGGAAAACAGAAAAACGCGTTTACCAAACCGTTTTCCGAAACGAAAAAAATGAGACATTTCTCTCTTTTCCTTAATGATTTGGAAATATACGATAATATGATGACCGGCATCATTGATGTGTATCACTTTTCCTGAGTCCGGTCGTGATGTGCGGACGGCGATGATGAGCCGATCCGATAATATGATGACGAGGCAAGAATGAAGTCGATCGTCATATAAGGGCGATGGTCACCATCCAGGAAGGGATGGCGAGCCCGATCGCTAGCTCAAGACTCTCGGCGCTGAGGAAACCGGTCTTGAGATAGATAGTCACGCCGAGGCCGAGGGGCCGGTCGTGATGCGCGGATGGCGATGAAAGGAGCCAATCCGAAATATGATGACGGGGCGATAATGAGCCGGCCGTCATATAGAGGCGATGGTCACCATCCGGGAAGGGATGGCGAGCCCGATCACTGGCTCAAGACTCTCGGCGCTGAGGAAGCCAGTCTTGAGATAGATAATCACGCCGAGGCCGAGGGGCCGGTCGTGATGTCCGGATGGCGATGCTGAGAAGCCGATCCGATAATATGATGACGAGGCGATGATAAATCGGTCATCATATAGAGGCGATGGTCACCATCCAGGATGGGATGGCGAGCCCGATCTCTGGCTCAAGACTCTCGGCGCTGAGGAAGCCGGTCTTGAGATAGGTCATCATGCCGAGGCCGAGAGGCCGGTCATGATGTACGGACGTCAGCACTTGGAGGCCGATCCGAAAGTCCATGCAGCGGTCCTTATCCATAAAGTGAGAGGATGAGGCCGGTCTTCAGAGTATGATGATCACGCTGAGACCGAGGGGTCTGCCGTGTCGATATAAAAGATCGCGTTGAGATCGAGGGGTCTACCGCGATGTGAGGATGACGGCGGTGATGAGTCGTTCCAATAAATGATGACGAGGCGATGATGGAAGCCGATCGTCATATAAAGGCGACGGTCGCTTATCCAGGAGGTGAATAGCGAGCCCAATCACTAGCTCAAGACTCTCGGCGCTGAGGAAGCCGGTCTTGAGATAGATAATCACGCCGAGGCCGAGGGGCCGGTCGTGATGTCCAGATGGCGATGATGAGAAGCCGATCCGACAATATGATGGCGGGGCGATGATGAGCCAGCCGTCATATAGAGGTGATGGTCACCATCCAGGAAGGGATGGCGAGCCCAATCGCTAGCTCAAGACTCTCGACGCTGAGGGAGCCGGTCTTGAGATAGATAGTCACGCCGAGGCCGAGGGGCCGGTCGTGATGCGCGGATGGCGATGCTGAGAAGCCGATCCGATAATATGATGACGGGGCAATGATGAGCCAGCCGTCATATAGAGGCGATGGTCACCATCCAGGAAGGGATGGCGAGCCCTATCGCTAGCTCAAGACTCTCGGCGCTGGGAAAGCTGGTCTTGAGATAGATAATCACGCCGAGGCCGAGGGGCCGGTCGTGATATGAGGAAGGGCAAAGCGTTGACGCCGGACTGAACATGAAGGACGGTGGAGCCGGTCCGAAGATGGGGGAAGGCGCTGGGCGCTCGTCTGAGATGAGGGACGGCGTTGGGCGCTCGTCTGAGATGAGGGACGGCGTTGGGTGCTCGTCTGAGATGATGGACGGCGTTGGGCGCTCGTCTGAGATGATGGACGGCGTTGGGCGCTCGTCTGAGATGAGGGACGTCGCTGGGCGCTCATCTGAGGGACGGCGTTGGGCGCTCGTCTGAGATGATGGATAGCGCTGGGCGCTCGTCTGAGATGAGGGACGGCGTTGGGCGCTCGTCTGAGATGATGGACGGTGTTGGGCGCTCGTCTGAGATAATGGATGGCGTTGGGCGCTCGTCTGAGGGACGGTGCTGGGCGCTCGTCTGAGATGATGGACGGTGTTGGGCGCACGTCTAAGATGAGGGACGGCGCTGAGCGCTCGTCTGAAGATGAGGGACGGCGTTGGGCGCTCGTCTAAGATGAGGGACGGCGCTGGGCGCTCGTCTGAAGATGAGGGGCGGCGCTGGGTGCTCATCTGAGATGAGGGACGGCGCTGGGCGCTCGTCTGAGATGATGGACGGCGTTGGGCGCTCCTCTGAGATGTACTTAGCCAAATATGTGGCTTGATTTGTGGGGATTTTATTTTTTATCGCTCGAGGCCGGCGAGTGCGCGGTCCTCGGCTTCCCTCTTTTGATTTGTAGGGATATCGCTTTAGGCCGGCAAATGCGCGAACCTTCGACTGTCCCTCTTTTATTTTTGGGGATATCGCTTCAGGTCGGCGAGTGCGCGGTCCTTCGGTTGTCCCTCTTTTATATTCTTCCTCTTTACTCTTTTGAGCGAGGAGTGGGTATCCTTCTTTCAGGCTTCGGCCAAGGGGGTCGATAGTCCCTTGGCAGGTAAGGAGTCCTACTGGATCGTCTTGTGATCTCAGGGAGGTCCCGTCTCCTATTTATGACGCGGGCTAAAGCTTTTGGTCGGTTACCGACGACTGCCGTTTCTCATCCCTGAGTTTGGGGATTTTTGTCACCTCGGTCATGATTTCAGACCCGTCGTCCTGCTGATTTCGCGGATAGACGAAGCGGTGAGCTTCCCATTTCAAGACGTGGGGTCTTTGTGGGCCCTTCATCCTGGGGACACAGATGGCCTTTCCTGAGCATTTTCGCTCTGAGGGACCGAAACGGTGTGCTCTGTCGACCTTTCCTGAGCATTTTTCGCTCTGAGGAGTTGATGTATTATGCGGTATCTTAGACTGAGGTGTACCATTTACCGCTTTTAAGCATAATAATGTCGTGTGCGCCTGATAGTGGCTCTCAATTTTAGATGTCCGAGTCACCAAATAAAGGTGACTAGGGTAGGTCGATGGACCTAAATATAATCCGAATCATCAAATAAAGATGTTCGGTAGACTAGAGCTCGGGTCCACCACTTTGGGGGTTTTTGACCTCGGGAAATTTAAATCTGTCATAATGGTCTTCACCACTCGGGGGATTTTAACCCGCCATAATGGTGGTGGAAATAATATAATTAATAATAGTACTAAGTCTACTACTATCATTTAATAAATATTTTAAGTGTATAAATAGGAGTATTGGACACTTAGCTCTTATTTGGGCCGGAATATTGGAGTGCATGGGCTTATCTAGCAGTTGGGCCCATCATTTTGATAATCACTTCTGGGCTCCATGTAGCCCTGGCCCGCTGGTCTATGGTCTGCTTTTGACCTGGGAGCAGACCTTTGCTTAGTCAGAATTGTTGCCGCACAACCTAGCTCCGTTTTTGCGATGGAGATAAAAAAGCTAGTGTCGCCCTAGCTTCGTTGCTGGTGGGATTCGGCTGGAGCTACTGAGCGCAAGAGATCTCATCACCGGTGGAGGCTTGCCGTCACAAAAGATTGGTGATAAACCGCAAAAAATTAGAATGTTATCCTATCAATTGGATACATAGAGTATATTACTTTATACACCATATACTTGATTTGTTTAACCATTTCATCCACCGTGATCTTGGCCTTCTCAAAACATATCTTGTTCCTCATCCGCCAGGTCCAATATATAGTATAGCAAAAAGATAGTCTCACGGTTTTAGCCTTGGCATGTGCTCCATTATGCTCTTTCTTTATCCATTTGATTGCGCTCAGAATCTTTGTCATCCTTCTTGAAATTCCAATCCAATTCCGCACCAACTCCCAAACCTGTTCTGTAAATGAGCACTCAAAATATAGGTGTGACACCGTTTCCGGGCCACCCTTACAAAAAGAACAAATATTAGTCACATCCAAAAATCTCAATCTGTCATATGTGGCTAATCTACCTCGACAGGCCAGCCAAGTGATGAACGAATGTTTGGGAGGAATATAGCTCTTCCAAATAAACGACATCCAAGGATGGATGGTTCCTTTGATACGAAGTAAGTCATAAACTTTAGAGGAGGAAAGTTTCCCATTTTGGGAGAACTTTTCAAGGCATTCCACAACTAAATCCAATGAAGGGAACTTAGATACCATCAAGTCCCGAACATTTCCAATTGCCTTCAAGTCCCGAACTTAGATACTTATTATCTACTTATATCTACTAAATACATACATATTACAATTTACATCTACTTAGTTCGAATTGTTAGTACATTTTAGTACGAATTAGTACATTTTATATAATACTTTGATTGTTAGTACATTAAATAACTAGTACAAAAAACTAGTTAATTGTTAGAATGTTAGTTTTAAGTATTTATTAAAAAATACTATTGATTAGTTCAAATAACTAGTACAAAAAACTAGTTAATTCATTACTCAATTAAACTTAGAATTTTATTTCATTAAAGTTAGAATTGTTAGAATTTTATTTGTCTAAAGTTAGAATTGTTAGAATTTTATTTCATGAGTTCGAATTGTTTTTATAAATTAATATTTGTTACATGTTTAAGATGGAAGGTGGTAGATATTCGGTTGATATGGGTAACCTCGACCGCAACCGAACGAACGAGCTTGCGAGGAAGAGATCCCGCAAAGGTAAATCACATATCGGCTCTTCATCTCAAACCCGAGATGATTTTGATACGGGTTACGCAAGGAGAGATGGGGATGCGATGACCGACAAACAACTAGAACAAGAATTGCACCGACATAATAGCCGCTTTTCCAAGACCAGCCGAGGACTATTGACGAAGAAGAGCTCGATGACGATGATGTGGAGAAAGTAATTCCGGAGAGCCACAACGTCGACGCGGAAGAGGGTGGCGGCAGCCACGACGCCGACGAGCCTGCCTCAACCCAAACCGGTACGAAAAAAGTAAATCTGAACTAATGCTTAATAATTTTGATAAGTGGAAGAACCCGAACACCGCGAATTGGAACGCAACTTGCAAGTGGTGCAAGAAAAATTATAGTTTGGGGATTTTCGGCGGATACGGATCCGCCGCAAGGCATGTTAAGGACAAACACACGGTGGAGTATGCAAAATTAGGCGGCGGAACGGGGAAGCAAACTCAAATATCGAGGTTTGCAAATAACCAACAACCTTTTGGTAATTTCTCATACAATGGTGCACAAAATTTGACTGGTATGGCTAACTTATTTGTTGAAGAAAATTTGCCTTATTTGTTTTCTGAAAGTCTTGCTTTCAAAGATTATGCACAAACTTGTTTAAATCCTCAATATAGAGGTTATAGTCGCAAAACGGTTAAGAAAGAAATTGCAAGGCTTTATGGTGCGGAAAAGGTAAGGTTACAAAATTATTTTGCAAACTTTGATGGGCGTGTTAGTGTATGTTCTGACATATGGGAGGATACTTATCATAATTTACATTATTTGGGTCTGACTGCACATTATATTGATAATGATTGGAATATACATAAACGTGTTTGATGGAGTATATGGCCCGGGAACCCCCGGCCCACAGACTCCCACTACTCCAGTAAAGTCCCAACAGGCCCAGAAGGCCCAACACGCCCAAATCACGGCGCCCAGAGTACCAAGCAGCCCGCAATACGCACCAGGGGTGCCTTCGGCTCTCCAAACGCCGCCTTCATCCAAACGCTCTCCGACGTGCAATCGGCGCTCTCCGGCTCAACCCCAGGTTGGGGAGAACATCATACTTCCCCCTCTGCCACACCCCTTCGGAAACCCCACCCCTCGGGTTGGGAACGACGAAGGGGTAGTGGCCCAAGATACGTCCTCCCAGGAAGTTCAGTCCCGGGACCGCCACAATGACAACAGAGAAAGGCCCCGCACTTCCGCCCTCAACCGGCTCGGAGGAGGGCCAGACTGCCGAGGGGTCCAAGACCGCCTCGGAGGGAAAGCACTCCAAAGGCCCCAGGAAAGCGGAGGGTCTGTCTCGAGGGCAGACGAGGAGTGTCCCCCTCGTGACAAAGGCAAGGCACCCCTTCATGCCAATGATGCTCGCCACCAGATCAACCAGGCCCACTCGGCCCGGGTTCGTTCGCAGGGGGCGGAGACCCTCCCGAAGGATCCCCGGGACGAAATTATTGCGGCCCTCCAACGCCGGCTTGATGAAATGGAGGCCAACAAAGCTCACGCCACCAACTCCACCCCTCATTCAGATCTCAAATACGAGGCCATGATGGCCAAAATGGAGGAATTACAGAAGAAGGTGGCCGAGGGCTCCGGGGAACCCGTCATCCAGCTCCGGACCCGGACGCCATTTACCCCAAGGGTACTGGCGGCCCGGATCCCGGAAAAATACCGAGGGCAACACATACAGTCCTATAACGGGAAGACGGACCCCCAGGAACACTACAGCAAATATCAAAACAACATGATGATGGTAGGGGCGTCGGACGAATATTTGTGTCGTTGGTTCCTCTCCACATTAGAGGGGCCGGCATACGAATGGTTCAACCGGTTGCCCGAGGGCTGCATTGATTCGTGGCAAGAACTCGCCCAGCGATTTTTGACACAATTTGCCGGGAGGCGTCGCACAAGGAAGCACTTCTCCCACCTCCTCACCATACGCCAGAAGAGGGATGAGACCCTTCGGGACTTCCTGGAGCGCTGGAGGACGGAAGCCGACAAAGTCGACGGTGCTGATGACGGGACCCTCCTGGCCCTCCTAGAAACCGTCCTCCGCACCGGCAACTTTTCAAGGAGCCTCATCATTGAACCCCCCGCGACTACATAAGGGCTTTGCAGCGGGGGGACCGATATGCTGAGGCCAAGGAGGTGAAGAAATATCACCAGCATCCGGATCAGCAGCCCCCGAGGGCTGACAATAAGAACAACTGGGGGCCAGGGGCTCCTCCAAATCACCCCAAGTCTTCAGGACCCTCTGATGACCGCCCTCGGCAAGGCCAAGCCAAGCCCGGGGGAGGTTATAAGAGCAGCCCTAAGACTTGGGCGCAGCCCATCCTCCTGGACCGCCCCCGGACGCCAATGACGCACCCCGTCAGCATCATCCTTGATTTTGCCGAGGAGAGGGGCCTCGTTGAGCGCGACTCTCGCGCACCCCCGGAGGTACATGCTATCAACCCTCAGTTCCCATACTGTCGCTTCCATCGGCACCAGGGGCACAGAACCGATGATTGCCATCAGCTAAAGACGGCCATCGAGAGATTAATACAAGCGGGACACCTGTCCCAATTTGTTCAGAGCCCTCGGCAGGAGGGACCTTCTCATCAGGGGCCTCCCCGAGGGCACCACACGAAGGTGAACGCTTGGGTGAACCCGAACACCATCCCCCTCGGCAAGAAGAGGGAGATCGGAAACTTGGAGGAAGAAGAGGAGGAGTACCCCCACTATCAGGAGAAAAAACGCCACATCCTCATGATCACCGGTGGCAATACAGGGGGCGATTCCACCAGCCAGCGAAAGAAGTGGGCTCAATCGCTTTACGTGGGGGAAGTCACTCATATGCCCCCGGTAAAGCGGTTGAGGGAAGAACCCATCACCTTCACCAACGCAGATCTCCCTCCTACTTCTTCTCCTCACAGGGATGCCTTGGTGATTCGGACTGAGATAAACGACACCATCATTCACCGAACTTACATTGACACAGGAAGCTCCGTCAATGTAATGTACCTCAGCACCTTCAGAGAGCTGCATCTGGAGAGGGGGTCCCTTCGGCCCATTAAGACCCCTCTTGCCGGTTTCACCGGCGATACTATTGATTCTGAGGGGGTAATAACCCTCCCGGTGATCTTCGGCGACGGGCTCCATAGAGCCCAGCTCGAAGTGGAGTTCGTCGTTGTCAACATCGACTGCGCCCACAACATTATCCTCGGCCGGCCAGCCCTCGAGGACCTCGAGGCCATCATCTCCATGAGGCACCTCTGCCTCAAGTTCCCCGCCGAGGGGGGCATTGGCTACTCCCGGGGGAATCAAAAAATCGCCCGCGCCTGCTATCTTCAAGTCACTAAGAAGATAAGTAAGACGAAATTCCGTGTTGACACCATCACCGGAACCATCGACCAAGAAGAAAAAAGGCCGAGGGCTGAACTAGCCGAGGACGTAGAAGACTTTGCGCTCGATCCGGCCCAGCCGGAGAGAGTCGTGAAGATTGGAGCCCAGCTCCCTGAAGATCTGAAGACCGGTATCACCGACGCCTTCCGCGCCTACTCCACTGTCTTTGCATGGGGCCGGAGGACATGCCGGGAATAAGCCGAAGGGTCATCACCCACCGCCTCTTGGTGGACCCCTCGGCAAAAGCAGTACAGCAACGAAGAAGACCCCTCTCCGCCGAGAGGAGGGAATTTGTGAGAAAGGAGGTCGCCATGCTCCTCTCTATTAAGCACATCAAGGAGGTGAAATACCCCTCATGGCTGGAAAACGTGGTCCTCGCACAGAAGCCCCCTACCTTCCGCATGTGCGTGGACTACACGGATCTCAACAAGGCGTGCCCTATGGACCCTTTTCCTTTGCCCAATATCGATCAACTTGTGGATGAGACCGCAGGGTGTGAGATCATGTCCTTCCTCGATGCCTTCCGAGGGTATCACCAAATTTTCATGCACGAGGAAGACACCGAAAAAACTGCCTTCATGACTCCCGAGGACATCTTCTGCTACCTAGTAATGGCCTTCGGCCTAAAGAACTCGGGGGCCACCTACACCCGGATGGTGGCCCGGGTCTTTCAAGCCGTCCTAGGGCGCACCATGGAGGCCTATGTCGACGACATGATCGTAAAGAGCAAACAATCTCCCAGCCATGCTGACGACCTCTGGGAAATCTTCGCCATCATGCAAAAGTTCAACCTTCGGCTAAACCCGAAGAAGTGCACCTTCGGCGTCCAAGGGGGCAAGTTCTTGGGCTACATGGTGAGCCGAAGGGGTATTGAGGCCAATCCCGAGAAGATCCAGGCCATCATCAACATGGAGCCCCCACGCAATGTGAAGGAGGTTCGACGGTTGACGGGCCGCCTGGCAGCCCTCAACCGCTTTCTATCTAAATCAGCGGAGAAATCTCTACCTTTCTTCCAGATCATGAGGAAGACGGCTGGCTTTCTATGGACCCCGGAATGCCAGGGGGCTTTCGACGAACTCAAGCGATATCTATCTTCACCCCCTGTGCTCTCAAAACCAAAGGTAGGGGAGACCCTCTATCTCTACCTTGGGGTCAGCCCGGCAGCCATCAGCTCCGTACTCATCCGGGAGGAAGACGGCATCCAACATGCCATCTTCTATGTAAGCAAGACCCTAAGGGAGGCCGAACTCAGGTACTCTCCTGTGGAGAAAACGGTGTTAGCCATCGTTTGGACCGTCAAGAAGTTGGGCCACTACTTTCAGGCTCACCCGGTTCAGGTCCTCACTCATCAACCCCTCGGCGCCCTCATGAGGAGCCCCACCAGCTCCTCCCGCATGGTGAAATGAGCTATCTTCTTGAGCCAGTACAACATTGACATCCGTCCAAGGCCTGCCATCAAGGGCCAAGCCCTGGCGGACTTTGTGACGTAGTGTACCGCAAGGGCAGCCACGGACGGGGAGCCCTCGGCTACCCCGGACGACTGGTGGACCCTCTACACTGACGGCTCCTCCGTGACCAAAGCATGCGGGGGAGGGGTAGTCCTCATTACTCCCGAGGGCTTCAGAGCCTACTATGCAATCCGCTTCTCCTTCAAAGTCTCCAACAACGAGGCCGAATATGAGGCCCTCCTATGTGGCCTTCGGCTGGCTGCCAACATGAGGGCTCGGCAGATCCACATCAAATGCGACTCCAAGTTGGTCGTTGGCCAAATCTCCGAGGAATATGAGGCCAAGGAGGGAAGAATGAAACAGTACAAGGAAGCGGCCAAGGAGTTGCTTAAGGTATTTGAGGCACACTCTCTCACTCAAATACCGAGGGCTCAGAACTCCGAGGCCGACATATTATCTAAGCTATCGGCCGACTCCCCCGAGCACATCTCCAAAATTGCCAAAGTTGAGGAACTCAGCCTCTCAAGCATCCATGCAAGCCCCGTTATGAACATACAACAACGCCAAGAGGATTGGATCTCAGATATCACCGCCTTCATCTCCACAGGGCAGCTACCCGAGAATAAGACTCGCGCTAAACTGGCAAAGCTGAGGGCTCCTAGCTACACCATCGAAGATGGAAGGCTCTACAAACGATCTTACAATGGCACGCTACTTCGGTGCCTTCATCAAGATGAAGCTGAGGTCGCAATGGAGGAAGTGCACAGTGGCACTTGCTCAGCTCACCAGGGACCCTTCTCCATGTCCCGAAGGCTCATTCTCCAGGGCTACTTCTGGCCAACCATGGCCAGGGATTGTGCTGACCTGGCCCGGAGGTGCACCGCATGTCAACATTTCCAGAAAGCCCCCGGCAGGCCAGCGGTCAACTATGCCCCCATCAGCACATCTGTCCCCTTTTCTCGATGGGGGATAGACCTTGTGGGCCCTCTGCCGAGGGAACCTCCAACAACAGATACATCATTGTGGCCATCGATTACTTTACCAAGTGGATGGAGGCTGAACCTCTCGCCAGCATCACAGAGGCGAAGTGCCGTCACTTCGTCCTCAAGAACATCCTCACAAGGTTTGGCGTCCCCCAGCAGATCATCTCCGACAATGGGACACAATTTGAGGCGGCCCCCTTCTGTGCCCTTCTGGAGGCATGGGGCATCAAACACACCTTCTCCTCCGTTGCCTACCCTCAAGGCAACGGGCAAGTAGAGAATGCCAACCGGACCTTGCTCGAGGGCCTCAAAAAGAAGCTGGAGGCCGAGGGCGGTGGCTGGGTGGAAGAACTCCACAACATCCTTTGGGCCTACCGCACCACCCATCGGCGAGCAACAGGTGAAACACCCTTCTCCCTCTGCTACGGTTTTGAAGCCAAAGCTCCTACGGAAGTCACCCTTCCCACCCGGAGGGTGATCCAATATGACCCTGAGGTCAACGACAGCAACATGGCCCTCGACCTCCACCTCATTTCAGAACGCCGGGAGCAGGCCTTCATCCGGGCAGAAAATTACAGAAGGCAAGTCAAAAGCTACATCGACGCCAAAGTTCGCACCAGAGAATTCCAAGTGGGGGACTATGTCCTCCGGAGGAGGGAAGCCAGCCAACCGACCGAGGGAGGCAAAATGGCACCAAAATTCGAAGGTCCCTACATCATAGCAGCCATCGTCAAACCTGGAACTTACAAGCTCAAACGTCCCAACGGAAAAGAAGTCCCTAGGCACTGGAATGTACACCACTTAGTTAAATTTTATCAATAATGTAAGAGCGGCCAAGCCCTCATAACTAGTGAATGTACTATCCTATGGCCCAAGGCCTCCAATTTCAAAGAATGAAGATACATTCAAGACACCAAGAACAAAACACTTATGAGCGGCCAAGCCCTCATACCAACTACACACCCCAGGCCTCACCTCGAGAAGAACCCCCTCCGGCGTCAAGTGCCGAGGGCGGACACCATCAACACCTACGACAACAGTGAAAACACCATGTGTTTTCAGTCAAGACCCCTCGGTACCAAGTACCGAGGGAGGGAACTCCTATCACTAACGACAAGGAACGCCATGTGTTTCATTTCCTTTCGGCACCCAGTGCCGAGGGTACATCCCCACCTTCAACATCAAAAAAGAAAAGATAAGAACACCAAGTGTTCCTACAGAAGACCCTTCGGCACCCAGTGCCGAGGGTACACCTCCATCATCAACATCAAAACGAAGAAAAACACCAAATGATTCAAAGAAGACCCCTCGGCACCCAGTGCCAGGGATATGTTCTCCCATCAACTTCCAAACATCTGTTGGGAAACACCAAGTGTTTCCTCCGAAGGGCCCTCCGGCACCAAACGCCGAGAGCGAACACTCCAATCAAAACACCAAGTGTTCCATTTGAAGACCCTTCGGTACCAAGTACCGAGGGTAGACACCTCCAACAACTGCAACAAAAGAGAACACCAAGTGTTCCTACAGAAGACCCCTCGGTACCAAGTACCGGGGGCTACACATCGAAACTAACACCAAGTGTTGTTTCTAAAAGCCGTACCCCACGAGGACGCATATACCGAAGGCGCCACCATCGGTGCCGGCGGCACGTAGTGCCCATGGCCATTTGCGACTAGTGTGCAAATGAAAACCCTTCCTTGAAACGCTTTCCGCGTCACTACCCCCAGGGTATGACAGGCATGAGAAATGCCCAGGATTCGACTTTCAAAAACGGAACGCTATCCACGTCATCACCCCAAGGGTATGACGGGCACGAGAAATGCCCAGGATTCGACTTCCAAACCGAAACGCTCCCCGCGCCACCACCCCAAGGGTGTGGCAGGCCACGGACTATGTCTAGCGCCGAGGGGACGACTTTCAAAAATGAGGCGCTTTCCGCGCCATCCCCCAAGGGGAGGCAGGTTACAGACCACCATATCTTGTGCCCAGGAAACGACCCTCGATCCCCTCGGAACTCGGAAGGTTAACCCGAGGGAGGAGAGCCATTGGAGTATTCTGATGGTCTCCTAATATGCCCAGCCTTACCAAGAAACCAAGTTTCTTGATGCCTTCCCTTCACCACCAACCAAAAAAAAAGGGTGAAGGGGAGTAGACTCAGCGAGAAATCAAAGAGTACACTCCAACAGATCACAACATGTCGAGGGCTCCCCACGGGAACACCTCCGGCAATTGAAGGCTCCTATCTCCCGAAGGATACTACTCAAACAAATATCGTCAAGAAATGACTAAGTCCACTGCTTGGTCACCTCCGGTCACACAAACACCGAAGGCTTCAACAATACGAAGGGACTGAACTATCCAAAGTCCACTAAAACGGTACCTCCAACAAAATACCGAGGGCATCTCTTATGCACTAATACCGAGGGCCCTTACCCCATGACAAGGGACACAACTGGCTAAGTCAAACTCTACAACTCTCCAAGCAATTGCCGAGGGCACATACTCCTCATCGGCTTTCTTTACAACAACAGGAGTCCACACTTTTCCTAAGTCCACACTCTTGGGAAATGACAAACAACCAAAGACATCTACTACAAATCATCAAAGGCCAAACCGAGGGGGCTTATTCCAAAACAGTGGCCCCTCGGACAGACTCCTCACTTGCCGAAGGTTCAGCATCCACGGCACACTAGGAAATTTTCTAAGTCCTACATATTTTTCCCCCGGTCAAATACTCATACAACACGAGGACCTCACGATCACCCGAAGGGTCCTATTCATATACCCGGAGGGATCTACATCTGGAAGCTCAACATCAATTTACGCTTGGAAAATATTCTAAGTCCTAAATGCGTAGCCCCCGGGCATCCCGCAAAAGGACGCAGAGTCAGAGGGCACCCATCACCCGAAGGCGACACAAGGAAGCAGCACTTAGAAAAAATTTGATGATGTCCTAAAGATTGGGCCCCCGGCCCAATCTATATTACAACCAAGGGAATATGATAGCCGAAGGCTATGCGATACAACAGCACTTAGAAAATTTTCTAAGTCCTACATGTTTTTCCCTCGGTCAGCTACTCATACATCAAGAAGGGATGCCATCGCTCGAAGGCTCCCAAGGGAAAAGCTACACTTGGAAATCTTTCTGAGCCCTACATATTTCACCCTCAACTTATAAAGGGACCCAATAGCCGAAGGCTACCTATCAATCAAAGGCTACAGTACACAAGGAATCAACACTGAGGAAAATTTTCTAAGTGCTAAGGAATTGGCCCCCGACCTAATCAACATTTCAGTTGGGGCTCCACAGTAGCCGAAGGCTACATGACATACTACACTTGCAAAAAATTTCTAAGTCCTGTACATTGGGCCCTCGGTCCAATATTCACACATCAGGAAGGAGGCTACCAGCCGAGGGCATCCGAGGGCAAAACTACACCTAGAAATTTTTCTAAGTCCTAGGAATTGGGTTCTCAACCTAATCACCACACAGCAATGGAACTACAAACACCCGAAGGCCCTATGGTGTGTTACACTCAGAAAAATTTTCTAAGTCCTAATTATTGCTGAACCCTCGGTTGTATATCCAGCAGAGGGTGTCCAACTACCGGAGGCTTCCAAGGGCAAGCTACAATCAGAAAATATTCTAAGTCCTAAAACATACATTCAAAGGAGCAAAGACATACATCCAAAATGAGACGAAGGCATACATTCAAGAAGAAATGAATTAAAGAAAACAAGCCATATATACAAAGCCCGAAGGCAATCATTCAATCATCAAAAAAAGGAGTAAATGTAATTGTTACAAACAGGCCGAAGCCGAAGGATCAATGGTGTTCATTACAAGAGTATGTTCAGAAATTTCTAAGTACAAGTCTTCTCTAGGACTTCAGCATCATTATCTCCGGGGGCATCTTCTACGGAGGCTTTGGAGGAGACTTCTTCCCCAGCAGCATCACCTCTGACGGCTTCGCCCCCATCACCCCCCATCATCACAGAATCATATATCGTCGGCCGCTCTTCGCCCGGGGGGAGGGGAACTCTCACGTCTGGTTGCAATGGAGGGAGGCCGTATGCTGAGGGGTCAAATTGATCGAGGGATACGCCAAAGTGCCTGGCGAGCCTCCGGTAAATCAAATGCTGGGTAAAGAATTCACCCCCCTGGTAGTAGGCGTCGCCCCTATCTGTCAGCCAGTCAACCCCGGGGCCTTCTACCCAAGCATCCACCGAGGCCGCCACCACGGAGGCCACCCACTCCTTATGGCCCTCGGTCCTCCATCCCTCGGCAAGGAACTCAGCAACTGCCTCCCCTCGGGCCTTGGCCACAGCTCCCTCCTTGGCGGTTTGGGCTTCATCGGCAGCTTTCTTCGCCGCCTCGGCAGCAACCCTCTCGGCCTCTGCCTTGCCCTCGGCTAGGCCATCAGCCTTGGCTTTCTCCGCCGCCGCCTTCGCCTCCCAGAGGGCCTCCTCCAGCTGTGCAGCATGCTTCATCGCTTCAGAGTTCTTGCGAATCAGCCCCTCCATCTTCTTGTCTTGCTCGGCCTCGTGACGGCGTCGTTCCTCACGCCTCCGGGCCTGTTCCCCGAGGGCTATGCAGGCCTGCAAACAATGATCAAAGGAGTTAGATTATCCCCCAGAAGAAGAATACTAAACTGATAAAGGAAACATGAAGCAAATACTTACAGTGAGAGAGGACCGGAGGATCCTGTTCTCGAGGGCATCATCGTTGTATGTCTCGAAGACTTCTCTATCCATCTTCGAGGTGATGCCCCGCAGGAAGGCCCTCGGCTCGGCAGTACCGTGCATCAGTGAAGCACCGGGGGCAAAGGAGAGTTGACGGATCTCCTGGGGTAATTCCTCCGGGGGGAGATTCACCGGAGCCTTCGGGGTGACCGAGGCCAGAGGCCCATCAGTGGAGGGCATGTCATCAATAACTATGAGGGGGGCCGCCCCCTCAACATCGCCCCCGGCGGCTTTCTGCTTCTTAGTAGGGGGCTCCACCCCCTTACCACTCCTCTTCTTCTTCGCGGCCGCCTCGGCCTTCGACCCCCCCGGTCCCCTCAGCAGCATGGACATCCCCAGCAGAAGGCTCTACGACCTTCGGGAAAAACGCATCGGCTGGCTTCTGGCCCGAGGTCCCCTTCTCCTTTGCCTGGGTCTTGCCCTTCCTCTTTGCAAACAGGGCATTGGCATTCATCTTGCTACCTGCAAAGAACGACAACAACAAGTTAAAAGGTTAGAACCGAGGGGTCAGAGACACGACGACAAACATGACAAAAAAAATTCTAAGTACAAAAATCTAAATCCCTCGGCCACTACCTCCTGCTCCCACGAAGGCTTTATCATAGAGGGGATACTTCTCATCGGTCTCCCCAATGAACCGATACCTCAGGAATCCGAGGGCATATAGGTCTTCCTCGAGGATGCACTCCTTGATGGTTATGTTCTTTTCCCGACCCTCTGGAATCTTGGCAATCTTGAGGCCATCCTCCTCGAGGGAGGCACTCTTGACATTCACGTGGCGCCGAAAGCGATTCCGCAACTCCCTCGGGAAAGGGCTGTCGGTCAGTCTGATATAGCACCAACGCTCTCTCCACCCTTTGTTGGAAGAAGGGGCCTCGGTGAACAGTTTGAACTGGGCTATCTGCTGTAAGTTTGCATAGCCCTCGGCATTAGTATGCCCCCCCCCCCCCGGCATAGGTTAAAACTTTGGAAGAATAACTCCAAGCTCGGTGTAACCCCCCGGAGTTTGCACAGGTTCACGAACCCAGGTATGTATGAGTGGCTATTGGGGGTCAATTGACAGGGAACCAGGCCAGTGTACCTCAGGTACTCCTGGAGGAACGGATGGAGAGGGAACCGGAGGCCCATTGAAACCGAGAGCACGTGCACGGCTATACATCCCTCGGGGGGCCGGGACAACACGTCATCAGGACCTGGCTCGACTACTACGGCCGAGGGCCCTACATGCAACTGGGTGATGTAGAAGTCCGCCTTGTCAGCTTGGGACTTAATCTCCAGAGCGGTGGTGTCCAGGAAGGAGTGACCCTCCGGCAGATCAACTGGCCCCCCTTGATCGATGGCCTTTACTTTCTTCTGGGGGCCAGCCTTCGTCTTCCTCCTCTTCTTCCCGGGGGCTACACTTAACGGCGTCGGGTCCAGTGGCCTCAAGCTACTTGCTTCCCCAGAACCCCGGGGGGAAGAACAGCGACAGTAACCTTCGCCCTCTCCTTTTCCTCTTCCTCCTCAGCAACTTGGACGGCGAGGGCCAACTCCTCATCTTCGGCGGTTCGCTCGAACTCCTCCGCCTCGACCTCGGCCACCAGATCCTTCTGCACCTCGGTGGCGAGAGCTGCATCACCACCACCCGAGGGCTGACTGCTACTGGACTCCATGTCGGAGATGCTTTCGTCCTGAACCGAGGGGATCCTCGAGATGTCTTGAGAATCACTCTGGGACGACATTCTAACTCTAGCTCGAGGGTTCGGGGGAACTAAGGTTTTCTAGAGAATTCTATCTCCTAACCTAAGGGCACAAGGCACAGCTAAACTAGAAGGAGAAAGGCAGGGGGGACTGACCTTGAAAGCTGAGTTTTGACCGAAGGCTTGAGTTTCTCTCTCTAGAATTTTTGGCAGAGCTTCGCTAAGGATGTTGGATGCGTAAAGAAGGAATGGCATTGGCTTGGGGTATTTATAGGCTCCCAGATCCGGGCTTGGGCCGAGATCCGGGCTCCCAGCAGCCAAAACCATCATTACGCACCGTCGTTTCACCCAACCGGTGACGCCCGCCCACGAGCAGCCAACGGCTACACTCCATGTGTACCCCCCCCCCCCCCCAACGGCTATAAACCTGACGTTACATATTCCAACGGCTATATTTCCAACGGCTATATTCTGGAAGCCCCCGGGTTTTCTACTTCACTCCACTTCATCAAGGAAAGCCTCCGGGTACACTTACCCAGAGACGCCCCCGGGTTGTGCCCCACACAGCACATAACAGACGCCTTCGGGATCACTCCTTCAGAAACCCAAGGCTTCATATCAGGGCACTCCTCGGGGATTCCCCCTCAGCACTGTAAGAACCGGGTAGCCCCCGGGGAGTTGCCTCATTGACGGATAGCTTACGGCACACAGGTAATGGGAGCCCCCGGGTATCCCCATCGCCAACTAACCAGCAAGCAGGGGACCCCCCCCCCCCCCCCCCCCCCGCGGCAATTCAATCACTGCCCTCATCCACCATGCCCTCGATCCACAGATTGAGGGGCTCCCCTTCGGCACCCCCAGGACATCAACAGCAAGCCTTCGGCCCACAACACCAACGCAACTACTCTACTCCTTTTCACCACTTTACAAGTGCCTCAAGGAGTGGGGGACTGGAAAACCCCCTCGGGAAAATCATTAAATTACAAAATTGGTGAAAAATTCAAAACAAATGGCAAAGCAAGCCCTCAAGTCCCGACATGTGGGTTACTGAGGGACTGCCTTCGGCAGGGACATGAAAGCAACAACTCCTCACCAACTTCAGAGGTTACGACAGGACAACATCAAAGGGCAATCACAAATTACTCCTTTTCCCTCAAGTACCTTTCGGCAAAAGGAGTGAGGGACTCCTGATGGAGTATATGGCCCGGGAACCCCCGGCCCACAGACTCCCACTACTCCAGTAAAGTCCCAACAGGCCCAGAAGGCCTAACAGGCCCAAATCACGGCGCCCAGAGTACCAAGCAGCCCGCAATACGCACCAGGGGTGCCTTCGGCCCCCTGGCCGAAGGCTCCAAACCATCACAACGTGGATATTTCGAACAAACAGAGGAACTGGGAGAAAACGGCGAAAACGGTAGCCCTCGGCACCTGGAGCCCTCGGCACTAAGAGCCCTCGGCTAGTCCTCTGCAGCCGAGGGTGCCTCTCCCGACATGATATCCGCCTCACATGCGTACAGATCACCGTACCCTGTACAGACGTCCCATCCAACAGCCGCATTAAATGCGGCCACATGCGGCTGCCAACGCCAACCAGTTGAGGTGACCTCTCGGCCAATAGGCGATGGACACGTGTCCCTGTCCGGCATTTATTGCTACTATAAATAGCACCCCATTTCCCCATTTGTAACGACGACATTCATACTGAATACACTCTCTCTCTCTTACTTACTTGTGCTCTGACTTCTCTCTAAGTTATTCTCAGCAATAACCCCTCGTATATATACCCCCCGGGTAGACTATCCATCAGTGTTCTTGCTTTCCGTGAATTTAATGATCGTCACACCGCTGAACATATTTATATTTTGATTGAGCGTATTTTAATTGAGTATGATTTGAATGATAAGGTGTTTGCTATTGGTTTTGATAATGTTACTAATAATACTGCTGTTATTCCTAGATTGCGTGAATTGTGTGGTGCTACTTCTTTGATGGGTAGATTTTTTCATCAACAATGTGCATGAAATGTTCTAAATTTATGTGTGCAAGATGGTCTAAAAGTGTTAGGAGATTCTATGAAGGTAGTCAAGGAGGGATTAGACGTATTTGGGGTAGTGGTCAACTTAGAAACAAATTGCATGATTATTTGATAAAAACAGTGATGGATAAGTGTACCCGAGGGGTAGCTTATCTGAGGGGTTATTACGGTGAATAACCTAGAGAGAAGTCAGAGCAAGTAAGTAAGAGAGAGAGTCAAATGTATTAAATGAACTCGTTGTGTTTTACAAGGTGAATAAGGGTTGCTATTTATAGCAGCTATAAATGCGATGAGAGCACACGTGTCAACAATCTAACGGCTGAGGGGTCACCTCAATCGGGGTGGCACCGACATATACATGTGCACCGCATTAAATGTGGTGGGTGGATGTGACGCCGTATTAAATGCGGTGGTTGGCTGTCTCTAAAATGAATCTTCGTCGATAGTTCTGTTGCCGAAGGCATCGTGTGGCCGAAGGCATCATGTGGCCGAAGGCAATGTGTGGCCGAAGGCATCATGTGGCCGAAGGCATCAGATGGCTAAAGGCATTGTGTGTCCGAAGGCATTGTGTGGCCGAAGGCATTGCGTGGCCGAAGGCTGTATGTGCCGAAGGCTTGGTTTTGAGCCTTGTTCTCCTATGATGTCTCTGAGCTCGATTTCGTCACTATTAGCCTTCGGCCATGGGGCCGAAGGCCACCCTTTGCGTATTGTGGGATGCTTAGAGCTCCATTTTGCTGGGCTTGACCAGTTTGGGCCTGTTGATGCTGATTGCAGTAGTGGAAGTATGTGGGTCGGGGTGTCCGAGACCATATACTCCATCAGGAGTCCCCCACTCCTTTTGTCGAGAGTTTCTCGAGGGAAATAGGAGTAGTGTCTTGAAGTTGCCGATGGCTCCCTTTCTGGAACTGAAGAATAAGAATTTTCAAGTTTGATTATTTTTGCTGAAGGGAGTAGATTGTCGTTGTGATCCTGCCTCAGCTTGATGTAGCTGAGAAATAGAAAATTTTTAACATTCGCGTGTTTTGCCGAGGGGAGTCCCCCAGTCCCCCACTCCTTTTGCTGAGAGCTAATCGAGGGAAATAGGAGTAGAGTGATGCATGCCTTCAGCGGCAGCAGCCGAGGGGTGACGCCTTTTGTTCCACAATGGGGAGATGCCTCGTTAAAAACCTCATTAGGAAAAAACCCTGTGGGAAAAAATCCTATTGAGGGAAAACGAGTACACCGGATGCCCCCAGAATGAAGCAAAAGGAATGCACCCTTCGGCCAGATTGTTGAGCGGTGGTTGTGTCCGTCTGCTGAGGGGATATCCAAGACCAGCCTTAGATCATGCATGAAAAAGCTGAGGAGCTTGTAAGGACCCCCCGTTATCAAATAAAGGTGACGGAAGGGTGTAAGGCCAGGTGGGCCTGTGTGAGAGCCCCTGGCATAAAATACAGATGTCGGAGGGATGGAGACCGAGGGGCCTGTGTGATTGCCCCCGACATCAAATAAATATGTCGGAGGGATGAAGGCCGAGGGCCTGTATGATAGCCCCTGGCATCAAATAAAGATGCCGGAGGGATGAAGGCTAGGCCGAGGGGCCTGTATGACAGTCCCTGGCATCAAATAAAGATGTCGGAGGGATGAAGGCCGAGGGACCTGTGTGATTGCCCCCGACATCAAATAAAGATGTCGGAGGATGAAGGCCGAAGGCCCGCATGATAGCCCCTGGCATCAAATAAAGATGTCGGGGGGATGAAGGCTAGGCCGAGGGGCCTGTATGACAGCCCCTGGCATCAAATAAAGATGCCGGGGGGGATGAAGGCCGAGGGACCTGTGTGATAGCCCCCGACATCAAATAAAGATGTCGGAGGGATGAAGGCCGAGGGCCTGTATGAAAGCCCCTGGCATCAAATAAAGATGCTGGAGGGATGAAGGCTAGGCCGAGGGGCCTGTATGATAGCCCCCGGCATTAAATAAGGATGCCGAAGGGATGAAGGTTGAGGACCTGTATGACAGCCCCTGGCATCAAATAAAGATGTCGGGGGGATGAAGGCCGATGGGCCGTTAGTGATGTGAAATCACGCTAAGTCCAACACTGTTATGACATAGAGTCATGTTGAGGCTGAGGGCCGTTGTGATGTTGAATCACGCTGAGACCGAGGGCCTTTGGTGATGTGAAATCACGCTAAGGCAAAAACCGTTGTGACGTAGAGTCACGCTGAGGCCGAGGGCCATTCTGGTGTCGAGGGCCGTTGTGATGTGGAATCACGTTGAGGCCGAGGGCCGTTGTTGATGTAGAATCACGTTGAGACCGAGGGCCTTTGGTGATGTGAAATCACTCTAAGGCAAAAATCGTTGTGACGTAGAGTCACGCTGAGACCGAGGGCCATTCTGGTGCCGAGGGCCGTTGTGATGTGGAATCACGCTGAGACCGAGGGCCATTGTTGATGTAGAATCACGTTGAGGCCGAGGGCCTTTGGTGATGTGAAATCACGCTGGGGAAAAAACCGTAGAGTCACGCTAAGGCCGAGGACCATTCTGATGTTGAGGCTGAGGGTCATTGTGATGTGTAATCAGGTTGAGGTCGAGGGCCGTTAGTGATGTGAAATCACTCTAAGGCCAGAACCGTCGTGACGTAGAGTCACGCTCAGGCCGAGGGCCATTCTGGTGCCGAGGGCCGTTGTGATGTGGTATCACGCTGAGGTCGAGGGCCGTTGTTGATATAGAATCACGTTGAGGCCGAGGGCCTTTGGTGATGTGAAATCACGCTAAGGCCAAAACCGTTGTGACGTAGAGTCACGCTAAGGTCGAGGGCCATTCCGGTGTCGAGGGCCGTTGTGATGTGGAATCACGCTGAGGCCGAGGGTCGTTGTTGATGTAGAATCACGTTGAGGCCGAGGGCCTTTGGTGATGTGAAATCATGCTAAGGCAAAAACCGTTGTGAGGTAGAGTCACGCTAAGGCCGAGGGCCATTCTGATGTTGAGGCTGATGGTCGTTGGTGATGTGGAGGCCGAGGGCCATTCTGATGTTGAGGCAGAGGGCCGTTGTGACATAGAGTCATGCTGAGGCCGAGGGCCATTATGATGTTGAGGCCGAGGGCCTTTGTGATGTGGAGGCCGAGGGCCGTTCTAATGTTGAGGCTGAGGGCCTTTGTGATGTGGAATCACGTTGAGGTCGAGAGTCGTTGGTGATGTGAGATCACGCTAAGGCCAAAACCGTTGTGACGTAGAGTCATGTTGAGGCCGAGGGCCATTCTGATGTTGAGGCTGAAGGCCTATGTGATCTGGAATCACGCTGAGGCCGAGGGCCATTGGTAATGCAGAATCAAATTGAGGCCGAGGGCCTTTCCTTGATAGTTCTGGGAGTCCTTCGGGTGTATGTTCCTTCTTTCAGGCATCGACCGAGGGGGTTGATTCCCCGCCTCGGCCGAAAAGGGGGTCTAAGTGATCCGTCCGGGGGTTCGTCTGTTAGTCCCCCGACGCTGGGCCGTCGCTTGATTGTGTCAGGAGGTCGTATGTTAGTCCTCCTGATGTGTGTTCCTTCTTCCAAGCTTCGGCCGAGGGGGTTGCTTCCCCGCCTCGGTCGGAAGGGGGTCCAAGTGATATGTCCGGGGGTTCGTCTGTTAGTCCCCAGGCGCTGGGCCGTCCCTTCATCTTGGGGGTCCCGTCGTCTATTTACGGCGCGGGCTAGGCTTGGTCAGTTTCCGACGACTGCCGTTTCACCCCCAAGTTTGGGGATTTCGTCACCTCAGCCATTATTTCAGGCCTGTCGCCGTGCGTTGCGCGTCGGCGTCGCGGTGAGCGTCCTGCTCCAAAAACGCGGGCCTTTTGCAGGCCCCTCGTCTTTAGACACCATCGGCCATACCTGGGCATTTGGCCTTGAATGGGCCGATAAGATGTCTGGATTGTGTTGTAGTTTACTTAAATTCATAGAAATAAGCGGAATACAAGGGGTGCGTTGTTTGACAATGGCTTTGTTAAGATACACCGCTCAAGGCCGAGGGCTCTAGGCCGAGGGGATGATAATGTGCCTCGAGGTCGAGGGCCCAAGGCTGAGACCGACGTCGAAGGCGAGGAACATGATTAGCGCAGGTGGCGCTTCTTCGGCTGGGGCTCCTCGAACTCCTCCTCGTCGTTGAACCTCCCGATTTCATGTTTCTTCGTTGCAATGTCCCCTACTTTTTTATCGGTGTTCTCCCCGGCGTTTTTCCTTGGGGCATTTTTGATGAATTGGTGGAGCTCACCCCGTTGAATTAAGAGTTCAATGGCCTTCTTTAACGAGACACAATTGTCTGTATTGTGGGAGGTGCTTTTGTGGTAACGGCAATAAGTGCCGCCTTGGTGGATGGCGTAGATCTCCCTCGCCGACCGAGGGTCCTTGGGGAAAAGGTCCTGCTCTTCCGCATAGTTGAGGATAGTGCTCACCGGGTGCGTGAGGGGAGTCCTCGGCATGTCCAACCGAGGGCGCCATTGGCGGTCGTTCCGGCCCTGCTGGGTGTGGCTTCCATGGTCCTAGCCCCCAGCCGAGGGCGCATTTGGGGCCAGTGTGTTGTTTGTCTTCTTCGAGGGCTGGCCTTCATTCTTCTTGAAGGAGTGGAGGTCTTCGGCGTCGGCGTATAGGCTCCCCCGCTGGAGTGCTCTGAGGTATGATCTTGTGGGTCGGTGATGAGGCTCTGTGCGTGGGGCTACTGCGGAGAACCCCCTGGAAGAGGACGAGGAGGGTACGCTCTTCGGCGCCCTCGACTTCGTCTGTCTCCCTCATCCATCGGTCAATGAAGGACCGAAGTGTTTCGTCAGGTTGTTGCTTGACGGAGAGGAGGTGGGAGAAGTGCTTTCTCGCGCGCTTCCTTCCGGCGAAATGGGTGAGGAAGCGTTGGGCAAGATTTTGCCAAGAGTCAATGCTGCCCTCGGGCAATCGGTTGAACCATTCGTATGCTTGTCCCTCCAAGGTGGAAAGGAACCAATGACATAAATATTCATCCGATGCCCCCATCATCATCATTCTGTTTTGATACCTGCTCTAGTGCTCCTGGGGGTCAGTTTTTCCTTCATAGGGCTTGATGGGTTTCCCTCAGTACTTCCCTGGAATTTGGGCTGCCAATATCCTTGGGGTAAATGGCGTCCGAGTTCGGAGTTGGATGACGGGTTCCCCGGAGCCTTCGGCAAATTTCCTTTGCATCTCCTCCATCTTTGCTAGCATAGCGGTGTATTTGGGGTCCGCCTGTGAGGCGGAAGCTGTAGTGTGCGCCTGGCGGGGCCCCATTTCATCAAGGCGGCGCTGGAGGGCTTCAATCACTTCGTCTTTGGGATCCCTCAGGAGGGCCTCCGCCCCCTACGAGCGTACCCGGGCGGAGTGGGCCTGGTTGATTTGGTGTCTGGCATCGTCGGCATGGAGTAGTTCCTTGCCTTTGTCCCGCGGGAGACGTCTTTCGTCTGCCCTTGAAACGGATCCCCCACTCTCTTGGGGTCTTTGGAACGTCGTTCCACCGAGGCGGTCTTGGACCCCTCGGCGATCTTGCACCACTCCGAGCCGTTCGAGGGCGGGGGTCCTGGGCCTTTCCTTGTTTGTGCCATGGCGGTCCTGGGATTGGACTTCCTAGGAGGCGGTGTCTTGAGCCACGACCCCTTCGTCGTTCCCAACCCGAGGAGTAGGGTTCACGAAGGGGGGTGGACGCGGGAGAGGTATAGTGTTCTCCCCGACCTGTGGTTGAAAGGGAACCAGAGTGCCGAAGGCACCTGGATTTTGAGTGAGTGTCTGGATGAAGGCGGAGAATGCCGATTGTACGTCGATAGTGAGAATCGGAGGGCTCACTTGATGTTCGCTCCGGTCCCTCCTTCAGGTTTCGATGCCGAGGCGGGCATCGGGAGCGTTTTGCTGGAGCTAAAGGCATAGGTCAACAGCAGCCTGTTCCAACTCAGTGATGACCCCGCCCTCGGGAGCCTTGTTAGAGGCTCCGGGGGCGTTGACTTCACCGAGGGCCAGGTTGTTGTCCTCAACGTTCTTGGACTGAGCACGGGTGGTTCTTCCCATTTTAGTAGGTGTTTTTAGCTGAAGGGGAGGGTTTCTTACTTGATTGTTCGACCTCTCAACGAGAGCACCAAATGATGGATAAGTGTACCCGGGGGTAGCTTATCCGATGGGTTATTACGGTGAATAACCTAGAGAGAAGTCAGAGCAAGTAAGTAAGAGAGAGAGTCAAATGTATTAAATGAACTCGTTGTATTTTACAAGGTGAATAAGGGCTGCTATTTATAGCAGCTATAAATACGATGAGAGCACGCGTGTCAACAATCTAACGGCTGAGGGGTCACCTCAATCGAGGTGGCACCGACATATGCATGTGCATCGCATTAAATGCGGTGGGTGGCTGTCTATAAAAGGAATCTTCGTCGATAGTTATGTTGCCGAAGGCATCGTGTGGCCGAAGGCATCATGTGGTCGAAGGCATCGGATGGCTAAAGGCATTGTGTGGCCGAAGGCATTGTGTGGCCGAAGGCATTATGTGGCCGAAGGCATTGCATGGCCGAAGGCATTGCATGGCCGAAGGCATTATGTGGCCGAAGGCTGTATGTGCCGAAGGCTTGGTTTTGAGCCTTGTTCTCCTGTGATGTCTCTGAGCTCGATTCCATCACTGGTAGCCTTCGGCCATGGAGCCGAAGGCCGTCCTTTATGTATTGTGGGATGCTTAGAGCTCCATTTTGCTGGGCTTGGCCCATTTGGGCCTGTTGGGCCTGATTGCAGTAGTGGAAGTATGTGGGCCGGGGTGTCCCAGACCATATACTCCATCAAAGAGGTGAGAAATATGTGGCTTTTCCTAAAGATTTGTCTATTCGTTGGAATAGTGCTTATAAGTTAATTACAGTTCTTCTTAGATGTAAAGAACATTTTCATGTTTTTTTAAAAGAATATGATAACTATATTATAAACTCGGCTGATATCGACACTTGCGAAAAAAATTGTAATGCTTTGGTATATTTTTATAATGCAACTGAAACTTTTAGTCATGTTTATAAACCTACCTCAAACCAATTTATTCGTAAAGTTGTTAATCTCGCCGGTGCTTTTGCGCAATTGGAGAATGCCGCTTATGTGAGTTATTTTTGCTGAATTTATGAAGGAAAAGTTTTTAAAATATTATGCACATATTCTGCATATTTATGGTATTGCATTTGTTCTCGATCCTCGTTTTAGACTTGGTTCTTTAGAAGAATGTTTGAACTATTATTATGGTGCTTTTTTTGGTCCTCTTCCAATGTATGACGATAATGCAATTGATCCGAAAAAAGAATACAACGAGGTTAGTGATATATTTTATGCATTGTTTAATGAGTTTCATGCACAATATGGCAACGCGCCCCCTCCCCCGACACAAACATCTTCATATAAAGGAAAATCAATTTTGAAATCTACATTTGTCAATCTTATTAAAAAAAACTAAAACAACTTCTGCTACTCAACAAAGCACAATTCATTAAATTTTTTTGTATTTAGCATATGTTGTTGATTTTGAAGAAGATGATGATTTTGACGTTCTAAACTGGTGGAAGGGAAAAGAAAGAATGTTCCCGGTTTTAGCAAAGATGGCTAAGCAAGTGCTATCAATGCGGTTTCAACAGTTGCCGTGGAACAAGAATTTAGTTTGGTCGGCAATGTCCTAACGCAATCTAGAACGAGGTTGAGCGCAGAATCTCTTGAGACGCTTATATGCTACCACGATTGGTTGAAGGCGGGCTCGTAGAGCTCAAGAAATTGGCATCACCCCATCCCAACACTTTATGGATGAATCAACAACCGAGGGTGGCTCTACCTATGCCGGATATTCCGATTGATTAGTATTTCATGTTTTAATTTTTCCTTCAATTCTCAATTTTAACTTGTAAACTTGTACTCCCTTCGTCCCTTAAAACTTTGCCAACTTTCCTTTTTTGGATGTCCCACTAACTTTGCCACTTTCTCTTTTAAGTAAAGAATTTGTGTTTCCAGTTAATTCTCTCTCCTCTGCACAAACCTCAACCACACAGTTTTTACTTTATTAATCCCCGTGTCGATCAAACTTGACAAAGTTTTAAGGGACGGAGGTAGTAGTTCATATTTCTAATAAATATACGTTCATTTTTTTATATGTAGCACTTCTCAAATTAATTAATTTTACATTAAGTAATTTATTTAAAAATTTCAAACTAAAATAAACAAAAAAAAATGAAATCAAAGACTCAAGCCTCAAGGCCCCAAACGGCTATATAGCTGTTGGGTGCTTGAATCAAGGGTGCCCCGGGGGTGGGGTGGGGTACAAAACTTTCTATAAATACTCCTATTTTCTAACATTTTTATACACATCTTCTCCAATATCCAATCTTCAATCTCTATTCTCCATCTTCATCTCCATCTATTCTAGTATTTATAGAATTATTATATCTACCATTTTTAAGATGGAAAGTCAATATGCCGTTATCGCGTATAATTTTTATACGCAGAAGGACCCGAAGACCGGGATGTGGTACGCAACTTGCAAATTCTGCGGGAAAAAGTGTAGCTTGGGGGTTTCACGCGGATACGGGATGGCCAAGAAGCATATTAAGTCATGTGACAAAGCCAAATGACCGGGAAATTCCGATTGATTACAAAATGTATTTCATACTGTATTTTTTTCTCAATTGTCAAATGTAGTTCATATTTCATTTCAAATATATGCACTTGAAGTTTGTTTTTAATACTTGTATAAAACTATAAAGTATAAATAAGTAAAAAAATGGATTTACTCGGCCCGACCCGACCCGGCGGGTGGCCTGACCCGTGACCCGGGCGGGTGGCCCGGCCCGAACTGGAACCGTCCTTACCTCGGGCCGGTCTCGGGCCCATCAATTATAAACTGGAGGGCCCGAGCAGGCCTAGGCCCAGCCTGGGCCCGAACCGGCCCAAGTCTAGGTTGAGACTGTCTGGTCTTAGCAAGATTTTGATGAGGCCTTACCAACTATTTTCTGGGTCTGGGCTAGTTTCGGGTACCCGGGCAATATGGTTCTGGTCTTGGATTCATACCCAATAATTTTTTGTACCCGGTTTAAAGTTATAAAAAATGGACGGTCTTGATTCGGGATTGGAAAAACGGACCCGGTCCAGTCCCGAACAATGTCGGATACTCGGATCGAGTTTTCCAGGTCGGGTTGAACTGCCAGACTCGGTCCACCCCTAATATTGAGTATCAAACATAGTATCGTGTTCTCTAGTATTGAACATTTAGACTATGTCGTCAAACATCTTCATTGAGCATTTGAACTCTATATTGAACATAATAACATCTTCATTGAGTATCATGTTTCTTTACTATTGATCATTGAGATTATGTGATCAAGCTCTAATCAGGACACCACGAAATCGGAAATCCAGTTTGACATGTGGTAGTTGCGTGAGTTTCATCGGTTAGGAGGAGTCAGTAAGCCACGAGTAGGCGTCTATAGTGCGAGACGATTGTCTAGCTGTTTGGGTGCGAGCCATGAGCCTCGAACGAATCAAGTGTCACTCATGAAGCAAAAAAGAAATAACCAGGTTGTAGCGAGAGAAAATTTTCTCTTTGTCGGAGTGTGTCGATGGAGGAAGCCTACTCTTCGTGGTGATGTTTATGGTAATGGTCGGAGGTTGAAGGTTTTCATTTAGTCGTGAAGGTTTTCATTTAGTCTCAAAGTTGAGAATAATTTTGAAAATATCTGGTTGCACCATCCTCAAGATACAACCGATTGTATAGTATTTTACCTAGGAAGTAGCGTGTTCCATACACATTTTTTATCAACTCTTAATTTTATTAAAATCAAGCAACTAGTGTTGTTCACTTATCACACTCGGGCCTCGCAAACCATGAACCGACCCGGCCGGTCCGGGCCTCAACGGTCATAATTTAAAAAAAAAAAAATCATTTCAGCCAGCTCCTCCTAGCCATTGGGAACACTCCCAAACGGCTCTATAGCCGTTGGAGGGCTGGGAGGGGGTCCTAGGGGGGTTGGGGGGTGGGGGTGGGGTATAAAAAACTATAAATACTCCTATTTTCTAAACAATTTTCTACACATCTTCTCCAACTCTTCCTACTCTCTATTCTCTGATATTCTTAATCATCTACATCTTCTCCGATTCTCTCCACATATATTTACACAAGTATTATATCTACTTATATATGTCTACTTATAAATACACATATTATATTACTAAATTTAATTATCTACTTAGTATATACTTATTATCTACTTATTAAAGTATACTAAAGTATCTACTTAGTATATACGTATTATCTACTTACATATTATTGTTATATTAAAGTATTAAATATAAGTGTACTACTCATCTTATAGTAGTATACTAATATATTATATATTATAAACAATATATTATATACTAGTTACACTTTAATTAATAGTAATTAAATTCATTCTATTACTTATACACTCACACTCCCATTAATTTAGTTTACACATTCATACATTTTTATTAATATTAGTTAATTAGTCAATTGGTACATTTCTCATTTTCCTATTAGTTCATTGGTAGATTTGTCATTAAAGTATAAAAGTGGGAGATTTGCACTTTTAGTCCTGTAACTTTCGGTTGTTGTCATTTTTGGTCCTGTAACATTAAGCACTAGCAAATTTGGTCCTGTAACTAATAAATCTTTGTAATTTAAGGACTTTCCCACCGGAAAGTACACTTTCTGGTGGAAAAGTTCGACGCCGGCGACATATTTTCCGGTATGCTATTGCCGGAAAGTGTACTTTTCAGGGGGAAAGTCTTTAAATCGCAAATATTAATTAGTTAGAGGACCAAATTTGTAAGTGATTAAAGTTACGGGAATAATAATAATAATAACGGTCAAAAGTACAGGATGAATATTGTAAATTTCCCGTATAAAAGTTATTAATTATTACTACCTCCGTCCCTTAAAACTTTGTCATGTTTGACCGGCACGGAGAATAATAAAGTAAAAACTGTGTGGTTGATGTTTGTGCAGAGGAGAGAGAAATAATTGGAATCACATAATAATTGATTAAAATGGAAAGTAGCAAAGTTTTTTGGGACGTCCCAAAAAGGAAAGATGGCAAAGTTTTAAGGGACGGAGGGAGTACATTTATCATTGGATGAATCATGGTATTTTGTGAGTTTCTCGATGCCCCTTACGTTAGTTATTTTTGTTCTTACATGAAAGAGAAGTTTTTAAAATATTATTCACATATTCCGCATATATATGGTATTGCATTTATTCTTGATCCTCGTCATAGACTTGATGCTTTGGGCAATGTTTAGATTACTATTATGCTTCTTTTTTGGAGCATTTCCTGTGTACGAGGATAAGCCCATAGACCCTAAACAAGAATTCCAAAGGTTTAGCAATTTATTATATCAATTATTTAATGAATTTCATGCACAATATGCTAACGCACCCACTCCCCCGACACGAACATCTTCTTAATCTAAAGGAAAATCACTTTTTAAATCTGCATTTGGCAATCTTATAAAAAAAGTAAATCAACTCTCGTCAATGAACAAAGCTCGATTAACGAGCCTTATTTGTATCTAACATTTCCTGTTGATTATGAAGAAGGGCATGACTTTGAAGTTTTTAAGTGGTAGAAGGAAAAATAAAGAACGTTCCTGATTTTACCAAAGATGGCTAAGCAAGTGCTAGCAATGCCGGTATCAACAGTTGCCGTGGAACAAGAATTCAGTGCGGCGGGTAACGTGCTAACGGATTATAGAACGAGATTGAGCACGAACTCTCTTGAAACGCTTGTTTGCTTCCACGATTGATTGAAGACGAAACGTTGAACTCAAGAAGTGTGCATCACCCAGGGGTGGACCGGTTCCGGTTCGGGCCTGGTTCGGGCCTTGGTTCATGAAGGGGAGGCCCGGAACCGGCCCGGGTAACCCCCGGGTCCGGGCCGGGCCTCGGTTCTATTTTTTTTTTTGGCTTTTCCTAGTTAACCCCCTACCCTCCCCCCTCACCCCCAAACCAACCCTAACCACCTCAAATGACCTAAAATACCCATCCCAACCCAAAAACTTAAATAAAATTCAAAAAAATTAATAAATTGGCCTGGCCCAAGCCCGAACCGAGCGGGCCGGTTCACCTTTTGAAGGGCCCGAGCCCGAACCACCATCCCACCGGGCCGGGTGGCCCGAATCGGTCAACCAACCGGTTCACCGGGCCGGTCCGGGCCCGCACAATAGCGGGTCGGTCCGGGCCCGCACAATAGCTGGCCGGGCCGGTTCCGGGCCGGGCCGGTTCCGGACCGGTTGGTCCGGCCCGAGTCCACTCCTAGCATCACCCCTACCCGCCACTTTATGGAGGAAACAACCGAAGATGGCGAAGATTCCGATTGATTATTATTTATTAGAAAATGTATTTCATGTTTTAAATTTTTCTCAATTCTCAATTGTACTACATATTTCAAATAAATATACTTTAACTTTTATGTATCCAACAATTCTTGAATTAATTTATAAAAATACCTCGATTCGACTCGGCCTATACCCAACCCGCTACCCGGCCAGGTAGCTCAGCCCGAACTGGACCCGGTAGGTATCCGGGCCAGTTCCGGGCCTCCATTCCCCAAAAAAAAACGATCAGGCCCGGTCCGGACCGGCTCGAGTCCATGCCTAAATAGGAGTATATAAATCCTATTTTGAGAATAATACATTGATAGTCCTATATATGAAGTTTATACATGTTTTAGCTAGGGATTGACAGGGACCAGTACCAACCTAGTACCCGAACCAGCAGAATTTCAGGACGGGACTCAGGCTGTGACCGGAACCGGTACCGAGGCCCGGTCGGGTAGCCCGTAGGGTTGGGCTCGGGCCGGGCCAACCGGCCCGGAACGTACCGGACCGGCCCGCTACTGTGCAGGCCCAGACCGGCCCGGTGAACCGGTTGGTTGGTCGATTCGGGCCACCCAGCCCGGTGGGATGTCGGTTCGGGCTCAGGCCCTTCAAAAGGTGAACCGGCCCGGACCTAGGGGTTACCCGGGCCGGTTCCGGGCCTCCCCTTCATGAACCGAGGCCCGGCCGAGCCCAAGCCCGAACCGGTCCATCCCTAGTAGCCCGGACCAGAACCAGTACCAGTACAAACCAGGCCAGTACCAAGCTTGTATTCCAGTATTCCTAAGTCCCGAAGCCCACCCGAGACCGGGCCCGATCCGGCCCGAGTCCATGCCTAGTTTTAATCGGGAATTTTGTCAAATTAAAAAATGTAGTTTAATTGAAGTTTGCAGGAGAGGGACTGAGGGAGTTTGGCATCGACAATGTCAAGCTATCTAAACTTAAGAACCTTTATCCATTTCCTTCTATCTTCTTCACATGGTTGGGAGTAAATATATGGTCGGTAGTACAAAAGTACAAAACAGCCTGTATTGAAAAAAAAAACTCACCCCATCCGGGTAAATTAAAGGCAACCACGCGTACTATCTGCTTTCAAAAGTAGTAAAGAACTAAAACACAATAGAAGTTTGGGATGCGCTAAGCTATCAAAATGAGTGGGATCAATTAGTTTTCTTTTCTTCTTCATTCTGTGTTGTGACGACTGTGCTACTGGTGACCTTGTCATCTTCCTCACCACCAAACCCGAATTCGTTAACCCGTTTTCTATCCACTGGATAAACCCACCTTTGGTACAGGTATATGAGAAATATCAAATCTGTAAAGAACGAGACATATATGACAGTGATAAGTAGCAAGTCCAAGACTATCATCACTAAATAGAATTTTGACAAAGGAAAAGCAACCAAGAAAAATACAACAGTAAGTGCTATAGAATTAGGGATTCCTTCATGTATTTCTTGAGATGTAAAAAGGAAAAGAACATCATAGTTTTATACTCGTATTCAGAATGATAAATTCAAGTGATCTCATATAAGCAAATGAATACATATAGAGAAATACTCCACAATAATGAATTGTTAAGAAGATAAGCAGACAAAGAAAATGTGGGTTGATCTATATATAGTAGAGATGCTATACGTTTATGTAAAATGAATAAGAGAGAAATACTCTAGATTCTTGTGAACTTTTAAAAAACTTTGCTATGTTTACAATACCAACTCCGCCATGATATCATTTTTTGGTATCATGCCTGTCCCAAGCCAGGATAAAGGAGGAGGGTGTTGTGGTAGGCATGTGACGGCCAACAGTATCACCTAATCACATCACATAACATGAATCGAAATATGAATATCGCTAATGCTAGGTCGTCACCCGTAAGTGACGCGTCATCCCTTCGCCTGGGGTGGTGTCAAATATGCAAGGGCGCGCTACACTTCATAGACCTGGGTGTGGTGATAAGAATGCTAAGGTTGTTAGGTCGCCGTCCGGAAGCGGCACGTCATCCCATTGCCCGGGGATGATGTCAAGTATGCAAGGGCATGGTGGGGTCCGAGATGGGGCTAGGAACAAAAGGTGGAGTGCTAGATTGTGTTTTGGGACATGGAATGTTGGGTCTCTTACAGGCAGATCTTCCGAGGTAGTCGAGGTTATGAGGAGAAAGAATATCAGCATTATGTGTGTGCAAGAAACTAAATGGGTTGGAGAGAAAACACGTGAGATTAATCCCGGAGGTTTTAAGTTTTGGTATTCGGGGAGATGAGACCAAAAATGGGGTAGGCATTATTGTGGCGCGTGACTATGTTGAGGATGTAGTAGAAGTCTTCAGGAAGAACGATCGCATCATGAGCATTAAATTGGTGATAAGGGGTGAGATTGTCTGTGGTAAGTGCCTATGCACCACAAGTGGGATTGGATGCATCTACAACTCAACAGTTCTGGGAAGATCTTGAAGATGTGGTGCAACGAGTGTCAAGGGGAGAGAAGTTGATCATAGGAGGTGACCTTAACGGGCATGTGGGCTCGAGTCGTGATGGCTTTGAGAGTATTCATGGCGGACATGCTTTGGGCACTAGGAATGAGGCGGGAAAGAACATTTTGGATTTTGCCTTGACGTATGAGTTGGCTATAATGAACACTTGGTTTAAGAAAAGAGCCTCTCACCTTGTAACCTATAAAAGTGAAGCTAATAGTACCCAAATTGACTACTTTTTAGTACGGACCACTTGGAGAACTAGCTACACTGATTGTAAGGTTATTCCAGGTGAGAGTGTTGTCACTCAGCATAGGATGCTTGTGCTTGACTTTCGAGGTAAGAACCATAGAAGACAAGTTAAACAACAAGTGGAGCTAAAGATAAAGTGGTGGAGGTTTGAGAGGATCCTCAACAAAGCTTTACACACAAAATGGTCGGTGAAGATGTATGGCGTATTGATAATGAAACACATGCGGATGATGTGTGGTTATCAATGGAGTTGACCATTAACAAAGTGGCAAAGGAGGTACTTGGAGAATATGAAGGATGTCTGCCACCTAAAAAGGACACGTCTTGGTGGAATGATGAGGTGAAACAAGCCATAAGGAACAAAAGAGATTGCTACAAAAAGTTGGAGACAAGTTGGAGTGATGAGAACATAGAAGCATACAAGGAGGCTAAAAGACAAGCAAAGAAAGCCGTAAGGGAAGCACAAGGGAAAGTGAACAAGGAGTTGTATGAAAAGTTGGACTCTAAGGAAGGAGAACTAGATATTTATAGACTTGCTCGTCTTCGTGATCGCGGGACTGAAGATATTGCAAAAGTTAAGTGTGTGAAGGATGTTGATCAAGGGATATTAATGGATGACGGAGAGATAAAAGAGAGGTGGAGGTCATACTTTGATACACTATTCAACGAGAACAAAACGCAAGATATCAATGATTTGTCCATACCAGATTGTATGGTAAATCGTGATTTTGTAAGAAGGATCCAAACAACGGAAGTTAAAGAAGCTCTGAGGAAGATGGGACGGAAGAAAGCAGTGGGTCCAGATGGCATACCAATCGAGGCTTGGAGAAGTTTGGGAAAGAGAGGCGTCGAGTGGTTAACAAGTTTCTTCAACATGATGCCAACGAGTTGGAGGAAGAGTACTCTTATCCCCTTATTTAAGAATAAAGGTGATGTACAAGAATGTGCCAACTATCGAGGGATTAAGCTTATGAGTCACACAATGAAACTTTGGGAGCGAGTGATTGAGCAAAGACTTCGAAGAACTGTGAAGATTTCAGAGAATCAATTCGGTTTTATGCCTGGTCGTTCAACAACTGAGGCCATTCACCTTCTTCGGTCACTTATGGAAAAGTATAGAGACGCTCATAAGGATCTGCATTTGGTGTTCATTGACTTAGAAAATGCATATGATAGGGTACCTCGGGAAGTTCTTTGGTGGGCCTTGACTAGGAAAGGCATATCACGCAAGTATATCAGCATCATCATCGATATGTATGAGGATTGTACTACAAGTGTCCGTACTAGTGTAGGGAGGACTGAAGAGTTCCTTATTACTATCGGAGTGCACCAAGGATCGGCTCAGAGTCCTTTCTTGTTTGCCATAGTCATGGATGAACTTACGAAGTCAATTCAAGATGATATACTGTGGTGCATGATGTTTGCCGACGATATTGTATTGATTGATGAGACGCAATCAGGTCTTAAATCAAAGTTGGAAGTATGGCGACAAACATTGGAGAATAAGGGTTTCAAACTAAGTCAGAGCAAGACAGAGTACATGGAGTGCAAGTTTGGTGAAGGTAGAAACAGTGGTAATAGCGGAATTACTCTGGATGGTAAGGAGATACCAGTCAGCGATATGTTCCATTACTTGGGCTCCATAATTCAGAAGGACGGTGAGTTAGATGAAGATGTATCCCATAGAATCAGAACAGAGTGGATGAAGTGGAAGAGTGCGTTAGGATTTCTATGCGATCGAGGTATGCCATCTAGACTGAAGGGTAAATTTTATAGGACAGCAATTAGGCCTGCATTACTGTATGGCGTAGAGTGTTGGGCGGTGAAACAATGTCACATTCAAAAGATGAGTGTGGCAGAGATGCGCATGTTGTGTTGGATATGTGGGCATACTAGGAAGGACCGCGTGAAGAATGAGACAATCAGACAAAGGGTGGGAGTAACACCTATTGAAGACAAGATGCGGGAGTCGTGCCTACGGTGGTTTGGTCATGTGCGTAGAAGACCGAGTGATGCACCTGTCAGACGAGTTGAGATGTGTGGAGAAGAGGCAGGGAAGAGAGGGAGAGGAAGACCCAAACAGACGTGGGTTAGGGGAGTTCGAAGTGATATGCTTCTTCTGGGGTTGGATGAGGGCATGACTTTGGAAAGAGCTAAGTGGAGGGCGAGTATTCATGTGGAGGAGTGATCTCATATCATCTTTTCCCCTCATCTTTTTTCCTTGTTTTTTATCCTTATATATAAGCATTATTTGTATCCTTTTTATTTTTATCATTTTTATGTATATTCATCTCTTTTTATATTATCTTTTTATAATAGCTTATCTTTTTTATCTTTATTTTCTTTCTTTTCCTTTTGGTGGTGATATCATGTATCGATTCATGTTAGCCGACCCCAATTCTTTTGGGACTAAGGCTTGGATGTTGTTGTTGTTGTTTACAGTACCAGAATTGTTCTGTACCAAATTAACCAAAAAAGTAATGGATAAGATCATTCTTAAGTAAACCTTACCATCTCGAAAGACGGAGAGGCGGTGCAATGTAGGCATCTTTATCACAAATGCAAAGAGGTCGTCAATAATTGTATTCAGGAACTTGTAGGTCATCTGCCTCCAAGGCAGATGGGCAACTGACTTTAACTTATAGTTAATGAATAACTGAGGGCACATCATGATGAAACCTGTTAAATGTGCCAGAAAAGAGGGAAATGTTTATTGACAGAGAATACTTCACTATCATATATCAATAGCAGCTAGAGAACAGATTAGACATTTAACTTCAGGTGGGAAAGCTAGAAAAAAACACAGATTTAGGAAAAGGGTGCTTACCAAACATATAAACACAGCTTGTAAGGGAAGAGAGAATCCAAGAGTACCAACTCTTGTGGCGTTCATACTTTAGAGAGTATATCGAAAAGCATCCAGCCAATAAGAAGAGGAGATAGGACAAATACTTCATGGCAAGATCATCATATTCTTTTGTCTTGTTCCCAGCATATGATTCACGATCTCGGAATCTCAGCATAGGTATCTTACCAGACCTGTCAATCTGGGATAAAGATCAGGAAAGAAATACATAAGCTTATCATAGAAAGCAAACATAATTTGCAATATCAGTACATTTTTTATATCTCTAACCACTACATTTAATATGGCTCAACTATATCACAGATTCAGTGTACGGAATACTGCAACTGAGTGGTTTAATGTTTCGACATATTAATCCTATTTGATGATCTTCTATAAAAATTACAAAAGACCAAAGAGCAATGAAGAAGGGAAATAATTTAATTAATTGTGGTATTATGTTAAATCTCCCATCCTACAAAACAACACAAATGTATAGCCCTTGAGTTGAGTGGCTATGGAATGACTAATGCATTTTTTGGACTGGTTGAGTAATCAAAAGTCTAAACCAACACACTCATGTGCTAAATAGGGAAAATGTTAGACTCAGACGCTCAGTGAGTCAGTCAGTCTACCACTCAGACCAGCCAGACCTGCACAATTGACCGGTTTTGTCAAAAAAAAAACTTCCAATAGAAACCATGCTTTTTTGCAAAGCAACAACAAACACTGAGACTTACATGAATCATCCACAAAATCCTAGTATTTACAGGAAGGAAATTGAAATGTAATGCATACCTCTATGTGCATGGCCTTTCCTATTTTCCAGAACTCAATGCAACAACCAACACCAGAACTTGCAAGAATCATCCATGAAGTTTCATTGTCGAGTAAATAAAGGAAGACAATGAGCTGGGAAATAAAGTTCACAACAACTGATTTTGCAGATAAACCTTCCATGGACTTGTTTTTGTTCCAAAACTGAATATCTGAAAGTGTGCAATGATTTGTAATCATAATTTGTCCTGAAAACTTTCATTTATTCTCTTATGGATATGAGGAAAAATCATGACAGAGTGTCTTACCATTCTTGAACGCCAAGAAGTCAAACACGGAATGCAATAGTGATACAACCATTGTAACCACAAGAAGGTATGGGTTCCCTTCCAAAAAGACCCTCTGCAAAAACGATGAACAAAATTGAAAAGTGCATTTCAAAAACAATGTGAGAAAGAGTGATGCTGAAAGGAATATGATGTTTTAAGGCAAATTTGCTGGTTTCTGACCAATTCGAAGTTGCAAATTAGTAAATCCTAACCTTCAGTTCATCAGACTCGCCTTCGATCATGCTTCCATAGCTCCGATGAATCTGAAAAGATTGATCTATCTGCAGGAACAGTTGCCACTTTGTCATGCTTATGGGATTAAGCTCAAGATGCAGTGGCAACTTTGTTACTGTATCATTTATGGGTATTAACTTGTTCCTAAGTAACCAAAACTCATTGAAAAATACAGTCGGATAGTAGTCTCCTGTAGTGGGATCGATGTTCATGACTGAAAACTGTTGTTAAGGAATCAGTCTTGTTGAATAACAAACAACATATATAACGACATATAAGCCTTATTCCCAAAATAGTTGAGGGTCAGCTAACATGAATTGACATACAATACCAGAGTTAAAAAATAATAAATAGAGAAACAGGAGACAAACAAAATCAGATCAATTTGGTAGGATTGCAATGGTAAATAGTAAAAAAGAAGATAAATTTGCAATGAAACAAACATAGATGAAGGATACAAGGAGCAATATTTGGTGGGATTGCATTCTGAGTATATCTGAAAAACAAATCAACCATTAGTATTCTGTGTGACTAGAATATCATAAAACCAACTTGTAAAATATAATCTGAAAGAAGAGAGAGTACTCATCAGGACATAGCCATAAAGAAGGCCCAACCTACTGGCTAAAAGAGAAACCATAACAAGAAGAAGACCTATATGCACCTGGAATACAATTGATCTAGGCAAAAACTAAATACTTATCGCTCGGCCCAAGCAAATGTACTAACATCTTTTTTCATTTTAATCTAATTCTTGAGAACATTCAAAACCAAGAGTATATAAGAGATCAACAAAAAGAATCATCAAAACCAAGAGTGTAAAGCAATTACTCAGGTCCTACAAATTGTATTAGGTGTCTAGGCGGGTGACTACATTCAAAAGTTGGTGATATAAAGAATGGGTAACAGGACATGCATTATATGTAAAACTGTTCTATCATGTATGATACTCCAATACTCCATAGAACACAAAAGTCAAATTTTCACACCATTTAGTGCTAACTGGAATAGGCAAATGTTACTCTACAGTCTACGCTTTTACAAAACATTCATCGGAAAAAAGCTCATCAGTCATGAGTCATCACTAATATGGTAAAGCCAATTGTTTAAAGTTTGCATCCGATACTAAAATCCTCACCATAACATGAACTAGTTTAGACTCTGTGACTAGCAATTTGTATATGTGTGTGCATGCAGTTGGAGTAAAATTTCTTCACTTAATTCCAGATGCTCTCCGTTAATGATGGATAAAAATGGCAGAGAGCGTAAAAGTATAAAAACATTCTACAAACGCAATGTGCACTTTTTCACTTGATAAAGTAGATAGCACTCAACTCTAACAATTCTGCCGCATAACCATTAACAAATGGAAATTTCCCAAAATAGGAGTAAAATTCCAAAGTAGAAGTACTGTGTTTTCCCCCATTTAGGATTAACTGTCATCCTGAAATCATACTGCCATATTTTGGCATTATCAAGCATTAATACCGGCAGTATTAATGCCAATAGTTGGCAATATTTTTCAAACATGACAGTAATTACTCCTATTTAAGGAAGAAAAATGTATCACTCCTACTTTAGAAATTTACATTGTTTTACTCATATTTAGGGCAATTTATGTTAATATATAGATATGCAAATGCTTTACAAACCATAGACAGCAAATGCTATAAATGGACATTACTAAAAAGTAAAAGCTAAACTATTAAATAAGAAGACAGTCATAAACTCATAACTCTTAAAAGAAATAATACCTAGTGAAATCATCGACCAAATTGATAGTAAGATTGGGTTTCCAATATGAAACCCATTCAATTGGGACATCCTCTTTGGTGTCAGTTGGGTCTTCTTCCAATACCTGAAGCCAAAAGTATCTTTTCAATGATCACGATGAACAAATTTTTTATAGAAATCTTCATGATGATTTTGGGGTCCAAGTGTGGTGAACATCTTAAATTTCGGGAAAAGTGTGTGAAAAGAAAACTAATATGCAAGCTTTGGTTTTGTTTCTTTTCAGAAGTCAACTACAAATAGTTTAAAACTGGACATCACTGCCCAAAGACAACTTTTACTGCATAAAACAGGAAACTGAGTGTAGACTGTAGAAGGCCAACCACATCGGTTCAACTAGTTTTGGATGCAAATATGAGCCAAACAAAAGGTACCTTGGGTGCATCTGATTGATCATTAGGATCTTCAGAATTGCTTAACAGGCTCTTTTTCTTATCAGCTTTTGACTTGGGCAAATATGTGACAACAGCTGATTGGATTTTTCAATAAAGAAAGTCAGAATAGCTATTTCCCCAATGAAGTATTCTTTACGTGTGAGTATCAATAATAGATATTGCTAAATGACAGGACTTTACAATGTGTCCTTCCAAAAGTTGCTGATGGCTGGTACTCTGGATCACTGGGATCTGCTGGATACCCGGAGCGAGCAAAGAAAACATGAGCATAAAGACTCCCATTGTGTTTCAACGCCTGAAAATATATCAGTATGCAATTTAATCACGAATCTCAAAAGCGACCAAGCAAGGAAACACGAAGTAATGGAAGAAAAGATAACATTTTAGAGGGCATAGACACATATTATGTTGAATCAATATGCACTTAATATAACAGTATTAACTATTAAGTGTGCTTAAATAATATATAAAAATATTGATCTTGTGGAGTTCCAGTATCTGATATATGGTACCTCAGTTGGAACGTACTCCAAAGAGAGAGACCTCGTACTTTCAGGTGCCCAAACAGCATAAGGAATATTTGTCTCATGCCAAATAAGTGCTGTTTCACTGCCAAATTCATGGAACTTCTCTTGTTCTGATATGTATAACCACATGTCCTGATAACGAATTTCGAAAGAATAAATTGTTACACAAACTTTAATGTCAATGGTAATTATATTTATTTTTTGATATATCCAATTGTCCTAAGAAAAGACTAAAAATGTTAAACCAACTCCAAACTCAGGGACACTTCTGGTGCAAGTACAAAAAACTGAGAAAAGTAAAAAGACATTTTTCTGAAAAACAAGAGTCTAAAACACAATCAAATTATTTCTATTGTCCTAAAAGATACAAGGATTAGTAGCTCAACCACAACAGACAGTATAAATAAGACAATAAATATCAAACTTCAATCCTTAGTGCTCTGTTTCTTTTGCTTCCTTTCCTTAGTAAAGCTATCTTTTGCAGGCACAGCATTGATTTCACTGCAGTTGAACTGTTGAAGTGCTTAACAAGTTACCCAGTTTTTTGTTTTCCCATTTTCATTCAATTACACTAACAAGATAAAAAAATAGTTTTACAAAGTCATCTTCAACAACATACAATTACTGGATTTTGATTATACTCAATTTCACAGTACAGAGAAGAAAATAGTTTTTCCGCAGAGAAGTTGAAACACTTGGGTATCCCTAATTCCCTATATTTTGAACTCCAAGAAAGAGACAGAGATGTTGAGCAGGTAGAAAGATGATTGATATCTGAATTTCACAAACAATGCTTTTGGTGAATTGTGAGACGTCTTGAGCATGTATACATGGGAAACCTATCATTGGCCCTAGTACCTCATCAGCTCTTATCTAGCCAAGCTCCCATAATGCGGAGTACATAACCACTTTTCCTATTCATGTGACAAGCCAAGAGGCCCAAAACATAGAAATGATAGAACTTACATCCTAAAACACAACTACATGCTGTATATACAAGTTACGGAGTAATATTAAATCAAGTCCCCCCAAGAGTTCAGATTAAATAGAAACTTTGCGGTTAAGGCATCGAAATCAACCAAACATCTATAAGCAGTGAGCACCCGCAAGGTAGGTATATGCACAGTGTTTCACTGTGCCACTCAATCACAGTAAGTAATCGCATCCACGAATTATATTCAACAAATTGCCGCGATTAAATACTACTTCGTACTATGTAGCTATTTACACGAACAATTAGAACACACGCCTAGTGAGAGAAACAGATACGGTACTGACCATGGGCTCGCCCTTATGAAATAGATTGGAGATCTGGGCAGAGGGATCGGAAGGGGCTCGTTTGGGGCTGAAGAACTTCGATGCGAAGTACCAGAAAACCGCCATTCTAATTATTCCTGTCAGCATCTGCCCCATACCCGCCTGCTGAGGTTGCTGCCTCCTTCCTCCTCCTCCGTCGCCTCCACCATCAGCAACCGGTGGCTCCATCCTCTCGTCCACTAACTCCCTAGCTCCACCACTGTTCCCGAACCCCTAAAGCCAAAAAAGTTGAGGACTCCGTATGGATCAATGAAGTCCAGAGGAAAAAAGTTACATAAAGCACTGGTGCTATTTGTGTTTGCAGCGGAGACCAATGCTGATAGACTTTACTTACTCTGGACTACACTATTGAAATCGCCTAAATAGGGCTAAATAAAATACCTACGGGAAAATTAAATAAAATACCCTCCACTTTTAAAGGGGTGTGACATGAACCCCAAAATTTACATATGTAATTTAAATATCTCAAACTTTATATAAAAAGTGATTTTAGCACTATAGTCAAGTATTATTTCTTTTTAAAATGTAAGATTATGGTGTTAATTGCATGATTTATTATATTTTAGAATTCATGAAGACACAATTAACATTCTTGTTGAGGTTTATTCCCTCAACCCGCAAGCCTAACACGTAACCTGGGGGTTTCGAATGGGTGAAGGACAAATAAGATCAATAGACAACAGGGAATGGGCCAACAATTGTACTTTAATCACTCACACAATTACAAGCCGAAGGACCGAACGTACTATGTTATGCTATGAACTGTTATTGATGCTATAATGCTAGAGAGTCAGAATGTGAACCCTTTACAATGAAATAAATGCGACTATTTATAATACTCACGGGTGGTTAGGGGTGCTGACGTGGTTGGTTGTGGGCGACATGATCCCAACCACCAAATCTCCCGCATTTAATGCGCTTCCTGCCAGGATCTTGGTTTCCCGCCATGACGTGGGGACGTTCGTCCCTCAGGGTTGTACCCAATCTTCTGGTGACAGCCTGATCCCTTGGGTAGAAACCATGAGACGTACGCCCTCTGGCCCTTGGGGCCCTGAAGCTTATCATACTGGATTACGTACGTCCCTGGACCTTAGGGCCCTGAAGCTTGTCATACTGGGCTACGTACGTCCCCTGGCCCTTGGGGCCCTGAAGCTTGATTACGCTGGACTACGTACGTCCCCTGGCCCTTAGGCCCTGAAGTTTGGGTATGCTGGACTACGTACGTCCCCTGGCCATTGGGCTCTGGAGCTTGGTCATACTGGACTACGTACGTCCCCTGGCCCTTGGGGCCCTGAAGCTTGATCATGCTGGACTACGACGTCCCCTGACCCTTAGGCCCTGGAGCTTGGTCATACTGGACTACGTATGTCCCCTGGCCCTTGGGCCTTGGAGCTTCCTTTTGGGCCCGTAGCAGATGTTCTTGGGTGGTCCTTAAGGGTTGATGGGCCGACCCTGTGTCGGGCCATTAACCCAAAAATTCTAAATTTCCATTGCGAAATAAATAATGTAATCCCAAATCTATATAATTGCAACACTTTTAATTTCTTATTTTAAATTATGCAATTAACCCAAAAAAATTACATTTTTGAAAGAAATAATACATGATAATGATGCGAAAATAACTTTTTATATAAAGTTTGAGGTATTTAAATTACATATACAAGTTTGGGGTATTTATCTCACACGCCTTCAAAGTTTGGGGTAGTTTTATTATTTTTCCCTAATTTATGTGAATACATATTGAACTCTAAATTCAAGTACATATGGGTGCGGTGTCAACAATAGAATTGGGTGGAAAAATATTTTGAATTGTCTATATGACCATGAATTGAGAACTTGGTTTGTTAAAATTAATCTGGCTAGTATTAAGATACTAGTCGGGGCATTAGAGTGAGATTATGATAGAATTGATCCTAAGGTCGGATTGTTAAATGTTATGTCTTAAGTAGTCGTAAGAGATGCTTTAAGGTAGGATTGTATGAACTCTAAGTTATATTGAGGATAGGCCTTAAAGGCTACCCAAGATAAATGGAATTGTAAATTGATCCTAGTATAGGATTGGCTTGCGGGTGTGTTCGGTAGTCCTTGAGGATAGTCGGGATGAGTTATGGTAAATAAGTAAGTACCATGACCCTTCCCGACTCTAGAGAGCGGGGTAGGATAGCATGGACTTGCAGCGTGATCACGTGCAGGAGTGAAGTTCAAACTGGAGATCTTACGAGACTCCCGATTGTGGTAACACTTAAGATAGGACCCTGAATGGACATTACCTTCCTACGGGATGATGAGTATGAGTCCAGGGGCAGGATGTTGGACACCGGCCCGAGGACCTGATGAGGCCTCCGACAGAGATGACAAGTCTCGTATGATTGATAAGACCTACGTGTCGTGTCGTGCAAACGATGAATGAAATGAAATATAAAAAGGGCCCGCGTGACGACAAATTAATGAATCAATTAACTTATTAAAAAGATAATAAGAGGTAAAGAGAAATCATCATTATACTATGATATCACCCTATTTTGAGGGTCTTAGAAATTAAAACATTGATTATATTCAGTGTAGTTGTCGTTGTACTTTTCAAATGCTTCAAATATTGACTTCTCCTTCATGGGGGAGGCCACCTCACAGTTTCATGTTGAAGTTGAGCTTGCTACCAGTGTCTGTTGCTTCGGGAGGATCTAGGAAGGAAAACGTGGTTCGTGCTTCCTCCGTTTCTGTTTTAAAAACGATTACAATAATGCTCATGGATATTATTTTCTGAATAATTGTTTGGGAGCTTGTATGCCTAAGTTTGCCAAGTGTGGCTTGAACACTTGTAGTATTGTTTCCGCTACTTTAAATGAATATTTTACATTATGCTTGTTTATGGATGTACTACGTGTGAATGATATTCCAGACGCCTTGTATAGTATGGATGTGTTGGACTGCGGTTGATTATTCGTACTGTACAGCGGGTTGTTGACGTGTCCGGGTAGGTCCGGGGCGTGACAATACTAGTTTATTTGGAGTAACAGATGAAAATGAAGAAAATAGTTGTATTAAAGTCTCAGATATTGGTATGGAGTTCCCTAGTAAAGAGGCAGTTTAAATAAGTCTAGATATACTATTATGGCATGTTTTGACTTTTGAGGACAAAATTCTGCAGGGAATGGACCTTTTAACCAACAACTTCGGTTTCAAATCTGCTGATATCTTGAGAAACCCAGTGATGGTTATGCTCAGTTTGAAGAAGAAGATAATTCCTAGACGCTATGTTTTTCAGACTTTGGCAGGAGAGGGTTTGTTAAAGAACAACCTAAAGCTACTTAGTGTGATATATTTCGAAAAGGAACTAATGGCCCGTGTGAAGTTCTGTCAAGTACATAAAAAACAAAGCATCACTGGTGTACTCGTGAAAATGAGGCTTTAAACTTAAAAACTGAAAAACTGAAGGGGTTTATATGTTTATCACTTGTTACTTTTATTATACTTAGTAGTTAGTACTTAATATGTTTTAAAGTAATATAGTAGGTACTTTTATTATATACTAATAGTATTGTTAATTGATTTCATCGGCATGTCGTATGCATGCGGGGGGTAATTTAATTGGAAGTGTGTGTGCGCTGTAATTTCAATTGGAAGTATTTGGTGCATTTTGTAATGAAATTATTAAAAAAATGTGTGCGCATGTATAAACATTATATAATTTTTATCATGCATTTGTATTTCTCTAATTATGTGTTTTTAAATATTTTAGGTTTATTGGAAGTATTTGGTGAATATTGTAATGAAACCACGATTGTATGTTCTAATTATGTGTTTTTTAAATCACGATTGCATGTTGTATATAATCACGAGTGTATGTTCTAATTAGGGAGAACTACCAAATAAGCCCTCGAACTTTCATAAAAAATGAAAATAAGCCCTTTTATAGGAGGCTCTGTCCGGACGTCACCATTTGGGGTGGTTTCCGGTGAAATTGTTTGATGAAATTTTTTGAGCATCTTCTTCATTAAGTCTAGTTTACTCATACCAAATTTCAGCTAAACATTCAATTTGGAAGGCAGTCAAATAAATTTTTGAAGATAACTGCGCAGTTAGGCAGCGCAGTATAATTCAGAAAATCATTTGACTGCATTCTAGATTGAATTTTTTGTTGAAATTTGGTATGGGTAAACTAGACTTAATGAAGAAGATTCTCAAAAGCTTTCATAAAAAAAATCCTCCGGAAAGCGTCCCAAATGGCGACAGCCGGACAAATCCTCCTGTAAGAGGGCTTATTTGCACTTTTTATGATAGTTCGAGGGCTTATTTGATAGTTCTGTTCTAATTATGTGTTTTTTTAAATTTTAGGTTTATTTCAATTGGAAGTATTTGGTGCATGTTGTAATGAAATAACGATTGTATGGTAAATCGTGATTTTGTGAGTCGGGTCCAAACAACGGAAGTTAAAGAAGCTCTGAGGAAGACGAGACGGAAGAAAACAGTGGGTCTAGATGGCATACCGACCGAGGCTTGGAGAAGCTTGGGAGAGAGAGGCTTCGAATGGTTAACAAATTTCTTCAACATTATTTGGAGAAACAACAAGATGCCAACGAGTTGGAGGAAGAGTACTTGTATCCCCTTATTTAAGAATAAATGTGATGTACAAGAATGTGCCAACTATCGAGGGATTAAGCTTATGAGTCACACCATGAAACCTTGGGAGCAAGTGATTGAGAAAGGACTTCAAAGAACTGTGAAGATTTCAGAGAATCAATTCGGTTTTATGCCTGGTCGCTCAACAACTGAGGTCATTCACCTTCTTTGGCAACTTATGGAGAAGTATAGAGACGCTCATAAGGATCTGCATTTGGTGTTCATTGACTTAAAAAGGCACATGATTGGGTACCTCGAGAAGTTCTTTGGTGGAACTTAACAAGGAAAGGCATATCACGCCAGTATATCAACATCATCATGGATATGTATGAGGATTGTACTACAAGTGTCCGTACTAGTGTAGGAAGGACTAAAGAGTTCCTTATTACAATCGGAGTGCACCAAGGATCCGCTCTGAGCCCTTTCTTATTTGTTGTAGTCATGGATGAACTTACGAAGTCAATTCAAGATGATATACCGTGGTGCACGATGTTTGCCGACGATATTGTATTGATTGATGAGACGCACTCAAGTTTTAAAGCAAAGTTGGAAGTATGGCGACAAACATTGGAGAATAAGGGTTTCAAACTACGTCGGAGCAAGACATAGTACATGGAGTGCAAGTTTAGTGGAGGTAGAAGCAGTGGTAATAGCGGAATCACTGTGGATGGTAAGGAGATACTAGTGAGTGATATGTTCTGTTACTTGGGCTCCATAATTCAGAAGGACGGTGAGTTAGATGGAGATGTATCTCATAGAATCAGAACAGGGTGGATGAAGTGGAAGAGTGCGTCAGGATTTCTATGCGATCGAAGTATGCCGAATAGACTGAAGGGTAAATTTTATAGGACATCAATTAGGTCTGGAGGTTTGTGAGGACATTACTAGAGGTCTGGAGTAACTAGCTAGGGTCCTATGGGGACGAGGTGTTACATGTTTGGTCATGTGCGTAAAAGACCGAATGATGCACCTGTCAGACGAGTTGAGATGTGTGGAGATGAGGCAGAGAAGAGAGGGAGAGGAAGACCCAAACAGACGTGTGTTAGGGGAGTTCGAAGTGATATGCTTCTTCTGGTGTTGGATGAGGGTATGACTTTGGAAAGAGCTAAGTGGAGGATGGGTATTCGTGTAGAGGAGTGATCTTGTATCATCTTTTTTCCTTGTTTTTTATCCTTATATATATAAGCATTATTTGTATCCTTTTTATTTTATCATTTTTATGTATATTCATATCTTTTTATATTATGTTTATATAATAGCTTATCTTTTTTATCTTTATTTCCTTTCTTTTCCTTTTGGTGATGACATAATGTATTGATTCATGTTAGCCGACCCCAATATCTTTTGGCACTGAGGCTTGGATGTTGTTGTTGTAGGTTTATTGGAGTGCTAGAAGAGATGAATCTTTGTCGAGAGATAGAAGTATGTGAAGCTTGTGATGTGTTGGTGATACAAGTGTGTGATAATTTATTGTAACTATGAGATTTTATAAACTTTTAAAAGATGGGGATTTTGATTGTATTCACACCGAATATTGGTGATGTATAACTAAAGTAGTATTTCTTTTGGAATTATTGTTTTGATTTGTGAAGTGAGATACTATTGTTGTAATATTAATGTTTCTTATTTTATAGATAAGGTATGTTTTGGCTGGAAACACCATCTTTGTAAATTTGGGTAGTAGAACAAAACAAAAATAATATTACAATTTCAGCTTTTTTTTTATTTTTTGGCTGCGAATAAATTTTAAAAAACTTTATACTATTTGTTGCGGTTCAGAACTACAGCAATAAGTCAATTTTTTTTAAATAGCTATTTGCTGCGGTTCTGAACCGCAGCAATAAGTCAAAATTCATTTTTTTTAAATATCTATTTGCTGCAGTTCTGAATCGCAGCAAATACTTTTACTACAATTTGTTGCTCTGGCAATTGTTGCGGTTCAAAACCGGAGCAAATAGCCAAAAATAACCGCAACAAATAGATATTTTTCTAGTAGTGCTTGAAGTTCTTTGGTGATGAGCTCCCTCAAAAGGAAATTCATCTTGTTGGTATGAGTAGCACTATTAATCCGTTACATGTCCAACCATGGGAAGCTGAAGTAGAAGAGGGTGTGCCTCAACAACATGCATGTTAGTAAACTCAATTTTTTTTGAATTACATGTATTGTCTTTGTTAAGTGTTCTAAATGTCTGTTAGTGCTTTATTTGTCTGTTAGTGCTTTATTTGTCTGTCTACAGATCCAGATAATGCGGCGTCATGGTCTTATCATTTGCAAACCAGCTGCTACTAGGAATGTTATTGCTTCCTGATTATGACTACGCCAACATGTCGAACAAAAGACTTGAATTTGCTATTGAGTTTTGACGCTTGAAGAAGGTTGCAGCATAGAGTGTTGGGGAAATGTGTCGATTTTGAGCTTGTGATTTTTTGAAAATGTGTTGTTTTTGCAAAACATTACATATAACAGTTGGAGAAATGTGTCAATGACGATCTCTCAATATTACTTCTCCCGCTATTTGTATCAACAACCTCATTTTTTTACTCCTTCCGTCCCATAATTTTTTCCCACTTTTCTTTTTGGATCGTTTCAAAAAAAAATTCTCACTTTCCATTTTTGGACAATTTGTGTGGTTCACAGTCCTTTCACATTTTTCTTACACAACTATAATCACACATTTCCACTTTGTTCCACTTTCTTAATCTCCGTGCCAAATCAAAGTTGGAAGAATTTTCTGGGACGGAGGGAGTATTTGAGAACAATAGATCATGGTTGGTATTATGAAACACCATTCTCAAATAACATTTCACAAAAAACACAAAAAACAAATGTAGTAATTTATTTCCATGGGCGAAGTGCTGAACTCTTTTACATTGAAATACGTGTTTCTACTACATACTCTACATAATAGTGTAGAAGGATGTTTTCTTTTGAATAAATGAAATTTGATTGTCTTGTCTTTTGTGTATTTTATAACTATGAAAGTCTGATCTGGTCTAATTTCATTTTGTACAATTAAAAGAAAACATTTTGATGGATAGGTGTACCCGGGGGTATCTATCTGAGGGGTTACTGCGGGGAATAAATAGAGAGAAGTCAGAGCAAAAGCAAGATAGAGAATATATATTGATGAGAATGTGTTGAGTGTATTGAGCATGAATTACAAATGGGGAAATGAGTGTTATTTATAGTAGTAATAAATGTCAGATAGGGACACGTGTCATCATTCTGGTGGTCGAGGGGTCACCTCAGCGGGGTGGCACTGGCACTCGCATGTGGCCGCATTAAATGCGGTGGTCGGATGTGACGTTTGTACTTGGTACGTTGAACCGGCGCATGTGGGTGGGAGATTCTGTCGACGAGATGCCCTCGGCCGTAGATGTTTGGCCGAAGGCTCTTCATACCGGGGGCCCATAGATGCTGAGGACTCCTGTTTTAGCCGCTTCCTCTCAGACACTTTGAGAGCTTTGAAGAAACTGTACTGTTAGCTCATGAGCCTTCGGCCAGGGGGCCGAAGGCACCCCAGTGTTCGTCGTGGATTGCTTGGCACTTGGGGCGCTGTAATTTGGACGTACCATGCTTCCTGGGTCTGTTGGGCTTCCTGAGAGTCTATGAGCCTGAGGTTCCGGGGTCATATACTCAATCACATTTTTACTAGCATTATGTTATTAATTAATTAATATTAATATTAGTCTGTTCTACAATTATTTATATGAAGTGCTTATATGATAAAATAAATAAATAATTTTTTTACGTGATTCAAATAGCGTTTGACAAAATTTAACTGCCTTCGTATTCGTATTTAAAAAATACTCGAATACAAAAACATAATCAAAGTCAAATTCATTCATATTAATTAACTACGTAGTAAATTGGAATCGAAATTGTACATTTTTTTGAATTTGAAAGACGAATAAATTAGGAAATAACCAAAATCACATGCATAACCATTAATTGAGCCCACTCAGACCGAACCAACGCTATTGATTACGATTGCGGTTCTTTCCTTAATCGGTAAGGAACAAATGGATCGGTCCACTCACACTGTTTAAGATGCATATAATACGGCCTTAACGGCTAAACCTTCGCCGGTTGATTTTTCAGCCGACTTAATTTAAATTAAATAAATAATAATTTCTATTTTTTGAGCCATTCGTTTCAAAGAGGAAAAGGTCTAAAAATCAAGTTATTTAAAAGTACGCAAAAGCCCCGAAATTCGCAGCGATACCAGACCCTAATTTCTCACTCCGAAACAAACGTTCTTATTTCCCTCCTTTCTCTCTCTTCCGCTATCTATCCTTCTTCCAGCGTTAATACCTGGAGGCGGCTTCACCCTCCTTCGCCATCCATCTCCTCTACCTCCGGTTGTTTCCGACCCCTTTCATCTTCTTATTCCTGGCTAAGGAGGCTTCGTTCTGTTGAGTGTCCAACGTTTGAGTGTTGTTCAGATCTGAGTCCAAGGCATTGTGTTTCTCACGTCACGCGCCGAGATCTGGGGGCCACGCGCAGCGGTTCGGGCACAGGCATGGTGGTTAACGGCAGGGCGATGAAGCGGATGAAGAGGCGTGTCACGGCTGACCAGTACGATTTCCTCACGTTTCCCTCGCCGTCCGACGGCGTTCTCCCTCACGCCAGCGCGTGTCCGTTCCGGACGAACGTGAGGACGTTCCTGTCCACCCACGCGCTCTTACCGCCTCCGTCGGCGCTCTTCCCCCACCTCCTCACGTGGCAAATCCTGTTTCGGGTGGGAGATCTCAACGAGAGCGGCGGCGGCGTTGACTGTTCACCCGCCGCGGTGTTCCTAGACATCGTGGAAGAGGACGTCGCGAGATCTAGATCCGTTTATTGCGACCACTGCCGAGTCGTTGGTGAGTTGACCCGCCGACTCAGTCCCCTGAGTCGAACCCTACACCTCATTATTATTGTTTGTTGTAATTACCGTCTTGCCCCTCTTGACGGCGTCGTTTTGTTTATCATATTCGATCTAAATGCTAACGTGTCGCTTTCTTCTCAGATCGGATAATTTTTGCTTTAGGTGGTAGTGGATATAATCCTCGCTCGAATAAAAAGTGACACATGGTTCCATGAAATATTTTTTGAACAATAAATATAAATAATACTCCGTGATAATAACATAAGAATAAAGATATTTTAAATCGAAATTGAACTTTGGACTAATTAAATGATCCTGGCCGTTGATTTTTTTATTGCCCTATCTGGGCACAACCTTCTGGTAAAGGGGATACCATACTGTACGGACTCATAAATAGCGCAGGAAAAGTTGTCTGGTGGACCCCCGGACAAAAAAACAACAAACAAGGAGATGCATATAATAAAAAATAAAAAACCATTTTTTGTAACACAAATATTTTCGATATCGTACTACGTATTTTATTTATTGATTGATTAGATTAGTCATATTGGTGGGTTCATAGAGTAGTGAACACGTGGCGGGTGGGAGTAGCCCCGCGAGTCCACGTCAGTGACGTGTATTGATAGTTACAGTGACGTGTAACAGTTGTCTTTGCATAGCAGTTTTTAATACTTTCCGCTTTACATTATTTTATTTATTTATTTTACTTAAATACCCTTAATTTTATTTCTTTGTTTTTCGTTTTTTTATTAGGTTGGAGCAATAATCCGGTTTGCGCAAAGCGTTACCACTTCATAATTAAGGCCGACGGGAATTCCATTGGGGGCCATAGCAAGTCTTGCGCCAGCTGCGGCGACCCACTTCTTGTGTCGGAATCTAGGTATGTATTAAAAGCAAGGTTCCTCCGGGCTCTTCCGGGTTTGTCGGAGTTTTGATGATTGATTGTTTATCTATTTAGATGCAAGTCCTGCAATTATGTTTTGACGACGGAGGATGTGGAAGATTGGATATATAACCAGCTGGAGGATACGAATCATCTTCTGCACGGTGTGGTCCATGCCAATGGTTATGGTCATCTTCTTCGCGTCAATGGGAGGGAAGGCGGGTCAAAGGTGCTTTCCGGTTGTCATATAATGAACTTCTGGGATCGGCTTTGCAAAGTTCTTGGAGTCAGGTTGGGATTCAATTTTTTGATCGGTTTGAGTTTTTCTTGGTGATTGACTTATGTTTTAGGTCTCATTTCAATTACGTATTGATTGGGATGGCTTATTATGGTCAGGAAGGTTAGTGTGATGGATGTATCAAAGAAATATGGCCTGGAGTTTCGACTGATTCATGCCTTAATGAAAGGACATCCGTGGTATGGTGAATGGGGCTATCAGTTTGGGACGGGCAGTTTTGGTCTGAACCACGATGCTTACAAACAAGCTATTAATAACCTTTCATCTCTACCGTTGACTGTTTTCCTTTCTCAAGGAAGGAAACCCCGGACACGTGTGCAAGACTTGATTTCATTTTATCAATCCTTGTCTGAGCGCGAGCTTGTAAATATTAGAGACCTTTTTAGTTTTTTAATTAGTTTAATCCATGATGCCCACAAGTCGTGCTTGAGGGTTGATGACGAATCTAACTCTAGTTGCAAGAAGCCCAAATACTGTGACACCAAAGCCTTGTGCGCATGGAGCATGAATGATGTTCTACGCGTCGAAGAAGCAATGTTCAGAGTGTTGAGAGCTGTTTCAGGATCCAAATGGGTTAGCTGGCGTGCCCTTAGAGGTGCTGTATGCAAAGCCGGCCCCCCTGAACTTCTTGACTACTGCCTTAAAGAACTAAAGGGAAAGATGGCCGCTGATGGAATGGTTGTCAACTCCCGCTGCGTTTCAGATTCTGGTGCTATGGAGTACAGGTTGGTTCTATTTCGTTAATGTTATCAATATTACTGTAACCACATTCAATAGTTCCTTGTAAAGAATGTGAATGTGAGTTTTTAACATCTTATTGGTTCTATTTGCAAAAAAATCATATTGGCTTTTTTATAAATTAATTTCTATTAGGTTATTATTATTATGATACTGTTTCGGTTTATATTACCAATACATATGATTACACATGAAAAACTACCACCAGCAGCACTACATTGTATGTAAAACTTCAAACCACCAGGGTCACTGCAGTCAATAAATACCCTGCAAAATTCATATTTATGTCATTTTTTTTAGTTATATATTTTACAATATTTCTTATTTTTATGTGTATACACAAATTGTAGACTTGAGCCTGGGAGTGCTACAACTATTGCAACTACAGTTGAGGGTAATTGTATAAGACCAAATTACCCATCAGAAGAACATTTGTTGCGGGATTTAAAATGCTTGTATGATGGAATGCTCCATCCTCATACCATGGCCAACAACTTGCACGTTGCTAAAAAGGATATCATAATCCAGTCAGCCTCAACTCTCATTGATTGCAAGAAATTCATGAAAGAATATCAAATCGATAAACTCCCAACACTCTCAAACCCTAATAATTCTATTCAGCTTCTATGCGAACTGGACCTCATGGATAAATCTCCTCCGCCAGAGCTGTTGGTTCTATCATCCAATGCAACTATACATGACCTAAAGGTTGAAGCCTCGAAAGCTTTCCAGGATGTGTACCTGATGTTCAGGAGATTCCAAGTAGAGGAGCTGGTTGGATACTCAGGTGTGGGAGACTCCACTGGGTTGAAACTTCTCTTAGGGTCAACAGAGCGTGTGAGGGTGCGGGGGAGATGCCTGGGGAAGGGCAGCCTGAGTAGGTTTAGAATGGAGAGAGGTCTGGAGAGTTGGACTGTAGATTGCCATTGTGGGGCCAAGGATGATGACGGTGAGCGGATGCTGGCATGTGATTCCTGTGGCATATGGCAACACACACGGTGTGCTGGGATACCTGACTTGGACGCTGTTCCTGCCCGGTTTATTTGCGCAAGGTGCGGTTTCGTGCTGGGCCAAACTAAGGCTGGTGGAGTGTCGAAGGATGAGTTGATCGGGCCTGCTGCTGTTGTTGCCGCTTTTTGCAATGGCAAGGGAGGTGGTGGTGGTGTTGGGAAGGGCTTGATGAGAGCTTTTTGAAATGATATGCCGGCTGGTTTTTTGTTTTGGGTTTTTGTACATTTTCACTAGATGGGTTTATCACCAGCACACTGGCCTTTTCATCATTTCCCAACGACGGGATTAACTATTTAACTTATTGAAATGTCTCTTGTAAAATCTCTTCGGTGGTCTCTCTGTTTCATCAGCATCTTTTAAGAAATAATAATAATTTATATACCAGTAGTAATTATTAAATAACTTCACGAATTATCTCCCCTGAAGTGAATCCGGCTAATTCTATTCAATTTTTGCTTTCGTCTAAATCTAGTCCTTCAAACCACGATCACACTTTGGCCTTGTTTGGCACTCAACGGTTAGCGGATTTGGTTAGCCGGTAGTAAATGGCGGATTGGATCAGCAGATTTGACCAGCGGATTAGCTTGGCGGGTTGCAGAAAGATGTTTGGTAAGTTAGCAGTTTGTTTGTAGCGGATAATAATATGTAAAAAGACAAAAAAGGACATTTTAAAAATTTTGCATATTTTTTTTTTGTTTTGTTTAATACGCAGTTACGACTATACTAATTTATACGTACATAATATATGCGAGTAAATTATTTTAAAATTAACTAGATAAAAGTATGACAATAAAATGCATCAAGTAACTACATCAATATTAAGAAGTAATACAATTCTTAAAAAAGTAATACGCTGAATTGCAATATTTGTAATATTAAGAATAAAATCCCTATGACATCAAATAGAAGTAATGTTATCACGAATGATCGTCATCTGATGATTTCTCGTTCCATCATCAACTTGTGTAGTACTAGCTTGAACATCTGGAATAACGTCAGGGGGTATAAATTCAGGATCTTCATCAATGAAATCGAAAGCCGAATCAAGTTTGCTTTTTCTTATGTAGTTGTGTAATGCAAAACATGAACATATAATTCTGTTTTGATCCACCAATGAATAATTTGGCATTTTTGGTAATATCTTCCAGCGAGCCTTAAAAACACCAAATGATCTCTCAATACAACTTAAGGATGAATGTGCTCGATTAAATACTTCTCGTGAACCTCTTGGTCTTGATCCATGAAACTCTGATTGATGGTATCGTGTCTTAGGGTATGGAGTCAAGTATCCAAATCTTTCTGGATAGCCTTTGTCAACCAAGTAATACTTTCCTAAGAAAATAAAAGCAACAAGTATAGTTAAAATTAAAAGGGAAAAGTACGGAAAAAGTACTTGTGGTTGAACCCGTTTTCAGATAGGGTCATGTGTTTCATTCTTTATCAAAGTGGTTCATGTGTTTGAATTCAGTTATCACAAGAGGGTCACGTCGTTAAAAACGTCTGAAAAAGACCGTTAAAAGTAACTCAACCTCAAGAGGGTTACAAGAGGGTCTTTATCAGACGTTTTTAACGGCGTGACCCTCTTATGATATCGGAATTCAAACACATGAACCACTTTGATAAAGAATGAAACACATGACCCTATCTGAAAACGGGCTCAACCTCAAGTACCTTTTCCGTACTTTTCCCAAATTAAAATTGTAAATTAAATGATATATGGTATGTAAGAAAAAATAAATTTTAGTGAGCTACCGGGAGGTGGGTTTGGAAAATTAAGGCTTGGATTGTTCACTGTGTCTAAGAATATGCGTGAATCATGTGCTGATCCCTCCCATCCTATTAGAACATGTGTGAATAGCAAATAAAGTCACAAACTGCTAGAACATTCGTGGTTGGTATTCCCTTTCTTCCTCTATAGCGCATTTGATCTTCCTCAGGTACATTTATTACAATGTGTGTACCATAAATAGCTCCAATACAATCCTAATATAATAATTCAATAAACATGATTATATTAATATTCTCACTTAATTATATTTTATCATGTTTAATCAATTTATGCATTTACCTTGAAATGTGGCATATATCTATCATCATTGGCAATTTGTGAGGGAAATCATTTGAAGTCGGGGTCCTTTGGGACGAGTATGTCACGACAAAGTCCATCCATGGCATTCAAAACTTTTTTGAAAATTTTACTCACAGTTTCATACTCGTCCTTTGGGACGAGTATGTCACGACAAAGTCCATCCATGGCATTCAAAACTTCTTTGAAAATTTTACTCACAGTTTCACTAGAATGTTGAAAACATTCCAATAAAGATACCCAAGAACGTTTTCAACATTCTGGTGAAACTGTGAGTAGAATTTTCAAAGAAGTTTTGAATGCCATGGATGACTTTGTCGTGACATACTCGTCCCAAAGGACCCGACTTCAAACGAATTCCCTCACAAATTGCCAATGATGATAGATATATGCCACATTTCAAGATAAATGCATAAATTGATTAAACATGATAAAATATAATGAAGTGAGAATATTAATACAATCATGTTTATTGAATTATTATATTAGGATTGTATTGGAGCTATTGATGGTACACACATTGTAATAACTGTACCTGAGGAAGATCAAATGCGCTATAGAGGAAGAAAGGGAATACCAACCATGAATGTTCTAGCAGTTTGTGACTTTGATTTGCTATTCACATATGTTCTAACAGGATGGGAGGGATCAGCACATGATTCACGCATATTCTTAGACACAGTGAACAATCCAAGCCTTAATTTTCCAAACCCACCTCCTGGTAGCTCACTAAAATTTATTTTTTCTTACATACCATATATCATTTAATTTACAATTTTAATTTTAACTATACTTGTTGCTTTTATTTTCTTAGGAAAATATTACTTGGTTGACAAAGGCTATCCAGAAAGATATGGATACTTGACTGCGTACCCTAAGACACGATACCATCAATCAGAGTTTCGTGGATCAAGACCAAGAGGTTCATGAGAAGTATTTAATCGAGCACATTCATCCTTAAGAAGTTGTATTGAGAGAGCATTTGGTGTTCTTAAGGCTCGCTGGAAGATATTACAAAAAATGCCAAATTATTCATTGGTGGATCAAAACAGAATTATATGTTCATGTTTTGTATTACACAACTACATAAGAAAAAGCAAACTTGATCCGGCTTTTGATTTCATTGATGAAGATCCAGAATTTATACCCCTTGACGTTATTCCAGATGTTCAAGCTAGTACTACCCAAGTTGATAATGGAACGAGAAATCACCAGATGGCGATCATTCGTGATAGCATTGCTTCTAGTTTGATGTCATAGGGATTTTATTCTTAATATTACAAATATTACAATTCAGCGTATTACTTTTTTAAGAATTGTATTACTTCTTAATATTGGTGTAGTTACTTGATGCATTTTATTGTCATACTTTTATCTAGTTAATTTTAAAATAATTTACTCGCATATATTATGTACGTATATATTAGTATAGTCGTAACTGCGTATTAAACAAAACAAAACAAACATGCAAAATTTTTAAAATGTCCTTTTTTGTCTTTTTACATATTATCCGCTACAAACAAATTGCTAACTTACCAAACATCTTTCTGCAACCCGCCAAGCTAATCCGCTGGTCAAATCTGCTGATCCAATCCGCCATTTACTACCCGCTAACCAAATCCGCTAACCGCTAACCGCTGAGTGCCAAACAAGGCCTTTATTCCCAACCGCCGAAACCTAAATGCTCCAATTTCTAGCGTTTTAGTTTTCGGCGGTTTCAGCCCAACCGCTATTCGGACCCTCTGTTTTACCGAACGCAAAAAATCAGAGGTTTTACCGGTCAAAAACGCTGAAACTCTCAAATCCTCCGTTTTTTGGGGGAACCGCCAATATACAAACGCAGCCTTTATTAGCAAGATAACTCCTCTCGTAGTCTCTCACTCTCATTGGTGCGTCTTTACCTCGTTCAAATTGAAATTGAAATTGCACCCTATTTTTTAAAGATATTTGCACCTAGCCCGTATGAAAGACAAAAATGATCTTTCATTAACAATGTTGTTGGCGTTCATCATATTTCTGAGTGAGAGACATTTATATTTTCTCATACGGGTTGAGGTGCAAATATGAAGTTTTTTTTTTAAAATGAGGTGTATATACAATTTTTTTTTCAAAAACGAGTTGTAAAGTCCAACTAGTGTTGTACGCGTGCGATGCACGGGATAAGAATATTCTTTTGTTTTCTCTATATTGATGTACAAATTAAAATACTAACATAAGATAATCCATTCACTTATTAATTAGTTTTATTTTGACGATTCTAAAAGAGATTCGTATTAAATTTTGTGCTTTTCTTATATTTCTTATATTTTATCCTTATTTATATTGATGTACATATTAAAATACTAATATAAGATAATTCATTCACTTATTAGTTTTATTTGGACTATTCTAAAAGAGATTCGTATTAAGTTTTTTGCTTTTCTTATATTTTAGCCATATATGGTAGAAAGGTCAGAACCTTTTCTATTTTGACCACCCAAGTTAATATTAAACTCGGTAATATTTACTTTCTCACCATGGTTTTTTAACACTACGCTTCATTTTTCTAATCATAAACTCTTACAAAACAAACTACTCTGTATTAATTAGAAATTCAAATTGTCATTTTCCAACTTTATTCAGATTGTCCATATGAATTTTGGTCTGTAAAATTTTTGCCCACACCATACCTTGGACTTCATGTATATGTAAAATTCTTCACTGAGCTTAGATCATACATGCCGCTCCTATTTCTCTCAATGTACTCGTTCCAAAAGAAAAGGAGGGCGATTCACTTTTATGTAAAGAAGACAAAAATGATGATAATAGAAGGAGGAAAGGGTCAATTGAGTACACCAACTTGTACGAGGTGGAGTAAAAAGTACACTATATTGCATTTGATCTTTTTAAGTACACAAATTCGGGATTTTAGTGTTAATTGAGTACATTTGTTAGATTAACATGTTAATACAGCTGAGTTGGCTAACAGAATGTCGAGTAAGAAGGGATAATGGACCAATGTTATGGTGTCGACCTTCACGAAGTCGACAGAAATGGAAAATCGACCTTTGGAGGTCGACCTGGGGGGGGGGGGGGGGTCGGCCAGTAGGGGTGCATCGACCAAGGAGAAGTCGACCTGCGGAGGACTGACGTCGACCAAGGGGAATTCGATCAAGTGACTGGGGGCTGGCATCGACCTTCAAAAAGTCGACCTATTAGTGTTAGCCAACTCAGTCGTATTAACGTGTTAATCTAACGAGTGCACTGGATTAACACAAAAATCTCGAATTTGTGTACTTAAAAAGATCAAATGCAATATAGTGTACTCTTTACTCTACCTCATACAAGTTGATGTACTCAATTGACCCTTACCTCATATTAGAAGGAGATGAAATTGGTTAATTACATGCTCCAAGCTTCTATAAGCTCTTGAATTAAGCCGACACATTTTACTAATGAACTAAGTAGCTTTCTTCTTGCTCTATACATGTTCTCTGTAATATTGAATATATAACACATTTTCATTTTAGAACTGTTGGGATACTGGGCCGAAGGCTCAATATACCCGGCCCATTAGTCAGCAAGGGTCCAGGCGAAGAACAGGTCCAGTAAAACCTTTATACCGAACGGGATCTAGGAATCAATGAGGGATTATGCCCCGAACGGGGATCGGGTCAAGCAGGTAACTTAGATTAGATTAATAATGGTATCAGCATGGGCCATCGTTCTGATGCCCGAACGGTCAGCCTGCAAGTGGCATGGATCATTTAATGCTACGATATGACGTCAGTAAGTGTGAGCATGGGCATCCAAGTGGCAGAAAACAATAGCCAGTCGGGTTCAGCCACGTCATCACCCCACATACCCTTTTTTAGTATAAATAGAGGCATTAATCTCATTGTAAAGGGTTAGCATTTTGATACTCAGAGCCTAGAATAGCTTTCTCACTCTTGTTCTCGTATTAATCACTGTTGCGATGTGCCGTTCGGGAAGTTTCCTGTGTAATCAGCGAATTACTTAATACAAGTGGGCTTTTGAGCACAATATTATTCAGCTTTTATATTTTCATTTACCCTCGACCTATTTTCCACATCCTTAATATGCAAAACGTGTGTTGGGCTTTCGGATCTACGAGACTTAACCTCACAATTGACGCCGTCTGTGGGAAACTTGAACAAAAAGTTTTCAAACCAACCATTTACCCAAACATCAACCTACTATGAAGATGGTCAGAATCACCTCTCATCATACCAATAAAGGTTCGGTCGGACAACCATCTCGTGGTGAGTCAGGTGAACAGAGATGTTGAAGCTAAGGAAGAAAGAATGAAAGCATATAAGGACATGGTCCAAGAGCAGATTAATAAATTTGAACATGTGGTTCTCGATCAAGTCTCCAGAATAGAAAATGCTGAAGCGGATATCTTGTCAAAGATGGAAAGTGCGGCACTTGATGATCGGGCACAGGTGAATCCAGCGCACATCCAACGGTTTGCCCATCGGGAAACCCTCACAACACCAGCAACCATGATCCTTCAGGTGAAAGCTATTTCTTATGCCGTTCCTAGTTGGGTCACAGACATGACCAACTACCTGAAGGACAGGACCCTCCCAGAAGATAAGAATTCAACATATAATATTACTTGCATTCAGAGGAGGGCAGCGATGTTTGAACTGGTGGATGGGCAACTATACAAAAAGACGTTCGGGTGGGCATACCTAAAATGCCTCCAGTCTGGTCTTGAGGCAACTGTGGTGGAGGAAATACACGAGGGAATTTGTTCAAGCCACCAAGGACCGAAGACACTGACAAGGAAGATCATCCTGCAAGGATACTACTGGTTGACCATTCAGCAGGATTGCTTCGCTCACACCAGGAAATGTAAAGTATGTCAGCCGTATGCTCCTGTTCTCGGTCGGTCAGCAAGTTTTTATTCACCAATGGCTACGGCATTGCCATTCACTAGGTGGGGGATCGACTTGCTAGGGCCCCTACCTACAACACCTGGGAGGAAGAAGTACATCATCGTAGGGATTGATTATTTCGCCAAATGGGTGGAGGCAGAACCTCTGACTAGCATCATGACGTGCACTTTGTCACGGTGCGTCAAAATAATTTCAATACTAAACACTTATACGTAGTATAGCGTAGTAGAGTTCGTATCCACAGGGAAAGGAATGATTTTCTTTCTATGAAACTAGTAATTAAAAGAGGGGTTTTGGTTTTGAGTGATTTAATTCAATTAAGAAACTAAGATGAACAACCTATATGTGTTTAATTCAAAGATAAAAAGGACTTGTCATTGCTACTTTCCACTTGTTGATATATTTTAGTCGATCATTCTTATATCTATAACTTATTCCCTCTCGAATACTCAATCGAGGAGTATCTCCAATTCATCGAGGGTAGTTATTAACAACGACCGTTCATTAATAACCCTTACTATTAATCAAATATAGAACAACGCCTTATACCGATATAATAGTAGCATTCAATCTTTTTAACTCCTTGATGAAACCAATTGAGATTGATAACCTTAACACAACGGTTTCGGTTTAACCAACAAAATTGATCCCTCTTAAGTCTATTAACCACGACCGTGCATTAATAAACCGAAGTTACTTACTTGTGAAACCACCAACGATTAACCATCGGTTCGTTGATCGTTTCTAGTAGTAATTAATATATGAAACAAAACTAGTTGATCCTTTAAGTAATGTTCAAAATATTAATATGAAATAAGAGTAGGAATTAATTAATATTCAAGGAAGAATATTATTAAAGAAGATGAATCCTACTATAATTAATATCAAGATGTTAACTAATTGTCATCTTAGCAACACTCCCCAATATTAATATAGAGGAAGAAAATACCATTCTAACTAATGTCGAGATGTTAACTAATTGTCATCTTAGCAACACTCCCCAACATTAATATAGAGATGGTATTAAGGAAAGAACTATTAATTAATATTCAAGGAAAGAAGTTAAGAAAATAACTCACAACTTTAATAATTAACAAGCTTCAAGAGCAACACCAAGAATGGAAGTTTAGCTCCTCATTTGGGGGCTAAACATAGCTAGAAAAATATAAAGAAAGGCTATTCTAAACTGAGCTAAAGAGAATGGAAGAAGGGATGATGAAATGTGAAGGAAAATGGGGCTATTTATAGGTGTTTTCAACACCTAATGCCGGATACCCGACCGGGTATTTTGACATACCCGACCGGATATTTACCAAATCAAATATTTTCCCATGTTTTTGTGTCTTCTGCACGTTCTTTGGTCCAAAATCACAGAATACCCGACCGGGTATATGGAATACCCGACCGGGTATTTGCTAGTTTTGCAGCAGTTTCCTTTGTCACTCCATACCCGACCGGGTTTTGCACAAAACTCAGGTTTCTTCATCCTTTTTGCTTCCAAACCTATCCTAAACTTATAGCCAAACTAACTACAACTTACAACAAACAATAAAAATGCTAGAAATACGATTACAATCAAATGCAAACTAACAACTATAAACTTGCACAAAACTAGTAAATAAACATTACAAACAATAATAAAAATGTATACTTAGGCACTAACAACTAGTGCCTATCAAACACCCCCACACTTGAACCTTTACTCGTCTCGAGTAAATTAAAAGATGTCCATGAAATTTTCAAAAACCACAAGAGTAGCAGAACAACCATCCAATATTTTTTTTTGATTATCTTCTTGCATAAATAGATATTTTTCTCTCATTCTCTCATTTTGCCTAGGAGCCTTTTTCAGGTTTTCATCCTAGCCTCTTTTTTTTTCTCTCACAACTCACTCATTTTAGCCACTTTTGCTTAGATTGCCCATTTTTTTGGGGTTTTCAACCTAACTAGCATTTTTTTCTTTTATTGTTTTTTTTTTGTTTTTTTTTGAAGAAAAATAATGCAAGTTACAATGTAAAAAAAATGAGTACATACCAAATGAGTGCCTCCCCTACACTTTTTTCGAAACACTGTCCCTAGTGTTCGGCACCATGATCGTCATCGTACCCTCCATAACCACCATCGCCACCAAGACTATGTTCACCGGAGCTAGAAACTCCCAATCGCCCTAATATGGGGGATAAAACCACGTCGGTTGTTGTACTAGGTGGGCATGTTGGAGAAGTACCCTTGGTGGTCGAAGATATGTGTTCTTTTTGGTGCTTTTTTCGTTTTTTTTTTGTGAATTCCAAAGTTGAGCTTGGGGGGTTAAGGAATTCAGTTTGTAGGGTATTTGGAAAATTTGGTGGGTTTTGTGTGTGTGGGTTTGGAAAGTAGGGCGAGGAGAAAAAAATATGACATTTTGTTTTGGAGGTTTTGTGGTTGGAGAGGATGATGTGGATAAGAAGAATGCGGGGTTAATTTGGATGTTTTGGTTGAGATTGGAGTGGTTTGAAGTGTGGATGATTGTCAATGGAGGTTGAGGGTTTGAGTTTGGGAGATTAGGGAAGAGAATGGGTGTTTTGTGGGCTGATTTGGGGCCAAATCGGACTGAAATCCCGATTACCCGGCCGGGTTTTAGTAATACCCGAATGGGTATGCTGTTTTGGCCAAAAACCCGGTCGGGTTTTTGTAATACCCGGTCGGGTATTAGGCTATTTTTTTATTTTTGCAGCTTTTTTTTTTTTTACCCGGTGGCTGTGTTGCCCGGGTATAATCCTTTTGTGCTGTTACCCGACCGGGTGTGGGATATACCCGGGCGGGTTTTTCCTCCCAGATTTTTTTTTTGTTTTTTTTTGAAAGGTGTAAAGATAAAATAAAACAAGTAAACATACCTTGCTTGGGTTGCCTCCCAAGAAGCGCCTTACTTAACGTCGCGGTACGACGCCATCATTGTGTTCAGTCATTCAAACTTGGATCGTGATAGTTTATCTTTTTCACACTTTCACTCCTAGGACGTTCATAGGAGTGCTCAACTTCTCGACTCTTCAATTTGGGAATCTTTTCAGGATCAAATATCCAGATTGTCATTGATTCATGCGGTGGGAGGAAAGGGAAGAAATTATCATTTACTATGGTCAATGAAAAGTTTTTCGATCCTTCAATTTTGAAGAGGATTTCAGAAATGTCATTGTCCTTTCCAAGTTTATGAGTTTCCCTCAAAATTTTTAGAATTGATGGGGGTACCTCAAAGGATGACAAGGATAGATATTTAACCTTGAAGCTCAGATTATCCTCTTCTTTGACCAGTTGGAGCTCCGTGTCTTTTTCTTCCTCTACTTCTTCTGGATTCTGGATCTCCTTTTGCATTTCCTCTTCATTTGTCAATGTGATTGCAAACGTTTGCTGTTTAGGATCACATTCTAGTTGAGAAGTAGGTTTTTCTGAATCCCTTGCTTCAAGCCTACTCACGACTCCGGCTATTTGACTCATTTGAGTTTCCAAGTTCAAAATGCTAGACTTGGTCTCATTTTAGAATTGCACCATGTTTTGTTGCATGGCGGTCACACTGTTAGTAAGAGCCCGAACCATGTCCTCCGTGAACATATTAGAGTTGGAGAATGGATCATACCTCATGTGAGGTACATCATCAATTTGTGCAAGGTATTCTTCTTGGAGCTTTGGGCAGAAGTCCGTAAGATGCCTGTGAGACATGCAAATGTTGCATGTCTTGGCATCTTGAGCTTTTGAGTTAAAAATAGATTCCTTTATTAGAGAAGTCAAGAAGGAAATTTGACTTTCTAAGGATGAAGTGTTGGTATCCATATACTCATAACTCATGTAAGCTCAGAAAATAGAAGAGCAAGATTTTTTTTTATATATATATAAATATATTTTTTTTTGTTTTTGATTTTTATGAGATAAAATAAAAAGAAAAGTAATTGTCTTTCCCCGACAACGGCGCCAAATTTGACGTGCACTTTTGTCAAGGTGCGTCAAAATAATTTCAATACTAAACACTTATACGTAGTATAGCGTAGTAGAGTTCGTATCCACAGAGAAAGGAATGATTTTCTTTCTATGAAACTAGTAATTAAAAGAGGGTTTTTGGTTTTGAGTGATTTAATTCAATTAAGAAACTAAGATGAACAACCTATATGTGTTTAATTCAAAGATAAAAAGGACTTGGCATTGCTACTTTCCACTTGTTGATATATTTTAGTCGATCATTGTTATATCTATAACTTATTCCCTCTCGAATACTCAATCGAGGAGTATCTCCAATTCATCGAGGGTAGTTATTAACAACGACCGTTCATTAATAACCCTTACTATTAATCAAATATAGAACAACGCCTTATACCGATATAATAGTAGCATTCAATCTTTTTAACTCCTTGATGAAACCAATTGAGATTGATAACCTTAACACAACGGTTTCGGTTTAACCAACAAAATTGATCCCTCTTAAGTCTATTAACCACGACCGTGCATTAATAAACCGAAGTTACTTACTTGTGAAACCACCAACGATTAACCATCGATTCGTTGATCGTTTCTAGTAGTAATTAATATATGAAACAAAACTAGTTGATCCTTTAAGTAATGTTCAAAATATTAATATGAAATAAGAGTAGGAATTAATTAATATTCAAGGAAGAATATTATTAAAGAAGATGAATCCTACTATAATTAATATCAAGATGTTAACTAATTGTCATCTTAGCAACACTCCCCAATATTAATATAGAGGAAGAAAATACCATTCTAACTAATGTCGAGATGTTAACTAATTGTCATCTTAGCAACACTCCCCAACATTAATATAGAGATGGTATTAAGGAAAGAACTATTAATTAATATTCAAGGAAAGAAGTTAAGAAAATAACTCACAACTTTAATAATCAACAAGCTTCAAGAGCAACACCAAGAATGGAAGTTTAGCTCCTCATTTGGGGGCTAAACATAGCTAGAAAAATATAAAGAAAGACTATTCTAAACTGAGCTAAAGAGAATGGAAGAAGGGATGATGAAATGTGAAGGAAAATGGGGCTATTTATAGGTGTTTTCAACACCTAATGCCGGATACCCGGCCGGGTATTTTGACATACCCGACCGGGTATTTACCAAATCAAATATTTTCCCATGTTTTTGTGTCTTCTGCACGTTCTTTGGTCCAAAATCACAGAATACCCGACCGGGTATATGGAATACCCGACCGGGTATTTGCTAGTTTTGCAGCAGTTTCCTTTGTCACTTCATACCCGGCCGGGTGAAGTCCATACCCGACCGGGTTTTGCACAAAACTCAGGTTTCTTCATCCTTTTTGCTTCCAAACCTATCCTAAACTTATAGCCAAACTAACTACAACTTACAACAAACAATAAAAATGCTAGAAATACGATTACAATCAAATGCAAACTAACAACTATAAACTTGCACAAAACTAGTAAATAAACATTACAAACAATAAAAAAAATGTATACTTAGGCACTAACAACTAGTGCCTATCACATCACGGATTTTCTGAACGACCCCAAGGATAGCTACTGGGGAAACACCATTCGCGCTAGCATATGGTTTTCAAGCCAAAGTCCCAAGGAAGTTCTAGTGCCCACACACCGAACGATACATTTTGATCCCGAACACAATGAAGACACTCTGCGGGCAAAACTGCATTTTATTGAGGAAAGGAGGGATCTTGCGGCAAGAAGAATACCAAAGAAGAATCGATAAGCAAGTCAAAATCCGTTCAATCGAAATAGGAGACTTTGTTCTCGGAAAAAGGGAAAAGAGCAAGCCGCTCGAGAGCGGAAAACTGGCTAAAACTTTGGAGGGCCCATATCAAGTTTGGAAGAAATACGCTTCAGGGACGTTCGGCCTCAAAACCACAGAAGGCCGTTCGGTAGGAACCTGGAACGTTGAGCACCTGAGGAAATTCTATCAATAAAAACGGCTGTTTCCACCTCTTGTAAAAAAATAGAGGGAGACATAACTTCCAGAAAAGACTCACCTCGACCATTAACATTAGGAACCATTCTGGATAACCGAATGGGAATCAGTGCTATGGCCTAGAGGGAGCCATCATCTCAGCTAAAGTTTTGACCCTACGCTCTAAAGGGATCAAAACGGATTGGAGGTGATGTCAAGACCATAAGTATGGACGAACCGCGCGGCATTCGGTAACATGGATGAACCGAGCGGGGGATCGGAACTATGGTTTTTAAATCTCACTTCAGTTATTAGCTTCGATGAACCATGACGACATGAAATCGAAGGGTGGAATCCAAGCTAATTATTTGGAGGTGAGTCTCCATTTTAGCAACAGGCAGGAAATGACCCGAACTGGGGATCCTACTTATAGTTTGAAAGTGGACATCTCAAACCCTTAGTATGGATGGTCCGGATCGGAGAAAACCGAACAGATTGGCATTGGAACTATGGGTTTGGAAGATGGAAAAAACGGGAGCTAGCATGATCGGGAAAATAATCTAAAAGAATGGATCTTTATTCTTCGGCACTACCGGCCGGGGAGTACAAGAGAAACCAAGAGTAAATACAAAAAATACAAAGATCATGATACCGGAGGATCCCTGGTCAGGGACGATACAAGCTGAGAGCTGCCAGGCCGAGCAGAATCCTGAAAAGCTGCTTTCTTCATCTTCTCCACGACCCGATCATAGGTGTTTCCAAACAGGTCATCAAAACCTAATAGACAACCTCTTAAACAACTAAACACCAATGAGTTTAGCTACATCAAGCTAAAGCTGTTAAAACAACCTCTTAAACAACTAAACACCAATGAGTTTAGCCACACCAAGCGTATGCAGATGATCTTATTTTGTTTTTCAAAAGGTGATTACAAATCTATACAGGTCTTGGCTGAGGCATTGGAGGACTTTGACATCCGAATTTATAGTTAACCATGATAGGTCCAACATATTCCTGGGTGGCAATGTAGCCAATGCATTGCCTAGAATCCTGGTAGACTTTCAACAAGGATCATTTCCAGTTAGGTACTTGGGTATTTTATTTGCACCATTAAAGATCTCAATGGCCCAATTCTCTCCCTTGATTGATATGGTCACTGATTATATTAATGCATGGATTACTAAGACTTTCTCCTATGCTGGTAAACTTGAGTTGATTAGAGTTGTCATGCAGGTGGTTCAGTCCTTTTGGTTAGGGATCTTCCCGGTCCCTAAAACTATATTTGATAGGATAGTTGGTTTATGCCGTATCATACCTGCCCTTATTCTTGGGGGGGGGGGGGGGATTTGCAAAGGTTGCTTGGGAAGATGTATGCCTACCCAAGGAAGAAGGGGGGCTCAACATTAAGAATGTTAGGGTATGGAATGATGCACTCCTCTTTAAGACCTTATGGAACATCCATACAAAACAAGACACACTTTGGGGGAGATGGGTGCACGGAGTCTACCTCCATGGGAGGGATGTGTGGATATTTGCTCCACACAATAGGGACTCCCAATTACAGAAAATGTGGATGTCCTTTATTTGGCAACCATATATTCCTCCAAAATTTTCATTCATAATGTGGTTAGCCTTGAGAAATAGGCTACCTACTTATGATAATTTGGGGTTCTTGATGTGATTAACCTATGTCCTTTTTGTAAGGGTAGTCCGGAAACGGTTCCACACCTATTCTTTGGTTGTACCATTACAGGGCAGTTATGGAACAGGGTGAGACATTGGCTTGGACTTACTAAAGAGAAGACTACACTAAAGAGTGCCATAAAGTGGATTAAGGAGGAGCATTAAGTGGATTAAGGACTTACAGGGTGAGACATTGTGTTTAATTTTTTGTATTCACAGTGATTGCAAACATGTTGCTTATGCTTAAGGTGGATGGTAATTGGGACAACTCACACGTTTATTGTAACAAACGATGTTTGGCTTAATTGTAGAATTCGCCGGAAATTGGTAGAGATTATGCTTGTAGAGATTCGTCGTCAATTTGTTGAATTCAACTACACCTGAGGAACGGTGCGGAAGAACAGAGCTGTCATGTTGCAGAATAAGAGAACCATTGAATGAAGTCGTAAGTTGCGTACGATATTTTAACTTTAATGGGAAAATTTGGAAAGTTATAATTAAGTTTCCTCATATAGAACTAAATAGGTGATACGAATTGAATACACATTAGGCAGTTCCCTTTTTATAAAAGAGTTATGATTTGGTCTACCGGAAGAAAATTTCTTGGATGATTATATATTAGGAAAATTTTACGGTACATGGGTTTTGAGGGATGTTTTGGTGCATTCCCCATTTGGCAACATGTGATTGGTAGTTTGATCCATGTCAGTTTTTTTATTAAAAATAACTTAATTGCAAACAAGTCCTTCCCCAATCTTCACTCTTATCGTTTACGCTGAGAGAATAATCCGACTATCGCTGAAACAAGGCTGCAAAGAGCCAGAGAGATGTTTCTTGGAGGCCAAAAACCCAGGGAAAGCGCAGCAGGGATGAAAATCCGGCATCTTAATCCAAGGTAGGTATTACCATCTCTAATTTTTTGTTGTGCGTATTCAATTTCTTTGTCTGGAAGGTTAAAATTACTTCCTTTATTGTCTTTAGGGTTTTGCTTTCTCTTTCAGCCGCTTGATATGTCGATGGAAGCAAAAGTTTCATCTGCTTTAAATTTTGTACAAATTTTTGTATGTAGTTTGTGTGTGCGTGTGTTTAGAAATACATTTATGTTTGGGAGTGATGCGTGCTGCACCTATCTTGCGTGAATGTGTGGATCTGATATCAACTATCATCTCTTTTGTACGTTGCTTTTTTACAGTTTAGGTTAGGGGTGGACTCGGGTCCGGGCGGGCCGACAGTTCAGGAATGGTGGACCTAGGTACGGCCCGGGTAGCCACCGAGTCTGGGTCGGGTCGGGCAAGGCCTCCAGTTTGGTTTTTTTTTTTGCTTTCCTACCCCCCCTCACCCCCACCCTCCCAAACCCCCCAAACCCATCCTAACCATCAAGCCCAACCCGTGTGGAACCACAAAAATGAAAAAAAATCCATTTTGGCCCGGGCCTGACCCGGCCAGGCCGGTTTGCCAAATGTGAGACCCGAGCCCGGACCCGCCCTACCCCCGGGCCTAGGCCCGACCCGGACCCGGACCCGAGAACCGGGCCGGTCCCGGTCCCGCACAGTAGCGGGCCGGGCCGGTCCACGGGCCGGGTGGCCCGACCCGAGTCCAACACTAGTTCATGTTATCAACAATTGACAGTTGGGTAAATATTACTACGTGTTTTTTTTTGGTAAATCGTGGTTTTTATGTACACCCTATCATGATCTTCTTCATCATCTTTAAAAGAAAGAGGTAAATTGTGTTTAGCTTATATGTTGTATACTTCTATGGATTCAACAAGTTGAATACATTTGTAACAACTAACAAGCTTAGAGCATGTCATAGTTTTATATCAATATGCTCCTAAGTAGAAAGAATTAAAATGATTTTTAACACAAGAATATACTCCTATATGTGCACATGACTCATGTTTTATTCCTATTTAAGTCAATTTTATTTATCAATTACAGGATATCCGCAAAGGTGTGTCAAAGGTGTAACCTAAGGTGACTGTCAAAGTAGTTACTCTACTTGTGTTAAAAACCAATGCACACATAGAACTCTGTGACCAACTAGGTGGAGCATACCGTTGTCATGATTAGACATGGCTTGTACATACACGCGCGTATTTGAAGGGAAATGTCAACCTCACTTGAACCAGTACTACACAAAGAAGTATTATGGAGTATCTTTTAAGTTGGAGAAGTGTAGTTGGAAAAATAGAATTGGTGATGGCATGTTGTGCGGTGAGTTTGCTACTGAGTTGTAGAAAGCATTGAGCTTTTCTAATAGCATGTGTCCGTTACGGGGAAAAGTCTCATATGTTGAGCCCGAGCAATCGGCACTTGTGACTTGCTCTAATAATGTGACCAGGGCCGTCTTTTAGGAGGTGCAATAGGTGCTTGGCACCGGGTCCACTCTTGCATGGGGCCTCCAGAAGTTTTGATTGTAGTACTCCCCCCGTCCCATTGGACTTTGCCAACTTTTCTTTTTTGGGTATCCCAAAAAACTTTTTCACTTTCCTATTAAAGCAACTAATTTGTGGTTGTGCACTTTTCTCTCTCCTCTGCACAAATCTCAACCACACATTTTTTACTATTCTTATTTCTCACATACTTTGCGCTTGGCAAAGTCCACCGGGACGGAGGTAGTATTAGTTATAGGTTTGTTTATTTAGATGTTATGTATTCTTCAAGATTCCATAAGGTATATGACTTTTAGATTCTCTAATTTGTGTACTTTAAACATTATAAACTTATATTTCATTGAATTGTCTAGTCTATTTGTATTTCATTGTTAAAATTTGTATTTTTCTTGTTTTAAGGGGCCAAAATTTATCATTTGGAACAGGGGCATCCCAATTTACTAGACGGCATACAACTGTAACTTGTGAGAGCATACAACTGTACAAAACATGTAGCACCGTGCTGAATCGGCATATCTAATATATCAGTTCCCATGACACATGTGTTACGGGCAGCAAACTTGCCAGTGTTGAGGATGATTAGACTTTTCTCAAAAATGTTGTTCAATCTGAAGACTTGATAAATTAGTTATCCAGTTGTATAATTATATCGTTCAAGATTTGAAGTGCCTTTCACATTTAAAGTGGGAGCGACCTAGAAACACAAGTTATCCAGAAACTAAGTGCCAAGTAAGGGGGCAGCCTAGTCAGAGTCACCAACTATGAAGTGTGAGATCACCATCATTATGAAGAAGTATTCTTTGGCCAAGGGAACCCTTTAGGTAGAAAACAATATGAAGAGAGGCATCCCAATGTTCTTGTGTGGGTGTTTGTAAAAACATAGACATAATACGCGAATAAGTCAAATTCGGCCGTCATTTAATATAAATGGCTGTCTATGGGAAACTTTGCAGCTTTGGCCCCACGAAGCTAACTTCAAAAATAATATCTAGTACATATTTTCGCGGTGCAAAAAACATCTAATTATTTACGCAATAATAGCACCGCCATTTCCTCATTTGTATAAGATCAAACTAGTTTCATCCCTTCACAAACGAGTAACCCATAAACAAGCATTTTATGCTTTAGTTGACGAATTTATCAAATTTGTCATGTAAGTTATGAGCAAAGCCAAGACATCCGAGAACTCTGAGTTCCTTGTAAGAAGGCTGGACTCCAAACAACACTTCAAATAGAGTTTTTTGTTGAAGCAACTGAGAAGGTGAGCGATTAATGAGGCATGAAGCAGCCAACACACATCACCCAAAAGATAGGAAAATGACATTGGAATCATAAAGCACATGCCAAATTAAGTATGTGCCTATGTTTATGATCAAGGTAACAATTTTGTTGTGGCATCCCCACACTGGATGCGTGAAACAAAATTCCATTAGTTTGAAAATATTCTTACAAGCATAGAAACTTTAAACCATTGTCAATACAAACAACTTTAAATTATTTTGAAAACTATCCAGTAATCACAGTTACAAAAGATATTAAAGTTTTAGAGACATCATTCTTTTCACCCAACAAATAAACCCAAACAACGTAAGACTATAATCGGAAGTATTTAGTTCTACACGAGCAGGGGTATTGTAAGATCCCCACAAATCACAATGCACAACTTCAAATACATTAGCTGATTTGTTTGAGCTTAACGGAAAAGGGTCTCTTGTTTGTTTAGCATGGTGACAAATTTGTCACGGAGAGTACATTTTCGGCACATGTGTTCCCCGGAGATAACCACTTAACCACTTGCTTAGAAGGGTAACCCTACTCTTTATGCCACACATCCAATGAAGAGTCCACACCGTCCATAACAACGAAAAGAGCCTCTGGTGTCTGTCAGAAATAATATAGTCCCTCCCTCCTTTTACCCATGCCAATCAGCTTCCTCGAGCGAAGGTCTTGTATAGCATATATGTTAGATGAAAACTGAACAAAATACATGTCATCGTTAAGCTGAGAGACCGAGATAAAATTACAATTATATTTAATTTTGGGATGAATAGAACATTTTTTCAAATGAATGTTATTAGATAACCAAACTATTCCTTCACAAGTAGCAACGACATGTTGACCATCTGGAACTGGAAGGATGGAACTTCCCGAATGTCGCATAGACACGTAATTTCACTTGTCACGTGATTGGGTTCTCATGTATTAATAGTTTAAGATGAAGTATCAAACTTACCGGAAATCCTTTTGGACTGTGTTTGGGGATAATCAAAGATAACGGCAGATGCAGGAATTCCCGGTACGAGGAGCGGTAATGTAAACATATGTATATTAAAATTTTGGAGTAAATATATCTAGTAGGAAAAAAAATTGGGTGGGAGGGGGGACATTTGCCCAAAGACACCAACTAGCTAGATTTTTTCATTGTCAGGGGATTTCTCAATGCCACGAGAATCTGTTGCTGCATCTTGAGCACGAGTAGGACCCTTTGTTCGGCCTTCAGGAGTCCTTCCAGTGCATGAAAATTAGCACGTGTCGAGCCTTTTCCCCGCCCAGAAACTTTGTTGATACCGGCATGAAGCCGATCTCCCCACCATTCCGGATAACCTTGAACTTTCAAATTTTTCTACTATATATGTAATATTTTCATAAACTTTTTGTACTTTAATTAGATATATATGTGTTCGCCCCCTTAACTTTTACTTTTCAAAATTAATATATAGCCATACATTATGTAATACTTAATTGGAGAGTTAAAAGATGAAACATCTAAAATAATTCACATGACTTAAACAAATAAACAATAGAACAACTCATTGTATAAGACTTAGGAACCTATTATATAAAAAATCATAGTTTTGAAATGTTTAATTATCTTTAAACAATTGTAATATTTCATAAAATTTTGTACTTTAATTAGATGTATATGTGTTTGCCCCCTTAACTTTTACTTTTCAAAATTAATATATAGCCATACATTATGTAATACTTAATTGGAGAGTTAAAAGATGAAACATCTAAAATAATTCACATAACTTAAACAAATAAACAATAGAACAACTCATTGTTTAAGACTTAGTAACCTATTATATAAAAAATCATAGTTTTGAAATGTTTAATTATCTTTAATTTATTAGATAATTAGTACTCAGTTTGTAAAATATCAAACAATATTAAATACGAGACACACTAGTTAATTAAACACTTTTTAGATCATGTGAAGTAAATTTTAAAATTACACAATTCATTTACTTCTTACTTTTTAAAAATAATTTATTGCATACATAATAAAGTTTAACTTATTTTAGGCATTAATACAAATTTAATATGCATGATATATAAGAATTAGCAATATAATATTATTCGAAAAATAATGATCTCAAACATAGTATTGTAATATTAGCAAAACTCCTCATGAGTCACGAACACCCTTCTTGGTAAACAAAATTTGCAATTCAAAAATCAATTTCTTGTACCGATAAGATTCATGTGATTACATGGAAAGAGTTATTTAAAAAGCATTGGTGGTTGTGCACCTTTTAAACTCTTTACTTTCAAATAATTTGATAAAATGTTATATGTCCTCTTTTATTTTCAAATAATTTTTCTTTGTATCAATACTTTTTCTAAAGCACTTACAATTATAAAATCAAAGTTATTTTTCAATTGTCTAAATTTAGAATGTAATATATTTAAGGTAGATTCTATGGTACCCATAAGGTACAATACCTTTGTCCACGTGGATCAATGAGAATGTAGCAGTTGAATTATTTAAATCTAAATTAAAAAGGATAAAGTAATATGGTCCAATCAAATAATTGATAGGTACAGTACCCCATTTTTTAGAAAGGTACCGGAGTTGTCACCTATATTTAAATGTCATCATGTATGTACCTATGAATTCTTTTTGAATAGAAATTAGCCGAAAAGCCCTACACTATTGAAAAAAATTGCCCTGCTACACTTGTGAAAAAAAAAATTCGCTTCACTACACTAGCGGAAAAAAATTCACCCACTACACTAACGAAAAACATTTCGCCCTCCTTGACTCGAAATCCTAGACCCATCCCTAAATAGAAGTATAGTTTTGTAATTCTAACATACTATTATTCCTTTATTTTCTTACACGGAGTAAGTAAATAGATATCGGAAAATAACTTCCGAATGATTTTTAATTTTGCCCTCGCGCACACCTTTTATAACACTTGAGATTAATTTAAAAGGATTAATAGTACTACTCATACCAACAAGGTGCATCTCCTTTTAAGGAAGCTCATCAGCTAAGAACTCTAAGTTAAGCGTGCTTGGAAGAGACTAGTTTTGAGATGGGTGACCCCCTGGAAAGTTTCTCAGGACGCGCACGAATGAGGACAAAGTGTGCATTAAAGGCTTGTGATTGGTTTGTGAGGACAGTACTAGAGGGCTGGAGGGTGTGGTTGAATAACTACCTCATTCAAAGTGTTGCATCCGAAAAAAGTTTGACTACCTTATTCTCCAATGAAATAAGCAGTTGCATACTAACATTCAAATTGCTACATCCGAAAAAAGTTTGACTTTGACAAAAATGCCACCATCCATAGCTTTTGGATTAACTCATCGGCCGACCAAGATGACTTTGTAGTTTGTAAATCAGGAGATGTTTGTGTGTTTGTGTTATCATAGGTGTAGCTGGGAAGATTTTTTCAAATAATTTTTTTCAAAAGAAAATGGAAAAAGGGGCAAATAAGCCCACATACTAACAAAAAAAGGTCAAATAAGTCCTTACATAGGAGGTTCTGTCCCACCGCCGCCATTTGGGGCAGTTCCTTGTAGAAGTTTTTGATGAAATTTGTTGAGAATCGTATTCAAGTCTAGTTTACTCATACCCAAATGGCGGCGGTGGGACATAACCTCCTATGTAAGGGCTTATTTGACTTTTTTGTTAGTACGTGGGCTTATTTGCCCCCTTTTCCCCACATAGTCAAAATTCGGGTGTGTCGGGACCGATTAAGCCCCTCTCTATCTCCACCCCTAGTTTTATTCACTTCTTTCAACCAAAGTATGAAAGTTACTAAATCCAGTTTTGGTCCATTCATTGGTGGAGATTTGACGACACGTGTATTCAGTGCCAAGGCAGATACAACATCTAGTACGCGGAGGTTGTGATTGTGTTGTTACTTGCCATGGCGACGATGATATTGTAAGAGGCTAATAGTGGTGTAGGTATTGAACTATCCGATGTAATGGTTATCTATATGATGTATTTGGTCTCATAAGATAACAATGTAACATTATTTTTGCCAAGGTACGCTATAGGTGGCTTGCCACCACGTCTTTATAATAGTAGCCAACAAGTTGAATTGTGTCTAACTTGCTCTCCGATTCACATGACCTTGTACCACTACTTGATCTGATTTGAGACTCAAGCTTTCATATGATCTCATTTGCCATTTTTTGTGAATCCATCGAGAATTAGAGTATGCGGCAAATTTTTCTTTTATGGTTTGCTGCGGTTTTTATGATATTTTAATCATCTAGCTTTTTTATGTCCTTTGATTTTTTTCTTTTATCTTTCTTATTTTCTTGTGTTATTGTTATCTTATATTTATCTTTATTTTATTTTACTTTTTTCTTTTCTCTTCCCTTTCTTGTTCGTCTTCTTTGTTTGACATCGATATCATAGATCGATTCATGTTAAACGACCCCAAATTCTTTTGGGAGTAAGGCTTGGATGATGTTGTTGTATGGTTTGTTGTGGTTTTGAATTTTAAAGAAAGTGATTGGAGACCAAAGAATACTTGTAAGGGCACTTTCAATGAAAGAACTACTAGTGTCTAGTAGTCTAATACAATCCTAACACTGAAATAAGCACTAAGCCCCGTTCTAGGAAGGGTGAACTGCAAAAAGAGTTTGGTAAGAATAAAAAAACAGAGTTTGAATACACCACAAACCTAAGGCTTTGCCAATTACCACTTTTAGAAGTAATACAATGAGTTTCCATAACATAACCACATTTACATTGGAGTAGTGATAGCATAATCCTACTTTCTACATTTTCATATCTATCTATTCTAATAAGTCAGCAAAGTTCAAAAAAGTTGCGTAATAACTGTCATGCATTCTCCTCGGCTGCTACCTCATAGGGTTTGTGCTCAAAAATGTCATTACAAAAAAAACTGTTCGTCAGCCACAATATCACCACTGATCCCAATGATTGATGAAGTCATTCCACATCTCACCTGCAATTATTTCACGCAAGTCATATCCCATCTGTTCTTGATCATGTGGCATATCAAGTAGTGGATCAAATGGGTCATCTACATCAGAATAATCTTCAACTGCATTTCCTTCAACCTCATCAAACAACCAATCATTGTTTCTTTCTTCACGACGAATGAAATTATGAAGAACGCATGCTGCTATGACGATATCCCTTTGCGTGTGAAAAGCATATTGAGTAGCAATTGTGAGGATGGGGAATCTTGTTCTCAAGACATGAAATGACTTCTGAATAGCATTTCCTAATGCTGCATGACGGTTATTGAATAACTCTCTTGCATTCCTTGGCAATTGATTAGCACCCCTAAATTCGTGGAGGCGGCAACGAACTCCGTCAAATGGTGCAACAAAGCACTCAGAATTAAAATAACCCGCATCAACAAGATAGTATTTTCCTGATAAAATGGAAAAAATAGTTATCCACTGAAAATAATGCAAACACCAAAAAATAAGCAAATACGCTTATACACATAGAGTTTTGTAGACAATCACCTTCAGGAATTGGAGGAAAGTTCTGATCTGGATCGTCTAGAACAGCTCTTAATACACGTGAATCAGCAGCCGAACCTTCCCATCCAGGATAGACAAATATGAATTGAAGGTCAAAAGTGCAAGCAGCCAACACATTTTGTGATAAATACCCTTTTCTGTTACGAAAACGAGATTGATCCTTGGCTGGTACATGAGCAGGAAGGTGCAAACCATCTATTACACCAATACAATCCTGAAAATCCATTCAGCTCAAATTTTGAACTTCAAGAATTGAAAATGAAAGAAAATAAGAGGAACTCGCCAAAGAAAAAAAAAGAAAATCAGAGTGATTTACTTTAAAATATGGATAGAATCGGTTGTTTCTTAGGATCTCAGGAGGAGTATCAAGCTGTGGAGGCTGAAGGAACTCCCTTGCCAATGACTTGATAGCTTTCAATACATTATTAAAATGTCTGCTTATAGTTTCCCCTGAATGCTGGAATCGTTCTTGAATTACTCTATTGCGTTCACTGTGGCCAACAATACTCAAAAAGATTGCCAGCTGTTCCTCTATACTGACACCAGATGTGTCGCGCAACATGCCTCTTTGTCGAAGAACATCACATAACTTTTGAAACACATGTTTATCCATCCTAAGCATATCCCTACATACATCTTCAGGTCCATTGAGCAATTCAGCCATGAATCCAGATCCTTTAGAGGACAAACTACGACAAGGCTGCTGTTTGCTTATGCAGTTGTAGTAGTAGTATCCAGCAGCTGCCGCAACTAATGTCATCTCATCCAATTCTATATCAACATCATCCATGTCTGGACTGATTGGTCTCAGCAGGGTTCAGTTGTTAAAAAAATCAGTCTAACATACGGAAATGAAATAATAGGGTAGGGCGGCTGGGAATATAGATTATAGAATGTTAATTACTTGATGTGATAGGCATGGTCTGAAAATGAATCAGGTAAGTGATAATTGAATGATTATATACATTTATTCAAGTTCATATAGCTACAGAAGAGTGATAGGACCAATTTTATTACTCCCTCCGCCCAACTATAATTGTCTATGAAGCACGGAAACTCTACGCAACTCACGTTTTCCCGTTTCGGAAACTCGAAAGCGTGTCGGAAACTCAGAAACTTCAAATTCCCGTTTCGGGGCCGTTTCCGTAATTAAGAAGAATTGGGAAACCCGTTTCCCTAAATAATAAGGGTTTCAGAAACCGTGAATTTTCTTTTTTTTCTTTTTTAAGAGGTCCTATTATGGAAAATAGTGTCTTAAAAAACAGTGATTTTCTGTGTTATATCCTCGTAGCAGCATTGTGGCATTTCATAACGCAATTGCTACGAATGAATTGCGTTCTATGTTTAATTATGTAATAATTTCTAAATTTGAACATGTAGAATGCTTTTATTATTGAGCTATTAAGCAAGTTATATGAAAATGTCATGTGCACATATATATATATATATATATATATATATATCAATGAAAAAATCTGTATACATATGAAAAAATATTTACAAATATATCCTTATATTTTTTAATATTTACGCGTTTCCCCCACGTTTCGTATCCTATTTTTTCTAGAAATCACGTTTCTCGCGTTTCCCGTTTCCCGTTTCGCGTTTCCCGTTTCCGTGCTACTTAGATAATTGTCCTATTTTTCCTTTACTAAATTTGTCCCACGTCATATTTGGTAATATTTGTGTGGCTCTAATTTATTTTTACTTTATTCTCACTTTATCAATTCATTATCAATCACATAACTCTACTTTTCTAAAAAAAACGCACCACACTCCTTTGTCCCAATCTTATGGGGGCCGAGGTAGTAAAAGCTAATTTGTTTCTAGAATGCAGCTGAGAGTGTAAGACAATGCTTGACGGGTACCCTCATTCAAATAATGGCCCTTGAAGCACATTATATTGGACCAATCAACATAAGGGAAATGAACATACATATATGACTTTAAGCTTTAAAAGAGCAGATAAGACAAGATTCATTGGCACCCTTCAAAGTGGGGTCCTATGCAGACAAACATGCAAGATTCATTGGCACTCTTCAAAGTGGGGTCCTATGCAGACAAACATGCAGAGAAACCAGTAATGCATGTCATCATCATCATTACCCCAGTGTCACAAAGGCTCCCACCTACGATGGGCTAAGGGGGTTGGATGTACGCAGTCTTAACCCTGTACTAAAGCACAGAAAGACTGTTTCCGAATGACCCATAGTGAAAATCACGTCGAAAAATACAAGGACCGACTGTTACTTCACAATAAAGAAGCGCAGACAGTTTAGTGAGTCATTTTGCTTTATTCTATCATATTCTAAAGCCAAAAAATAGTGAATCTATGGCTCCATTGCAAATGATAGAATACCCACCCCAATTCATTTTGAGCTACAAAGGGATGACACTGCTATCTATGTTAATTCTCTTTGTACAATTGTACCTAGGGAGATGACATGACAAGACCATTATATCCTATCAAAGAATAACTACATCCTCTTCAAATATTCATTATTACAATGAATAATTTGAGTTATGATTGTCTGGGTAATGTTTTTGTTTTGTGCTATTTTAGATTAAACAAAAAAGGATATTTGAAATTATTTATGGAATAATAATAAAAAATCTTGTTCGCATTAAGTTATAACATAAGCTTCTGTTTTAGGGAGAATTTGACTTTGCACCCCATGTTGTGGGTGATATTGGACTTTGCACCCCATGTTTTGGATGGTATTGGACTTTGCACTACATGTTTTGGATGGTATTAGACTTTGCACCTCATTTTCAAAATAATTAACATATGCACCCCATTAGCCCAAAAACTGTGAAGGAGCGAGGTGCAAAGTCAAATGAATATATAGTGAATTGGGGTGTTCTCTTATTTGATTACGTGCTTAGGATTTTGTAAAAATACAATAAATAACATACACAAAATATTTTACTAAACTACAATTTTGTAGTTCAAACAATTTGAGTAGGATGGCAATGGGGCGGGGTTTGGGCGGGGGTTCACTCCCCCATCCCCCACCCCGTGTCTAAAAAATTGCCCCCACCCCCGCCCCACCCCCCACTACTATTCGACCCGCCTCATCCCCCGCCCCAACCCGCTAGACCCACGGGTACCCAACGAGGGAAATATTCGTCAAAAATTAACACTATTTTAGACCCAGACAGTTTTTCAAAAATCAAACAACACTTCTAGTATATAGCCAAAAAACCTTTTAGTTTTTAAGTGTCAATGTAATCTTACATCCCATTTCAAAACTAGAACACATTATACATGTTTTGATTTAGTCATTTTATCAAACACTTTATTAGCATTGATTAGTTCTATAATATTTTCTTAAGCCCTTCATTCAATCAATCATAATCATTTGACAGCATCTAAGACGACCTATGGTCACCAGATTTTAAGAGTCCTAACTACAATCACAATGATGACATTCATAAGAAAAGAATTAATGCAGTATAATAGTAAAAGAAGAAAACATTCACACTCAGCTGAAGCGTTTAAGCTAATATCACTTTATAACTTTCCCAAATTAATTTTACTTTATATGATTTTGATAACCAATTTTACAAGATAGCTGAGTTATTAAACAAGAATTAGATAGACCCATTAGGCACAACCCATTAGATAGGAAACAACTAAACTCACCGGGACACCATGCTATTTTAATTATTTCATATTGTGACTAGTGACTAAAGTAATAATAAAATTATAGTAACTTATGTTCAATTTTTGAACTTAGGTTACTATGAGACTACATTGTAGTAACTAATAGTCATATTAGTGTAAAATAAATTTTATTTTAGTAATATTTTTGTAAAAAACCTTTTTTTACAGGAAACTAACATATTATATTAAAATCAAGCTCATAGTACAATAAGGTAACATGCAAACGATAAAGTACTCCCCTCTATCCCAAAATGACCAAAAGCCCAGCAGCCCCCTCACTCCTTGATTAGACATAGAATAGTCCATCCCAAAAAGAGCGAGACTAATCGCTGAAAATGAGAGAGCTTCGAAGCTATTAGCGGCTGAATCAGCCTGATTGCCTTCAATAAGTAATCTATCAACTAAAGCAAAACAAAATGTCATTCTACCCCCCTTATTGTTTATCCTAAAAAGAGCAAAATAGAAATAGTAAAATAGTCTGGAATGAAAATAAAAAACTAGAAATAGTAAAGCAGCCTTCCAAACCTTAGTCGCATAGTAAAAGCCCAGCGGCCCCTCACTCCAACCTTATTATTAGTATTATTATTGTGATTATTATTATTATTATTATTATTATTATTATTATTATTAATATGTGTGTATATACAGGGGACGGGGCGGGGACGGTGCAGGGGTGCATAACCCATCACCCGCCCCATATTTGAGCGGGGAGGAAATAATTCTCCATCTCCATACCCGCCCCACCCCACCACCCGCCCCAACTCCCCCCACGGGGTGGTTTCCCACGGCCCCCGCCCCCATTGCCATCCTTAAATTTGAGCTTCAAGCATTAAGCATTGATATGTTTATTTAGGTACTAAGTATGTACAACAACAACAACCTCCAAGCCTTAATCCCAAAAAAACACTTATATACTGCATTTAATCATTTATACGGTAATAAATGATATGATCAAAGTAAAGTTAAGACATGTGGGCAGGAGGGAGGCCAAGAAAAATCTATTTGCATATAAGTTAAACTTAAATATGACCATTCGTCCTTTTAAAATTTTAATAATTTGGCTGACAATGAAAGCCAAAATTTCAACTTTAAAAAGAAGGGAGGAGGTAAATTTTTAAAAAATGAAATAAAATCTAGCAATGGGAAACAAAAAGATTTTTTTAGAATAAAAACTACTTGGAGTACTTACTATGAAAGTGCGGACACGCCAAACCTAGAGACTCAACCTGGCGTATAGTTGACCAATGAGGAAGGCCTCGGACGCGGACGGTATATGCTCTGTGGTTTTTGGAGAGAAATGTGCGATGCCTGGAGAGGATTTTCTTCTGGCAGTAGGAGATGCTCAGTAGACGAAGCAAGAGTGTAAGGCTAAAGAGTTGATGGGCTTTTGGTAACCAGCGGAGACGATGAGGACAGCGAGAGAAAGCTCCCGGTGGTAGTGAAATATGCTCGGGTTTGTTTAGGACTTCAGTAGTTCGGATGAGGAGATTGTTTCAGATCTCTCCCGAATAGGGTTCCATCCCCCCCTATTTTACAGTCTCTAGGGTTTTCACTTGTTCTGTTTGCCAATACTAAATACCAATGAAATCAAAGTGAAATCAAATTTGACTATATTAAATTTAAAGTTATGTTTGCCACGATGAGTTAAATTGGAGATTAATGTCCCAATAAAGGGTTATTATCTGAATAAAAGAGTGCTTTCTGAACTGAATTATGAAGTATTGAATCTTCAACTCCTACGATTCCTACTAGAATGAAGTAGACCTTTTAGCAAAAATAGTTGAAAAAGTAACACAAAATATAAAATTAAATTAATAGACATATAATATCTTAAATGAAAATATTTATTATAATATTATGATACTGTTATATTTTAATACTAGTAAATAATATGACTGTACTATGTGCATGTATAAAGATTAGAGATCAAATACAAACTAGGCTTAATTTACTAACCTACAAACTAATCATGACCATCCATTTAGATTAGATTACCGTCTGTTTCATTTAAATTGTTCATAGTCAACTACTACCTCCGCCCCGCTATGATTGTCCCATTTTACCTTATCGGTCCGTCCCACTAAGATTGTCTCATACCAAATTTGGTAAAGTTTGTGTGACTCTAAATCATTCTTACTTTATTTTTACTTTATCAATTCAATATCAACCACATAAACCACTTTTTATTAATTTGTGTGTCACTCCCTCTTGTCCCATTGTTAGCGGGACGAAGGGGGTAATTAAAATTGAGAGTGTTTTGGTCAATCACTCAACTTGCTTAATGGAACAAAAGTCACGCTCGTTACTTCCCATTCCCATAACCGCCTACTTTCTGTTTCTTCTTTCATTCCATCTTTCCAATTGATCATGGTGTTCATCTCTCCGCTAGTCCTCCTCCTCTAGATTATGAATTGCTCCAATTAATCATCTCCCATCATTATCATCGAACGCCATGGAATCGTGAATTGTTATATCTTTGATGAACTATGTTTTCATAAAAAAACTACAAACGTATTATGCCTTTTGTGGTTGTTCATGTTTCTTGATCATTCATTTTTTTTAATTTAATTGATTCGTATAACAGGTTGATGTTATCTTGTGCCTTCTCGCAAACGAATTTCATAGTTAAACGTTGATAATGTCACCTCCCCTCACTTCATAGGTTTGTTTCTCTTGTGCATCATCATTAACGTGAAGGGAGAAAATAATTATTTTAATATTTGCTGAAATTTCTCTTTGTGTTTCATTGTTGTCTCCTGCAAGGTAAAGTATGTATTATGCATTTGTTTTTGGTTTATGGTGCATTTAGCGAAATAAGATTTTACTGTTGTTTAATATTGTTTTCTTTCATGTTTAATATTATTTATCGTTTGTTGTTTATATAGATTTGAATTGTGATTTACAAATTTCCTCTAAGGTTCAAAGTACTAGATCCCCGAATGTTCACCTGAAAAGAAATCAGTTGTTGGGATAATATTTTCTAATTTAGATGCTAGCTTGAACTTTTACAAAGACTATGCAATTAAATTTGATTTACTATTCGTCATCATACATCAAAGAAGGTCAGAGATAGTCATATATTCATGAAGTATATTGTATGTAGTAGAGCTTGTTTTAAGAATAATGGTTGTCCTCCTGTTTCAGATACCAATATTGCTGTTTCTGAAGTTTGTCCGAAAAATAGTTAATGAGACTCTAATAGCATTGGTTGTAAAACCCTTTTAACTCTAAGTATGTTGGATTTAATCGGTATTCAGTTTCTGCATTTGAGAAGCACCACAATCATCCTATTTTCTTTGAAGTATCCAAACAATTTCTAAAGATGTATAGAAATTTGGACCTCATACATTAAAAGTTTGATTTAAATTGTTTTAGAGCGAATATTGGCACAATGAAGTCATATTGGTTGTTCCTTGTATATTATGCATTTTGTGATCTCCCGAATTATGTATGCATGTCATTTGAATATGGAATGCAAATATCATAACGATAAGATGCACGATATAAACTTCTAAAATGCACATGCTATCTCACTAAAATGCAGCGTATGAAATTCTAAAAGACACACCATCTTAATAAAACGTTGTGCATAAATTTCTAAAATGCACATTCATAACGATAAAATGCATCATATGAACTAATCAAATGCAGATGAGTTAGCGATGAGATGCAATATGAACTATGAACTATTTAAGTGCACTTATCATCTTACTAAAACACAATATACGAACTTTTAAAATGCAAATGTCATAATGATAAAATGCAATGTGTGAACTGAAAATGCAGACGCATAACCATGAAATGTAATATGAACTATTAAAGTGCACATATCATCTTACTACAATGCAATATATGAACTTCTAAAATACACATGTCATGATGATAAATACGACATATAAATTACTAAAACGCAGCGTCGACATATTTTATAACTATGTACTTCTAATACGGAGTATAAGTTATGTAGATACTGTGAGTGTATAATGCAGATCTTGTATTCTTAATATGCATATCACGTGACATTTATATGCACATCGTATAACCTTAATATGCATTTCACAAAATGATAAGATGCACGATATGAACTTCCAAGAGCACATAGAAGATTCTTTTTTAGAATCCTCAAAGAACCCTACTACCGGTCACTTCTCTACGCCTCTCATCTTCCGCTATGCTGCCGTCTCTCTCATTTGTTTCGACGGTCATCTCGGTGCCGTTATCCAGTCTGGACTGCGCTGTCTCCACCATGACGACGCAGTCGCCGGCTCCAAAACACATCCCATCCCATCTGTAGTCCCTCTGTGTTCACCTGTTCTATCGCATGGATCATTCTCGTCGTTCGACCAATTACTAGTCTCATTTCCTTGCTCCGTCTTCACTCATGCCCTGCATACGATGACCCTACCCAGCACCCCATTTTTTGGTTCCACCTTCAGAGACTCTCCCGGTGTCTCGCGGCCAACCTCCAAATTTCTCCTGTTTGGCTCTCCAATTGCATCCCTTGTCCAGTCCTTGTCTCTTGTCTCCACCAATATTACTGAAATTGTCACCACCAAACTTAAATTTGAGGAAAAGTATCTCATGTGACATACTTAATTTGATTTTTCTTAGTCTCCGATTAACTTCTGGGTATGATCGATGACTCCATTTAGGTACCACCCCAGCATACTGTGGATTTTAATTATAGAGAAGTCACTAACAATGAGTACTATCATTGGGTTAGACTGGATCAAAAATTCATTTTTGGTTGTTTGCCCCTCTTCCCCGTGATGTCTTAGTGGATGTTCATGATATTAATTACTCATTTGCTATTTGGGGGCGATTTCAAACTGACTTTATGCCTACTAGTATGGCTCGTCTATGGAACTTAAATGTACTTTGTCTCATATTAAAAAGAAAGATAATTAGGATATTTTTACTTGGACTGTTTTTAGTCCCAGACCAGACCATAACATACCAAACTTAAATAGATCAAACCAGACTTAAACTGATCAAACCAAACCATCAAATTTCAGTCCAAGTAAAAACATCTTTATTAGCAATAATTGAGGGACATTAAAATTTTGGTGGATGAGCTTGCTACTAAATTCTCATGCTTCCAAATCTGAATTGGTATGAGCCATTATTCTTGGGTTGGGACCTGAGTATGAATCCATGATCTCCACTATTTTCCTTTTTCCTCAAAACTTCCCCTTTCATGTTCTCCGACCTCAATTACTTGAACAAGAGCAATGCATACTTCATAATCAGGCATTTGCTACTATTGTTGCCATTGGGGGTCTGCATGGCCAGAACTGGGGAGAGTTTGCTCCACATGGCAGTGGAGGCCACGACAAGGGAGGTTGCCGAAGGGGTGATCGGTACCAGCCGCACCAGCAGCCACACGGAGACGCGGCAGCACTGCCTCATCAGGCGGGTTACAGGCAGCACACAGGGGGTGCACCAGCCCCTGGGCCGAGCACTTCTGGGCCTGCTGGTATGTCTGCTTCATCCAATTTAAATCTTAACCAGTTATCTACCATTGGTACTAACTCTGGATATAAGGCTTTCCATCAGATGAGGGTATTCTTGGTTCTATCCCACATCGGATTGTGTGTCAGGTTTGTTTTTCGTCACTTTTAATGTTTATTAGCCTCCAGATGTACTAAAAGAACAAATGCAGTAAGATTAAAAATTTGTTTGGGTTTGAAAATTCCGGATTTGGCCCTAAATTGTATAGGGTGGATATTGAGGGTATAAGTGATCACAAAATTGGTAGGGGAGCTACCGGAAGACAGTTCGGGTGGGTCGATTGGGAGTTGACCCGAAGTAGGGGGAGATCAGGCATGATAGTGGGATCAGACTGGGCAATGGTTTCGGCAGGGGTCGCGGGCAAGGCAGTGGACTCAAGCTGGGAGTATGGGGCGGTCTGGACAGAGAGGTTGGCTGGGTCAGCAGATTCGGGTGATGGGTGAAAGGAGGTAGGATAGGTAGGAACAAATGATAGAATAACATGGGTCGGGTGTACAATTGTTAAACCCACTGTTTCTTTTGATTGGGTTGTGTGTCAGCTTGATGTCAAAAATGCTTTTCTTCGGGGTCATCTTACTTAAGAGGTTTATTTGTATCACTCAGGAATTTTACTCATCCTCAATTTCCTAATCATGTATGTCATTTGCGAAAGGCCACCTATGGACTTGAGCACGCCTCGCGGGCTTGGTTTCATCATTTTAGTAGCTCCCTTCTTACTTATGACTTTATTTGTAGTACGTCTGGACATTTTCTATTCATCTTTCGTCGGGATAATTCTTTAACTTATTTATCATTATATGTCAATGATATTATTATCACTAGTAATTCCTCCTCTCTAGTTCCCCACTTTATTACTCTTATTGCTCAACATTTTGCAATGAAAGACCTTGTTGAACTTCATTATTTTTGGGTGTTCAGTCTGTTCGCATCGCTCAGGGTATGTTTCTTTCACAGCAAAAGTATGTCACTAATTTCCTTACTCGATTTCACTTATACACGGTTAAGTCTGTTCGTACTCCCTTAGTCACATGTACTACACTCTCTCTCATTAATGGTGAGCTGCTTGCGGATTTCACCGAGTATCATAGTATGGTAGATGTGTTATACTACGTAGTATTTAACTTTTACTAGCTGATAAGATCAACAATCAATGTTTAATTAGTTTTCTTCAATTGAAAAGATATAACTTTTTGTTGCTCTTCAGAAAAGCAACCAACGTTTAATTGGTGTTCTTCAATTGAAAAGATATACGAAGTAACTTTTTGTCGCAATTCAAAAAAGGGTTAAAACGTATAACATTTTGCATGTTGCTCTCCAGAAGAACTCAAAGATCACAACACAATGCCATTATGCATGAGCAGTGTGATATTGATATTCATAGGGGAATAAGACTCAAATAGAACTAATACAATGGCTGGGAAGGTAGATAGGAGTTACAAGTTTTTAACTCCTAAATAGGACTACTTTTGAAACGGAGGGACAAAAATACCCTTACATAAAAATTCCGTCTAGGCAGCCGCATACTGCTCATCCGTCTTTCCCGTTTCCCCCTCTTCCAAGCCAATAGGCAGCCACATAAGCCGCATACATTGCTGCCAAGCCAATAACAACTATGGAGCACCGGGTTTCTAATAGAGTAATCATGGTCGGTCTGCCGCTGATTACCTCTGGAGAGATCGTCGGACGCCGGTACGAGTCGTCACTGGAGTGACCGTCGATGGCATGGCCAGGACTCTGGATAGGCTCCCCCACTTTCTTTCCTCCTCTTCCAAGCTACTAGTGAGATTCTTCTATGCCCCAAACAGCCGCAGAGGTGCAGATATGCTATTCGTCATTTGTGGGCTGTTCGTCTTCTCGTCCCCTGCAGAGCCGCAGAGGAGTACTTTTTTTTGCAGGTCCATTTAATGATACGGAGTATTAAGTTTCCGCGTTAATTATTATTTTGGCGAATATTTTTATAATTGATAATAAATTAATAAATATTAATAATTTTATTTATTGTGAATTCCAAAAATGTCACAATCTGACGTCTACGAATCCGGCCTCGACAATGACATGACAATCATAATGCCATAAAAGTAACATTATAATAATGTCAATGTCAATGTCAATGTAGTTACAAGGTTAATGACAATGTCGTAACAATGTCATAAAAATGAAATGACATTGTTAAAATTAATGACAATGCTATAAAAAGGGTTAAATGATTATAAATTGATGACATTTTCAATAATTATAAAAATGACATTATCATGAAAATGTCATATTGAAAATATAAAATAACATTATCTTTTTAGTGACATTGTCACCATTAAAATATAATTATGATAATGTCATGACGATGATAGTGTCAATGTCATGTCAATGTCATGACGATTATAGTATCAATGTCGTGTGTCAATGTCATGACAATGATATTTTTTTTAAAAATGTCATTGCAACAATCACAATGTCAATATTAATATCAATAATAATGTTGTGACATTGTCATGTCATAAAAATGAACACTAACAAAATTATCATGATACTAAAAATGTAGAAATAAAAATATCACAATGTCCAACCTTGTAATTATAAACATGATCACTAACAAAATTATCAGAATACTATAATATTGTTAAAATGTAGAGAAAATGTGACAATGTTATAACAATGACAATTGCATAAAAATGTCAATGAAAAATTCATAACAATGTCAATGACAATTTCATAACAATGTCAATCATTATAAAAATAACATTGGTAAAAATAATGTCAAAGCTATAGGATATTATTTTTATGAAAAAATAATGTATTACAATGTCACTGTATCACAATGTCATTGTATGAAACTGTTATTTTCAAAACATGTGCCATTGTTGTGAAAATGTTATAATAATGACATTATAATGTCAATAACAATGTCAATCTCCATAAAAATGACATTGTTAGACATAATATCAATGTCACATTATTGTAAACATGGTAAAAACGTGGCAACATTAACATAATTTAATTTGGTCACAATGGTATCTATATCTATATCTATATCTATCTATATATTAATTAAGTGAGTTAAGTCTCTCGTCAGGTTTCCCGCTCATTGTAAAGGGTATTAAAGTAACTGCACTCACTCTACGAGTCTAAGGATCTGCTATGTCTTTCTCAGAAGCTCTTTTGAGGATTTCTGAATTCTCGCACTCTTGGGCTCCTTCGTACAATCGTACTTCATGGTGAGCATTGCGTTTTCTTCATTACAAACACGTTATTCTCTTCCACACGTATTTCTACTTCCTTTGGTTCACGATTCTCTATTCTATTTGTGAGGCAAAGTTTTTGGATTTATAAAGTTCAATTTATACTTCCATGCTCGGAGATCTCATCTGAACCGGCTTCTCCCAATTTCATCTCAAAGTTCGTCTAAAACCCTAGATTTAGACGAAACAATAAGTACGTTGGGCTTTATGCTATTGCTGCTCTAACATATCGGTACAAGCACTGCCACTTCTCCTATTCCATTTTCTTTCCATTCTTGATGAATTTATTTCTCAGATTTTACATGAGTTTTAGGTGCATATAAGGTGTTCCATGAAATGTTTATATGAGAAAAAAATATGAGTTTTGGGTCTAAGCACAATAGTATTCCTTCTACATTCCTTTCAGTAAGCATTTGATAGGTGCACCAGGATGTAGACTCTAATTAATTTATCTTCTAATGTTTATGGATTGGGGTAGCCCATGTTTTATTTATGTACGGAGTATAAGTTTATAGATAAGAAAATAATCTGGGAGTTTACTTATTTTTGTTTCTATGGACTTCAAGTTCCATGAAATAAATCTGCCATCACCAAAACACATTTTCAAAACCATGCAATTGTTCTTGCTATAAGTAAAGTGACCCAAACATGAACTGAAAAATCAATTAGTTTGGTTTGGTAACGGTTTTTGGCTGAAATAACTGAATGTCTCCTATTTTGTGATAGAAAATTTTGAAAGGAAAAGTCAACTTTGCAAATCTTTTTGTGACGGAGGGAGCACAATTTACTCTTATTTTGGATTTCTTATTGCAATTGGTCTGATTTCATAAACTTGATGTTTCATACAAAACTGAATGTCCTTTACAAGACTTTACTCAAGTTGAAAATACATTGTAATGAACTTTATGAATGTTGAAAGGTATACCACTTTCTGTGCTTCTCCCGTTTCACAGTTTTTAAGGAAATAAATTTGACTTTACTGTAGAGTACACTGTTTGTCACTGTTTGGCACTGTTTAGCACTGTTTGGCACTGTTTTGTGTAGATTTATTTGCCAAATAAGGCAAATAAGGAAGTGTAAAGATAATTGTGGTACTGATAAAAATGGAAAGTGTAAAGATCTTTCAGAACCGGAGGGAGTAATAGCAACAGTGTGACTAAATTTGCATTATGCTCTTGATTGTGGTTCATATACACGACCTATAGATGTGCAAATTTATGACTACCTTTTAAGAATTTTCCCCCCTTCAATTTTTGGATTGTAGGCGCTTATGTGCAAAATGAAAATTCTCTTTCAGGCTGTTTCTGGATCTGCAAAATATGAATGAATTATCAACTGTAACAGCTTTGGGTAGGACTTTAGGCACTTGTTTAATTGGTGTCTTTTTCTGAATAGAAAAACTTGCAATAATGTTATGTCTGCGGCAAATCATTGTCAAGTTGGGTTTGATTTAGATCGATCGGCTGTTGATGGGAGGAGGCAAGCTTCAAACTCATTCATCGTTGCAGCTGAAGTATTCTCTTTCTCGAGACAATGTGGAAATGAAGATTTATATAGGGAGTTGTACCATTGTGGATGTGTATGTCAATTATGTTGAGATGTTAAATACTATGTACGCTTGCATAGTTGCATAAGCCATTGAGCTACTCTATAACTTCGTAGGTAATTTGTTAGTTTGTTATCCCGTGCAACGCACGGGTAAAAGACTAGTTATTAAAAACTTTGACAATGTCATGACAATGACAATTTCAATGTTATAGAAATGCCAATGTAATGTCGTCAATGACAATATCATGAATGTTCAATTACTATACAAATTGGCATTGCTAAAAATAATGTAAATGATTGTCTTCTTTTGTACTCCAGCGACCTTTGGTAATCGTTGTCTCTATTACTCTTGCAACCTTCTTTGTCAGTTTTTCGAGGATCTCTGCCACCAATCCTCCGCTGTAAAAAGAAGATGCTACAATGTTAAAAAAATGACATAATGCCAAGATAAAATGGACACAATGTCAAAAAAGTGTCATAATATCTAACATTATTATAATAAGCATTGTTAAATTTCAACAATGTTAAACTCTAGTTAGCATTATCAAAATGAAAAAAATGTTACAAAGTAAAGATGTCAAATTGTCAAAAAAAATGTCAAAAAGATATCACAATGTCAAACATTTTCATTACAATCATTGTCAAAATGAACAATGTCAAGCAACGTCAAAGTATACTACTCTTATTTTGGAAATTTTTGCATAAGAAAAGACAAAAAAACTCAATTTGTAGCAGCATTATCACATTGATGAAGCCTCTCCAATCCCTCTATGCTTGCCCCTGTAAGTACTCAAAAATTGTCTTTTTGTATGTTCCTCTGGCAAATAAAATACATAAGTATAAGTCCACTTCAACACTCTCCTGCATTCAATGATTTGCTTCCAAGCCTCAAGCCGGGGGTTGTGCACCACTTGATTTTCGGATACTCTTCGATTGCTGCGAAAAAAACAAGATTATGCAACAACAAAACAGTACCAAATCACGCACAAAAAACAGAAACAAAATGATTGAGAAATACCAAATTAAATTTTTCAAAAAAAAGAGAAATACAGTATCAAAATAAAAAGTTTGCAACCTGGAATGAAAAGAGAAAGGAACACAGAATGAAAAAGGGAAATTCCTTTTGTACACTCCAAGTTTTACACGCCGGGTTACACGCCTGTCAAATTGTCTGTGTACAGACAATTTGATCGACTACACAGAAATATTTTATCCTCTTTGACCTTTTCTTCTATTTTTTCATTGAGTCCCGCTTTGGGACATATTGAGCGGGGATTTACGAAGACAACCGATTTTCACACAGACAAAAATAAAAAATGTCTATATCACATACACTTTATGAAAAATTCAGGTTTAAAATGTCTGTGATACAGACAACTCTTAATATTTTATCTGTATGGAAATCGATTTTCTTCATAAAACGCCGGTCAAATTGTTTGACCGGCGTGTAACCCAGCGTGTAACCCGGCATGTACACGAAGCGGGACTCAATGAAAAAATAGAAGAAAAGGTCAAAGAGGATAATCGAAAGAGGAGAAAACAAAGAAAAAGGCCAGAGAATAGATCTGGCAGCTTCTAACTTCCCAAAACAAGCAAGAGAAAACAAATTAGATCTGGCACGTTGCAAAAAAAACGAGGGCGAACACCAAGGAAGGAAGACGCAGCAGGAATTTCCACCTCTAACTTCCCGCCGCATCGCTATGCCGCCGTCGCCTCTGTTTTAGCAAAATTTTGATAAACTAAAACTAATTAGAATTGAAATTATATATTGATTGGGTTTCGTACAAGAACGGTAAGGAAAATGACAAGAACAACAAGAAGGGTGTCAAGTAAGCAAAATAGAAGGTATATTGATCTATAATTCGAATGAGGGGTCCTCCTGATTACATAGAGCTTGGTTCTATTTATAAGAGAGACATTTAATGCCTTTTGTCCATTGTTGATGGTTTCGACCGTTACGATGACATCAAAATCGTCATTATGTCGTCATAAATTCTGGTCAGCCATTTGAGTAACCTACGCCATAATTGCAACAATAACTCTCATAATATACATGAAACCGCTAGAATTAATCATCTAGCATTAATTCTAATAAATATGTCATTAATTGCCCCGGTCAAGCTTTCCATATTGTCAAATTCCTGCATCAACAATTGCCCCCTTTCGAGAAGTTGAGGCGTGGCATGGACATGTCGACCTGTTAAGCATCAACTTGTCAAAAATTCAAAACTACACTTCACATCTTGGTTCATTGCATCTATTGGCCCATCATTGACTTGATGTGACGTATCGATCAACTCGTCTAACGAAAAGTTGTCATCTTTCTTTCGAGTGACTTCCTATGGAATCCATCTTATTGACTAAAACAATGAAGACTGAAGGCTGGCACTTCGTCTTCTCCTCCTCCGAAATTGTGCTGACGACTAGGTGACATAAGTTCGCATCATCTTTCATGTAAATGTTGACACTTCAGCTGGAAAAGGGAACATCATTTGTTGTTGAAGAAGACGAGTTGGGTTGCGTGAACGTGGTCCATATCCTGCGAAACTATGAATAATGTTTCATTTGTATTTTTAGCAATATTGTCGACATGAGTGTTTGTGATTTATGTCAATGTCGTCTGTATTGTCTCCTTATGTTTTGGAGCTTCTGTTGTCATGCTTTTGGAGCACATGCTTCTGTTGTGTATTTCTGTAGTTTTGTGCTTTTGTCGTTTTGGCCAAAACGTGTAAGGCGCATGGGTTTGTTTTTCATACTTCAAATATGAATGGCCCATGCTAACCTTACTAGCCCTTCTTAGGTTGTAGGGGGTATGTGTGAGTGCCTTCTGTTGGCACGTTCAGAGTTTGTAGTAATCGTTGTCAAAGTGCTTATTGCGTCGATATCCTGCACGAAATCATGTCGTCAAAGTCTGGCCGTTGGCTTTTGGCCAACGGCCCTCCGATGCTTAAGTTAGTGAATATTTATATGTAAACAAGTTCTTGTAAACATTGATTGGGCCAACGGGCGGTGGTAGCAACCTTCAAGTTCTACCTGAAACTGTGAGGTGGCCTCCCCCGTGAAGGGGAGGTCAGTACTTTGAAGCATTTGAAATGTACAATGACAACTACACTGTATATAATCAATGTTTCAATTTCTAAGACCCTCAATCTAGGGTGATACTATATTATAGGCTGCAACCCTCGGTTACCCTATTTAAAACCTACTTACCTTATATATAAGGTCAAGTAGTCGGCCTGTGGGCCCATGCTTACCTTATCACGTCTTTTCACCATGGTAGAGTCACACTCACCGATATCCTTCCGTCGTGCTAGAGGCTGACTCTAGTCACTTCCTTTCGTGCTAGAGGCCGGCTTCGTCTAGTCACTCTACATTACGCTAGAAGCTTCCTCTAATCATTTCCCGTCATGCTAGAGGCTCCCTCTAGTCTCTCCGTTATGCTAGAGGCTTCCTCTAGTCATCTTACGTTATGCTAGAAGCTTGCTCTAGTCACCATTCAATATGTTAAAGGCTCCCTCTAGTCATAGTATCAAATTCCTACGCAACTTCTATGCCTAGGATCACTTCATATTGAGTAGCCTTTAAGGCCCACCCCTAGCTTAACTTAGCATTTACACATTCCTGCCTTAATGTATCTCATAAGACTACTTAAGGTATATCTTTCACAATCCAAGCCCTTAGGATTTATTCTATCATTTTTCATGCTAACATTCCAACTAGTTTTTTTTCAATAATAGTCAAGTAATCTTAGAACAACCAAGTTCTTAATTCATTGTCATATTGCTCATCTCAATTGATTTTCCAATCTAAATATGATTTAACCCCAATATCAAAAGTATTGCTTTTATCCATTCATGATTTCTTTACATGAAGTAACGTATATTTTATCACAATATTTCACAATTAATTTCATTATCATGCTTCATTTACTCATATGCAATAGTATTTTCATTTAGGCATTATTAATCATTAATAATCCATGAAAATCACATTTAATACTTTAGGTAATCTTATGAAATTAACTCACTAATTATAAGCAATTAAGTCGGTCATCCTCACCTCGAATGAGCTTTAAGAAGTTTTACCATTCTCGGGGGATGATTGAGAATGCCTTTTTGGCATTTCTCACAATAATGTGATGAATAGGTCCCACTCCATTTAATTGATATGTTCCCCAAGTCCACCCCTCTTCATTTCACATGCCCATATGCGGCTCTCTTTGCTCTTTGCAAGGCTAAAAACGTGGGTTGGCCCACACACATGTGGGAGGTCACCCCTTTATGCCCAGAAGTGTACATTCGGTCCCGAAAGTTGTATTTTTCGGACTGTTTTAATTATATTTTATTTTATCGGGTCAATTAAAACATAACACATGTTCCAAATCATTAAAGGCCTTTATAATGGATGTACACCACCCAACTTATATTTAGAAGTCTCCGAAATTCATTTCGAGGTGTTATCCGATAAATTACCAATACCAGTAATTGAGTCTCGTTTGACCAACGGGTCAACTCTATTCCTTTTCTATGGCCCAACTAAAATATTCACCACCATATACATCATATCTATATCAAGATGAATATAATATGTGATTCTGGAATTATCGGGTGGTCCTCGTGCCCGATGCGGGCCCCGCGTGCGATTCACTATTCACTCAAAATAAATTACAAAAGTTTACAACTTCGCAAATTCATAACTCATTCTTCAAGGTTTATTACATGATTTACTGAAAAGTAAAATATGTTTGAGGATGGTGTTACACATTAAGTACGAGTATGAGTATTCGTAGATAGTATCCTAATAAGCTCGTGTTGGTAGCGGGTATGTGCGCTCTTTCAGTAATAGAAGTATCAGTATGAATAAAGAGTGTAAAAGTTTGGCACTACAGACTATTCTTATGCTACAAGTCGTCAAACACTACAAAGGCTTAAACCCGAAAAGTTGGGTAAGTTGTACTATGCGACTTTTGATTGAGTAAAATAGTATCACTCGAGTTAAAAATATAATACCGGTAAGAAGGTCCCGACTAGGATGTTAGATTTTCTTCTCGAAGATATCGTGTATACTCCTTGATCAATTTATTATTTCCACTTGAAATCTAAATAGCATAATAAAGAGGTTGCGTAAAAAAAAGAAAAAAAAAAGATTCTAGGTTCGAATTTTATCGCGGAAAATTTCTTTATTTAGTCTATGTTAGTCCTAAATACGACCCTGTACAGTTTAATGAGTAATCATTTGTCAAATTCATTGGAACTTTGTGTTACTTATGTTTGGCTTCCTTATTTTTGGAAGGCTATGTAAACCGTACCACTATGAATGAACAATACTTCCTAAGTTATATTGTTAGAAGATTAACTTCGAAGAAACAGTATTGTGGAATATCAATGAAGAAATAACTATTGGTAATGAACAACCTAAAGGGAGGTTATGGTTAAACTATTATTTTTGACTCTTATAGACTACAGGTATGAATATAACACACTTTGATTAGTGAAGGGTTGAAGGGTTAATAAATAAAAATGTCCATAACACTCTCGTTTTCTACTCATCCTAACCCTACAGCTAATTGTGGAAGCAAAGAGAGTCTTTGAATCATTATATAAAAGATTGAAAGAATTAATTTTTTTATATAATCAGAGACCTAATGATAGTTCACCTCCTCGTCTTGACTTTCTGTTCTTAGGTTTTTTTGTGTCAAACAATTATGGATATGACAATGTCAAATTTTGTTAAACATACCATTTATGATGTCCTGTGTTTACGAAACATGAGAAATTTGAAACTGAACAAACGATTCCTTTTAAGGTTGACATATTAATGTTAAGCCATATACTGATTTTACAGAGGAAGTCTAAGAAGATTTAGTGACTAAACTTATAATATAACTTATTCACAAAAGACTTATTCACAAGAAGATTATGTGTAATAGTTCATTTATTTTAGACTTTAAAGAGAAATTCTTTTGGTGTAATAGGGGAGTCAAATTACTATGGATTATTAAAATAAATGAAGACTTCTTCTTATGCTTTAGAAAAAGATTTCACGTGAAAGACACCTTGACAACAAATAGCACAAGTATAACATCCCAAATGAATGATTTTTCTTGAGATTATAAATGATGCACTAGACCTGAGTATTTTATCACGCATAAAAGAAGAAGATGGTTTAAGGATTCAACAGTAAATATATAATACTCCCTCCGTCTCAATTTGATAGTCTCATTTCTTTTGGGCACAAGTTTTAATAAAGTGGTTGAAAAGGTAAAAGTTGTGGTTGAGATTTGAAGATAATAAAGTGAAATGATATGAACCACATGTTTCTTTCCAAAAAGGGAAACAAGACCATCATTTTGGGACATCCCAAAAAGGAAATACAGGACCATCATTTTGGGACGGAGGGAGTACTATGTTAGTGTCATTAAGAATATTTTAAAGAGTTTTATGCCTACATATGAGTCTCATAAGTCATAACACTGCTACCATGAACAAATTGGGAGATAGCTAGTAAGCTAGTAAATAAGCTAGTAAGTTATACATAAAGGGATTATAAACATAAATAAAGCAATCTATTGGACGCAAGCGAATGGTGAACTAGAAAACTCCATCCTCTCCCACAACTTAATCATATTGTAAAGATCAATTCGCTAAAATAGGAAGAAGGTGAAGCACTATGTTTTAGATATTCTAAAATTTATGAAATCACGATGAGGTGATGAACCTTACGGAGATTTCTATCCTTCACATTTAAAAGACCAATTCGAACTAACCACACCCTGGTGGAACGTTGTTCTAAGTCTAAATATCATTTCTTATGGTGTGTGGCATATGTTTTAAAACAAGTTGGGATTTAGTATGATCTTCTGCTCTGATATTAATAAGTAATTAGAGCAAGTCAGTAAACCAATCCGTAATAAATGCTATGTTCGGTGTTTAGGATTTTGTGTTTTAGTATAAGCACAAAACATAAGAAGAGTACTTAATAGGAGAAACTTATGTCAAATCTTTGTATATGTCACAAGTAGTTGTATGTCTCCCCAATAAGAGAAAATTGATCAATGTGGTAATAAAAAAGTTAGTACACACTCATAGAATTTAAAGACACATGCTCTAGAAAATACAGGGGTAACCTAGAAAAAGATGTAAGGCTATTATAGTGAACAACTATGTGAGAAGTCAGAAAAGAAAAAAATGTTGAGACGTCGTTATCCCGAGTTATTTCAAGTTTCGAGGACGAAGCTTTTATTAGGTGGGAGCCTGGGAGGGATTGTAACGCCCGCACTATTTATCGACATCTTATGTGCTAATTAATTATATATGATCATGTTTTGATTTATGGTTGAGTGCTATATATGTGAAGTGTAGGGATAACATGTGATTATGAACCTTGTAATAATTGTATTTGAACTTATATGCTTGTATTGTGTTTGAACGTGACAGGTGACGATATCCAATGAGCAACGAAGTTACACTGTAATAATCATTGGTATTTTGAATGTAATGGTTATCAAGTTAGTTGTCATGTTAGATAGTATTCAGGTGTTTAAAATGTAGTTTAATGTCATCAGGGGTGAAGGGTGTGATCGGCCAACAATCAGGGTCGGTTTAGGACGAAAAGGAGCGTTTTCGACACCGGGGGAACCCCGGACCGGCACCGGTTGGACCCGGACCGGCGCCGGTCCATAACAGAACGTATGGCGGTGGAAAGGCAGAGCAACCGGTGCCGGTTGGGCCCTGGTCGGGGCAGTTTTGGCAGGTCGGTCAAAATACCATTTTTAAGCGTAGAAACCCCCCTTCAGCCCCAAATTCGATCCAAGCTCGCCCTTCTCTCTACAAAACAATCCCAAAACCTTCTCCAAGTGATTCAAGCTCAAATTAAATCTATTCTTCATCAAGGATCATCATTTGGTAAGGTTTTACACTTAACATGAAGTATTTTTCACTATATTTGTATCTATAGTTCTTGGTTGTGAATTTTGCTAGGGTTGATTGATTTTAGGTTGATTCTAGGAAATCTAATGGATTTTCTTAATAATAAGGTTGTTATGGAGTTGTTTTCATCTTTGATTAAAAACCCTTGTGAAATTTGAGTATCCGATTACACCGAAATTATACCTGATTAGAGATAAGAATTTGGGAGTTTTGCTTACTCTTTGAGGTTGATTTTAAGTAGACATATAGAGTTCTTGATATTATACTAATTACTTAGTTGTTATAATCTCTTGGTTTGTGAGTTCCAATCGGTGCTAGGTTATCTAGCTACCCCAAAGCCATGCTCGAGTTGTTGTAGGAATTTGGGAGTTTTCTCACTTGTAGGGGCTTATTTATGAACTTTCCCTCATCTTTAAGTCTAGGTATTTTCAAAAAGACAAGAATTTAAGTTTGACTAAATGTGAAATTATGTTGATCAAGTGTAAATCATATATATATATATATATATATATATATATATATATATATATATATATATATATATATATATATAGTTGTTCATCGAAGAACCGTTGCTCATGGATGCTGGACATGCACACACAAGAGTAAATACTCCGCACGAACGAGGTAAGTCACCACCGTCTATACATGATAGTTCTAAATAAAATATGGAAGTCTAGTTAATGATGAATTGATATACTTGCTTGAATACTTGAAATTGTATGGCATCAGATTATGTGAACTCCAAGTTGTATGTGTTTATAGACGGATGGTCTTAATTGTGGAGCCATTTATTTAAGTGATGTAAAGTGTTCAGAATATATGTTTAAGGTTGTGCTCATGTGGAATGGAAATGAAAAGAAAGTTATGATGGTAATGAAAACTGTTGAATGATTAAATGTAAGATATTCATGTTCTATGTTTGATTTTGGTTTGGGTTCATATAGAACCAACGATGAAATGAAGATATGAGGATAATGATATACAAGGAATGATAAGTAATGTTTTAAGGTAGCCGTGCCCCCATATAACTACCTGAACTGAGCGTAGCGGGATAGCCTTTCGCGGGGAGTCCCGGGGTTACTTCTGATGGGCTGCGGGCTAGCTACCCGAGGTCATCGACGAGGGGCCAGGACACAAGCTACGGGCCCATAAAGTCAAGGAACAAGATGAGAAGAAACAATGATGAACAAGGAAACCTCTTGGGGTTTGATATGTGAACGCTTATGGGTGTTATGGCACATTTCATGTGTGATTATAATATGTGTGTGGTGTATTAAGCATGGCTATCTATTTATGATTATTTGAGATTCCGTAGATGTTTTTAGTGGATGAAATGGTGACTTACTAAGCATTATTGCTTACGAGAATTCTATTCTCTTATGTTCTCATGTATAGGTAATAAACGAAGTATGGAAGTCTGAGAGAATGAATGGAGTCGGTGACAAGGTTTTGGATGGGTTAACGGAGAAGATCTGGCTATGTACTATGTTTTGCTTTTAGTACTTTGGTATTTCTACGGATTGTTAAATGCTTTTGAAATCCTGATCAGGTGTAATAGTTTTAAAGACGTTTTTTATTTTGGATACCTTTTATTATGGTTATAAGGTTGGATTATGAGTATAAGATATAAAGTTTCATGACGAGACTTTGTATCTTTATTTCCACTTTGTATATCGAGTCTTGTTATGTTTGAGTATCGTAATGGCCGTGTTGGAGACGGTCGTTACATGTACGGTAGAAGGTGGATTGACAAAAATAACCAGTATGGTAGGAGTAAATTATTGTAAAAGTGCAAATCTAAGACTTCAATGTTTCGTAAATCGTAATGTTCCGAAGGACTTAAAAGAATGGAGTTGACATCACAACCCTTAATGAAAAAAGTCAATTTCATTATTATTAGTCAATATTATTATAAAACATACGGAGTAATAATAAAACGAAATTCAACAAAAGTGCATTGCGTGGATGACATCAAGCATTCAAACGTCACCGGATCTGGTGAGTCACGACTGCCATCTCTAGTTGTGCCACCTCCACCGCCACCACCGGCGTTGGCGCCGCCACCATCGGTGTTGGCGCCACCACCACCGTCGGCGTTGGCTCTGCCGCCGCCTGCACCGGCGTCAACGTTGTCCCCACCTTAGGCTCCACCAGCTACTCCATCTTTCACCTTATCTAGCTTTTTTGCCAGCCGCTGCCACCACACCGTGCCTCATCTACGTGAACAGTGTGACCTCTAGCGCCGCCACTACATCCACTGTTCCAACCACTGTATATCTCATATCTGATTTCGATATGATATGACTCCCACTCAAGTGTCATCTTACAGTTGGACTGTCATCTTAATGACATTATTGTCATCCTGATACAAGCAAGATGACATTTTCATATTAAAAAATATGGCATTAATGTCTTTTCGAATGAGTACTAATGTCATCTTCATAACAGTAATGCCATAAAAATGGCATTCTCAAAGTGAAATTTTCAAATCCAAAGGAGTAACATTGTAAAAGTAATCCCATAAAAATGACACAATTCTGAAATAAATTTGCAATTGATGATATTTAATGCAGAAACTAATAATATTTATTTCATTTTCAAATTTAAAAAATCTCAAATAAATATAAAGAGCTTAAAGTTATGGAAATAATAAAAACAGAGATGGTGTGAGAAGAAGAGGAGGAGGAGGAAGATCCAACCAGCCTGGATGTTGTTCACTTGTGGTTGGATGTTGTTCACTTGTGGTTGTTCGCCGCTCATTTAGGGGAGTCCGACCAGCATCTGGAATTGCTCCACATCTGGAATTGCTTGGCTCCGATCTTCATCCTTGTGCATCTGGAACTGCTAAATGATTTGATGACTTTTAAATAATTAAATGATTTATTTAATTTACTCCCCTCTTTCATTAAGATATGATGCAGCACCCATTAAAAAAAAGATATCTTTATGTATATAAAGAGATATGGTGGAGATCCAAATAGAAATCTATTTGAAGCCAAAAGAAGTGAAAATTTGTTGTCACAGTTAATTAAACATTATTTAATATGTCAATAGTTAATAACAATCAATGATTAAGTACAAACCTAATTAATGATTGTAAGTTACAAATATAATTTAGAAAAGTGAGCATAAAGACATTACATAAACATAAAATTATTAGAAAAATGTTAGAAGCACTTATATACATAATACTCACAAACGTAGTAATTAGTTAAGAGACGCATGCATTTCTCATGCATTATACAATTGAGATTTGCGCAGATCATAGAAGGAAAAACAATTTACCCACAAACGTGACAAACTTAATACTTTAAATGGAAATCACCAATTTTTTGAGTCAGTTGCATAAATAAAGTTAGCAAAGTTTAATGAGATGAGAGAAGAATTTTAAAAATGCCTTAATTTTTAAGGTAAAAAATTTCGTGTAAATTTTTTTCTAAAAATATTCTTTGTAACGGCTCAGTCCGATCCAGTGTCCTGGCTCCGCCCCTACGTGCAACGTGAGCCAATAAAAGCAACAATCAGATCAGATCCATGAACTTGTGTTGGTATTGTATTATCTACATGACCCTGGCACGAAGCCAGGAAGACAATGATTTACATAAGCTACCCAAGAGTTTTTTATTTTCTTATTTTCCTTTGCCTTACTGGTCTCTCATGCAGGATTATCATCATCATTATTATTATTATTCCGCAATGTTCCAAGCAACCGCAAGAGCTTATCAGCCTCAATAGTCCCTGAGAACTGCATACAAAATGATCGGACTTCATTCAAGAGTTCTCTACCTGCAAAAGTAATCAAACATCACGGCATTAATTTACTTTAAAGCCCAAAACCGCATTTCAGAAACCATGACTGCAATATCTCTACTCTTTAACCACACATATATTATCTGAGTTGGTACAATATTCCTATATCTAATACAGTATGTCAGTATATGAGTATGAAAATTCTTTAATAGAAGAAAAATAAGAAACCTCAAATGAGTATTCTTTTTAACAAAGAAGGAAAATATTTGTGACTATTTCAACCAGAGGGTAAAAGAAGAAGGAATATAAACAAGTGAGTTCAATCATGTGTAAGACTGGCTATGAGCACAGTACTTACCAACAATAGAATTGTCCTTCTCGATCAAGTTCTGAATGAAGACACAGACAAGCCTTGCCCGTCTCTTCTGACTGGACTCGTCATCCTGAACAATTGAAATATAGCAAAAGAAAAAGATCCATACTTAAAATGCAACACAAATGAAACACTTGGTAGTCCATCAGGCTAAGGCAATACAAACATGCTAGCAACAAGTCCTCACACCAATTATGCATACATCGTAACTAATGAGAAGATGAGATGAGAGGAGCAGCAGGCGACCTTGATGTTCTTACACGATGAGATGCTCTTAGTGATGCACGAACGTATGAATTCAGTCGGCAGTTTGACATTGTCATCTTGTGTGAGGTTGTAAACTACTTTCATCGAGTGTGGACTCATTTCGTTGTCAACAAGAGCAGTAAAGTAGCTGCAACAAACATATGGAATTCCAAGCACACACAAATATATATTGTATTACATAATGATAGTACTTGAATGATTGCGTAAGACATTAAATGAATCCCATTATGATTTTTTTGGCTACAGGTTTATCCAAAATCATTCATTTAACTAATCAATGAAAAGGAAAAGGGCATACTTGGCGATCACAGGGGAATTCACCAACTTTACAAGAGCTTCAACTGCAATTGAAGGATTTTTCTCTACAAGCTCCTGAAATGCAGGGTCGTTATCTTTGGAATCTCATTAACTTTAGACATTATGGTGCATTAAAAACGGAAATTTTGTGACAATTTACAATCTTTTTGAACAGAAAAAGGGAAAACGAAAGTGACAGAAAGTTTTCAAGTGTTTCTTTCTCAAGAGTGGGAACAGACCCTGTGCAGCAGTATTTTCTAATTTTCTTTCTTTAAAATTTCGTCATATCATTTTCTTTTCCTGAACGGAAAACACAGGCGAACATCACATTTTTAACTATTCACCATGCAACAAGCTCCTCTTACACTTCTCTCCTCAGACCATTTGCAAAACTAAAATTACCAAAACTTCAAAAACCAGATAACTTAAAATGGAGAACAAAAAGGGTTAATAAACACTCCGCCATGTTTATACATTAAAATTTGTTACTTACCACCAATGTTATTGGTGTCAGCCCACAATGATAGACAAGCATTGGGATAGTCTCCAAGTCCATCAGAATTTGCTGTGTTAAGTTCAGACAACATATCACTGGAGGGGGGAGTAAAATAGGCTTACACTCAATGAACTCATTTTATTAATGTATTTCTATTACAAGAGAATAAGATATCTAAATAATGCTTTACAAAATTTAGGAGATACGCCACATATGACATGTCATTTTCCAAGTTAAAGCCAAAACATAAGAAAGAAAAAAAAAATTACGCATTTTTCCCTTTAAGGCTTTAAGCAGCATTTTTCAGGAGCCAGACACACTCTTAACAAAATCATGTGAATGCAGAAAATGAAGCCTTGTTGTAAATGAGAAAAATAGAAAGCAACCTAAAAGTGTAACAGGACATAAGAATATCAATGAATATGAGATGGAAAATGAGCTTTCAACCTTTTCCTCAGAAGGATTAAGCGGGCTCTTAAAAGCTTTTGTAAGTAACTCCAAACCACACATTCCATGATCCCAAAGAAGATGATGATCTTTATCGTCAAGATTTAACCACACTAGCTACCAAACCAAACATAAAGATGTCATTATCCATTCAAAAGTCCAAAAGTCCATTTTACCACCACATGGTCGTACATTTATATCACTATTTCATTTAAGGGAAAATCCTTTTGTACACACACACACCCTATTTTTTGTGGACTGGCAATTATTTCATAAAAAAAATATCTTAAACTTTTTAGGAGTTGTCTGTGTGGTGTCTAAAAAAAACGGCGTGTACACACCCCCAGCGTGTACATGAAGAATGGATCTTCATTTAAAGGAATCCAGCATACTCAGTGGGCGCTTACATCGCTATCAAGTAATGGAAGCCTAGGAGGGAAAGGCCTTATCCATTGAGGCTTTAACCATTTTAGAGACATATTTGATATTAATCCAATTATTGCTTCGTCAACATCCCCGCATCCAATTTTAGGTTCCGAATCAAACCTGAAATTGATTAATGATAGTTAGATGAAAACAATGTCAAAATGATGACGACATAGGTATTTACAAAGTCATACCTCCAGATTTCCCAAACTCATTACCTGTAATTTGCTCCAGAGTTTTGCTTTAAAGGGTAAAAAACTAAATTTTTGAAATGAAAAATCATTAAACATAAAAAAAGAGTCATACTTTGCTGAATTGCTATCACAGCCAAGAGGCACATCAGGGTCTGGAATTGCGTTTCTCACATGCTTTGTATTGAACAGGGATACAGTTTCTTTTGCGTTTCGCACACAGGAGTTTTTTTTTGACCGTTCTGGTGAATCATTAACCTTAAGCTTTTTTTGCAAACCTTCAATTGTTGGAAAATCCTGCCAAGTTCAATGATGGGATAGATTAGGCACGTGATAGTGTTTGATGGTTGATAACATCATAGGTAATGGATAATTGAATCCAGTGATATAAATCTACTTCTTATAGAAAGAAAAGCATGAATTTAGCATTGTTATTACTCACATATTTTGACGGATCACAACTTTTCATAAATTCTTGAAAAGACTTCTTTAAAACCTGCAGGCATGAGAATGGCAATTTGAAACCTGCAGGCAGGTATGAAGGCTGCAACAAGAATGAATAATACGTTTGACTTACATATGTTGTTAAAGATGATGTAGCAGCTTGCAGGTATGATTTCTGCAAAAAGAACTAATATGATTACTTTCTCGAAATGTGACCAGATCATTTACAATATAATAGAATCATCACAAGTTCACCAAATATCACCCATGGAAACTTTCTTCTTTTTCTAGAAACAGAAGTAATCATTAATGTTGAGTCAATAAATAATGAAAAATAAAAGGAAAGGCGCAACCTCCTTTATAGTTGCGCATTCCAGCAAATGAAGAATAAAAGCCCTTTCACATTTATCAGCCTTCTGATCACACGCGGCCTGCAAATGCAAATGAAACACATTGTAAAGATGAGTTAATGTAAAACACTGCAATGCATAGGTGAGATGCGTTAGATGAAGGGTTGTTCTATTTCGTTATAATTTAATATCAACTGAAATTATGGATAACAACTCAAAATAGAGATATTAACTTGAAAAGCTAAACATCAACTGAAAGTTTGGATAATAAAGTTTGAGAGTAGAAGAGCCTCAAACATCTGGATAACTACAAACCATGTTTTCCGCTGCACATCAAGTGCTCTTTCATCACGCAAAGCTAAGCGTGTATCTAATTCTGGCGATGAAGCTTTGATTGTCTTTTCTAGAAATGACTTTGAAAGGGGATACAGTACAATATGGAACCAAGCAATCACAAAAAGTTTTTTTTTTTACCCCAGGGGGCATTGGGGGAGGGGGGTTTGGGGGGCCTGGGGTAAATTGGGATCAATCTCACTCCATTGAGAATTGAACCCGGGACCTCCCATAAGGGAGAGATAGTCGGCGACCAGCTGAGCTGGACCGCTTCCTCCCAAGCAATCACAAAAAGTATTTAATCTTTTTGAATATAAAACAATTTCAGTCGTTAAGGTTGAGCATGCTAGAAAAATTCCGTCCCTTCATGGCATAACAATCTTTCTGTGAGTTCTACTTTACTCCCAAGATAGAATATTTAAACAAAGGTCCCTCCATCCTGAAATGATATTCTAGTTTTGACTTATCAATGTTACAAAAATGTTTGTCGAAAATGAAAATGTGTGGTCAAGATTTGGGTGAAATGATTGAAATAATAACAACCACACATCTCTTTCCTTAAAAAGGGAATTGGAAGTTATTTTGGATGCTAAGACGGACCAAAGAGAAAACCAAAAGATATATTCAGGATGGGAGTATATATTCTGGATATGAATATTTCATGGTGTGTGATTAAGCTGTATCCAATGCTCAGTTACTTTTTAAGGCCTTAGATAATCCATCACTTAATTGAATTTCTGATTACCAAGTAGTAAGTACTTGTGAGCTAAATCTTACTTTCTAGTATTTGTGATTAATGGAATTACTTCATTGCCTTTCTAAACCCTTGCCCGACTCATCAGATGAAGGGTTGTTCTACTACGTTGTAATTTATTTAAGTTATTGAAGAATTATAGCTTGTCTGTTTCATGATTACAATAGCTTACTTTTAGATACTTATGGTGCTTGTTTCACTGTGCTGTGAATTTCACAGTAGTTCAGTATCGGTATAACCAACCGGAAATGACCCATTTGGCTAACCATATTGTTGCAAGCATTCAGTTATCCAAATTGATCGTGACAAACTGGTTATCACCCACCACTAATGAATGTTTGTCAACTCTTCCATATACAAATATACAAAAAATGAAATATTTAATCAGGTAATCCAATGACCCAGTGATTTAAGGATCTCAATTCTACGGTTCTACCTATTATATGTAAACAGAACAAAGCCCCTATAATGCAGGAGAATATCCCAAAAAATGGAAACACATTTGAACAAAAAATAATGTAAGGAAGCTTTGTATGCATTTCCACACAAACATAGTGCATTTGTTAATTCAGAGTGAGCATATTGAAATAATGAAACAAAATAGCAGACAGGATGCAATTCGAAATCAAATGTCATTAACTGTTTGGCAGCACAATTGCACTATGATAGAAAACTTACATTGATAAGAAACGGCAGGAAGGGATTTGAAGATAACTTTGGGGAAGAAAATGCTTGATGAATAATTGCAAAGGCAACCAACCGCTTGGAGGGATTAAGTACTTTGCCCTGCAAATATAGACAATAACTTATCGTAAAAAAACTTATGCTGTTTGGTGATCGATGCATTTAGTCAGATGTTTAAAGGTTTAAAGGTGATCGATGCATTTAATGATTCCAAGCTTGAAAACAGCAAAGTCATGGTCAGTGCCTGTAGTCATGATATTTGGTTTCACTTAACATTTGCAGACATGAAATAAAGCAATTTTTCTTGCACGTTGAAAAATACGTTGGTGATTGTCAAAATGGTGAAATAAAGCAATTTTTCACCAGGTGTACAAAAAAAACATTAATGCATTTTTGCTCGCACATTGTCAAAATGGTGACTTTGAAAAGATAATGCCACCTCAACTTTATTCAAGAACAGAAAAGAACGAAAAAGGAAACAAAACAGAAACAGCATAAACAACGAGACCCCTCCCCCCTCAATCAAGAATCAACATTAGGAATATTTTTTTTGAATTGACAGATACCAATTTCAGAACAGCCCCTTCATGTCGATTCAAGTACTGCATTAGATTACTAGAAAGCCAGTATAGTTTGAATGAAATGTTCATTTCACAATTTACTCCATGATGACTGACGAGTTGGGGAAGACAGGCACATAGACAAACTTTTCAATACCACAATCGAAGAAACCCCACAAGCACGTCTACATATGTACAATATAGAGACACGAGACACTGATTGAGAAATGAGAGGGATAATAAAAAAGGCTGGATTTATACCTCAAGGATTGAAGCGAGAGTATAACATACTTCGTTATAACGAATGGGTTTGAATTCTGATCTGAACTCTTCTTCGACAATCGATTCAAACGACTTGCCTTCGTCCTCTCCTAGTTTGAGCAGCTTTAGCAGGGCAACCGAATCTTCTTTCCTGGCCATCTCCGGTCCGTTGGGGTCTTAATTTCTCTTCAAATTATCGGAAGCGAAGGCAACGCAGAAGGCGTAAGGGGGTGATGCAGTCTGATAGCAGAGGTTGCAAAGAAGGGCGGCAAATGCCGAATAAATCATTCATGAAGGGGAGGGGCACTCCCGCGCTTGCGAGCATACCATACTCCATAGACCCGTACTGTGATACAACAATTTCCAACGGTTTTAACTGACATTTCTTGGATGTACAATCATTTTAGGTATCCTTAGTCCGTACTACATGCTATCTTCAAATATTCCCTTAATTAAAGTCCCTCATCGAAGTTTATAATATTTTGACTTTTTGAGTAAAATAAAATTTGTTAAATTTTTATCGCTAATCACTCAAAATTATTGATATTTGTCCTGAAAAATTATTTAGTGTGCTTTATTGTTTTATGTATTATTCAAATGTAAATTTATTGTAAATTTTATAGATATATATTTATAGATAATTACGATCAAATGTCCGCCTAGAAGACAACAAAAATCAAACTAACACTTTAATTTAGAAACATAGGGAGTATGAAATAATATAAATACGGAGTATAAGACTAAAATGGAATTTTTAAATATAGACAAGAAGTATATTTATATATATGACAAATAAAATTTATGAAAGTGCCGAACTAAAATACGACTTTGTATATTTTATTGATTATAGCGATAATTTTAGTCATAAATATTGCGTATTATGTTTAATTTTATATTACTGATCATAACACCATGCTAGTAGTAATTTTGATCACATTATAATTCAAACGGAGTACGGAGTATGTCTTATTTCAGTAATATTTAAGAAAAAAACTCGTGTTGATTTTTCATCATTTTTCCATTGGTCGATTAACATGTTGTTCATCGTTTTCACCAAGTCAAAAAGGGGAAATATTATATATCAATTGATTGTATTATTATGTGTGGCTATTGGCTATAACAAGTTTATAATCATCTAAATGTTTTTATTTTTCCTCTTCCAAAAAAATCAATTAATAGTTACTTTGATGTACATTTGGTCTTTCTAGCTAATACTTCGTATATCCTCTGTTGGATTAGCTCGATTTACTTTATTTTCCATCTGCTCGTGTATATTACTACCTCCGTCCCTTAAAACTATCCTCGCGGAGAATAATAAAGTAAAAACTGTGTGATTGAAGTTTGTGCAGGGGAGAGAGAAATAACAGAAACCACAAAATAATTGATTAAAAGGAAAAGTTGCAAAGTTTTTTGGGACGTCCCAAAAAGAAAAGATGACAAAGTTTTAAGAGACGGATGGAGTATGTTCCTATTTCGAATATAGTAATGTTTAATTTGATTCAAATTTGATCCTATTCAACACTATGAAATTATAGGGATATAATTTAGAGCATGAACCTATTTATCCAGCTTATCAAGTGCACATCTCAAACATTGAACATCTATTGAATCGAATTCGATCCTCATTTGTAACGCTTGTTGATTTTCAAATCCATATTTGAACACCACCATTATCAAATTGAGCAAAACTCGAGCTCTGAATGCACATGGTCAAATCCACTTGGTAATAGTCTTACTATATGCCTCTACTGTTTAAAGAGAACAAGGGTATCTTTGGCGCGAGTACCTGAAAAAATACTTTTGTGAGTTTTTAATAACCGTTAGGTTTAAGTGATTGAAGAGATCTTAAACAGAAAAGGTGGTAGTTGTTTAGTAAAAAATCGACTGTTTGATTTAGTTCTGTTTGGTATACAAGCTATGAGGACAAATTAATACTAAAAGTCACGGTATTTTCTCAGATGCTACTCCCCGTAGCATCTCAAAAAAGATCTTTTATTTTTTTAAAAGCTCTTAAAATTTTGCATGCCAAACATACAACTAAAAGATTTTAGAGACTTTTTAAACAGTACGAAAGCTAGAAGACAGAGACTTATGTCTGCCAAATAGACACTAAAAATGTGTTTAATTGAACTAATTTCAGTTACAGGACAAACCAAAATGATTTTATGTGGTTGATATTGAATTCATAAAGTAAAACTAAAGTCAGAATGATTTAATTTAAAACCACACAAACTTTATGAAAATTGGTATGAGACATTCTTAATTAGACTATGCGACAATCTTAGCAGGACGGATGAAGTATTAAACAATGAAAGAACCACAAATTATATAGTGAATGTTTCTGTTTCAATAATTTATTACTCCCTCCGTTTCACCATCTTTGACAGACTTTCCCTTTTTGGTTGTTTCACAATCAATGACACACTTCCTTATTTCCTTATTTGGTAAACAAATATTTACCAAAACAGTGTCAAACAGTGCCAAACAGTGTTCAAACAGTGCCAAATAGTGTTCAAACAGTGTTCAAACAGTGTTCAAACAGTGCCAAACAGTGTTCAAACAGTGCCAAACAGTGTACTCTACAGTAAAATTTACCCCCTCAGTAACATTTTTTCCTTAATTTTTGACAAGTCAAACTGTGTCAAAGATTGTGAAACGGAGTGAGTATTTAAACTATCGTACTCCTAATATTTTAAGCCTTGGTTGATATAAGATACACTGAATCTATATTTAAGTTCATAAAATTTCTAAATATAAGGTACACCGTCTATGTAGCTTAATTGATTAAAAACTAATTACATACATATATAAGTAAAATAAATGTTGTTACAAATGTGACTTTTTGAATGGAGTGACTATTGAAATATAGTAAACATAAAATTTTACATTTAAATAATACTACATCCGTCCCATAAAATAAGTTCCATTTCAATTTGGATCGAAGTTTAAGAAAGTGAGAATAAAGTGGAAATGTATGATTGTGGTTGAGTAAGAAAAAAGTAAATGAATGTTAGTCACACAAAACATTCCAAAAAGGGAAATGATGAGAACAATTTTTTGGAACGATCCAAAAAAGAAAGTGAGAATTATCTTATGGGACGGAGGGAGTTGTAAAACAATAACTTATTAAATATTAGTCACTTTTGCAATTAATTCTTTTTAAATAAATTTCATTCCCATAATATTTTTGAAAAACCTCATTAATTAATGCTAAAGCTTCATGAGCCCAAACTATGCACAGGCAAGTAGACAAAAGGGCAAAAGTAAAAAAGAGTTGTCCAGTCCATATTGGAGCAGTGTGTTTCCCGCCAACGAGGAAGAGTGAAGTCAAAGTCCCACCAATAGGCCACCATACCAGGGTTTTGCAAGTCTGGAAGGGCAGCTATCGTGCTCCCAGAAAATGGCTTCATCTCCATGCGCCGACAATCCTCCGCCGGAATCTTCCTCCGCCGACACATCAGAAAACAACCTCCAGGTAGCCCAATTTTTAATATAAATTGTCAGTGAATCAGTGTCCTTCCATTATTATTTATGCAATACTAAGAACTGGAACCTGATTTTGGTTATAAATAACGTCGATATATTTCTGTCATGCTAAATGAACAAAGCCATTCTATGTTCTCCACAAAGCCTCTCAGCCTCTATGCTCCACTACCAAATCAATTCGGGGGAAGAGGAAGACCAAATCCACAGCTAATGAATCTCAAGAGAACAAAGACGATATCCACCGAAAGATGGATGCTTTTCGCTCTGTATGGTTCAGAATTGAACACTCCATCAAGGTTTTTCGATCTCCTTAGTATTTGCATCCATGGTGTTCTTTCAGAGTGAATACTATTGGTGATTACTGATAAGTGTCTTCTTTTTAATTGAATTGAAATGAAGGATGTCTTGAGGAGTATAAATGCGGATGCTTTTGATGAGATAGGGAAATGGGTCAGTGAGTCTTTCGATGCAATGCGAGAGTGCACGGTGCCTGAGATCACCACAAAAGCCAGTCTTTCTTACCCAGTTCTATATACATATAGTGGGGCTATATCTCAAAGAAGATTATTCACTGCCCTGGTTTTCACCAGTTAGTCCCACACTTTCAAAAGATTGCACCACCTTCTACTTTATCACTGCTCCTATGTTTACTTTTCTGTTTGTGAATCCTTATTTACAGAAAATATGGAATCAATTTGCAGAAAATATGGAAATTGTCGATGATATATTGACTTTTCAAGAACTCCGTTTACAAATGATATCTAATGGATGCCATGTGGCTACCATCTCATCATTGGACTTCTGCCTTAAAAATGGCATTGGAGGGTGTTTAAGAAGTTTATTGCGACAGTTTCTTTCGTTAGACATTGATGTAAGCTGCAAACTTAGACTTCTGAGATAAAACTGGGTCTTTATATGATGTGTGAATAGCCATAATGTTTGTATCATTCTTGTTCTAAGGCTGCAGACATTTCCCTCCTGGCATTATGGTACAGCAAGGATGGAAATAGTGAGAAGCCATTAGTTGTCATTATTGAGGATCTGGAGAGGTGCTGTGGTACTGTCTTGTCAGAGTTCATAATTATGTTGAGGTATTATATCTACATTAGTTCATGGCAACCTTTACCAGAAAAATATTTTAAAAGTTCTGATCAAATTACCAATAATTAGTCAAGTATTTTTTTATATACAGATATCATGCCTTCATTTTTTTTTGAGTGGGCTTTTAGTTTTTGCAACATAGGACCTACCAGATATGTTATCGACACAAATTCATCACCAGAATACATACAGGTTGATTGAAAAATTGAACTCTTTTTGTCAGTTCTATGTGTTTAGGCATTAAGCTATCATCTTTTGAGCAATATGTTGTTCATGGGAAATAGTAGACAGAGTTGCTCTGATTGATTAAATAATACTGGTCTACTAAACACCTATTCATAGTTTATTTAATGATACACACAGTTTACTTAGCATCTGTTCATAAGCTACTAACCATGTTGCACAGAAACGTGGGAAACACGGGAGCGTGAAATGAGAAACATCATCTTTTAATGGAAAAACAACTTTTTGGAGAGTTCCCAAAGTTTCTATAGAGTTTCCGAAACGAAAATGTACTCTTTCTTGAGAGTTTCCTTGCTTCATAGGCTGCTAATATACATTATCATAAATAACTTTGTATATTACTACCTCCGTCCCACTAACATTGAGACATGAGGAGGTAGTGCGGTTAGTAAGAAAAGTGAATTTATGTGGTTGATAAAGTAAGAATAAAGAAAGAATGATTTAGAGGCACACAAACTTTACCAAATTTGGTATGAGACAATCTTAATGGGACGGACCGAAAAAGAAAGATGGGACAGTTTTAGAGAGATACAGGGTGTATTAAATAAACTAGTTTTCTATAATGTCATGCCAATTTTACCGAAATCTCTTTATCCTTCTATCTACCCACAGTGAATGGGCAATTAAGATCCCGATCATCTTAATAATGGGTGTTGCAACAAATATTGATGCCCCTAGAAACATACTTTCTTCACATGCACTTGAACGTTTATCTGCATGTGCATTTGTGTTGAAATCTCCACCCGAGAGGTTGGATTCAGTAATTGAAGCGGTTTTTATCAAGCATTGGGCTGGATTTAGTGTTGGTCACATGGTCGCAACTTTCTTAAGAAATTACTTTCTAAGACAAGATGGGACAGTAACATGCTTCATTAGAGCTCTGAAGGTCAGTAACTGTGCTCTTTAATTTTCCCTTTATATGTAGCTCTCATGATTTTGACATATCAGTATATCCTGTCATTACCTTATCTAAGTTAGATATTTGTTAATTATATGTTGCATCAATTGCCTTCCAGGTAGTTCTTGTTCAACTGTTTTCCATGGAGCCTCTTAGTTATATGTTAAAGAGGCTAGTTGATGGAGAAGAAAATAAGGTGTGAACTGCATTACTTTTTTATTGGTTTTGTTTTCCTGAAATATTCTCTTTTAAATGCTGACATGGTCATCTTTTGCATAAGTGGCGAGTTTTAGGAGTACTAATTTTTTTTATGTTCATTATGTATTTCATGCCAAGGTACATTTGAGCTCCATTTTCCTTGCTCAATGAAAACTTCTCCGGTAGGTGTGTGCTTGAGTAGTTGAGTATCTAAGTGGCCTAAACTCTAAAATTCTTATTGTTCTTATGTTTGGAAACTTCATGGATAATTCTTGAGGCATAATTCTAGTTCTTTGGACCTTTTGCAATAGTCATTTCATCTATCTGGTTCAGTTTCTTTTGGTAAAAAGCAGTATGTCTAGAATGTCAATTTGTTATATTAAGCAAAATGTTGGTTTTCAGGTTTTGGTCTTTTTTTCTTCTATCTCTCTAGTCAAATTCATCTTGTCTTTAAACTCTTTATACTTTATCATTTACTCAGTTTCACTTTTAGAACCACCAAGCCACTAGCGTTCTATCCACATGGCCAAATTCTGTTCGTACCCCCTTTTCCAAAATCAAACAACAACAACATCCAAGCCTTTTCCCCAAAATATTTTGGGGTAGGCTAACATGAATCGATCCATGATATCAGAGCCAAAAAGAGAAGAAATATAAGAAAAGAAGAAGATAAAGTAAGATAAAATGGATAAAGTAAAGATAAATATAAGATAAAAATAACATAAGAACATAAGAAAGATAAATGATTAAAAGATAAAAGAAAACAAGAAAGATAAATGAAGATAAATGATAAGAAAAATAACATAAGAGATTAAGAACATAGAAAGATAAAGAAGATAAAACATAAAAGAAAAAGTGAGAGAGAAAAAAGAAGGAAAAGAGATCAATCGCCCACATGAATATGTGCCCTCCATTTTGCTCTCTCCAAATCCGTACTCTCATCCAACCCAAGAAGAAGCATATCAGTTCTGATTTATCCAATCCAAGTCCGTTTGGGTCTTCCTCTCCCTTTCTTCCCCGACTCTTCTCCCCACCTCTCAACTCATCTAATAGGTGCATCACCCTGTCTTCTACGTGCATGACCGAACCATCGCAATCGAGACTCCTGCATCTTATCTTCTATAGGTGCTGCTCCCACCTTTTGTCTGATTATCTCATTCCTCAACGGTCTTTTCTGGTATGTCCACACATCCAACACATCCAAAACCAAGCAACCTGAAACATAAAATATCAAGAAAAAGTGTGACATATTTCCAGATGAAGAGTAATCTGGTCATTGATCTACGACCATCTTTCTCTCTGTTTTCTCTTTACTCTCTTTAAATAATGACGTCAAAACTATCACTATTACAATTTAGGTATAACTGTATTTGACTATTTGTAGAAGAGGCAACAAGACAACTTATAAAAAGGCCCTTACATAAAAACTATATAAGAAAGCTTAATTTCTTTCCATTTCCCCCTTTTTCTTGTTAGGTTAGTTCTGCCACATAAAAACTATTCATTCAATAAACTGAAACTCAATGCAACTATCATGTCCAAAGAAATTTTCAGGAAAATGAAAAATCAATGAGCCCTACCCCTGCAATTATCAATGCTCATATCCCATAGTTTTCCATTTATTCTGAAGCTTGGCATTATATGAGAGTAGTAATGTGATAAGTGTGAATGAAGTACCACCAACGAACATCAATATCTCACATAGATTGATTCTGAGTTGAAGGCTCATGCATAGATGCCATTAGGGACGTAATACAAGGAGTCTACTAAGGATTCCACACTGCTGCCATGCTTTAAATGTGGCTATTGAAGGTGAGGTTTCAACCTGGTAGAGTGGTGATGGTTAAGCTATCCCACACCGGTTTAATATCTTGGTAAGCCCGTGTTTTAATATGATATCAGAGCCAATTAAACTTCAACGAGCAATTAGATCTTGGTAAGCCTCAATCATGAACACACAGACGACAAGAATGGTCTACTTGAAGGAACCACCATCTTGCGGGTGTGTGCTAACTATTAAGCTATCACAAACCGGTTGCATATAAAACACAAATTAACATATAAAGTCTTGAGCTACTCCTCCTATTAGGTTGACCATTGTGATGACAAGCTTAGCTCATGCCTTCTTTTTTGGAAGGATGAACAATGAATTTTAACCCTCTTAATCATAAAATGGGTAAATGTAAATTTGGTCCCTTTATTAGATGTTATGTAAACGGTGTTGACAAAATGTGATAATGTAATGAGATTAGGCAAGCATAGGATGGAATTTTCAGCTCATTACAAACATAGAGGTCAAATAGACTGCTTAACCAAATCATCCTTGGTCAAAGTTTTGTCAAACAAGCTCTCTATGCATCACCCCTTCTTCTGAAATTAAGCTTGATGTTAACCTTTTCGGTCCGTCCTGAAGTATTCGTCATGCTTCAATATGGTTGATATTGTTTATTTCCTTTCTAAATAAATATCTAATAAATGGCGAACCTTCATGCTTCTTTATTTCACTCTTCTTAATAAGTGTGCCAAGTCAAACATGAAAAGTTATTTGGGATAAGAGGATTTATTAGATGCCAATCTGCATTCCCATGTGTGTTTGGACACTTATGTGGTCCTAGCTGATTTCACTTATTCAAGTTCTGTTGCTATCATGAACTGATCTAGATTTGCATATATTCCACAACTTTGTTCATGTTTGTGATAATTCTTCTATTTTTGTTATTATCTGTTGGCTTAAACACAAATAAGGCTTTACATCTCACATGGCAGGGATCATGCAAAGAGGATCTTGCTAAATTTTCACAAACATTGATCAGACATGCCTTTGAACTACCATCTTATTGCATTGATTCAGGAAATCGGTTAGTTTTGCAGCATGAGCTCCTATAAAATAGATGGTTTGAAGGAACTTGTTCTAAACAGTTCATAATTTTCCATAAACAGTCAGGCAGAACCAGATGTTTATTGTCTCGAAAAAGGCTTATTGGAATTAAAGAGATTAAATGATCTATGGGGATCTGTAGTGATGGTGAGGTCATAATTAAATATTCAGTTTTCTTCATATTTAAAAGCATTCTTCCTTTTATTTTACAATGCTCTGCAAAAGCCTTCTTTTCATATTCTCCATTGCTTTCAAATGAACTTCATTTTACACTGAGGTTCCTAGAGATGTGTTGGTTCTGAAATGAAAGTTCACTCATTTCTTTCCACATAATCTAATCTCTTCTGGTTGAAATAGTTTTCATTTTATGTTTTTTTTTGTGGCAGAGGCTATTTATTAAAAATTGCCATTTTGGACATGCATTATCTATAGTACTCTCGATAAAATCATGAAATGATGACTTTGTGCATATTTCCAACCATTCTAAAGCTACTGCCTGTGTGTAGATGTGTCAATGAGTTAGTGAATTAGCATTTGAATATGTGTCATCATTCTGAGTCATAAAATATAGCCATGCTAAAATCTGGCATGCAAACCTTTATCTTTTGAATTTTTGGATAATGAAGCGAGTCAAGTGACTAGTAACCAAGTTTCAGTATAATTTTTACGGCTTATTTTTATGTGAATGGTAAATAAATGCTGGTGCTTCTATATTACGTAGTATGTTTAGATATGCACAAGTTAGTTTTTTCAGTAACTTTTAATATTAAAAACCTCCTGCGCTGCATACACACTTTTAGGTTCAAATCTTGCTCTCATCATATCTGCTATTGAAGATATACTCATGTTCTGCCTTTCAACTATTCAATATTTCAATGAAATGGTGTTTAAGAGACTCCTTTCAAAGTAGCGTTCTATCTCGTGACTTAGTCTGGTACATTTCGCAGTGTCTATATGAAGCTGGAAAGAATTGTAAAGTTGCACTACTGGATTTGTACTGGGAGGCACTAAATCCCGAGCTATGCAAAACCTTAGTTTCATCCCATCAACAGAAAGGGGGAAATGACATGCTGACAAGTAATCACAGTTTATCAGGATTATATCATGCTTCAAAAAAGGGCAAGTCCATTGATCAGGTCATCCTTAACCTGAGGTAGTATTAGGAAATTGATTTACAGAAGAATATTAAAGCGTTACACTTATTTTATCAATACTTATTATAGCTATTAAGCATGTGTCAGTGAAATCTTTTTACAGGATTTTTTTTGAATCCTGTATTCCTGTTGCATACTTATTACTCCCTCCGCCCCCCTAACTTTGTCCCGTTTTACCTTCTCCGTCTGTCCCATACCATATTTGGTAATATTTGGGTGGCTACAGTTCATTCTTACTTTATTCACACTTTATCAATTCAACACCAACCACACAATTCCACTTTTCTTAAAAATCGCATCACACCCTTTAGTCCCAATCTTATTGGGACGGAGGTAGTATTTGTTAATGCTTGATACTTGATTTCCTGAAATGCATTTTCTGATCTAGAATTTGTCGCTCGGTGGTTGCTGTTTAATGCCTTTTTGTGTAGAACTATTACGGAGAACTTGTTTAAAATGTGTTTTATGTTCTAAGCTACTTCTCCAGTCTTTTTCATGTCCATTTTCTTCTCTTTTTCATTTTTCATTGCCATGATGGCAGTGCTTGAAGTGAACATAAACCACCATCTAACTATGTTGTTTAAGTTCACTCTTTTGGAAGATGGGAGTTTACATAATTACATAAGCTAGGTTGGATAATATTTTCAAAGGAAAATTCGCAATAGGAGTAAAAACAATGCCAGATTCCAAAATGGAGTACTATGTTTCCCCTAAATAGGGACTACATTACTGTCAGCCTAAAAATTTGCTGCATGTTTTGACATTAACAAGCTTTAAACATGATAGTATATTGCCATAAGTGGAAGTATACTGTAATAAGTGGAAGTATTTACCAAGCTTGACAATAATTATTCATATTTATTTAGGGAATAAAAACATAGTACTCATATTTTGAATTTTTCAAACGTTTTTACTCATATTTAGCGCAATTTCTTTATTTTCAAATACTACCTCCGTCCCAAAATGATTGATACATTTTGACTTTTCTTTGTCAATGGTGGTAAATTTTAGACGATGATTTTAGGTATTATATTTGTTTGTAATTTATAAATTTAATACTTTTATGTAAGATTTTTTAATAAAGAATGTGTTCATATAATTTTCATATTTTAAATAATTTTGTATTAAAAGATATCATTGGTCAAACTTAACCATCATTGACCAAGAAAAGTCAAAATGTATCAATCTTTTTGGGACGGAGGGAGTATAAGTTTGTTAAAGTATAATAATTGACTAATCTGTTTTTTCAAAATTTCCATGAATTCTTTTGATCATGATGATACAGCTGATGCTTGATTATATTTTTAGAAAATGTATATATTATACATGAATAGTTGGGGTGATAATTGCAGATCTCAACTCTTCATTTCTGTGATAGCTAGGCTTGATAAAAATACTGCTGTAAAATTTAAAATCCTTACTTAACCTTTCAAAATAAACGTCGTTTTGGCTAAGAATAAATTAACAGAATGTGTTTTGGTTAAGAATAAAGTTACAGAATGTCAGAATGTCTTTCGTTTTATACAACAAGAGACCGTTGCCGACTTTCTACTTTGTACACTTTCTTCATCTGAGTTCTCAATTATTTTAACGTCCAATGTTGGTTGCAGGGATATAAATTAAGGGTAGTTTATGCATAACCCTTTTTTTGCAAGATTCTAGGTTATTTAATGATTGCCTTAATACATGTGATGTCTAACATCAAAAGCCCTTAAATATGACATGGTGGGGGTACTTTATTTATGTTGAAATGTGAATCCCTTTACTCAGGGCTTTACCTACTGCAAAGTTGGGCCAATTGCTTAAAACTTGGGAAAAGCTTGTTGAGGGCAACAATGAGGTATGCCAATGACTTTTTCTTGAACAAAAAATTGCAAAATACTTTGACTGTGTCACTTAATTTCTATAAGAGTTCCCCAGCCCAAAAGTTCAGAATACCTAGGTTTTCATTGTGCAAAGACTGATATAATTTCACCTTTCCCTTCTCCAAAGACTGATATAAATCTATGTAGACAAACTCCACAGGATTAATTTTTCTATCACATATGACTACGAGTATATGAGTAATAATCATATCATCTTTATTTATTTAATTTTATTTACATGCTTGGTAATTAGGTAGTCACTAAAATATGACATAGGTGCTAGCTTATAGCGCTATACTAAATATGAGCCTATATTATTATTTTAAAAGAAAAGAAATATCTAAATAATTTTGGGTGTCGATTTCAAAAAGCTCTTAGTCTCTTACTCCTTTAAAGCTGGACCACTCTTCCCCTTTTCATTTTTCCTCAGTAGGAATCCTTTCCTAGTGAAGCATGTTCTAAAAAAATACACGCTGACAATAAAGTTTCCTAATTATATGATTTTAGTTAGTTTTCTTGGTTTACTTCATTTTCCAGGTTCAAATGAAAATAGATGAACTGCAATCATTGGTGCAAAGTGCAGATAAGATGCATTCTAAGAGAGAAACACCAGATTCATCAAAGTATGTATGATTTTTGTACATTCTCTTAGAGAAACAACAGATTTACTTTTCTATGCGGTTGTATTCACTTTTTTGAGGAACCATATAACTTCCAGAAGCACCATTCTTCAATATAATGGAAGAGAGCCATTTATTTAATTATATTGGATTCATTGCAACTTTTAATTTATGTGCTAAGTCTATGTTTGAAAAATCAGCTGATTAATTTTAGATCCAGTCAAGATAGCTCTTCATCCAAACAAGGCTACATGTCATTTAATTGTCTAGATCTATCAAATTTCAGATCATTTTGAACTGAAATGGGCATCCAAGCATAGCCCAAATATCATTAATGACTTTTGAGGTCTCATATATCTTATTCACGTCCTGAACAATGAATATATCCTTCCTGAAAAAGTAACATAAATTTTTGTTTATTCTTGAGTTGAGCTTGAGACTTTACTTTTCCACGTACAGTGAACCTAATCTGTCTCTGGAAACAACATATCTTGGTTAAAATATTGAATTACTTAGATATTCTGATGAGTTTTAGAAAGCCAAGTTTTTTTTTTAAGAAAACACGCATGTATTGATCACTGGTTTGATAATTTGGAAATGCCAAAAAAGTACTATTCCACTGCTCATGCTTTGAATTCCAATAAAGAAGAAACTTTTATTGTTACTATTATTTATTTCCTTTATTATGTTGTTTATGAGGCAGGAGACATATATCCCAGGGCAGAATGAAAATGGAAAAGGATGGGGGTGTATTGAATGAGAGAGCTGTAAATTTGGCTTGTGACATGATGAGGTATGGGCGCTGTATATTTATTACAATTTCAGAAGTCAAGGTCTTTTACTGGGCTGGTTTACTTCTATACATTCAAAAGAATCTGTCAATCTGTGTAATCTCCCAGTCTTCTAACAAAATCTATTTAGTACTTGTTGCTTTTACATGTTAAATGAATGTGAGTAAATGAAACTCTTTTGAAAGGACCATTGCAACCAATAATAAATTAATAACTGGAGTACTTCATTCAAGAACATTCTCTGCCGATATGTTTAAAAATGCCTTACTTTTATTTTTTTCCTTTGAAATAGGAAATTCATGCAACCACTTGAGTCTCTACCATTTCATGAAATTGTGTGCTTCAAAGATGTTGACAAGCTGCAATCAGTTAAGTACCATTATACAAGCTTGATTTGTTGACTGTTCAAGTTAATGCAGAAGTAGTGGAGTAATATATTTTTATGGCTGGCAGTATTTTTCTAAGAGTTTATCAAAATAGGACTAAAAGTCACTCACTTTGCACAAATAGGACCAAAAAATAAACTATGTTTTCATAGGACTAATTATGTGTCTTAGACAAATATACCCTTATAGCTATTGAAATGTTTTAATTCATAATAACATAATAAAAAATAATAAAAATTCGTAAAAAGTACTAAAAAATTAATAATAAATATTTCGATAATAATTTTTTTTTTGAAAAAAAAAATTTAAAATTTTTTTAAAAAAATAAAAACTCAAAACAAAAAATTCACCGCCGCCTCTGCCACCTCAGCAGCACCACCTCCAGTCACCAGGAAAAAAAATACCAAATTCATTATGAATGCCATATTTATGGCAGAAAACAATGAAAATGTTGGCATTCTCAAAGAGAAATATGCCATTTTTTTGACATTTTCAGAAAAAATGGCAGGTTTTAGGAAAAATGGCATTTTTTTTGACCGCCCGGAGGTGGTGGTGCAGTGAGGTAGTACAGGCGGTGGGAAAGGCATCCGTATTTTTTTTTGGAGTTTTACTTTTTTATATTATTTAAAAAAAAAATAATAATTTTTTTTGAATTTTTTTATTTTAAAAATATTTTATAAATTTTTAGATTATTTTTCTACGAATTTTTGAATTTTTTTCGAATTTATTATGAATAAATTATTTAATTATGACTTTTGACTATTTTTAACTCATATTTAAAGGAAGGGTAAGAATGGAATGAAAAAATAGGTATGTTTCCAATAGGACTAATATAGTCCTATTTAAAAAAAAAACATAGCAAGTCCTATTTTGAGTTTTTGCCATAGTTCTAGTCCTATTTGGAGTAATTTCTATTTTTCTAACATGAGAAGGTCTGTTAGTCTCAGTATCTCTAGCTTATATGTGTGTATATATTTTCTCATTCATCTAAGATCTTGATTAAGTTCCCATTGAATAACCAAGGACATAGCCATATGAAACTGAATGCACCTTTTCATTTGGATGACATAGAGTCTAATTCAAAGTTGACCACAGGCTTTGACAGGAGATCCAAGGAGAAGAATCCAAAGAGATCTTCTAGAATTCCAAAGAATACTGAAGTGTAGTTGCTGCAGCAAGGCTGGAATTTTACTGTCACCCTCCATGCATGATACCTCAATCATGTAAGATATTCTCTAGTTGCTTGAATCCAGTCCAATTCTTCATGGAACTGCTTGCTCGAGCAGTCAATTGCTATAGTATCATACCATCATCCTGACCAGGGACTGATCCAGAACTTCTGGTCAAGGGGGGCAATTTTTTTTCATGAGTGTAGGGGGTAAAAAATTTTCGCTAGTGTAGCGCGGATTTTTTTTTTGCTAGTGTAGCGGGGCTTTTTTTGCTAGTATAGGGCTCTGCGGCTATTTTTTGTCCAAAAAAATTTCATTAATACATACACGACGACATTTAAAACTATTACATTCTAAGTTTAGACAATGGAAAAATAACTTTGATTTTATAATTGAAATGCTCTAGAAAAAAGTATTTATAAATTAAATCGTAAGTAATAGCAAATCAAAGAAAAGTTATTTGAAGATAAAGAGTTTAAAAGCTACACATACACCAATACTTTTTAACTACCTTTTGCCTTGTTTAACCACATGAATCTTTATCAGAATAAAGAATTGGTTTTTGAATTACATTTTTTGTCTAATAAAGAGGGTGTTCGTGAGTCATGAGGAGTTTTCTTATTATTACAATAGCATGTATGGCATTATTATTTTTAGAATAATATTATATTGGTGATTCATATATATGGTGCATATTATATTTATATTAATGCTAAAATAAGTTAAAGTTTATTATCCATGCAATAATTAATTTGTAGAACGTAACAAGTAAATGAATTGTGTAATTTAATGTCAACAAAAATTGAGTTCCCTTCTGTGGTTATGTTTGAGGTAGGAAAAACTCATTTATATCTTTATGCAATTCTATACAATTACTCTGTATATGATTTGTCCAAGTGCTGATCTGAAACACAAAAATCACCTTATGCAAAAGTCAGTTTATGAAGACTTTTGAGTTTAAGACTAAAATATTCCTTTTAACCCTTGCACATCCCTTCCATCCTCAATGCCAATAAGGATGTTTTTACTTGGACTGTAATTCGTCCCAGACCAGATCAGACCAGACCAGACCAGACCAGACTTGGATAGTTATAAAAATACAAAAAGACCAGACCAGACCAGATCAGACCAGACCATACCAAATCAGCAAGTAAAAACATCCTAACTTGTAATTCTCAAAAAAACTTTGCTACTGCACTAAACAAAAGCAATTATCAGAAGCTTTTTTCCAATAAGGAGATTATTGCTACTCCAACTTCAATCCCAAATTAGGGCCTTAGCCTTTCCAACCAATATGTGCTAATGATATTAACATCTTATGCCTTCAACTCAGCTGGCAATCCTTTTAATGACTTGAACTTTTCCCATCATAGGTATACACTGGCTCAAGAGCATGGCGATCTCATCAACCTCCACGACTGGTTTCAGTCTTTTAAGGCTACTGTTTCTTGCCAGAAACAACGATCAAAGCAGCCTCCTTCACCAAAAAAGAGAAAAGTTTCAAGCATTCCTCAAAACAAATCTGAAGCATCAATACAGTATCCTCTCTTGCTTTAGTGTTTTTTGGGGGTGGGGGCTCACCTGGACACTAGAATAGGGACGCTTGTGCTTAAATTTATTCTAGAATAGGGTCAAATAATTACAACGTTGAGTATTAGAATATCTACAACGGGGTCCCAATTTTAAAGCCGTTTAAGGTAATACAACATCTAACAAGATAACATTCAGAAGTGGATTTCATTGTGTTGAAATTGGGACTTGGAAATGTTCCTAATTTATAACTGTCATCCTTCACTTAAAATTGCATAGAGCAAGGTTTTGCAGGGCCATAATTGAGCTGCAGATAGCAGGCTTACTTCGGGCACCCAGCAAAAGGCGTCCTGATTATGTTCAGAGGGTAGCCTTCGGGTTGTAACTTTTAATTCAGGTAAAAAAGTTGATCCTTGTTTTAAATGCATAATTTTTTGTTCTCTTTGAGATAATACAGTTAAGGACTTCAACTGATGAAGTTGGTGTTGAATTTTGCTATTCATTTTTTTATTTACATAATGTAAATTTACAAATAACACCACATAATTATTAAGCTTTGGAATTTCATCTCATTATTTCTTTGTAAGAATGTTGTGCCATGAAGGAAATCTTGACGTAAAATGTTGCCTCTGTTTTTCGTGGAGTTATTGTGCTAATTAATTTTAGACAAATAACAGATAGAATGAATTACACGTTACCAACCCCGACATAGTCTAAAACATGAGATTAAGGCGCCAATGATGAACTTACAATAGAACTTCTCATTACCTTCCTCTCAAAATTTGGTTTATTTACATTAAAGTGGTTTATTTATGCTGGAATCAGTTATTGCTCCAATTTGCTCCTAGAATCATTTTTTATAAGTTGGGAGAGACCAGTTTCTGAACACACCCCTTACTTTATTCTTGCACCAAGTAAATTCGTAATATAGTAGTGTTATTTGTGCATTTATGAACTCTTATTTTAGTTTTGGCACCAATTAAAAACCTCTCTTATGAAGTTTGGTAAATGAACGAGATGTACTCATGTACTAATGCAAAATTGCAAATGCAATTATCCAAATTTATGTGTAATATAAATATACAGTGCGTATATACTTGTTCAAAAACAAGAGTATTAGAGTATAGCTTCATTATGGTAAATAAACACAACCCATGGGCTTCCTCAATCCTAGTTAGGGATGGCCCGGGACGAGCTTGGGCGGTATTGAAATTTTGAGCTTAAGGCCCGGTACTGGCCCGGGATTCTACCGGGACCGGGTTGGTCTACCCGCCCGGGTGTCGGGTTGGATCAGGCAATATTTTTTTAAAAATCTTGTTTTAAAAATTAATTCAAGAAGTGCTAGACAATAAAAAGTTAAAGTATATTCATTTGAAATATGAACTACAATTGAGAATTGAAAAAAAATGAAAACATTAAATACATTTCCTAATAATCAGTCGGAATTTCTGGCATTGTCGGTTATTGTTTCCTCCATGAAGTGGTGGGTGGGGTGATGTTAAGTTCTTGAGTTCTATGTTCGGCCTTCAACTAATCGTGGAAGCAAACAAACGTCTCAAGAGATTTTGTGCTCAATCTCATTCTATAATTCGTTAGGATGTTGTTGGTTGCATTAAATTCGTGTTCTATGGCAACTGTTGATATCAGCATTGCTAGCATTTGCTTAGTCATCTTTGATAAAATCGGGAACGTTCTTTCTTTTTCCTTCCACCACTGCAGAACATTAAAGTCATCCTCGTCTTCATAGTCAACATGAAACATTAGATATAAAGAAAGCTCGTTAACTGAGCTTTGTGCAACATCGGGAGTTGTTTTACTGTTTTTTCTCATAAGATTTCAAAAGAGATTTTCCTTTAGATGAAGAAGATGTTTGTGTCGGGGGAGGGAGCGCGTTACCATATTGTGCATGAAACTCATTATATAATTGATGAAATAAATTACTAACCTCGTTGTATTGCTCTTTATGATCTATGGGCCTAACGGGCTTAAATTTAGAAAATGGACCAAAAAAAGAAGCATAATAGCACTCTAAACAATTTTGAAAAGCATTAAGTTTGAAATGAGGATCATGATTAAATGCAATACCATATATATGCGGAATATGTGAATAATATTTTAATAACTTTTCTTTCATGTAAGAACAAAAGTGATGAACATAAGGGGTATCAAAAAATTCAGCAAAAACACCGGTGTGAGTAACAGTTTCAATAAAAAATTGGTTTGCACTAAATTTATAAATATGACTAAAAGTTTGAGTTGCACTATTAAAATATACCAAAGCATTGACAATTTTTTCCATAGTGTGGATGTCAGCCGGATTTATAATATAGTTAGCATATTCTTTTACAAAAGCATGAAAATGGTCTTTAAATCTAAGAAGTACAACAATTAACTTATAAGTATTATTCCAGCGAATAGACAAATCTTTAGGAAATTGACAATATTTCACATGTCTATCCTTCAAATATTGACGACATTTCATTTTTAGTAGATTACTAGCCCAAATAAGTCTAAGGGAAAAATAATTAAAATACTCCAAACTTTGAAGGGGTGTGAAATAAACACCCCAAACTTTCATATGTAATTAAAATACCCCAAACTTTATATAAAAAGTTATTTTAACACCATGAACATGTATTATATATTTCAAAAATGTAAATTTGTGAAGTTAATTGCATTATTTCAAGTAGCAATTTGAAAACATTGCAATTATATAGAGTGGGGGTAATACTATTTGTTTCACAATGCAAGTTTAGAATGTTAATTATATTTTCATGAATGCTAAAATATTATAAATTATGAAATTAACACAAAAAATTAACATTTTTGAAAGAATACATGATCATGTTGCTAAAATAACTTTTTATACAAAGTTTCAAGTAATTAAATTACATATGCAAGTTTAGGGTGCTTACCTCACACCCCTTCAAAGTTTGGAGTATTTAAATTATTTTCCCCTAATTTTAAACCCCCCAAACCCCAGACCTCTCCAACGGTTATAGAGTCGTTAGGCTCACTCCACACAAGGCTGCAAAGCCATTAAATGGTTTAAACAATTTTTGTTTTAAATATGGCCGTTAGGCCCGGATCGGTCCCGGGCCGGCCGGTCATCATTTTGGCTGTCTTGCAACCTGTCCCCTATCCCCGATTCCGGCCCCCCAGTACTGATCCTGGTCCCGCCCGGCGGTCCGGGTCAATGATATGTTCTTGGTGGCTTCTCCATATATGTCATTCCTTAAAAGTGAAAGAAAGAAATAATATAATAATCAATGATATATGTTTCATAAGGATAATTAATATAATAATCAATGATATATGTTTCATAAGGACAATTTTATTTTTGGAAGAGGGGGCATACATTTATATCACACATAAGCATTCAGAAAGGGGTTAAAACGATATAAGGACCACATGAAACTATCATCCTCGAACCAGACTTAGAATTAATGAGCTTACATGAGCCAAAGACAGATGCAACAGACCTTCTATCCTCCCAATCGTAATGCAAGAGTCTTACAACCATAAATAAAAACAACATAAAAGTAAACGGTCTGATTAAAAATAATAACAACAAAAATAGCAATAAAGTAAATATACTTCTCCGTCTTCAAGTGCACCACCACCACCCAAGCAAAAGGCCTGTCACGCAACATCAGACTTGCTGGCGGATCTACTGGTCTAGACTCGTCTCCTCTCCATTTTTTTGGCCTATCACGCGCCATACTCTCTCTAGCTGTCCTCCCGTTCTTTCTCTTCCCAGTTCCTCTTCGCTTTTGCTCTCCTGGTGTCTCCTGAGTTCACATAATTTCCTTCCTTAATGGAGCTAGTTCCAGTTCCAGTAGTAGTCTCCTTCCATCCTTGACCTCCTATTACCTGACTGTCACTTTTATGCAGTATTCCTATACCTATGTACTTGAGGACCATTCAAGTAGCCACTTATTGCCTCCAGTAGGACTAGTCTCCCCCTCCCTCCAGCTCTAAGATGAACTCCATAAAATTTATCTAAGAGAGTGTTGTCTCCCTCATACACTACTAGGCAAAACTTATCAGAATGGTCAATAATCCCACAAATAAAGCAAAAATTTGGGAGTTTTTCATACTTAAAATCCACCCAATGACCAATTCCCCCTTTCTTCAAAGTTGTACCTTTTTTCAGGGGTTTCCTTATATCCATACAAACCCTAATCCGCATATAAGCCTCCTATTTTTCATCAAGTTGGCTTTCATCAAAACTAATAAAATTTTCAATATAGTTGATCCTAGATTCATAAAACCATAAGCAACATTATGAACATGTACCCAAAATTCCACCTCATTCAGACTAATCTTTAGCGGGATATCCTCAGGCCTAATCTCTTTAAGGATCAACAAATATAATTTCTCTCAAACAACCTCTGACCTTCATCTAACACACGTCTCATATCCAAATTGTGATAAAAGTAAAGATATACCTCTTTTCACCAATTTCCTTAATTGACACACCTTTAATCGGTCTCCATAGAGATGCCATAAGTTCCTTGAAGATATGGAATTTGATCTTTCGATCCGTGAGTATCGTGCCCACCACTGGAAACGACGCCTTCCCCTCGCCTGCCGCCGCTTCCCCTCCTTCGTCGTCATCGAAGATAAGTTCCTCACCATCCTCGCCTAATGCCATTTGTTTGTATTGGTAACAATATCTTCCATCGAAGAAACAACCCTGTAGCTGCCCTTGAACTCGAACCGCAGACCTATGATAAATGATAAGCGAAAATTTAATTATGACACATATTAAAAGAAGAAAAGTGAGAACTTAATTCCGTGATAACTTTTTGGGATGTGGGAAGAAGAGATTCTTTTTCTAGAAAGCATAAATTTGATTGCATTACAATGTGTCAATTTATTGTGACATTATTACTTCAACATCCATAAATTTTATGTATTTTAAACTAGTCGCGGGGTTCTAAAAAAACCAATTGTCGGGTGAAGCTCTAGAAAACATACTTGTAATATATTTGCAGTGACAATCAGTCTTAGAGCCCATTTGGTAGTATCAAAATCCATTGAACTGACTGATTCTACTGGAATTTATGAAGTTCTGACTAAAGTGTTCGAATTGACTGATTCTGTTGATTTTTGAAAAAATTATATTTAAAATATATATTGTTAATTAAGTAAAGAAAAAATTATATGTAGAAATAGCTAAAAGATCATTACACTAACTTCAGCCAATACAACCAGAAAAGTAACTATGACCTTACTTTTTTGTATTATTACACAATTCAAGTGGGCGAAATCAAAAATTATGTGTTTGACGAAAAAGTTGGATGATAAGCCTTGAAAGCCGAAAAAACATGGTTACCAGCTCTTAATCAGAAACCAACATGATTTTTCCCGAAAAAGAACGAGCCATCAGAAAATCTTAGTTATGTGTAGATTACTTTTTTCTCATTCTATTTTATTTTGCACCACATGTTCATTAGTAGGGGTGGTTCGGTACGGTATACCGAATATTTTTTCTCATATCTTTGTCGTATCAAAACTTTCGTTATACAAAATTTATATACCGTTACCTTACCGAAGTTTCGGTATACCGCATTTCGATATACCGAAGTTTCGATACGGTAACAGTACAGTATCGGTAAATTAGCATGCATGTCTCTCAATACAACAATTTATCATAGACTAACGAAATATACTAAATCGGTTTTACTAGTGACATATTTAATCCATTATTAAAATGTTACAAAATACAATTAATAATCTATTGATGTCATATTCAATATTGAACTAACAATAATTATCAGGGCCGGTCTTGAGAAAATATGGGCCCTGTGCAAAAAACAAATGTGGCATTTTCCTAAAATAACTCTTATTTAAAATTTAATAATGCTTATAATATTAAATTAAAAATTAATGTATCACTATCTAAAATAGAATTCATAAATGTAAGATGTGTTTGGAATTGAATGGATAATTTGTCAAAGTAATATTTATATAAAAAATTATAAATATAGTTGATAAATCTAATGAATATTTCATAAATATCTAATTGGTTATTAATTTAATAATGGCATGGAATACAAAAAATAGTCATTACTTTGATTACATATTAATTTCAATAATTGTAGTTGATGGTATTGGGCTTAAAATCTTATGAGTTATATCAATAATTCTTTGGTACAAAAACAAAAATTGAAAGAGTGTTAACATCAACCAATTTGGTTGAACTGGTTCGCCGCCGGCGTGTGTGAGAAGGTTGGCAAGGGTTCGATTCCCCTGGCTCAAAACTTTTTAATTAAATAGTGGGATTTTACTCATTGGGCTCTAATTAGTTAGAAGGACTACAAAAAAATTGGGCCTTCAGGATTTTCGGGCCCTGTGCAATCGCACAGGTGGCACTTGGCCTGGGCCGGCCCTGATAATTATGATTAGTATATTTAAGCAGTTCAACATGCCACATATTAAAAAATAACCCATTCTCCTAAAATAACCTGAACAATATAGATATAATTAAATTAATAGTGATCACTAAAAAAATTATTCAAACAACATGGATATAAAATCATTTATTCCTAATATGATATTGTGTATTTAGTCATTTTTATAATTTAAAAAAAATATAAAAATGAGACTTTCAAACAACGTTATGTGCAGTGTCTCGACTCACGGAATCCTCATGTAGACACTCATCACATAAGTGTATTCCTATTCACTCGTCAGTTACTCAGTGACTCAACCATCACGACTGGCAAGCTCTTGGAACAAGATGAATTTGTTTCTAGACATTAGTACATTACTCATTAGTCATTTGAGTTAGTTTGTTTGAATTTTACGTAGTAGAAGCCTAGAAGATTATAGTGGGTTTGAGAAATTGGGCCTTTAATTTTGTATTTTGTTATTTTTAATCAACCTAAGTATTAATTTTGGGCTTTAAAATTGTACTGGACTTTTACAATCTTTTAGGATTAAAAGTAATTGTTGGGTAGAGAGTAGGTACGGTATTATACCGGTATAACGCGGTATTTTAAATCATTTATCGTTACCGTACCGAAATAAATCGGTATGATATCATACCGTACCGAAAATGACGATATACAATATTCCGGTATTTTTCGATATTTTTCGGTACGGTAAGTGCGGTATACCGATTTTCTAGTATTTTTGCCCACCCCTACTCATTAGGCTGGAACCTTTGAATATAAATTTGTAGGCAATTAATCAAATGAATATTCAAACCAATACTATACTACTCCCTCCATCCCGCTAAGATTGTAGTACGTTTTATTGAGTTTATAACATTCCAAGACGATGCTCTGTCTTTTTTTATACATTGGGAAGGAACACTGTATATCCATGATTCTATTGTTCCAAAAGGTGGAATCTCCCACCCCAGGAGCCCTCCCACCCCGACCCGACAGGATGGTGGGGAGGTTAGTCACGATGACTCAGTCACCAGAATGGCAGTAAGCCCATACACCCGTGCGCACCAGAGGCCCAGCCTTATTTCAGGTTCTGTGACCTCCACCCGATCACTGCGGGGATTCGAACCTTGGTCCATTGTTCCAAATCTCCCACCACTCGACCAACTGAGCTACCCGTGCGGGTATATCCATGATTCTATGTTACTGTACTTCGATCTTGATGATTAATTAGTGTTCTCGAGCTATATATATCTTCAATGTTGAGCAGGGTCGGTCCCCAAAAAATGGAGACCCTGTGCAAGAATAAAATTTGGACTTTTTTTAAGTTGCAACACACACAAATTGTCTTAAAATACTAAGTTATCAATTATTGAAATTCTCCTCCAATCCTATACATGTTTATAAATTTTAAATTAATATTCAGTTTAAAATTAGGGTGAAAACATGAAAGACTATACTAGTATAATTATAATTTACCTAATTATATTTTTATACCACTTTCTTAAATTTTAATTGCTAAACACATTTACACATTTATTATCAATTCAAATAATAGTTTACTTTAACTGCAAAAAATCAACAAATACCAACAATGCAACAATTCAACAAACATAAAATCAGATAATCAGAAAATAAACAAATTACAATAATTCAACAATTCAACAAACAATTCAACAATTCAATAATTCAAAAATTAGCAAGAATTAGCAACTAAATGAATCACAAAAACCGAAAATCAGTGATTCAGTGGACTGACCGAGTGACCAGACTCAGGGAGCCTGAGGGAGGCGGCTGGCGGGTCGCGGTGCGGCAGTGGCGGCCTGGCAGTTGGTGTCTTGGTGACGGTCTGATGGAGGGTGGTGCGCAAGTGCGTTGCAGCTCTGGTGCAGCCGTGCAGTGCCGCAGTGGTGCGTCCGTGACTGCCGGGTTGTGCGGTTGTGTCGCAGTGGCGCATTCGACCCCCGTTTGGGACTTGGGGGGCCTTGGGGCATTGGGACTTGGGTGAATCGCGAATGGGGTTAAGGGGGGAATGGCGGACGAATGATATCGGGAGTTTGGACAGAGATTTTGGGCGCAATAATTTATTAAACGTAAAGTTGGGCTGGGCTGGATCTAATACTAATTTTTTTTTGGCCTTTCCTAAATTTCGGGCCCTGTGCGGTTGGACTGGACAGCTTTGCCATGGGTCGGCCCTGATGATGAGTAAAGTCACTCTTGAATCTCATAGCCTCTTTTTAACAAAGCCAGGTAGGGGCGGATGTACTTGAGAAGCCCAACCCAATTTTTTAGTTAGTATAGATATACGTTATATTCTGAGCTCATCTCAAAATTAATTCTCAGTCCAGCCCAAAGTAATCTCCCAACCCAAATCCCAGCACTTACCTGCGTTCTCAGCCTATTGACTTATGCAAATTAGAGCTGCGAACGATTGAAGACCTGCGAACTGCGAAGCGAGCTTGCGACGAGGATGAAGGAGCTGCGAAGTGAACCTGCGAGGAAGACGTGAACATCAGCCGCGCCACCTACGTCGTCCGCCCACCACTGTCCTTGTCCGCCTCTGGCCCTCTGCGGCTCCGCGCCTCCCTCCAGGGAAACTCCAAGTCTCCAATTGTCCAAATTTAATTCCTGTTTTAGATTTTTGATGTTTTGTTGTTGTTAGATTGTGAATGTGTTATTCTCCAAATTCTATTTGTAAACTCCAATTGCTGACTTGGAGTTGTAAGTTATTGTGTATTTGTGTATTAATATATTATTATTTTTAGCATTTTAGAGTTTTAGGGTTAGGGAATCATTATGATTTTTAATTGAATTTTTCAGTACATAATTAAATTGTTTTTAATTCATTAAAAATTTAGAATTATTAAAGATAGAATTAAAGAGTAGAAAATGATTTAATTATTATACAATTGAAAATTGAGAATACTTATTACTTTTATGTACACGTGTACAATGTTTGTTTTTTCCTTATTAGTTATATTTTTTATATAAGTATTTTAATTTATACCAATATTGGAAATGTTTTTTAGAATGGATAATGAACACATTGCCAAAAAAGGAAAGAAGTTGATTTCATCATTCTTTCCGAAAGTGAATCGTGAAACTGGTGAAGGGAGTTCTGAACCTATACCTACGATAGTGCAAGATGTACTGAATGAGGTTCCTCCACATGCCCAAGTCCCTGAAATCCAAACTATCTCAAATTTGGAGTTGCCTCCTTCTTTTTCCATTGAGAGGGATCGAGAAAAGAAAGCAAATTCATGAATATCATGTCAATGTGCGAGATGAAGTGAGACATGCATATCTAAATGTTGGGCCTTATCAACCGAGAATGGAAGCTTATCCCTTTACAAAAATTGGAGCTCAAAACCGTAGTTTTCAGAAACACTGGTTTGACAAGTTTAATTGGTTAGAGTACTCACGTGTGACTGATAAAGTTTAATGTTTTTTCTGCTTCCTTTTCTTGAGTAACATTCATATGCATACTACTTCTACATTAGTTAACGAAAGATTTCAAAGTTGGAAAAGGGTAAATCAAGGAATTAGATGTGCATTTCTTCAGCACATTGGTACTACAGAAAAATCACCTCATATGATGTGTGTTGAAAGAGCTAAAAATTTGAGGCAACCATCTAGCCATATTAAGAATGTTTTGCACGCCCAATCGCAACAAGAAAAGGAGAAAAATCGTTTGTGATTGATAACTTCTATTATAACTGTTCGATGGTTATCACTTCAAGGTTCTGCCTTTAGAGGTCATGATGAATCTCTAACATCATCAAATCGGGGAAACTTTGTTGAACAAGTGGAAGCTTTTGCGAGTATGAATACCAAAGTTCATGAAGTTGTACTTTAGAATGCTCCAAAAAATGCTCAGTACATTGCTCCCGAGATTCAAAAAGAGATCTTGAATATAATGGCGAATAAAGTTCGTCAAATGGTTCGTGAAGAAATTGCAAATAGTTGTTTCTACATTCTTGTTGATGAAGCACAAGATATATCTAAACAAGAGCAGATGACACTGTGGCAACAACCTTGAAAGGTAAAATATGTGATGTGTTTGGTCATCATGATCTCCAAGTTTGTAAAATGAGAGGCCAATGGTATGATGGTGGGAGTAATAGCGAGGCTCATGGAATGGCCTTTAGGCATTATTTCGTAGAGATGGTCATTATGCATATTACATTCATTGTTTTGCACATCGCTTACAACCTGCGTTGGTTTTTGCGGTTAAGGATGTTAGCTTAATTTGGGAATTCTTCTCTCACTTGTATAGTATTGTTAATATTATCATGTCTTCACCAATTATGCATATTACATTCATTGTTTTGCACATCGCTTACAACCTGCGTTGGTTTTTGCGGTTAAGGATGTTAGCTTAATTTGGGAATTCTTCTCTCACTTGAATAGTATTGTTAATAATATCACTTCTTCACCAAAGCGGGTATCGGAGTTGCACGTGTCTCAAAGAAGTGAAATTGAGAAGTTATTTGCAACTGGGGAGCGTGAGTTGGGATGTGGTGCAAATCAAGTTGGTAATTTGCAACGATCAGGGTCTAGTCGTTGGGGTTCTCACTATAACTTCGTAAAGAGTTTGATAGACATGTATGCCGCAACTAGCAAAGTTTTTGAAAATTTGGTTGAGAACTCTCAAAATGGAAGATCTAAAGCTGAAGTTCTTGGGACCTAAAGAAAAATGGAAAGCTTTGAATTCATGTTTGTCTTACACTTGATGCATAAACTTCTGAGAATAACTGATGCTCTTTGCCATGTTCTTCAAAAAAAAAACTCTTAATATTTTGAGTGCTATTACATTCGTTGGTACTACTAAAATTATCCTTTCAGAGTTAAGAGCATCTGGTTGGGAGGAATTTCTTGAAGAAGTCAAGACTTTTTGCTCTTCAAATGATATTGATGCTCCAAATTTGGGTGATCCAATGTGCTGAAGAAATGCACATCTAATTCCTTGATTTACCCTTTTCCAACTTTGAAATCTTTCGTTAACTAATGTAGAAGTAGTACCAATGTGCTGAAGAAATGCACATCTAATGTAGAAGTAGGTTTGACACACAATTTAAGATAGTGGGTATTGTGTGGTAGAGAGCAGTGAAGATGAGAGAGAAATGTGTAAGAAATGTTGTGAACCACAAATTTTTTACCAAAAAGGAAAAGTGGAAGTTTTAATTGGACGGACGAAAAACGAAAGTTGGAAGTTATAATAGGAACAGAGGGAGTAATTTTTTTAAAAAAAATAAAATTAATAAAAACAAAATTGTTTTGAATTTTTTATTTTATAAATATTTTATAAATTTATTAATTATTTTTCTACTAATTTTAGAAATTTTTTCGAATTTATTATGAATTAAACATTTAATTATGGTTTTGACTATTTTGAACTCATATTTAAAGGAAGGGTAAGAATAGAATGAAGAAATAGGTATGTTTCCGATAGGACTAATATGGTCCTATTTTGATATATATAAAAACATAGCAAGTCCTATTTTGAGTTTTGCCATAATTTTAGTCCTATTTGAACTAATTTCTATTTTTTAAATTTATATAGAGAGGTGAGTTGTAGATTATTTAAGGGTATATTTGGGAGTTTGAAAAAAAAAAGATATATTTCTTCTTATTTGGGAGTAACAAATTAATTTGAAAAGATAGAGATTATGGAGAAATTATAAGTAAACCACTTCAAATACTATCGTATATGACAAATTTAAAGGGAAATTTACCTAAATGGGAGTAAATAAATCATCAATTGCTAAAAGAGGAGTAAATTTTACAATTTCCCCAAATAGGAGTTATTATTTGTAGTGAGACAGAAATGTCCTCAAACTTAGCAAAACCAATTGCTGCCAACAGAAGCTCGGACTGCCGCCGGACCGCCGGTTTCCGGACGCTGCTGCCGGTTTTTTGCCGCCGCCGAATCGGTCATCGCTACAGATCCGGCCGTTGTCACCGTAGATCTGTCTACCGCCTCCGTAGATCTGGCCGCCTCCAACCCCGGCCGCAGTCCCTACAGATTTGGCCTCCCTCGCTGCAGATCCGGCCTCCGCTGATGCATAATCACCGTCCACCGTTGCAGATTTGACCTTATGCCAAAAATTTTATCAGATTGCCATCATGAGTCGACAATGCCATCTAAATGACATTTTCAAAGGAAAATATGAAATTTATGAAGAGTAAAAATGCCACTTTTAAGACATTTCAGAATAAAGTTGAAATTTTTTTAACCACCACATATAAAATAGAGCTTTGATCGTGTGATGAAAAGGTGAAACAAAAGGAGGGCACTTAGAAGATGAAACCGAGGTCTAAATTTTTTAAAAAACCTGCTTTTTTCGTGAACTAAGAACTTTTCTGTCGAACATTGCAGTCATCTTGTGTTACCCACCTCACCGTCATCCATGGAGTTTTCCGATGATCCGATCGCTGCCTATTCGTCGTGTTTGATGGCTGCCTATTTTCCGTTGCCTAGAAGGTAGAAGCTTGGTCTGTCGTCTTCGAAACTTAAAACAAAGAGAGATTTTGGGAGTTAGTTAGAGTAAATCAGCGAACAACTCATTAAGGGTAATATTGGAATAAAATGAAAATTTAGTCCTATTTAGGGTTTAAAACAAGAGTAGTCGTATGTGTGCACATTTAGTCTATTTTACTCCTATTTACAACCGGAGTAATGAAACAGGAGTGAAAGTGGAGAAATACTGGAGAAAACCCTATAACCGATCCTCCGCCCTTAGAGCAGCCGCCTGTGGCGGTGCAGCCACAACTTTCTTCTTCAAACGCCTAGTCCGGTAAATCTTTTGCTGATGTGGTTGCTAACAAATCTAATGGAGTGTTATCAACCAAGATCCCTACTCGCCATAGAGGTATGCCGGCGATCTCCTTCTCGGGCAGTGATATTCAAATTTTGGCGGAGAAGCATAAACGATCTCTTATTGGTTATTTTTATCGTGGTCGCCCAAATTTGGATACTATGAGAAAATCATTCGAAATCATTGGTTTCAAATGCCCCTTTCACCTTGGTGTTCTTGAGAAAAAACATATTTTGATCAGATTTGACTCTGAGGAGGATTATTTCCGGTGCTGGAATAGACAGAGTTGGAACATAGAGGGTCATGTGATGCGTGTGACTAAGTGGACATCGGATTTTCGACCTAATGTCGAGTCTCCAATTGTCCCGATTTGGATTAGTCTGGAGGGTCTGCCCCTTCATCTACAGGATAAACGAGCCCTTTTTGATATTGCTGGTCTACTTGGTAGGCCTCTCAGAATTGATAGTGCTACAGCCAATCTCTCTAGGCCATCAGTGGCTAGAGTATGTGTCAACATTTTCATTGTTTTTTTTGCCATAAATATGGCATTCGTAATGAATATTGCATTTTTTCCCCTGGTGACTGGAGGTGGTGGTGCTGAGGCGGCAGAGGCAGCGGTGATTTTTTTTTTTGAGTTTTTAATTTTTTTTAATTTTATTATTAATTTTTTTTGAAAAAAAATTAAATTATTATAATTATCGAAATATTTTTATTAATTTTTTAGTATTTTTTACGAATTTTAATATTTTTTTTATTATGAATTAAAACATATCAATAGCTATAAGAGTATATTTGTCCAAGACACACATAATTAGTTCAATGAAAACATAGTTTAATTTTTGGTCCTATTTGTGCAAAGTGAGTGACTTTTAACCCAATTGTGATGATTAACTCTTTAAAAAATTAGTCTCAAAACAACCATAATGTCGACTCTCCCAGTGCTTGCTTTTGTGAAGGATGAAATGAATGAGGTGAAAATACTCACCGGCAAGGGTTATCTACTTTCCCATCCTTTAAATACAATGGGGGTGAATAGGGGTTTTCATTCATTCCCATTGCAATTTGCATTGCATTATGTAAGGTAAGCACGAGCGAGCATTAATTCTATGTCTTTTGTTTCTTGTATGCCTAATTAATTTTAGTTCACTTGGTTGGTACGTTAGTCGTTGATAGATTTGCACCCCGTATTTAATGATTTTGAGAATTATAGAATACACACTGTATGTCATGCTAATATTTATATTTATATTAAATACATATGTTTGTCAATTTAGAAAACTTCGAATAGAAATTTGAAAAAATATTTCAGTATAAGTTTATCATATGTTTTTGTCTAATGCTAAGGGGGTGTTTGGATGTGATTCTTAAAACTGCTTCTGCTCCTTGAACTCCTTCAAGTAGCAGAAGCAGAAGTTGGTGTGTTTGAGTGAAAGTGTAGAAGTAATTCTGGTGCTCTCTAATTTACTTCTAGAATTAGTTTTTTAGAAGCTGGGGGTGACCAGCTTCTGAAAACTGATTCTGATTCTGCTCTTGCTTTAAAAAAGAAGCAGAATCAGAATTAGTTCTGAACACCCCCTAAGTATAAGAAATATATTCAAGGTAAACAATGAAAAAAAGCACATTTGCCCAATTAATTTACGTAAATATTGAATATGTTTTCTTTGTTAATATTAGGACTATAAAAAATGTTTTTTTAGGTCATACTTTGCTTTTTTTAAACTTTAAAGAGTAAAGGCAGCCTTATGTTGATATCTCAACAACACAAAAACAATCGATCAGACAAACTCATAACATGGTCAACCCTAACTAGGTGAGACATAGAATTACTCGCGCAAGAATCGGAATAGCAATTCGCTAATCACCGAACAGTCAAATTGCCTATGCAGATCAAAAGGAGAGATTTGCCGCTCACAACAACCTTAAACAACATCTCAAGCACGCCATTACACAATCAGAACAAAACCAAACTAAAAAAACTAAAGAAGGAAAGGTAAAGCTTCATTTAAAAATAGAATAAAAAATGGTGACAACTCCGGTACCTTTCTAAAAAGGGAAAAATACTCCAATATTACTAAAACTCATTAGTTTTCCTAGAATATGACCATACATGATTTTTTATGTTGGGTATGACTCAAATCATTACGAAATACATGGCGATTCCAATGTATTAGCCACATTAGGCATATCATTTCCTATTTATTAGGGATTAAAATGAATGGCATACTCCGATTTGCATAAAAATAGGAAGAATGATGTGAAGGATATTAACACATGCATAGATGGATGATATCATTCTAGTAAAAAAACATAAGTAGTCATATTTTAGGAAAATTCATCAGTTTTAGTAATATTAGTTGTAATTTTCTCTTCTAAAAAATGGGGTACCGTACCTATCATTCATTTGATTGGACCACATCACTTTATCATTTTTAATTTAGATTTAAATACTTCAAGTGCTACATTTTTATTGGTCCATGTAGATAAATGTATGATACCTTATGGGTACCGTAGAATCTAACATAAAAATTGTATCCAACTATCCATCTTCCAACCTGTAGCCATGTGGCCACTCATGAGTGGCCATTCAGACATTCCATTTCCCGTTGCTCGTGTTCAACACAAAATCTTGAAATATTTCCAGCAGATTAACTACCCTAATTTCTAATAGATCCTTCCCAGCCTGCAACTGCTGCACCAGTGAACCTACTAATCATGCTCCAGCCACACACACTTATATACCATGAAACCTTATTCGTACCCCAAAATAATGAAACTTTATTACTGAAATGCAAAGAAAAAAAAATCAAAAACACCTAAGTATATACCTTTATATATCGATCCCCGATCAAAACATGTAGCACAAGCAAGTAAACAATAAATCAAGAAAGTCAGCTGTTGGTGATTTTAGTATCACCAGGTTCATTTTAGTGTAATGGAATTTACAGATTACCAATGGAATTCAAGTTTAATTTTAGACAAGTTAGGAGGTGCGGAGCGCACACTTGTACGAAATTAAATTTAAACTTGGTTCGATTAAATGGCGGGGGTCAAGGGGGCTGCGGCCCCTTGCGGGGTCCAAGGGGCAGCGCCCCTGGCGGGGTCCAAGAGGCAGCGCCCCTGGGGGGGGGTCTCGCTGCCCGGTCAGCGAGCGGGGTCAAGGGAGGCCGCCCTCGCGGGGCTCGGGGCAGCGCCCCGGACCAAAATTTTATTTTATTAAAGAAATAAATATGGAAATTTATTTTCGGATAAACATGTCCATATTAATTATTTAATAGAATGACTTTCTGTTAGAGTAAAACTCTAACTGATTGGCCTTATCTCTTTGGTAATCAGAAGAATTCGAGTTCTACTAAAACTGCTAGTTCGTGGTCTATAGATTGGTGCCTCATTTTTAGACTGTCTCTTAGAGTGATTATCTCCATAATCTAAATTTCGTGTAACCCGGGCATAGGGTCGAAATATTAGATTCGGAAAGTGATCACACGATACTCTGAGAAATCCGTCAGATTTTCTAAAACAGTTTCCCAACTCCCCAGTTTTAACATCAGCTGCTCCATATGATACAGCCGACGCCCACGCCAACACCAACACTCCATCTGATGAAGCCAAGCCGACGGCAAGTAGCACGTGTGTCGGTTCTGTGCACCCATCTTGGGCCACCGAACCGGACGATTTCACATATGCTCCAAGCACGGAGCAAGAGGAGACCCCGTACAACGGGGAGGACTTTGATGAAGAAGATGAGGATGACGATCCTCATTATGACCGTATGAGTGAGGTACTAGAATGGTACCTCGAAATAAGGCAAAGAGAGAGCAGCGGCGCCAAGCTAGACAGGCTAGGCAAGCCGTGAGACAGGGAAGCCGGGGGGCTTCTAGTGCTCCATCTGGGGCATTCAGTGGAGACACGATGGTACGTATCTCCAAGTACCTCAAGGAGACTAGAGCCTTGGGGTGCAAGTCATTTGATGGCAAGGGCGACATTTCTGAGGCCGCCGACTGGATTAAGAAGCTGAATGATGCTTCCAGGGACATGCAAATTGGACTCGACGTGAAGTTGAGGGTTGCCACCAGGCTACTTGAGGGGGTAGCTGCTGTGTGGTGGGAAGGCGTGGAAGGGAAGTTCCACGGTGAAGCCACTTGGGAGAAATTCGAAGTGGAGTTTTATATTCAGTACTACTCAACTTTTGAAGTCAATCTCAAAAGAAGGGAGTACACAAACTTGAAACAGGAGGATGGTTGCTGTAACACCCCGCCCCCCAGGACCCGAGTTAGGTACTCCAGACCTCTAGTACTGTCCTCACAAACCGCCACTAGCCTTTTCCGCACACTTTGTCCTCACTCATGCACGCCCTGAGAAACTTCTAAGGAGGGTCACCCATGCCAAGACGCTGCCCATCCTATTTTGAACCTTGCCTCTATGGACCTTGAGAGCTTGAACCTTGCCTCTATGGAGCCTCTTCAAACGCTGCCCATCCTATTTTGAAAACTGTAAAAATAAAGGGCGATCTTCACCACCCATTCCCCATTTCACAGATCAATGTAGGTATCGCAAATAGCAATGCCGTACAAAAGAGAACAGACGTGGGAGACCAGGAATGAAATTGTGCATCCATTGATCCAAACTAGCAACTCCCCAACTCGATCCATAGCACCACCCGTTTGAAACACTGACCAAAGACATCGAGCTACGAAATGGCATAAGCCGTCGGCCGGAGAGATTCCCTAGACGAAGCTAGGCCAGACTGCTTTTTTCACATAACCCAATCAAGCAAATCAAAATATAACTCACGCATAACTCGCGCACATATAGATGTAAATCACACATAAGAAAATGTAATTTGAGAACATCAAGATGTAAATCTCACGTAAGAAAATGTAATTACATGTATTATCAAATGTAACTTAAGGAATCATGTATAAATGTAACTCACGCATAGAAATATAAATCACACATATGAAAATGTAATCTCACGTTTTATCAAATTTAAATCAAAATAAACAAACTGAATGTCGTTAAAAACCACTAAAAACCAGTATAACATATAAATAGATAAAAATATACTTCGTATTATAGAAATAAATGCATTAATATGAAAAATATATTACTAGTACAATAAAAGTGTACGAATATACAAAATATTACATAAAATAAATAGTGTATGAATATGAAATGCAATGTACTTATTTTACTTAGATTAATAGAATTTTTGTTATGAATTGATGAAGAATAAAATAAATAGGTTGAGTTATAATTTGAAATAATTCAATATATATTATTAAAATAAAGATTGTTTACAAAAATGTGACTAGTGACTAAAATAATAATGGAGGCGTAGTAACTTAGATTCAAATTTTAAACATAAGTTACAATGACACAACATTGTAGTAACTAATAGTCATATTTATGTAAATAAGTTTTATTTTAGTAATAGTTTTGAAAAACCCTTATAATTTAAGTTCGAGATAAATACTAGCTCTTTTTTTAAGTAAAGAAAAAAATAAATAAGTCAAGAAAAAAAGAACAAAGCATTTTTAGGAGGAGGTGAAAGTGTGAAACCGTGAAAGGAATACTCGTCCTATTAGAAAGAAACTTTATTTTGTTTTAAGCTTCAAGGAGTTATTCTTTTTATTAGTTGCAAACTTGGTAATTTTATGTTATTCACATGTTTTACGTACTATGATTACATTTACTCCAAATTTACTAATGTATGAGACTTATTTCTTTGTGAGAACTACTAAATAAGCCCTCGAACTTTCATAAAAAGTACAAATAAGTCCGGCTCTGTCCGGCCATCGCCATTTGGGGAGGTTTCCGGTGGAATTGTTTGATGAAATTTTTTGAACATCTTCTTCATTAATTCTAGTTTACTCATACCAAATTTCAGCTAAAAATTCAACCGGGAAGTCAGTCAAATGAATTTTTGAAGACAACTGCGCAGTTAGGCAGCACATTATATTTCAGAAAATCATTTGACTGTCTTCTCTATTGCATTTTTTGCTGAAATTTGGAATGGCTAAACTAGACTTAACGAAAAATATGATCAAAAAATTTCATCAAAAAAATTCCAGAGGAAACAGCCCAAATGACGTCAGCCAGACAAAGCCTCATGTAAAAGAGCTTATTTGCACTTTTATGAAAATTCGAGGGCTTATTTGATAGTTGTCCCTATTTCTTTTGAAAAATATGTTTGAATATATCACGTTACAAATTTTCATGATCTATTTTTATTTTATTTTTATTAATATAGAATTAAATATAATAACAATTAATATTATGCTTTAGCAAGCGTCTAAGGGACTGTCCCCAATATAGATTTTAAAGGATTTTTACAGATTGTAAATCCATGGACCGTAATAAAATTCCAGAGATTCTATGAGATTTTGATGGAATATTATAGAATTCTTTTTTTTTGAAAGGAGAAAACTTATTTATCAATAATGAAAGTAACAAGAGGTAAAACAACATAATAGCTCAATAGCTACCCTGGGATGAAACATAAAATTGATTAGTCCTGGAGGACCAATCATATTCGCTAACCCCGCAAAGAAGTAGGCTAATCTAACACCATTACTAACCTTGCTACTAAAATAGAGAGTAATTAAACGAGAGTTCTTAGAATAAAAGCGATAAAATAAATCAAGTCTCCCGGATTTACCAGCCACCAGGTAGGGAGGAAATATTTGATCAGTCACCTCCAAAGAAATCAACCCGATTTTATCAGCCACCGAAAAGGGAGAAGAAGTTTAATTTTCCCAACCACCTGCAAAGGAACCACCTTACTCTCAAGGCCTAGTAGTATTATAGGCGGTGCTGATCCAGTAGCACCATCGTTGATCCGTTTTTGTCCCATTGTCATCAACCTCCATATGAACTTGCACATCCACCAGATTCTGCAGGTCCACTACTCTACGTTTCCTTGATTCTACTTTCTCAAGGGCTGTAGCTTGGTTCTGCTCTTCCTCAGCTCCCATCTTTTCTTTTACTTTCGAAATAAGTCTCTGGATCAAGTAACAACCGCCTTTGTTGCCTTCTCTTGTATTCCTATATCAGCTATCCATCTTTCTCTGTATCTTCCCTTACACTTGATGACTCTTGCCTTTCATGTGGAATAAGCCATTTATTTCCCGGATGAATTCCTCCACGACGCATATCTTCCCTCAACCAAGGCTTATAAGGCTTCTCTCCCACCCACGGTCCCGAACTAGTAATAGATGGGCAATATCAGTCAGTGTGTCCCAACACTCCACAAATAAAACAAAGATTGGGAAGCCGCTCATATTGAAATACGCCTAGAAAGAGTTATCCCCTTCTTCTCTGACTTGTGTCCTTCGTTTCAACGCATTCTTGATATTTATCGACATCCGAATGCGAACATACTCCTTGCTTTCTCCTTTTAGAGTTCTACCATCAATCTGGACCAGTTTCCCAAAATAACGCCCAATACCTGTGGCTACCTTCTCCGTCATATAGCTCAGGGGGTAAATTATGGGTCTAACCGAGAATTCTGCATAATTCAGCGCTACCTCAAGCGGTCTCTCTTTCGCTTCTACCCTTCGGATAACTACTAGATTCTGATCAAACGACCACAATCCATCCTGTAATATTCGAGAGCAATCATTTTCATGATAAAATTGGATCATGAACCGCATAACTCTGATCTGTTCAATACTCACTCCTTTACTCAGGCGCCATATCATTGTAGTCTCGCGAAAGGAGATAGGCTGGACAAGTTTGTCCGTTACAACCCTAGCCACGGATGTGAAACATGGGTTGTCCCCATCCCCATTCTAATAATATATATAATAAAAATATTACGTATAAAATATTAATAAATGTGTTTGGTGAAATGTGGGGGGAGTTGGCGACGTATAAGCATGGGCTTTGTCGCTTTGATGAATCCGATCCAATCCAATCTAAATTAAGTGTAGGTAATTCTCACTACTACACCTATCATGTAGCAAGACACAAATTACATTATCTCCTAACTAACCAGATTTTGGCAGGAGCATTCCTTCACTCATCGAGAGAAAGAACGGACTACTCTGTTTCTTGTGGCCTCAATTTCACCCCAAAAATTACTGTACAAGAATTCAAGAATGGAAGCAAAGAAGGAAGTTCAAAGTCCCAATAAACCGTCCATTCCTTGGCGGACCCGTATCTCGTTTTCCATTATCTCAGCCGTCACTGACGCCACTCGCCGCCAAAACGGCACCGTCAATCGCCGCCTCCTCAACATACTCAGCATCAAGTCTCCCGCCACCCGGAACCACGTCAACGGCGTCAAGTCCTCCGATGTCACCGTCGACCCTGCCCGCGATCTCTGGTTCCGCCTCTTTGTCCCCACCGCCGCCGAAGCCCGGGATTCCAATTCCCTGCCGGTAATCGTCTTCTTCCACGGCGGCGGATTTGTGTACCTCAGCGCCGATGCCAAAGCGTACGATGCCGTTTGCCGCCGATTTGCGAGAAAGGTCCCGGCGGTCGTCATCTCTGTTAACTATCGACTCGCGCCTGAGCACCGATGTCCTGCTCAGTACGATGATGGCTTCGATGTGCTGAAGTTTCTCGATAATGAAAAGAACAAGGGGATTTTGCCGGAAAATGCTGACGTTTCCCGCTGCTTCCTTGCCGGCGATAGTGCCGGAGGGAATCTGGCTCACAACGTGGCAAAACGAGCGTCAGAGGCCAGTTTCCGAGACGTTAAGGTAATTAATTAAGTAATTAATTAATTAATAATACAGTTATCGCACCGAAAAATAATACGGAGTAAATGATTTTACAATGACACCAATAATGCATAATGTGCAAGGCAATAGGAATTTTACGTCTTTATAGTCCATTGTTATTTCATAATAAGTAGGATTAGAATTATTTTACTCCGTATTTAAGGAAATTACCTTTGCTAGTATTATACTCCCTCCATCCCAAAAACAATTTCACACTTCGTTTTCCACACATATTAAAGAAATAAACTTACCGGGTTATTGACATTGTTAGGACATTGTTTGGACACTGTTTAACACTGTTTGACACTGTTTTGATGTAGATAATTTGCCAAAAAAGAAAGTGGGAATAAATGTAAAGTTAATTTTGGGACATCCATTTAAGGAAAGTGGGAATTTGTGTTTGGGCCGGAGGGAGTAATATGGTTCGTGAATAATACAATAATACGTACGTTTGTGTATATTACTGCATAATACGATACAATTATATAAAATACAGATAAATATGTATTTAATACATTCGTGAAATGGATAAAGATATGAACGTGTTTTAAACGCTTCACAATTTAAAAATATGGCGTATAATACTATAATATGTGTCTTATATACTTCATACTAATTTAATGATAGAAATAAAGAGTAATTTAACATATGCACCGTATTTTTCAACAATTTAAAATATACTCCCCATGTCCCTTATAACTTTGTCAATTTTCCGTTTTTTATTGTCCCAAAAACTTTGCCACTTTCCCTTTTACTCAATTAATTTGTGGCTCATATTATTTCTCTCCTTTGAACAAATCTCTACCACACAGTTTTTACTTTATTATTCTACGTGCCGGTCAAACTTGCTAATTCTTTTAGGGATGTAGGGAGTACAAATATTTTTTTTAGATATACGAATGTGAATTCATAGGTGTTGGTCTCGTTCACACAAGGAACAGTCTAGAGGGGGGTGAATAGACTGTTCTGATCTTTTAAAACTTTACTCTAAGTCTTTACAGACTTGACAGAGAAGGTCGAGTTCTGGTGGCAGAACTGGGCCTGACAACGGATGTACTCTGGTAGGTGTTCTGGTCGGGTAGCCTGCAGAAACACACTAAGGCAAGTGCCTTTCTGATAACTCTTAAGACAAGATTTGCTGAGCACAAAGTCCAAGTCTATGAGAGTTATTCAGTTCAATCTAAGTGCAGAAGGTAAAGAACGTAAAGTAAATGACATTGGGAGTTTTTATAGTGGTTCAAGAAACAACGTGTTCCTCTAGTCCACTGTTCCATTAAGCTTGTAAAACAACAGTTACAACGCCTTAGTCCTAGCACTTAAGAAGCACTCATCGTCTTCTTCGAGTCTAGTTGTCACCCGAGATGCTCTTCTTGGCTTCCTGATGACTGGTCTCGTTTCATTGAGTATCCACGAAGTATCACCATTTCACCATTCCAGTTACTTTGAGACGTCCATTCTTTTGCAAGAAGTGTTTGGCTTTAAGAACAGTTTTTCCAACGTAGCTTCGTCACAAAAGATGTATAGTTGAAGCTTTAGAAGAGTTGAAGAACTGGAGGGACAATTCTTTCTCGTTGGAATGAAAAGATATAGAGTTAATGATCTTTTCCAACGCAAGCTTTTTCTCTTGTTCAGAGTTTGAAGCTTGCTTGTTAGAGAGTGTGAATTGTTTGAATCATTATTCTTCCAATCCTTCGAAGTGTATCATATATACTGAAAGATGTCTTCCCGTTGGAGTGTAGAGGACATCTTCATTAAATGCGTGTACTATTGATTTGACCGGTTGATTTCCAAAAATTAGCTGACTTGCTATTTTGGAGGCGCGAAAATTTTTCTCTGGTCAATCATCATCTTTAAATATCCCAATGAGTGAAGCACATTAAATGAGCATTTAATGTGTGAACAATAGCTTCTTCCGTTGAGAGGCTCCAAGCCGTTAGGGAATTTCCCGTTAGTTTTGACCGACATAGGCAGAGTAAGGGAATTTGTCCAAGTGTCGAGCCTTTCTGGTGGAGCCAATGATACCAATTCTGTTGGGATCACAAACTACGTTCTTAGGTGCATTTGGCCGAGACAGAAACGTTGAGGTTCTCTGGTCCGTCGACTATGCTAAAAACTTACACTTAGAACAATTCTAATACTACCTCCGTTTTTAAATAAATGCAACACTTTGACTTTTACACTATTCACATGTTCTACTTTGATTACGTTTTATTTATTAATGTAATAATATTATTTTATGAAAAAAATATTGTTAAACTTTTCTCATTGTAAATTTTCATAATCTAATTTTTTTAATTTTTTTACTAATACAAAATCATTTAAGAACGAAGGAAGTACAAGATTTCTAATAGGGGTACTCTAATATCCTAATTGAGCTAACATCATCAAAATCTAAATACAATTTATTACTTACAATTTTCCTCTTTTGATGATGTTAAGAACTTCCAGAGAAATGCCTTTCACCATAAAAGAATTAAGTTTAAAAATTTTTATTAAAAAAAATCTTGGTGGACCACTTGTATCGGAAAGCAGTAAGAGTTGCAATACAGAAAAGCAAATTAACAGAAATGCAGAAAAGACAGATAAAACAGAGAGGCACGTTAGTAACAGAAAGTCAAGACAGAGAAGCTTTATAAAGGAGAGTCAGTAAGAGCACAGAAAAGAGTCGAGTAAAGATTATTTAAAGCTCTTCTACTCTTTCCTCAGTTTCACGAAATTCTTTGAGCTTTTTGAGTACTTCGGCTCTTATAGCAGCCAGATTTCTGGGTTTCCATAGTCAGCCCATGTCTCCCTCCGTCCCGCTAGAAGGTTCCCATGAACGATTTACGATGCTTGACTGACGATAAAACAACTTAATCCCTGTTCACACTCTGATTAGTTTTAGTAAATAAAATTAATATATTCAGAAACTACATTAAAACCACTACAAAGGCTGATAAAAAAATGTAAATTTGATAAAAATTTGATTGATAAAGTAAACGATTAAAAATGATTTAAGTTGACCATGCAAATAGTGGACGAGAACCTTCTAATGGGACGGATGTATTATTATTATTATTATTATTACTATTATTATTATTATTATTATTATTATTATTAAACATTTCGCTTCAATTGTACCACTTTGTTAGGCTTCAGTTAAATGACGTATTTTTTAATAAAATACGTATCCATACGTACGACACATGTATCCTTGAAGTACGTGATTTTTTCTGATTTTTCTGAAAAATTTTCATAAACATAATTATTATATGTGAATTATACATTTGAGTGTATTATACATGAATTATACACGAATCAACTAACAAAGGAAATGACACATTCTCTTCTTTAAAAAAACCCTCATTCACTTCTATTTTGAAAGTAATAAAAAAGATGAAACAAATCTTATCTTATTTAAGAAATAAAACATCTTTAAGTTTATTTTTGAATCATTCATCATTTATTCCTTTCAAAAACTTATCCATGATTTATTAAGAATTAAAAAAATCTTATTTAAGGAATAACATACGGAGTATACAGGGGCGGATCCAGGATCGAGAGATGGGGTGGGCTAAGCAGAAATATTTTTTTTACTATACATACCAAATTTAGCCCATGGTTGTTATCGAACAAAGATTTTTTTTGAATTATATACTCGAGTTCGAACTTGATTTCGAATCTAATTTAATGAATTGAGTAACAAGTTTCGAACTCGAACACGGAGTAGGTTTTGAGTTTGAATAATTATTCAAGCCGAGATCGAACATAGTGATGTTTCGATCCGAACACGAGCCTATCGTTCACATATAAATTATACTATTGTACATATCATAAAATTTAAACGTTTTAGTGTAATTTTTATAAATTTATTAATGATTAATAAAAATTTGAATACTTATTGAATAATTTGAACATGAATCTATTAACGAGAATAGTCTAAACTTCTACATTCGAGCATGTCTATCGAGCATTGAAATCCAAATTTGAGATAGTTTGGATTTCAGGGACTACAACATGTGGAGGATCCTCATTGATTAGATTTTGCACTGTTGTAGGTATAGGTTCAGAACTCCCTTCACCAGTTTGACGATTCACTTTCGAAAAGAATAATGAAATCAACTTCTTTCCCTTCTTGGCAACATGTTCATTATCCATTCTAAAAAACATTTTCAATATTGGTATATATTAAAATACTTATATATAAAAAATAAAACTATTTAATTATGTACTGAAAAATTCAATTAATAATCAAAACGATTGTATGATTCCCTAGCCCTAAAACTCTAAAATGCTAAAAATAATAATAATTAATACATTAATAGTTTAATACACAATCGGTTATTCACAGTTTACAAATTCACGGCAGAAGATCATAACTTCACTGATTCACAAATTATTTGTGGTGTAGACTGACAAATAATTTAGGCTGGGCTGAGATTTGAAAATGTACCAATACTATTAAAAAAAAATTGGGCTGGGCTGAAGCCCACCCCTGGCCTAGCATACATCCGCCCCTGGGAGTATATATATACTACGTATATACTACACTACGTAGTACATACCCGGTAGTATTCATTTTGAATATTCATGATTTACTACACTCTATCACGTATACAATTATTTAGTACGGACCTTTCCGAGGCGCCCTGATTTCAATGGGAATAATTTGAGTGTAGTTATATAGAGTCTGATGCCATGATTATTAATACCAAAATTTGTTGGTGTACACAGAAATTGCATACTTTTTGTAAACGAGCTTTCTGTATATAGAGACGATCAAGGGGTGTATGCAAAAATTGTACACTTTTTGTGTACACTTAAAGAATATTTTTGCCTTTTGTGTTAATAACAATATCATAAGTGGGTCATACATATAAAACACAAGACACATTAAAAGTTGGATAAAGGGTACTACCTCTTTCCCTCTTTATGTATCTTAATTTGATGAGTTTTTTTTCCGAATTAATGCTAATTAATTAATTAATTACGAAAATAATGTCGGGTTAAAAGTATTTACCGATATACTGTTGGGATTAATCATGATCGGGGTAAGTCGCCAAACGGTTGGGCGACTTATAAGTCGCCATCCGGTTTGGCGACTTATAAGTCGCTCAACCGTTTGGCGACTTATAAGTCGCTCAACCGTTTGGCGACTTACCCTTAATATAAACAAGGTCTCATTTCTCCTATTTAGGGGTTACGAACCAGATACAACACATTACAATAATTCAATATTCATAACACAGTAGTCATCTAATATTCATAATCGAACACATCAACACATCATAAAAGAGTTTAGAGGTGGAAATACGTAAAATAAAGTCAATTCTTCCTACAACATCTACAAGTTTTCATGGTTTTCTTGATCGTCTTGGTCATGGAGATGTTGCTGTTGCTGCCTACGCGGCTACGCCTACGCCGCTAGCGTGGTTAATGAACCACTCTCTCATGTTGAGTCTGGGATGATGAAGCTGTCGCTGCACTAGATGTCGATGGCATATCCTGAGATGGGGGCATATGTATAAGATGACCGTAGTCGACTCGCCCCAACACATCTGAACATAAGGAGACGATGCCCGTCAAAACTTGACCGTACATGTTCATGTCATGCGTATCACTCACTCTGGCAGTAGCCCGCTGATGTATACGCTGCAAAGCTCGTGTCTGAAATATGAAACACAATTACAATTAGTTAGAAAAAAAAAGTGTTAAATAAAGAAAACTCCTTACTTTAGTAATTAGTAATATACTTACCATCAGATGCAAAGTCAAGGAACTAGGCTGATAATGGTGAGTAGGGAGTCTCAACGAAGGAGACACAAACAAACGAGTGATGCTATAATACCATCCCATGTAGTCTCCCGAAACAGATGGAACTAATGTCGGTGTCCCAATCACAACAAGCTCAGCTCGCCTGTCCCACATAGCGACGTATCGGACATGTCTGAGTGTCCAATCTTCCGTATGCTTCCCACGCCTATCCAACCTATGAAGGTCTACATATGTGTCGATAGGTGCTGGAATGACCTGCTCATACCCAAACTATCGCAATACACGATGAGGCAAATGAAGCTCAACAATGTCAAAACATATCAACGACACACATGCTCGCCATATGTGAGAATGCTCTCGTCTAGCGAGGGGTAAATCTGCAAACATCTCAGCTATATACGGCATCCATGTAATCTGTTTCATAAAGATACAATATTAGTATTTCTGCTATAGATATTATAGTTAATGTTATATTACACACACCATACATGATCCTCAGACATTCGATCTAACGCATCCATGTACACACCGAGCCCAGAAGTCGATGATGTGCGACATAGATCATCAAATAGCCATCTAACCATTCATGTAGCATATATTAATGTGAATATTATGAATATATTTATATTCAACATATAATATCATAAATACAAACGATTGAAAACATATCGACGGTCCAGAGGGTCCTTGCCTCGTACATGATGTGGTCCCAGGAGATGTGGAGGCTCATCAGGCAGTGGGTGTCCATCAATGCCATGGTATGCCACTATAATGGGACGTCCAATGTGGATGTACTCCCATGACCAAAGTGGCCAAACCGTTTGGTGACTTATAAGTCGCCCAACCGTTGGGCAACTTACCCCGACCATGGTTAACCCAGCAGTATATTGGTAAATACTTTTAACCCAACCCTATTTTCGTAATTAATTAATTAATTAACATTAACACGGAAAACCCCTATTTTGTTATGATATAATTATTAATAAAATAGTTGAAAAATTAAAAGTTATGGTTGAGATTTGAGTATAATAAAGTGAAATATTGTGAACGATATATTTCATTTTTTTTTAAAAATGTCACTTTTGTGGGATAACCTAAAAAAGAAGATTAGACAGGTAAAATGGGATCGAGAGAGAAACAACTAGATATAAAGCGTATAAATAGAGTTAATTAAGAAAAATAGAGTTATGTCTTTAGTACTCAGAGTATTGAATTAGTGGAAGTGTGAATAAAGTAAGAAAAAATTAGAATCACACAAATATGATTAAATATATTACATAATATAAGTGATATATATGAGATAAACTTGGTGATTTGTTTGGGTTAAACGAAGTAAACCATTTGGTAACAGTTTTGACATGGTTTGATATTAAACTAAATTCATAACTACTTAACTACTCCCTCCGTTCCCAAAAATACTTCTCACTTTCCTTTTTGGGCTGTTCCCAAAAATAGTTCTCACTTTCCCATTTTGGACAATTTGTGTGGTTCACATTCATTTTACCTTTTTCTTACACAACCACAACCATACATTTCCACTTTATTCCATTTTCTTAATAAGCGTGCCAAGTCAAACCGGGAAGAATTTTTAGGAATGGAGGGAGTATTAACTATCTTATTATAGTACTTAGGAGGCGTTTACTTCGCTGCTAAAATCACAGTTAGGTTAGTAAGACAGGTGAAGTAAACACGCAAGTTGCTTAAAACGTTGCTTACTAACCGAAAGAGATGCTTAAAGTGCCGCTTACTAAGCATACCAGCTCCCCATGTATTAATTAAGCGACACTTTAAGCATTTTCAGTTTCCGAATTTACCCTTACCTTTACCCCTTGCCCTTACCCTATTGCTACCCAACTACCCCGTCCTACCCCACCTTACCCCGACCCACCCTGACCCCCACCCCACCCCTTGACCCCACCTGCCCTACCCCACCCCTCACCCCTTACCTACCCCTGTACCCCCTACCACCTTCCCCTACCTTGACCCGACTCCACTCCTACCCCTTTACCCCCTATGCCCACCCTTGACCTGACCAATACCTACCATACCTTACACTGACCCCACCCTGACCCCTGACCCCACCCACCCTTGACCCGACCATACCCCTGACCCAACTTACCTCGACCCCTCCACTACCTGCCCTACCCCACCCCACCCCTTACCTCTACCCCTACCTTGACCCGACCCCGACCCCGACCCCACCTACCCCCGCCCCTACCCCTTTACCTCCTACCCCCACCCCCACCTTTGACCCGACCATACCCCACCCCCACCTTACCCCTACCCTCCACCACCTGACCTACCCCACCCCCACCCTCACCCTTACCCCTTTCCCTACCTTGACCCGACCCCGACCCCACCCCTACCCCTACCTCGACCCACCCCCACCCTTGACCCGACCATACCCCACCCACCTTACCCCTACCCCGTACCCTCCACCACCTGCCCTACCCCACCCCCACCCCCACCCCTTACCCTACCACCTCCCCCTACCTTGACCCAACCCTTACCCTGACCACACCCCCTGCCCCTACCTGTACCCACCTCTACCCCACCCCCACCCTTGACTCAACCATACCCCACCCCCACCTTACCCCTGCCCCTACGAGTTGGGGGGTTGGTATGGGTGGGAGTAGGGGTGGAGGGTACAGTCATGGTAAGGGTAGGGGGTAGGGAAGGGGTGGGGGGTCAAAGGTGTGGAATTGGGGGTAGGGTGAGGGGTGGGGGTACAGGGCGGGGTAGGGGTTAGGGGTGTGGGTAAGTGACTAAGCGTATGAGGTGACCCCATATATTATATTATATACTTGTGTTAATGAATGTTTGTGTGTATATATCTATAGGGTTATTTTGGACATTTTAATGTTAAACAGTGTTTTAAATCCTTTGAAGTAAACATGAGCTTACAACGCTGCTTAGTTTATGTGCCGTTTATTAACGCGAGTCTTAATAAGCACCGTTTACTAACCCATGAAGTAAACGTGTCCTTAGTCTTAACAATACACGGAGTAGATGTTAGTTACGGAGTACTACGTATTATACTACCTCCGTCCCAAAAAACTTTGCCATTTCAAAAAATATGAACATTGATTTTGATTAGTATAATATTATGAGAATTATAAATTTTATACTTTTGTGAAAATACTTTTACAAAGAACATTTTCATATAATTTTTATATTATAAATAATTTTCAATAAAAAGATTTAGTTGGTCAAAGTTTTGAAAATGACAAAATTTTTTGGTACGGAGGTAGTAATAAATTGTTGGGAATTTTTTTATTTGAATAATCAAACGCACTACTCCTCTATTAGTTATTCTTACATTATTTTGAAATAATCAACTAAACTTTGATACTTAATAAAAAGAACTTTGAAGTGGAAAATCAAACTAAAACTGAAATGAATTGAAACCGAAATTGTTGGCTTTGGAACCGATTTTGTGCGGTTCAGGTTTCAATTCCTTGAAAATTGGAACCAAGAATCGGCGGTTTGATTCCATTTTGAATCAGAAACCAACGATTCAGTTCTGATTCTGAACTTTTTGAATGTTATTTAGAAAAATGGTATTCTTTTTATTGTGCTTCGGCATGTACTCCTAATCGAGACGGATCGGAACAGGACTCAAAACTCACAAGTCCACGCCTCATATGGAAAAATCCGTTAGAAATCATTAAATAATGTGTGGGTTCTACAAGGTAGTTCAAATAAGCAGTTGGAAAATTTAATTGAAGGGACAATGTTTTAAATGATACTCTAATGAGTGTGTATACCGTGCAACCGGTATACGGTGAGCACCGTATACCGGGACGGTTTTTCTTTTTTTTTCCTTTTGTTTTTAAAAAATGGTAATAACTTTTTTATTTGTGATCTGATTTTTATAAAATTTATATCAACATTTTTTATTTTTCATGATCTTTCAAATGAGATCAATATTGCCTATGTAATTTTAACATATTAACATTTGTGTGTAAAATATGTAACTTTAAGTGTTAAAATATGTAACTCTTCAGTCAAGTCAAATGCAACTCGTGTGTATAAATATGTATCTTTACGTGTAACAATATGTAACTTTATGTAAAAAAATATGTAACTCGCATTCAGACAGGTCACATGCAACTCGTGTGTATAAATATGTAACTCGCGTGTATAAATATGTAACTTTACGTGTAAAAATATGTAACTTTACGTGTAAATACATGTAAGTCGCGTTCAAACATGTCAAATGCAACTCGTGTTTATATATATGTAACTCACTTTTAAAAAGATGTAACTTGCTTATAAAAAGATGTAACTTGCTTATAAAAAGATGTAACTTGTTTATAAAAAGATGTAACTCGCTCATAAAAAGATGTAACTCAATGTATTATCAAATGTAAATGAGGCCACTGATCCACTACCAAACAGATTCGATCTTCTATTTCACAAACCTATCATCTCTCAAATAGATTCGATTTTTCTTATAATCCAATACTCATTAATATAATAGTTCGATAATTTCTTAAAATTACATACACAATATTGGTCTCATTTGAAAGATCATGAAAAATAAAAAATGTTGATATAAATTTTATAAAAATCGGATCAAAAATAAAAAAAGTTATTATCATTTTTAACAACAAAAGCAAAAAAGAAAAAAAAAATCTGATCCTACGTCGTTTTTGCAACCGGACGCACCATCCTCATGGTGCGCCGGTTGCACCATATAATTTGCGTACTCTAATTCATCTGTATTTCATAATATCAAATCAATTTGATCTTATCAATTTAAGTTTGGTTTGATTTTAGAGTAATTTGAGTTTGCATCTCATTTTATTGTTATAATTGGACTATGCGTCCCGTTTTTAAAAATCTTTGTTTTTGAAGCCTAATCTCGTATGAAAAACAAAAATGTCTCTTGATCAGGAATATGTTGAAGGCCAACATAATCAATAATTGAGGGACATTTTTATCTCCTCATACAGGGTGGGTGCATAAATAATGATTTTTTTGAAATCAGGGTGCAAAGTTCAATTTGAATAATAAAATGAAGTGCAAACTCAAATTACCCCTTTGATTTACTCGGATTTGAGACTGAGATAAGTCCAAATAAAAATATTCTAAATATAGAACCCAATATAAACAATGCAAATTTAATTGAAGGGACACTATTTTAAATGATACTTCATAATGAATAAATGTTTCGTTCATATGTAATTTATAACTAATGAATTTATCCGGTCTTATCAATTTAAGTTGGGTTTGATTTACTCGGATTTAATCCGGTCTTAGAAGGAAAGGAACTTTAAACTTACCTTGGTCCAAAAGGTGGAATCTCCCACCCCAGGAGCCCCCCATACCCCGACCCGACAGGATTTTTGGGAGGATGTTAATCACGTTGACTCAGTCGGCCCAATGATGGTAGACCTTTTTCCCGTGCGTACCAGAGGCCCAGCCTTATTTCAGGTTCTGTGAACTTTAAACTTACCTTTTAACTACTTTAATAATAGAAAAAAAAAAGTAATCAACAAAAAAGTTAAATAAGGAGTCATGGAGTACTATTTATCTTTGGCAATAAATGTAGCAGCCAACAACAAAGTCTTAATTATATACTCCGTGTATAATTATATACTTTGCTTTTCAAACTATGTCTAACTAGTAAGCCCGTGCATCTCGATGCACGAATAATATGTAATTTAGCTAATTTGAAATTTAATTTCTATCGGATCACATATAATGTGATTTAAAAGAAAAATAAATTTAGTCTAATATAGAGTCTGTTTGATAATACTAAAGTAAATAGAATTAACTTATTTTGCTGAAATTGATTGAATTCTGGTGAAATAGGTGGAATCTTCTGAACCATGAAAAATATATGTGAAACATATTCCATTTGTGAAACAAAGAAAAAAATATATGAAAAAAAGTTAAATTGGTCTTCTACATAAGCATCTCAAGTAAACATAATTGTTATGAACCCCATAATAAAAAAAATCTATATTTCTTAATTGTTAGATCTTACAGTTTACTCATTAATAAGAACGTTTTTTAATTGAATTAAAATTTTAGGTTTGATTTGGTATGAATTAATATGGTCTATTAGATGTCTGTTTTTTATGTGACTTATTGTTATACTACGTAATTATTATTAAAGTTTGATCTGATCTGATTTAATCTGGAACTGAAATCAATCCAATTAAAAGCATTCTATTAAAATAAAAGTAGGAATTCGTAAACCTATAAAGATTTTCTAATTTGGATTAGGAATCTATTTCAAAAGTGAAGGCATATTTGAGTTTTAGGTGTAAAATAAAAACACAACCAAAAAAATTTACTTATTTGGCTAAGCTAAACATATTTACTTGTGAAAATATATATACTTTATGTTGGTTATAAATTTTAATTTCATTTTTAATTATTTACTTATTTGAAGCTTACTAATTTATTAATAGGTGTCAAATTAATAAGTAAACTAATTGCATATTTGTTTCTATTTAATTCGGTGTAGTAAACTAAAATAAATTAGTTTCCATATCAATAAACGTTATTGGAATTTCACTTTGATAACCAAAAATTATTTTACTTATTTGAAGCTTACCAAATTAATTAAGGTGGATTTATAAGGATTTTTGTTTCCATATCATTATGCAATCAAAAATAGAATCTAATAAAAACAAAAGGTATAAAAATAAGTAAATAATTGTTATATATAATGACATGGCAGGATTATGTGACGCTTTGTATGCTCTTAAAAAGTTCCTCTTATATATATATATATATTGATTATATACTCCGGTCGGGGTTGGGAGGTCCTCAGGGATGGAGTGTCATCCTTTTTTTTTAATTATATACTCCGTAATTCGTACCAATGTAAATAATGAAAATTTAGGAGGAACATCTTCAATGTAAATGTGTGAAGAGTACACACGTGGCATGAGAAATATAGATACAAAAGAAATTATGAAGAGAAAGTTTCTCTCTATTTTTCACTTCGTAATAAATTTTAGTTACTTTTTATTCACAATGTCTAGATCTAGATGTTGTGCTTGATATTGTAAATAAAAAACAATTGAATATTTATTACACCATAGAAGAAAGTGAAAATCTTTCCATTAATTAATTCTATTTTATCTTTACTGTCTCGTGTGCTCCGTTGAGACTTTTGCGTTGAGATGCTCTTAAACACAACAAGCTTGAGAAGTGTGGAGTGTGGACTCAATACTCCAAACTTGTGTGTGTAAGATAAATAATAGAGATATTACCCGAAATAGGACTAAAACAGTTTGAAAATTCCAAAATAGGATTGCCATGTTTTTATTCTCAAAATTGGACTAATTACTGTCATGTTTTGGCAGTACCAGACTTCAAACATGACAGTATTTTCTAAACATGCCAGTAAATTAGTTTTATTTTGAGAATAAAAAACATGACAATCCTATTTTGGAATTTTGAAACTGTTTTAGTCTTATTTCGGGAACTTTCCCTAAATAATATGATAATTTATTACATTACAATTTATAAGTGATATTAGCATCATGGGGCACGTGATTTAAGTGTTCATTCCTAAATCTACTCTATTTAAATTATGCACTTACCAATTTAAGTTTACATTTGTGAAAGTACAAAAATCTACTTTCATAATGGTGAGAATGTGAGATCACGTTCAATATAAGTTCAATTCATGATATGGGTTATCTCAGGTGTCAGAATTTAACAGTTTCTTTGAGCTTGTGTTATTGAGTATACTTTTTCCCATATATATGATGTGATAGTACTAATGGTTATATTAACATAACCTAACAAGAATGGTGATGGTTGAGAATGAAGGTCATTGGGCTGGTAGCTATACAACCATTCTTTGGAGGGGAAGAGCGGACTGAGGCGGAAATAAGATTAGCAAATATTGATCCTCTGATATCAGTTGCGCGTACAGATTGGACGTGGAGGGCATTTCTACCGGCGACGGAGGGAGGGAGGGAGGTGGACAGGGATCACGAGGCGGTGAATGTGTCCGGCCCCAGGGCAGTTGACATATCAAAGCTGGATTTTCCGGCAAGCATGGTCGTGGTGGCCGGCTTTGATTCTCTCCAGGATTGGCAGAGGAGGTACTATGAGTGGTTGAAGAGGTCAGGTAAACAAACCTACTTGTTGGAGTACCCAAATATGATTCATGCCTTTTACATTTTCCCTGAGCTCCCTGAATCTTCGCAACTCATTCAAGAGGTTAAGGAATTCATTCACAAGCAATGTTCCAAGAGTTAAGGGCTTGTTTGGCGTGTAAATCAATGTTGTGTGAGTCTTGTCAATAACTTATACTATCGTATATTGCATCATTATTCTTTCACAGGATTAAGATTTCTTTGTACCAAAAAACTATCTTTCTAGAGAACTTGACATCCCATTTTCTACCAAAATGGTTTGGAAATTATAATAACTAATAAGAGATCCCACCTTGTACTAAAAGCCATCATTGCAAGTCTCCCATCCATTAAGGTCCTCCTAACTTAATTGAATTCACCGGAATTGTGTTTGAGAATTGAGATAATTATATACTTATATTTCATTAAAAGTTTAATTCAAACTTTTTAAAAACTATAGGCAATATACAACATTGAACCGGGCCAAACCTCTTCTGGCTCTAGACAAGTACAATGGGACCGGAACTGATTATTTCAATTCTCTTTTTCATAACTCTTTTGTATTTAAAAAAATCAAAATTAGGCTCAAAACCTTGAACCAGATTTTGTTTTTTCCCAATAAAGATTTCCATCTCTTTTGAGCGGATTTAGGGCAAAGGTAACTTCTCCATCTCCGTCTCATGTCTAATTAAAAGACTCTTGCATCTCTGCCGTGTCCTCCGTTGCTCCAAGTTTCGCTCGCCCCGGCTTCCCACGGGTGCCATAAGATTTTTTTTTAAATAAGATTTTAATTATCTTATTTGTATATTTTACAGATTCAAGTAGTCATACCCATCTACTTAAGGACAATTCTTTTAGAATATCCAAACCAACTGACATAGTCACTATCTTGCAAAATCTCTACGAATTTACAAGAGGATCAACAAAATATCTCTACGAATGATATTACAAGACTATCAACAAACAATCTCAATTGTTTTCAAGAGGGTATGGTAGACAAAAAACCTCATTAATGTTGGTTTTGCAAAGGTCTAACCAACAACCGAAATTTTCATTTCAAGAAAATCAAACAAAACTTTGCGGTGTGTGGAATTCATTAGAATAAAAATATGACTCTTACTCACAAGTAGAAAATATTAAAATTGATGTTTGATTTGAGTAGAGTACAGTTACACAAAAGAAAGTATTAGAATTTTAATAAAAAATGATGTGTATTGCACATACAAGAATAGCTCTAAGGTTTTTCTTAAATCTTTGAATTAGGCGATTTTTGAAGGTTTTGTTTTTCCATGGCTGACGCCGCTACTGCGGCGGTGGTCACACCATCCATACCTCCAGATAAGAATGTCTGGAAGAAGAAGTCCTTTGCGGATGTCCTGTCTGATCGGCCTGATCCACCTCTTTCAGAGAAGACTCATCATCGCTTTAAAGGAATGCCCGCTATTCAATTCCCGGAAGATGAGATACAATCACTGGCAGATCGTCATAAGTGTTCACTTGTAGGTTATTTCTTTAAAGGAAGACCTAATCTTACGATAATTCGAAAATCCTTCGAAATTATCGGCTTTACCGGCATTTTCCATTTGGGTTTGCTTGACTCTAAACATATTTTAATACGTTTTGAGTCGGATGAGGATTTTATTCGGTGTTGGAATAGATAAACTTGATCTATCCAAGGTCATTTGATGCGAGTGACAAAATGGACACCGACGTTCCGACCTAATGTGGAATCCCCGGTGGTCCATGTTTGGATTGGCTTTGAGGGATTGCCCATTCATCTCCTTGATAGAAGGGCTTTGCTTGATATAACAGGATTAATTGGGAAGCCTCTCAAGATAAACTCAGCCACCGCCAGTCTATCTCGACCTTCCATTGCTAGGGCATGTGTGGAACTTGACCTAACTCTTGACAACCCTCAGAAAATTTGGATACTGTGTGGGTCCTCAGAATTTACTCAAACATGTCATATGTGAGGACAAACTTGAGTATTGCGAGTCATTTTTACACTTGGGACATTCTGCTCCTAAATGTCCCAAACGAACTATGAACCAGATAGCACATACTCAGCCTCAATAATTACAAATTAGGGAGGATCAAGATAAAAGGGATAAAACTACTACAAAAGCAAAAAAAAAGTGGATTCCTAGGCAGTCACATATATTACAAAATCACTAATGGAGAAACCACTCCTGGGGACAATCTGAAGGAATCTGCTCTTTCTACATCCAAGCAAGGGAATCTTGAATCCAGTAGTAAGAACCCTGAGCTGGTAGACATTCAAGATGATTCTGACACAGAAGAGGTTTACAATGATCCAGAACCTGGACCTATTAAACAAAATAAGAAGCAATTAGAGGGGGCTGACAGTGAACTGTCATTGGATCTTGCTGGAACCAATAACCTCAAGACAGTAGGGCCTTTGATTGATGACTCTGTTCTGCAAACTCTGCATCATGAGATGGAATATGATCCTGAAATTGCAGCATAAGACTACTCATCAGATGGTGGTATCCCAAATCAAAGAGAAGATCTTCAAACCTGGAAAGATGCCCTTCCAGAAATCATAAAAGGTGTCGAATTTGTTGTCAAACAAAATGATAAACATGAGGCTAATCAGTCTGCCAATTCCAAGAATCCTGTTGAGGATGACACTGGATTCATAATGGTCAGACAAAAAGGATATAAGAACAAAAAAATCATCCCTGAAGTGTCCACACGTATTACAAGAAATACTGCTAAAAAGTTAGCACTTACAGGAGAATGCTCTTCTCGAAATAAAAAAGTTAGAAGGTGCTGCTTCTAGATTATTCTCTCTTATTCACCAATGGCATATTCATTTACTTGTTTTTATTGAACCTATAGGGGCTACTAATAAAGCAAAACAGTACATGAGGCAGTTGGGTTTCGATAAGGCTCTTGGTCCAAAAAGGTGGAATCTCCCACCCCAGGAGCCCCCCGTACCCCGACCCGACAGGATTTTTGGGAGGATGTTAATCACGGTGACTCAGTCGGCCCAGTGATGGTAGGCCTTTTTCCCGTGCGCACCAGAGGTCCAGCCTTATTTCAGGTTCTGTGACCTCCACACGGCCGCTGCGGGTTTCGAAACTTGGTCACTTGGTCCAAATTTCCCACCACTGAGTTTCGATAAGGCTCTATTTTCAGAGAAATAAAATTTGGATATATTGGGATGACTCTAATCTCAATATTTCTCAGATTGAATGGCACCCCCACTTCACTCATTTCAAGATTAGCTCTCATTCTTACTCTGGTTTTTTCACTGCTATTTATGGTAATCATAGTTACATTCAAAGGAGAATTCTATGGCAAAAATTGAAGGATCTTTCTAATCTGATTAATGAAGCTTGGTTGGTGGGAGGAGATTTCAACGCTATTGCTTCTCACTCTGAACACTTTGGACAATCTTTACCCCATATGTTAGTATGATTGAATTTGTTAACTGCATTTCCTTCCGTGATCTTATTGATTTGCCATTTAGCGGTACTAAATATACTTGACCCGGTATTAGATCTAATGGTAGACTCTGGAGAAGATTAGATAGAGTTTTGTTCAACAATCAGACCACTGAGGTTTTTGATCACATTCGGATCACACATCTTAACAAAACTCCATCTCATCACTCTCCAATTCTTCTACAATTATCTAATAAGGGCTGCAGTGGACCTAAACCCTTTAAATTTCTAAATATGTGGACTGCACACCCATCTTTTCTCAGCATGGTTTAAAAAAGTTGGCAGACTCGTAATTTTTGTAGAGGGATGTTGGATCTTGTGAGTAAACTGAAATGTTTGAAGCATGATCTTAAAAAATGGTGTCACGCCCCATACCGCATCCGGGTCACGTAGACAACCGTCGTACAACCCGATAAGAACAACAACAGTTCATCCCTATTGAATTGTACAAGGCGTCTGATTGATTCTATTGCCAAACCGATTAATAAACACATACAATCAACATCAATATCATAATCAAATAAATGTGGAAAGAATGATATGTTTGATACTTAGCCACACGTGTCAAACACGGGCACGCAGGCCCCCAACTGTTTTAAAGAAAACATTGTTCGAAAATTCATGAGCAGTTTATAAATTTGAAATAAGAATGGAAGCACGAACCTCGTGCTACCGCATTTGAAGCACCAGGATGGTTCATTACAACTCCCCCCGTGGTTCTTACCACAGTTTGCGCACCTTGGTGGCCCCACACCCCCTGGTTTGGGCCCTTGCCCTCCTGAGCCCTTATACCTTTTCGTTGGTGGTGTCGGCGCCTTGAATGTATTGCCACCCCCGGCGTGATGCTTCCGAGAGTGGTCTTGGGGTCCAGAGTTTCCCCATCTCCTCTTCTTCGCCTCCTCGGCGTCTCTCACCTTCCTTTCATTCCATTGGATTTCCCCAAGGAGTCCTTGATCGACCACTTGACTAAATGTCATGTAATGCTGATAAGTAGCCCGGTCGCGGATATCCAACTGTAGAGCATCCCAAAAATGATTGGTCATTCGATTCTCATCCAAAGAGTACTCTGGTATGAATCGTGCCAAGTCTCGGAATCTCTGCTCCAATTGCCTCACCAAGCAACCATCCTCCTGTCTCAGATTTGTGTACTCTCTCCTCTTGAGATTGACTTCAAAAGTTGAGTAGTACTGATTATAGAACTTCACTTCGAATTTCTCCCAAGTGGCCTCACCATGGAACTTTCCTTCTACTCCTTCCCACCATACAACAGCTACCCCATCCAGTAGCCTGGTGGTGACCCTCAACTTCACGTCGAACCCAATTTGCATATCCCTAGAAGCATCATTCAGCTTCTTAATCCAGTCGGCGGCCTCAGATATGTCGCCCTTTCCATCAAACGATTTTCACCCCAAAGCCCTAGCCTCCTTGAGGTACTTGGAGATACGTACCATTGTGTCTCCTCCAAACACTCCAGATGGAGCGCTAGAAGCTCCCCAACTTCCCTGTCCCATGGCCTGCCTAGCCTGTCTAGCTTGCCGTCGTTGTTTTCTCTTTGCCTTTTTCTCGAGGTACCATTCTAGTACCTCACTCATACGGTCACAATGAGGATCATTATCCTCATCTTCTTCCTCAAAGTCCTCCCCGTTGTACGGGGTCTCCTCTTGCTCCGTGCTTGGAGCATAGGTGAAGTCGTTCGATTCGGTGGCCCTGGATGGGTGCACAGAACCGACACGCGTGCTACTTGCCGTCGGCGTTGTAGAACGCCCACGACCCCTGCCTCGGCCTCCTCCTCGGCCTTGGCCCCGACCTCTACCCCTAGAGGTCCGTGATTCAGCCCGTGTATCGTGCCCGGTGGCCCCCGATGCACGACCCGTCGGGTTCCTCCTAGTAATCCTGCGTCCACCCTCCATTTCTGAAAGAAAATCAGGAATGAGCCGTTAGACTCGTTTCAATGTCGATTGACGGAAAGGTACAAAAGACACCACTTGGTCCAACATTATGGCCAACAAACTCTTAAGACTACCGTCTCAACAATAAGAGGTCAATAACTTGGTTTCCAACGGTTCCTTAAGTACAAACACTTTTGCTCATGGTTTTGTTCAAAACTTTTTTTTTGATAAGACTATTGAGAGGTTAATCATATAGTTTAGAAATCGATGGCTCTTATACCACTTAATTATCACGCCCCAGACTGCATCCGGGCCACGTAGACAACCGTCGTACAACCCGATAAGAACAACAGTTCATCCCTATTGAATTGTACAAGGCGTCCGATTGATTCTATTGCAAAACCGATTAGTAAACACATACAATCAAGATCAATATCATAATCAAACAAATGCGGAAAGAATAATATGTTTGATACTTAGTGATGGAGTATATGACCCAGGAACCCCCGGCCCATAGACTCCTACTATTCTAATGGGGGTCCAATAGGCCCAGGAAGCACAGCAAGCCCAGATCACGGCGCCCCAAGTACTAAGCAACCCACGTGGCGCACTAGGGGTGCCTTCGGCCCCCTGGCCGAAGGCTCCAATTCTCACAGGATGGCCAAATCAGGAAAACAAAGTTACTGGGAGAAAATGGCGAAAATCAGTAACCCCCAACTGTGGCAAACATGTGGCAAACACGGGCACGCAGGCCCCCAACTGTTTTAAAGAAAACATTGTTCGAAAATTCATGAGCAGTTTATAAATTTGAAATAAGAATGGAAGCACGAACCACGTCTTTATTCTTGATCAATCACCCTAGGCAAAGGTGCAGGTAGTAGGACTCTAGCCTTAACCTGAAAAATGTGATGGCCCCCGAAGGGGTTAGTACTCCATAGAAGTACTAGTGACAAGCAGACTATATGAAGAATAACTAATGTTTCAGACACGAGACCCAAAAATAGGGTGATACATATATGTAACTGTCACTCATCCGCCCGATGATACATACTATATATATTTGAAAAATACTCAACCCGTGGGGTCCGTTTCCTTAAAAGTGTTTTAGTGTTAAAGTTCTTACCTGACTTTTCTCACTCCTTTCCCGAATGCCTAGCTCACAAGCTACATTCTACATTCATAATATCCTATCGAGTTTTGGGAGCATTTAGCATCCCGGGGATACTCAACCCCAACCGAGTTTCAGGATCATTTACCGTCCTGGGGATACTCAACCCCAACCGAGTTTCAGGATCATTTACCGTCCCGGGGATACTCAACCCCAACCGAGTTTCAGGATCATTTACCGTCCCGGGGATACTCAACCCCAACCGAGTTTCAGGATCATTTACCGTCCCGGGGATACTCAACCCCAATATGGCTAACCTTTCATTCCTTTAACTATGAACAATACCTAGCCCTATAGTCATATAACAATCCTTAGTAACCAACGTGGGCGGGTCCCATCTGAACGACCCACGTTAACCTACTCAAAACTGCCCGTTTTGAGCATAACTCAATACTTGATCGAGTACCCACCTATACTCGATCGAGTATAGGGGACAGTAGTCCGTAAGGCCAATTTTTGGTGTATACTCGATCGAGTACGGAGTACCTACCCATACTCGATCGGGTATAGAAGACAGCAGCCCTGGGGCAGATTTTCAGCAAATACCCGGTCGGGTATAGCAGTTGACTTGGCAGTCAACACCCGTTTGACCGCCCGAACGGAGTCCGATTAACGTGAAATTTTACATGCAAGTACTATTTGACGTCCTTAATCCAAAAATACCTGTTTGGGTCCTTGGAACATCATACATATCAATTTATGGTAATCTCACCAATCAAACCTATAAATCATGCTTTCTAACTATGTTATATTCTTTAACATAGCATAACACATACTTTAATAACATTAATCAATCCATAAAAAATATTCTTGATTAATTTAGGTAATCTCATGCCTCACGCAAAGTTATAAAGCATAAAGCTGTCTTCTCACCTTAAATGAAGCTTATGAAGTTCTAGCCTTCCTTATTGAGCTCCGGTGAAACTCCGGCGAACTTCAACGAACTCCGGAGACAATTTCGGCGCCCCTTTCGACTACGTGAAAGTTCCTTGATTACCTTAGACAAGTTACTAACAAGGTTTTATCATCATAAAACCCATATTAATACGAATAACCCCCAAAAGGTTATTTTCCAGCGAACCGGTCACTTTGACTTCTAAGTCCATTCTTGGACTTAGAACTACCTTCCAACCCCTCATTCTACACTTCCAAACGTGTAGAACAATCCTAGGGTGTGAAATATGACTAGATAATCATATAAAATGATTGAATAACAAGAAATGAGATTAATGGAGTCATTACCTTGTAAATCTCAAGTTTTCCTCCCTAACTCCCCCTTTTCTCTTCTCTTTTTCCTTCCTTCTTCCTCCCTTGTTCTTGATGCGTGTATGGATGGTAAAAATGGAGTTTTGCAGACCTTATCTCTCTTCTTTGAGTAGGTTGGCGGAGCTATATGAGTTGGGGTAATTGAGAATGCCTTTTTGGCATTTCTCACAATAATATTTTGGCCAATGACCCACCCTCATATTGATTGGTCTCCCAATCAATTTCCTTCTTGTTTCCCCTTGCTCTTGTGCGGATCCTCTTTCCATTTGCAGGACTAAAAACGTGGGTTGGACCCCACTTATGTGGGAGGTCAACCCTTTGTGTACTCGAGTGTACAATCGGTCCCGAAAGTTGTATTTTCCGGACTGTTTTAATTCTATTTTATTCTATCGGGTCAAATAAAATATAACACTTGTTCCCAATCCTTATTGGACCTTAGAAGGAGTGTGTATTCCTCAACATTAATTTAGAAGTCTCCGAAATCCCTTTTCGGACTGTTATCTGATAAATTGGTGATACTGATAATTTGGCCCCGTTTGACCAACCGGTCAACCCTATGCCATTGCCATTGCCCAATTAGGATATGCAACACCATATACATATTATCTCGGCCAAGATTAATATAATATTTGGTCTCGATAACATCGGACGGCCCCCACTTCCGGTGTGGGCCCCACGTGAATTTTACTATTCACGTAAAAGAAATGATAAAAATTTACAATCACGTAAAATGTGTTTATTCATTTCTCGGGGTTCAATACATAATTTGATAAAGTACAATTACTTGGGGGTGGTGTTACAAATGGAATACTGAGATATTTGGGAATATTTTTGATGATATCAAAATTTGTGAGCAAGAAGTTCAAGATGCTGAAATTAAATTTGAAGATAATGCATCAGATTCTAATAGGGCAGACTGGTCTCTCAAAAGGGTTTTATTCATGTCCAAATACAAGCTGGAAATGAAGATCTGGAAGCAAAAGGCTCATCTTACCTGGCTTAAAGAGGGTGACTCCAACACTCAATTTTTTCACTTTTATGTAAAGATTAGAAATAAAAAACAACAAATCTCCTCTATTAAAAACACTGAAGGAGTTGCAGTCAACACTTTACATGAGATAGGGGAGGTAGTTGTTCATTATTTCTCTAATCTTTACTCTCATGAACAAGGATCAAATCCTGAGGAAATCCTGCAATACATCCCTTCATTATTAGATGAGGCAAATAATTACCCCCTAATTGCTCTTCCAGGGTCAGAAGAGGTTAAACAGGCTGTCTGGGGTCTAAATTCAAATTGAGCAGCAGGACCGGATGGTTTTAATGGGAAATTTTTTAAAAATGTTGGCATATTGTGGGGGAAGATGTTATTAGTGCAGTTTAAGATTTTTTTCTTAGGGGTTCCTATACCTAAGGGCTTGTCCAACTCTCTTATAGTGCTCATTCCTAAGAAAGAAAACCCTGATTCTTTTGCTGATTTTAGGCCTATCAGTCTTTCTAACTTTGTTAATAAAGTTTGTACCAAAGTTCTTGCAAACAGATTGCCTATTCTTCTTCCCAAATTGATTTCTGATGAGCAAGCTGGATTCTTGAAAGGTAAAGATATGGCAGATCAAATCCTTATTGGGAAAGAAATGATCCTGCTATTGACAGGAAGGTTACGGGGTCCAACTTGGTGATTAAACTTGATATGGCTAAAACCTTTGATAGGCTATCATGGAGTTTGCTTACAAAGGTGTTACCGAAATTTGGGTTTGCTGTGCACTTTATTCAACTTGTTCTTAACAATCCTCAGGCCACATTTCTCTCTATTCTTATTAATGGCAGCCCTCATGGCTTCTTCAAACCATTGAGAGGGGTTAAACAAGGGGATCCCCTTTCCCCTTTCCTCTTTATTCTGGCCTCTGAGGACTTAGGATGTTTTTACTTGGACCGTAATTTGCTGGTTTGGTCTGGTCTGGTCTGGTCTGATCTGGTCTGGTCTGGTCTGATTTCTTTGTATTTTTATAACTATCCAAGTCTGGTCTGGTCTGGTCTGGTCTGGTCTGGGAGGAATTACAGTCCAAGTAAAAACATCCTTAAATGGCAGGTTTATAATGGCTTCATTCAACCCTGCTGGTTGGGCAAATTTGGTCTCCCTATTTCCCATTTAGCTTTTGCTGATGATTTACTCATCTTTATTAATGGTGGGTCCAGATCAATACATAATTTCAAGAGATTTCTTACCTTATATCAGAATTCTTCTGGACAAGCAGTGAACTTTGAAAAAAGCTCTTTCGTTTTGTGGTAAACAAGCTAATTTCAGAAGCCATATTATCAAAGATTTGTTGGGAATGCAGAAAAGCTCTTTGCCTCTGAAATACTTGGGAGCAAATCTACGTAAAGGAATCAACAGATATCAATATTGTGGCCATATCATTAAACAATTTGATTCCAAATTGTCTACTTGGAAACAAAAAAACTTAACACAAGGAGGGAGACTTATCTTGATAAAGCATGCTCTTGGCTCTATTCTTATGCATCTTTTAGCTGTTGATTGCCTACCACAAAGGATTAAGACCATCTTAAATAAGAAACTTGCCAATTTTTATTGGGGTACTTCTAATAATAGACCAAAATATCACATGATAAGTTGGTCTAATCTGTGCTATCCTAAAGAGGAAGGGGAATTGGACATGCGTTCCTTAAGTGACATTGAGAAAGCTTTTTCCTTAAAGCTTTGATGGAAATGGAAAGCTTCCTCACGTTTTTGGTCCATATTTATACAATCCAAATACCCAAGAGGAGATGACATGAAGCCTAGACTTACTGACTCACCAATCTGGAGGAGATTGTGCTCCATTAATGAGGCTGCAACACCTTTGGTTGAGTATTCTTCCCAGTAGCTTACCTAGAAACGATCAAAAGATGGTCCGTTCTAACTCAAAACTACTTATAATTCCATTAGACAAAGTTTGGGTCTGCGTTTTCATATAAAAATATCTGGCATCCTGAACAACAATTAATGGTTAGTTTATTTCAATGGAAGCTCATTAAAGGGATACTTCCTATATCTGACAAGCTCACTAGATTTCAAAGAGTGGTCCAACCTTCTATGTGCCCCATATGTACAGGTAATGGTGATACTACTAATCATGTTTTTATCAGATGTTCTTATTCCCAGGCAATTTGGAAATATTTTGGTCAGATCATGAATATCCCCATTTAAGGACATTCTGTCAGAAATTTATTCTTTATGATGGCTAGAAGCTGGAAGCAAATCCTTGTTAGATATTTCTAGACACAATCTTCCGGGAATTATAAGCTGGTTTCTCTTAAAATTTTCAAAACTTGAACCCGAAAAATTGGACACTAATCTATTAATCATCCACCTATTATTAAGAAACGACAGTCATTTCTAGGGTATCATCCCGAGCATGTTGTTTCTGCCAGTGATTCCGATCATCTGGAGACGAAGCTACAATGTCAATGGGTGAAGGGCATCCTCCGTTTGCAGGGGTACCCAAAAGTTACAACATCGACAATAAAGGGCAGAGTAGCGGTTTGTTGATGGGGTGGAACAATGAGACGGAAATAGACACTACCCGTGGTGAAACAAGTTTTATTGATTGTTCGGTGAAACTATCGACGAGGGATCCATCTTGACGGCTAACGAGCTTCTACGGGTTTCTGGAAACCAGACGGAGGAGGGAGGCTTAGGCTTTGTTACAAAGCTTGTAAGAAGGTAATACTCAACCATGGATGATTTTAGGCGACTTTAACAACATTCTTTATGAGTGGGAGAAGAAGGACATAACTCCCCACCCGACATGGAGACTTCGTCGGTTCCAGGAAGTGGTTTTGTGCAGTGGACTTCGTGACTTTCCGTTCTCAGAATACTACTGGACGTGGGACTGAGACAAAGGTTCTCGCAATTGGGTGGAAGAAAATGTGGACAAAATTTTGGTCAATGACGACTGACGGAATATGTTTATTGTAATATCGTCCCCAAGTATATTTACTTTTTACTAAATTATGTATTGAACCCAGAGAAATGGTTATTTAATTTAGGAGGTTGTAATTTTTTGTTATTTATTTCACGTGTTTAGTAAAATGCACGTGGGGCCCACATCGGGAGTGAGAACCACACAATATTGATGGGACCACATATTATATTCATATTGGATGGTCTAGATAATATATATATATGATGGTGTATATTCATGTTGGGCCATAGAAATGACATAGAGTTGGCCGGTTGATCAAACGAGACCGACACACCGGTATTGGTAATTCGGCAGTTAACATCCCGTAATAAATTACGGGGACTACAAAATTAAGTTGGGAAATGTATATTTATTCTAGAAGCCCATAATAATGGGGAGAACGGTATATATTTTATTTGGAGCGATAAAATGAAATATAATTAAAACAGTTCGAGAAATACAACTTTTCTGGACTAAGAATACACTTTGGGGCATAAAGGGGTGACCTCCCACATGAGTGGGGGACACCCAACAAATTTAGGTGTCCAAACCAACCATGTTGTGGCTGCAATAAGGTGAGTTGAACTTGGGGGCTGATTTGAGGGAAATGGAATTAAATAAGGGCGGTAGACCTCCCTGCCATACTCATTCAGCAAGAGAGACAAGGAGGAAGTCTCCTCACTCCCTACCACCCTATTATTTCGGCCAACAAAAGCTATCAATGGAAAGAGAGACTCTCAATCCGTATTCTCCATTGTTGAAGCAAGCTGAAGCAAAGAAGAAGTTCAAGAAGGAAGCTTAGTGAGAGGATTTAGGAAGAACGCTTGAGAAAAGAACGTAAGGACCTTATCATGGCTTTTCTTTCTTCCATAAAATCTCACATAACATATATATCATACGGAGGATCCCTAGGATTGTTCTACATGTTTAGAAGTGCAGAATGAAGGGTTAGAAGGTATATCTAAGTCCAAGAACGGATTTAAAATTAATTAAGGTGGATTTATAAGGATTTTTGTTTCCATATCAATATGCAATCAAAAATAGAATCTAATAAAAACAAAAAGTATAAAAATAAGTAAATAATTGTTATATATAATGACATGGCAGGATCATGTGACGCTTTGTATGCTCTTAAAAATTTCTCTTATATATATATATATATATATTGATTTGCATTTTAGATGGTTGTAATTAAGTTGCAACTTGCAACAAGACTAACCAGTGTTTGCAAAATATGCCGACACACAAATCATAAGATTATTGGCAAATCATTAAAATAGAGCCTAGTTTGCAAAAAAGGTATCAAGTAAGGTATCATAGTTTGCAAAAAAGGTATTAGGGAAAAGGTGCAAATAAGCTCTTGAACTAACCGAAAAGTGCAAATCACCTCTTTTATTTGAGGCTCTGTCCAGCCGTCGTCGTTTGAGGAGGTTCTCGATGAAATTTTTTGATGAATTTTTTTAGCATCTTCTTAATTAAGTCTAGTTTACCCATATACCAAATTCAGCTTAAAATTCAACCGAGAAAATAATCATATTTGATTTTTTGTTCATTACTATATATACGGGTAATAATGGCACTTAGTTCATTCTAATGACATCCTGTATGTACGTACTTTTATGATTGATTTTGAACACCTAATTAAACAGTTGCAAGGTCAAATTAAGTTGTTCTTGATGATGTTTTCTTTCTACATCTTAGATTAGTAATTTTCTCTTAGGCGGATTTTAAGACCTACCATTGCTTTCATCATCTTTCAAATTGTATGATGAAGATTTGTGCAGATAAGAAACGTACTACCTCCGTTCTGAAAAGGTTCGCTATATTGACGTTTCTTGGTCATTATGTCAAATTTTGGAAAATGATATCAATTCTTATATTTGTATATAATTTATAAATTTTATATTTTTACGAAAATACTTTGAATAAGAAAGATTTTGATTTAATTTCCATATCCAAAGTAATTTCATATTAAAAAATACCATTGAACAAAGTTGACTGTCATTAACCAAGAAAAGTTAATTTGGCGAATATTTTCGAGAGAGATGAGTTTAACAATGTGGTAAACATGGTGTGAATCACAAATTATATTCTTTTGTAATTAAATACTTCGTAAGTCCCTTCAAACTTTATTAGTATTGAAAATGTGAGTAATGATAGCGGTGGTATATACTATCTATATTACTCCGTATTACTTTGGTGACATGATTCTTTTATAATTAAATACGTCCCTTTAAATTCTTCCCACTTTGACTTGGCACGGAGATTAAGAAATTGTAATAAAATGGAAATGTATGGTTGTGGTTGTGTAAGAAAAAAGTGAAATAAATGTGAACCACATAAATTGTCCAAAAATAGTAAGTGGGAAGATTTTTTTGGGACGACCTAAAAAGGAAAGTGGGAAGAATTTTATGGGACGGAGGGAGTAGTATTGAAAATTTTGATCTACCGTGTTAAATTTTGACAAATAATATTTTTTATACAAAATTATTATAATATGAAAATGTTATCTATTAAAAATATTTTCATAAAATTATAATTATTTAACTTCCATGAAATTGTACTAATCAAAATTAAATCATTGTACAAACTTAACACATTCACTCATATTTTGGGAACTCTCTCTTATAATTATAATGAACATTACATTAAAGTACAATAGTTTTTCTTCTCTTTCAGTAATGTTGATTTTTTGACAAGTTGAGTAATGATAAGTAAAGTATTATGTAGTAACAACAATTTTGTGACAAACGTACTGTTGCATTCTTTTAAAAACAAAATTTTAAAACATAGGTGTGCCAAATTTTCATTTTGGAATTGCAAATGTTGATATATGATGGTGCACCCTGGCCCATGGCCCAATTACGGAATTACAGATCAAGTCCTCAGCAGGATTAGCCCACAAACGAGATTAGCCCTTAACGGGATCAGCCCGTGAACGGGATTAATATTAATTAGTCGTTGGGCCTAATTAGAAACCGGATCCACGAGAGGAACCCACAACCAGGTCAGGCTGAACAGAAGACCTCGAGCATGGAGGGAGTTCTAGTCAGATCGGGATATTTCTAGGGCGGCTAAAGGGTCAAATAGGCCCTTGAACTGACTTAAAGTGTGCAATTAGCCCCTTAATAGGAGGTTCTGTCCGGCCGTCGCTAATTGGGGCGATTCCCGGTGGATTTTTTTGATGAAGTTTTTTGAGCATCTTCATCATTAAATCTAGTTTACTCATATCAAATTTCAGCTAAAAATTCAACCAGGAAGACAGTGAAATGATTTTCCGAAATGTATTGCGCTGTTTAACTTCGCAGTTATCTTCAAGAAATCATTTGACTACCTCCTCGGTCAAAAAAACTTCTATCAAAATAGCGCAGCATCCTTCCATCTATTAATTTCATCAAACTGACCCGTCTTGGTTCCACCCTTGATCACCGCGCACCGGACTGAATACTCTATGTATAGCGCAGCATCCTTCAATCTATTAATTTCTCACATTATTAAGTGGTCTGTTCTTAGTGTTCATCGTACATTTATGGTTTTGTGCTCATAAAGTGGCGAGTTGGGACATTAATATGCTTTTGTTTTATTGGTGGGTAATGCAAGTTCAACAATGTATTTCGACTGTTATGACTGATATCCTGAGCTGCTGAAATTTCCCATGTCGTCAAAGCTGTCGGGGAAGATAGAGGCCGATCGAGATAGAATTCCCACATGTTATATATTGGTCCACTTAAATCACTCTTAATTTTTTACTTTATATATCAATTTTTTATCAAATTTAAACTTTCTTGATCAGACTTTGTAGCGGTTTTAATGTAGTTTCTGAATATGTAAATTTTATTTACTAAAAATAATTCGAACGTGAACAGGGATCAAGTTACTTTATCATAAGTCAAGCATCGTAAACCGTTGTTTTGGGACCGGAGGGAGTACGTGGTACGAAGTATTTCAGTATTTGAAAAGCTTTCCCATAAAACACTCCGTACAAACTATTTACGAGTTTCATTAGTCATAATGCAAGTTGCCAAGTTCAACAATATATTTCAAACTTTGTTATGACTTATATCCATACACATGTTCCGTATATTGAAAAGACTTTCCAATAAAATACAACTCCAATCTTTTATGTACACCTTTCTTGTACATCTTTGCACACTTTATTTGTCTCCATAAATAGAGTTAATTGTATATCGAAAAATTCCTATTTAAATAGAGAAATTGTATGTATACAAATAACTCTGTACATACAAACAAGGTGTGCTAAAGGCAGCGGCGAACCCAACATGGGGTTAATGGGCGCTGGCCAATCAAGATAGGGGTGTTATACGAGCATAGATCAGTGGGAATCAAAGTCTTGCCCTTGACAGAAACCTATACCCGCAGAATATGAGATCGAGGTTGTAGCGGGCGAAGAGGGTGAGCCTTTGGAGGGAAAAACGACGTTTTACGAGATTTTCTTGAACAAAAAAATGGATATCCAAGAGCGGCACCGTTTATATGATGGTCAAGCTTAATTTTTTTGAGCAATTGATATGATATGGCAGAGGCGGAGGCACTGAGTATTGATTCTTGATCGGCCATTGTTGTGGTGGTTATTGGAAGAGTAGTAGGGGAAGGAAGAATTTAATAGAGGCGGAATGGATTTTTATGGTTTAAATTGTCTAGATCAGCAACTCAGCAAGTGTAAGAGACTTTCTACACTCACACTATTATCTTCACACCGTTCAACATTTTTTTGGCAAATCATCACGGACCATGTTTGATGTACATAAGATGTACACAAAATGTGTACATTGTCTGTGTACACAGGCAATTGGGTATCAAATTCTGCCCTTTTCTAAATGAATTGTCTGTGTACACAGGCAACTATGGGGGTTTTGTGTAAAGTTTGTGTACAACTCATGTACACTAAGCATTTTCCAATCATCACAAGACTACGTGCATTGGAAAGAAATTTAGCATTTAGTGTATCAATTGATGACATGTCACACTTTACCTTCATTAGACATGATAGCATTACAGTTGCTCTAAGTCTGCCGTTTCAAGTGACCCGATGATTTGCATCTCTCAATGTAGCAAATTTGCAGTTTAATTTCTTCACAGCAAATTTGCTACACTGAGAGATGCAAATCGTCGGGTCACTTTTACTATAATAGAATGTAAAGAAGTTGAATCAATCTAATTGGTTATCAAAAATAATTTTGAAAACAATTTTTTCAATAAAAAACAATGATAATATTCTATTGAGCTTTAACTGACCCTACTCGAATCCGGACCGAACCCGAGCTCAGACAAAAAAAGTTGGGCCTTTTTCTGATCTCATTTTTCATAACTCGGAAACTCCCGGATAATTTTTGGGTAGAGCCAAAATCCATCCCAACCCAGAGTCCAGACCCATCACACTCCTATAAATTATATTCGACCTCAATCTGCCCTCACCCGTCCCCACAACCGCCTAGTCGCCACTGAAGACGATGACCAGAAATCGGCGGAAACCACCGACCAGAAAGTTATTGAAACATTTTTTATGTTTTTTTACGGATTTTTGAAAAATCATCGGGAAAAATCGTTGGAGAATTTTTTGATATTCACACTGCACATTTCATTTAGCTCTTTGTGAGATAAAGAGATAAAAATTGTGGATGGCATTATCTTTTTTAAAAACCTTATCTTTTTTAAAATTTGATGATACATTTGTTCACATGGACCAATCAAAATATTGTTGTTGAATTATTTAAATGAAAATTAAAAATGATTTAATGCCTCGGATTAAGGATGTTTTTACTTGGACTGTAATTTGCTGGTCTGGACCGGTCTGGTCTGTTTTAGTCTGGTATGGTCTGGTCTGGTCTGAAATTTCATTTTTTATATTTTTTGCATAAAGATGTTTTTTATATATATTATAATCCATAAATAACTATATTTTATTCATTTATAATTAAAAATAATAATAGTAATAAAAGTAATAAGACTGATAATACTAATAATACTAACAATAACAATGATGATGATGATGATGATGATGATGGTGATGATGACGACGACGATGATGATAATAGTAATAATAATAATAATAATAATAATAATAATAAAATATGATCTGGTCTGGTGTGGTCTGAAATTTTATCTTTTATATTTTTTGCATAAAGATTTTATTTTTTATGTATATTATAATCCATAAATAATTATATTTTATTCATTTATAATTAAAAACAATAATACTAATAATAGTAATATTAGTAATAATACTAATAATACTAATAATGATAACAATAACAATGATGATGATGATGATGATGAGGACGACGATGATGATGATGATGATGATGATGATAATGATGATAATAATAATAATAATAATAAAATATGGTCTGGTCTGCTCAGCTTTAATCTGGTCTGGTCTGGTCTGTTTTTATATGGTCTGATCTGGTCTGGTCTATTTTGATCTGATCTGATCTAGTCTGGTCTGATCTAGTCTGATCTTGTCCAGACGAATTAAGTAAAAACAACCTAAGTACGGTAGATGTCACCTAATTTTATTCACATTAAGTAATCATTTTTTGGATATAAATTCGAGACTGATCATATTTAAAGAAAAACTCATACCAATAACTCCTCATACCAAGTCCAACTACGTACTCTCCGTATTGGTTTGTTGTGGGCTGAATTTTCCTACTTTAAACTAAAAAGGGAAGAAAATGGAAGTAAAGAAGGATATTCAAACTCCTCCTCAGGTATTGCATAAGGCGTCCGTTCCTTGGTGGATCCGCTTGTATATTTCAGCTTTCTCAGCATTATCTACGTCTCTCGGCGACGAAATGGGACCGTTAATCGCCGTCTTCTGAACATATTCATCTTCAAGTCTCCTCCCACCCGAAACTCCGTCAACAGCGTCAAGTCCTCGGACGTCACCGTGGACCCTGCCCGTGACCTCTGGTTCCGCCTATTTGTCCCCACCTCGACCGATGCCCAGGATTCCGATTCCCTACCGGTGATCGTCTTCTTCCACGGCGGCGGTTTTGCGTTCCTCAGCGCCGATACCAAGGAGTACAATGCTGTTTGCCGCCGAATCGCTCGCAAGGTCATGGCTGTGGTCGTTTCTGTTAACTATCGGCTTGCACCTGAGCACCGATATCCTGCTCAGTACGATGATGGATTCGATGTGCTGAAATTCCTCGATGAAGAACAGAGCAAGGGGATTTTGCCGGGAAATGCTGACGTTTCCCGCTGCTTCCTCGCCGGAGATAGTGCGGGAGCCAATCTGGCTCACAACGTGGCTAAACGTGCATCGGAGGCCAGTTTCCGAGAGCTTAAGGTAATTAGCTATATACAGCGATAATTCAAATAGAAAATTAAGTGAGTGCATGGGGCGAACTTACACAATACTCCCTAAATAACACATACTATCTCATTTCTTAAATAAGTGCAACATGTGAAATTTTACACTATTTACATGTTCTACTTTGACTACATTTTATTTATTGATGTATTAATATATTTTTTTGAAAAATATATTATTAAATTTGTCTCATTGTAAATTTTCAAAAACTAATTTTTTAAATTTTTTACTAATAGAGAATTATATATATTAATGGTCAAAACTGTATCTTCGCAAGTGTGAAATGTTGACTGTTGCACTTATTTAAGCATAGAGAAAGTATTATTTTAGATTCCCTGACTAAAGATTACCATTTTACCCTTACCCATTAACCTAGCCCTGTTGTGCGCCTTTCATTCTCTACTCTCTGCAATATATCGTCGCTATTCTCCCGGTCATCCTTCGACTGTGATACCTTCCTCTACCATGGCTGCCACAGCTTCACCATCTACCGGCACCGTCATAGCTCTGCTGCAATTTCTCCAGCCAAGCCAGGTATGTATTCTTCCCCTTCTTCTCCTTCTTCCTCTTCCTCCTCGGCCTCCTCCTCGTCGTCTTCTTCTTCTTCTCATCCTCTTCAATTTTCTGGTACTCCGTTATCTTGTTCTTTAATTTGGATTTCAATTTTATTTATAAAGCAGGAATCTGAGAATGGCATAAAATTATCAAATCAAATAAATAAATAAATAAATTGAAATCTAAAGAAGAAGAAAACAGAGGACTCAAAATTGAAGAGGATGGGAAGGAGAAGACAAAAAAAGAAAAGAGGAAGAAGAAGAAGGAGGAGGAGGAAGAGAAGGAGGAGAGGAGTAGAGAAAGAAGAGTACTTGGATGAGCAGATGATTGTGATCAATTGCGCATAAGCTGCGATCGAAGGTGGGGAAGCTATGGCCGGTCAATGGGAAAGTCACAGGGGAGAAGTTTGGTGGTCTATGGAGAGGAAGAAGGTTGTGATCCAGGTTGGGGAACTTTCTAGCCGATTGGATGAGTGACGGAGTTCTGCTGCATCTGGAGTCGGCTTCGATCTATAGGGGTTTAATTAGAAGGGTAAAATTGTAATCTTTAGTCCTGTTTAGGGAATAAAAAACTTAATGTCCTATTTTGGAATTTAGTCCATGTTTTAGTCTCATTTTGGGGAATTTTTTCTAATCCTTAATAGTTAGTCACATATTTCAAAAGTATCAAATTACATTATTAATATGTAGTACTCCCTATTGTTTAATTAAATTAAACTTAGTTTAAGATATGTATTTGAGCGGCGGACGCGGGAAATTTCGATTGATAGGGCGACGGTGTAAAAAAATAAATATAAATACATATTATGTACTAAGTATATAATAAAATTTTGGGGTAAATATACCTAGATAAAAATTTTTGGAGGGGCGATGACTCCTAATCAGCCCCCACTGTGTCCAACGTTGTGTATATGTACAAGTATGTATAAAAATAAAATATGTTTATATTAGGTGTGTGCAAAGTGTAATTGTAGATAAAATTTGAGAAAATTATTTAAGTAGAAATTAAACATAACAAAATTTAGTGAATTTTTTATACTTATATTGTTTTAATAATAGGACTACGTGAATCTTATATTTAGTGAATTTTTTATACTTTTGTTCTTGATGTTTTCTTTCTACATCTTAAGTTAGTACTACGTATTTTTTTTAAAGCGGCTTTTAAGACCTACCTTAACTTTTACCTGAGAAATGAAACATAGTACTACGTGGATTTCTACACGAGGATTACGAATGTAAAAATTGGCTACGTGGAGTACTATCTGCAGGTTCCCTAAACCGTTTTTCAAATTGGCTTTCTGCGCGAGTATTACGAATGTAAAAATTGTATGGTGGAGAGTTGTGTAATTGAAAGAGAAACGTGTGACAATGTGGAAATATTTATTATTAAGAGATAGGGAGACACTTAGGGCTGGGCGTGGTTGGTTAACCGTGTTTTGATTAACCAACTTTCCGGTTAACTGAGAAACATATTACTTCGGTTAATCGAGTATCGGTTAACCAAAGCTTCGGTTAACCGAGTATCGGTTAACCAAAACTTCGGTTAACCACAAACCGGTTAACCAAAAACCATCAAACCATTGATTAAATATACACACACACCATATTCTTTATATATTAATTAAGTCCAAACAAGAGAAAAATAAATTTTGAGAGTGGAATACAGGAAAAGATAAAATACACTTGATAAGAATAAACGTGTTCAATTGCTTCAAAAAAAGAATACACATGTTCAAGTCTCACGATTACAGAATGGGCTAATTAATTATAACTCACAAAAGCTTTGACTAGATATTAATAATATGAAATTAAAAGTTCTATAGTGACAAACAGAATTTGGTTTCTTCACATGTTTATTAGAATTGATGTATCTAAATGTGTTGGATACATATTTATCTTTCCAAGTTTTCTGAGAACGTGAAGTTCATGACCAGACATGAACATACCGGTTATTGGTTAACCGATAATAACATATTTCTAAAACCGTAACCGTACCGCGAACCGTTTATTCTCACGGTTGGTTAACCGTATCGTGGATTTAAAAATTTGTGGTTCGGTTAACCGGGAAAAACGACGATTTTCCGATTTTTAGGCGCGGTTATACGGTTACGGTTTTTTATGCCCACCCCTAAAGACAGTAAAATACATAAATGCTAATTTTGTTTTTGGAGATAGAAAGACGGTAACACCTTCGGTGGCGAAATCAGAAAAATGACTCAGGAGGGTCGATATTAAATTATATACGAAATGAAAATGGAAGATCATTTTAATACAATACTTGAGTTGAATGTTGCATATGTAGTTTTTAGACAAGTGGTAATACCTTATCTCATTAACATTGGAACATGGGAAGGTCACATAATTATTAAGAAAAGTGAGTTTATGTGGTTAATATTCAATCGATAAAATAAGAATAAAGTAGAAATAATTTAGGATCCCATTCAAACTTTACGAAATTTGGAATGAGACAATCTTAGTAAGATGAACTGAAAATGAAAGATAAGACAATCTTAGAAGAACATAGGGAGTAGTAAATGAGATTTATAGAGTTATTGATTTGATACTCCTTATAGATTTCACATGCTACATATATTATAAACTTGTTTTATATGGTTTAATGAATGGGTTTCCACACCGATGGATGCCTTGCATGAGACCCTTTTGCCTTACCTAGAAACTCTATAGTTTCCCGTCGTTCCACTTAATATCAGGATTTCTTACTAGAAAAGAATTAATTATTGAGTATACTTGACTCATAGGAGTAAGATAAGTTGTCTTTGTCCTATCCCTGAGTCATGCCACATACGTAAAAAAGTGAATTATACTCCCTCCGTCTCCAATTAAGTTCCCCATTGCTTTTCACACTTATTAAGGGGAAAAAATTAATGTGGGGTAAACTTTACTGTTTTGACACGATTTGGACACTGTTTGACACTGTTTTGCATTGTTTGACACTGTTTTGATGTAGTTAATTTGCCAAATAAGGAAATGGGAACTTAATTCAGGGACTACCCAAAAAGGAAAGGGGGAAGTTAATTGAGGGGCGGAGTGAGTACATTATACTCCATCTGTCCCCCTATAATTGTCCTATTTTTTCTATTTTTGGATGTCCCTCTATTATTGTCTCATACGATATTTGGTAATATTTGCGTGACTCTATTTCATTCTTACTTTATTCTCAATTTATCAACTCATTATCAACCACACAATTATACTTTTATTAAAAACCACACCACTCTCTTTCATTCCAATATTAGGGGTATGAAGGGAGTATTTAAAATTTGAGAATATAATTAATATTACAAATCAAATTTTACTCATTATAAATTTAGATAATGATGATTTTTCAGAGATGATAAATCTTTACTCGTAATGCGTAATGCGTTAGGAGAATGATAATACTCCATCCGTCCCGGTCATTTCTTCCAAGTTTGACTTGGCTCGCAAATTTAGAAAGTGAGAATAAAGTGGAAATGTATGGTTATTGTTGTATAAGAAAAATGTGAATGAATGTGAACCACATATTTTTTCCAAAAGTGGAAGTTGGAAGAATTAATTGGGACGACCCAAAAAGGAAAGTGAGAAGAAATGACCGGGACGGTGTATATCAAATTAAAAGTATTTGAAAGTTAGTGGTATATACTTCCAAATTTTCAACGATCAAATGACCACTCTGACGCCTCTTGATGCTGCCCTGTCCTGAATCCTCTATAGCGCAGCATCCATGCATCTATTAATTTCTCACATTATTGAGTGGGTCAATTCTTATATTACGTAGTGTTTATCTTACATTTATGGTTTTGTCCTAATTAAGCGGCGAGTTGGGACATTAATATGCTTTTGTTTTATTGTTGTTCCAAAAAAAGGTGGAATCTTCCACCTCAGGAGTCCCCCACCCTGACCCGACAGGATGGTGGGGAAGTTAGTCACGGTGACTCAGTCAGCAGAATGACAGTAGGCACATACACTCGTGCGCACCAGGAGCCCAGCCTTATTTCAGGTTCTGTGACCTCCATCCGGTCACTGCGGGGATTCGAACTTTGGTCCATTGTTCTAAATCTCCCACCACTCGACCAACTGAGCTACCCGTCCGGGTCGCTTTTGTTTTATTAGTAAGGCAACTTCAACAACATATTTCGATTGATATCCTCACTTTTGCGTATGAGCCTAGTGTCATTCTGCTGACTGAGTTATCGTGACTAACATGTAACCTCCCCACCATCCTGTCGGTGAGGATGGAAGCTCTTGGGGTGAGAGATTACACCTTTCGAAACAATGGAGTGATATCCTCGGTGGCCCGGTGGGTGAAATTTCCTATCTACTCAATGCTCTCGGGAAGGGTCCACCAAATACATGTTCCGTATATTTGAAAAATCTTTCCAATTGAACACAACGGAAATCTTTGATGTACACTTCTCTTCCTGTACACGTTTTGCACTTTTTTTCAAATTAAACATTATGTTTACATGAAATTCATATGTAAACATAATGTCCAATTTAACTCTAATCCATCCCGTATTTTTTCAATATGAATTTCATATTGAATATTAACAATTTAACATTTTTCTAATCATTTTTGAACATCCATAACAAAAAATTCACATATGAAAGTATAAGTATTCTTTTTTATCCTTTGTTTTATGTACGTACCTAAAAATAAAAATAATTTAATGTGTGTATTTATATTTAGAATATACTTTTTATGTCCCACAATTAAGTTCTCAGTTGCACTTTTTAGGTTAAACTTTATTACTTTGACCGTTAATCATTTATATTTTACGTTACTTTATCATACAAAGTTAATTTTATATACTTCATTGGAGTATGTACTATTTAAATATTAATTTATATTAGATTTTATATGTAGAGATTTTAAAATATTTAGGTCAAACGTCCACTTCGAAGACCGTAAAAGTCAAACTGGAAACTTAATTGGGAGACGGAAGGAGTATAATTAGATGTTCCAATTAGGAAAATCTATTATAATGTACTATGTAATTGAATTCTTTAATATTTTTAAATCAATTTAACTAATCGATATTTCTCAAAGTTTCATAAAAATCATATGATATATATCAAAAGTCATACTTTGTATTTATTAAGAAGTTATTAATAAAAATCAAATTATATATTATACAACCTCAAATTAAATATTCCAAAATCGTATACATCAATTAAATTAGTTTATTTTCACCAAAAGAGCAAAAACAAGACTAACATTTTTTATTAAAGGTAGAAGAGAATCGTGAGTGTCCAAAAACTATGAATATGAAACTTCGATGACTAATATGAGATTCTTATGTAACTATAGTGTCCTACTTGGTCCATTTGAAACCTTAGTTACCAATATAAGAATTTTTTTACATATCCTTCTAATTGCATATCCTATTATAGTATCTGATCCAGTTAATGTCAACATCCTTGATTGAGATGAGAATCAAACATGTGATTTTCTCTTTTGAAGATCAACAAGGATGCCATCAGACCACAAGGTACTTGACACAAATATGTGATTCTCATGTAATCATAGTGTCCCATTTGAGCCTTATCCCTTTGTCTACCTAAACAAAGTTATTCGTATATAGAATAATTCATATTTAATAGAGAAATTGTATGATTGTATGTATACAAATAACTCTGTATATACAAACAAAGTGCGTGGGTGTACACAAAAACGTGTACACCAAGCATTTTCAAAATACAAACTATTTCCTCCTTACAAGTTACAAGATATTGGGGGAGTTTAAAAATGATGTTTCACCAAAAAAAGCGATTCGTCTCTTTTTAGCGTTTTCAATAGGTGAAAATGTTGTTTGGTAAATAACTATTCAGCCTTAGAGTTTGTGAACAGAACAACTGAAATGAAAACACGGCAAACAACGACGTTTTGGGTTAACATTCTAAAATAAGTCATGATCTACTAAATGTTAAGGGCTAACAACTAAATTATCAAACACTTTGTTGCAACTCGCCAAATATTCCACTAGTAAGACTCATTGATTGAATCTGCTATTAACAACCCGCTAATATAGTCATTTATCCTTTAACCGCTAAATTCCAAACACACTCATTGAATTTGATATCATTCGCATACTTTACTTTGACTACAATTTATCTATTTATGTATAATAAATTCAATTTTTAAAACTATTGTTAAATTCCTTTCATATCAAATTTTCAAAAACTGAAATAATTTTTTTTTTTATCAATAAAGAATGAAATATATTAATGTGCATTGTCATATGTAAAAATTAAAACGTTACGACTAAAGTTAAATTAAACACAAATTATTACGCCCAAGTTAAATTAAACATAAGTTATTGCGCTTAAGAGTCACACTTGTAAACAGCCATTATAATTATTATTTCTAAAAGTTAAGTTGTTTCAAATAATAAGGTCATTGGGCTGGTGGCGATACAACCATTCTTTGGAGGGGTAAACAGGACTGCCTCCGAAACAAGATTAGTAAAAGTTGATCCATTGGTATCGGTGGATCTTACCGACTGGATGTGGAAGGCATTTCTACCGGCGACGGGGGAAGGGATGGTGGATCGGGACCACGAGGTGGTGAACGTGTCCGGCCCTAGGGCGGTTGACATATCAAAACTTGATTTCCCGGCAACCATGGTGGTGGTGGCCGGCTTTGATCCTCTACAGGATTGGCAGAGGAGGTACTATGAGTGGTTGAAGAGGTCAGGTAAAGAAACCTACTTGTTGGAGTACCCAAACATGATTCATGCCTTCTACCTTTTTCCCCAGCTCCCAGAATCCTTGCAAATGATTCAGCAGGTTAAGGATTTCATTCTCAAGCAATGTTCCAAGTGTTAAGGGCTTGTTTGGTGCTTACACCAATCAATGTTGTGGGAGTCTAGGCAGCAACTGTTATACTGCATCCATTATTCATTGCATTCTCTGGTTTGTAGTGTCTTCCTTCAGTGATAACTAGTTCTTCCATTAAAGGGAATAAAGCATGTATTATATTGAAGTGAATATACTATCTTTGAAATTAAATGTTATTCTTTTTTCAATTCGGTTCCAATTGAATTGATTCTCCAATCATAATTCCGAAATCCCAGTTATGCACTGAATGGTTTGGCTCTGGACCCAACCGAAATCCTCCCTTTTAATGGGTACAACCATTCTTGATGTACACACCCTTGTACACACCTTGTACACACCATGTTTGTGAAGCTTTTTTTTTGTCTGTGAATCTGGTTCACAGACAATATTTTGTTTGTGGAAAACATTGTCTGTGAATCGATGTTCACAGACAAAAAAAAAGCTTTCACAGACATAGGTGTGTACAAAAGTGTGTACAAAAGTGTGTACAAACATCATTTTTCTAATGGGTATGGATACACATTAGTTCTGTTTACCATATCAAAACTCGGCCTTGTTTTTTTTTAAGATAAAAGAACATCTTTTATATTAATATCCATAAATAATCATACAAAAAATATCGAGATAGTTATGTCAGAGCCGATCGTAAGCACTAGAAATAGACATAGAATCAGACATATCGTACAAAGCAACATGTGCATCATTATACTTTGCCAAACACACTCGACCAAATAGTTGAAAATAGCATGATCAGGACCAACACAACGTACATCACTATTGAAACAATATCAATAATGTACTTTGATAATTGATATTCATATAAAATCATTCACATAATCTTCATACATCTCTTATAAATTAAATTAAACGGTTGATGATAATTTTATTCTAAAAGGAATTGGGAATGTCTAAAGTATCACTCTTTTTTTTTTTTTAATTTTAAGCAAAAACATTTTATTAATGAAATCAAAGTACAAATACAATCGAAAACCAAGGAAAAGAGAAAATAAAGAAAGTAGTAAAACCCAACCCATAAAATAATAGAAACCCCTCAATATTAAACCCTCATCACGAGTTTGGGATCTAGTATTTCAAATGATTAAATACTATTATTACCATGATAAATATTATTATCTTGGTGCCAATTTTTAAACCATTACTTTTCTTATTACTTTTAAAAATATTAATAAATGTTCATTGAGCTTCTATAAAAAACTGAAGTGCGTGTTGACGGTGTTGTTGCTTTTATTATTATCATAAAGTGTATTAATAATTTTCCTACCTGGCAGCAACGGTTCTTTTCTTCTAATAATCATGGTAAATTGCCCGCAAATTATAATGTGGGATCGGTCCACCTTCCGCATTGTGGGTCGATCCCACTTTAGGCTAGTGTCTTTCCCTTTTCTTTCTTCTTGGAGCAACGTTCATTCCTTTTCTTTTGCTTTTCTTTCTTTATTTTTTCTTTTGTTCAATTCTTTTCTTTTTCCATCAAATTAAAATACTAAATATTTAATGGCAATCCTACTTTTTTTATCTTCATCCTAAATTATAATTGAATCTATTTTTTATTCTTTATCAATACATAACAAAAAGTTTATTAATCTAAATAAAATAAATATATTGCATTTCATATTCATACACTATTTTTATTTCTGTAATAATTTTTATATTCAAATACTTTTTTTGTAATATACTTTTTGTATTCATACACTTTTTTGTAATATTTTTTTATATTGACACACTTTTTCTATAATATAATTTTTTATCACTTTTATATGTTTTTAGAGGTTTTTAAGACATTGAGTTTGTTTATTTTGATACTTGAAGTTACATTTGGTAATATATCATGAAGTTACATCTTTTTATGCCCGAATAACATCTTAATGTACGCGAGTTACATCTTAATATACTTCAGTTACATCTTAATGTATGCGAGTTACATCACGGAATAAACCCCTGTTATATCATTTTTATAGCCCTAATATCAAAAATAAAATATATTCTCTATTTAAAAAAAGTAATTAAGCTATTAGGATCAATTTTTCATTATTTACATTGAAATCAATGTTTATGATACATATATTATTCTCAAACACACAAAAAATTTGTTGATTTTTCCAACAAATTACATTCTGTATACACCTAAGTTATATTTGTCATCAACGCGAGTTACATTAGTAATAACATGAGTTACATTAAAAAATCAACCTCTGTTATTGAAACAAAAAATGATCTTTTTTAAAAAATTATTTTTTATGGTCATTATATATTAAAAGCAAAACATATTCACAGTTTACCTAAAGCAACTGTGCAATTAATAGACTTTCTTTTTTCATTATTTAAAATGAAATCAATATTGTATTTCTAACACTATGTATTTGACAAGATACATTTCGAATACACTTGAGTTACATTGATCAATAACGTAAGTTACATACTCCCCCCGTCCCTTAAAACTTTGACATCTTTTCTTTTTGGAACGTCCCAAAAAACTTTGTCACTTTCCCTTTTAATCAATTATTTTGTGGTTTCTGTTATTTCTCTCTCCTTTGCACAAACTTCAACCACACAATTTTTACTTTATTATTCTCCGTGTCGGTCAACTTTGGCAAAGTTTTAAGGGACGGAGGTAGTATCTTTACACGCGAGTTACATCATTCATGCTACTGGAATAAAAATAAAGAAAAAATAGTTACTGTACACGCGATTTTTTTCTAAATTGTGCAAAGCTATGTCATTTTGAAAGTGGAACACGATGCTCACCGTGGGATCATCCCACAATATACCAACTGTAAATTGCCATATTGATGTGCTGTACATTTTCTTTAAACGGCTTGCGTATTATCAACATGAAAGCTTTAACATTAATCTTATTTAATATATAATGAGAACGTTTCTTTACTACAAACGTTAGCATCAACGTCCATGTCTTCAACGTATATATATTTGGCCACCTCACCCACCTGGCTGCTTATTTGGTGTGATAACACTTTAACATTTCCCCCATCAAACATTACGCTCTCGGATGGATTAATATTAGTTTTACTCTGTTGTTCTGTTACTGATTTGTGTTGAAGAGCTTGTTTTATCTTGGAAAAATGTGTTCATTAGTCGGAAATACTTTCTTGAGGACAACATTTATGCGACTTGAACTATATTATTTTTCAAAACGTTTTTTTGCAGGTTTATCCGGCCGAATTCCACCAACAATCTCAAGAAAATATTTAGCATCGGATATGTCTGCACATGTGATCTCACAAGGCGTTGTCGTCGCACTCATCACGCCTATGTTATCTTTCCATGTGTGGTGCGATTTAGATTGGTTTGGATATATCTCTACGTATAATGCTTACCCTCTTTACTTCCCTACTTACAATAAGTCATACGTAGAGGGTAAGCCATAGTGTTTGTCCATTCTCTGTATATCTACCATAGTACTCTCCACCCCTATCCGATCTCACGATCTTAATTTGTTTATTACATTACTTCTCTACGTCAGCCTTAAAAATTTTAAATACATCTAATGCATCATCTTTAGAACGAAGTAAGTAGAGATACATGTATCGTGAATAATCGTCTATGAAGATAAAGTATCTCGGACTATTTACGTCCATATCTGGACAACAAATGTTTGTATGTATGATTTCTAATAGGTTAGAACTCTTCTTAGCATCTTTCTTGTACTTGTTGGTTTGTTTACTCTTAATACAACCCACACAAGTATCAAAATCAGCAAAGTCTAGAGTACTAAGTACTCATTCGTCCACTAAACGCTTAATTCTCTTAATAGAGATATGTCATAGTCTCCGATGCCACAACATAGAGGATCTCATTCACAATATATCGTTTTGAACCAGTTGTTACATGCATTGAATCATAAGCAACATCATTTTCACATCAATTGAATAAAGACCATCAATTAATGAACCAAAACCAATAGCTTTTGATTTATATATTAAGGTAAAACCAGAACTTGAGAAATGGAAACAAAATCCTAAAGGAGCTAGTCTCGAAACAGAAGTCAAATTCTTAGAAAAACTAGGAACATGAAAGGTCTTTTCCAATCGTAAAATAAAACCGATGCTTAAAACTAAATTGCATGTCCCAGTGGCTTCAACATGTGAACTTATTTTTCCTCCTGAATAGATGCATTGTTCATTTGCCACTGGTTTCCTTAGGTTTTCCATACCCTGTAAGGTATTAGAAACATGGATTGTTGAACCTGAATCAATCCACCATGTGTTGTGATTAATATTTACCATATTAGATTCATAACACACAAAAGCTAATGGAGTACCTTTCTTTTCGAGCCATCTCTTGAATTTAGAGCATTCTTTCTTCATGTGTCCCTTTTTCTTGCAAAAGAAACACTTTGACTCTTTCTTAATGACTGCCTGTGGAGGGATGCTGCCTTTACCTTTGGCATGCTGATCCTTCTTTTTCTTCTCATGGACAGTCAAGTTCACCCGTTCACCCTCTTCCATCATCAATCTCTCCTCCTCCTGAACACACATGGTTAGAAGCTCATTAATTGACCATTTTTCTTTATGTATGTTGTAGGAGAACTTAAAGGGAGTGTATTGATGTGGAAAAGTGTAAAGGATGTAGTGAACCAGAAAATCATCTGACATGATCACCTGCAAAGCTTTCAGTTGAGCTGATATGTCCCTCATGTGCATGATGTGTCCACGCATGCCTCATATCCCAGTGAGCTTCATGGATGCGAACTGTATGATTAAGGTGCTGGCAAGGGCCTTATCAGATGTAGCAAATTGCTCATCAATAGCCTTCAAAAGGTCCTTGACTTTAGTATGTTGGTCGATGGAACCACAGATACTAGCAGATATTTTGGTCTTTATGAACATTACAGAGAGACGGTTAGATCTCTCCCATTTTTCATAAAGATCAATCGCATCTGGAGTGCTAGTTACAGTTATAGCCGATGGTTTGTCTTTTCTTATTGCATAGTCAATGTCCATCCAACCCAAATGAACGAGAACACGCTCCTTCCAAACCTTATAGTTATCGCCCCTTAATTCGGGAATGTCACATTTCATATCAGAAACATTCACATGTTGAACAACTGTAAAATATAATATATACAAGCTCATTATAAATATTTGAGGTAAAATGGAGTTCATGTTCTACCAATGCAAAACATGATTAGCTATAAGTCTAGTGACACAAAACTTACCTGTGGGCTAAAGTTTTACTCAATTAGACACATAAAGCAAATAAAAACTATCAGATTATATTTCCTTTCTCAATTCATGTGGGTAGTTTGAGAAAAATAATCCAATATTTCATCCTAACTGATCATACTGATACAATGAAATTCCTGTGGGCAGATTCCATTATATTTCATATAACTAATTACAAGTAATGCTTTAATGTGATTCAGAAAATTGATTGTAAAATTTAATCAATTAAACTACATCTCAATTCTAGATTTCCAGCCAAGTTTTATTGAACTAAAATGAATTAGCAACATTCTGGAGTACTCTAAATCACATGTAGCATTCAGGTTCCATTACAATTTTAAAACAAAAGTGCAGCACTCCTGAGTATTATTAATCACGAGCAACAACATTCTAGCTCCAATATGAGTTCTAATAGAGTATGCAGCTTATTTAAACAAAGGCAGTACACTATTCGAATGGAACAAACTGGAACAAATGAATCAGAAATAACTAAATTACTCATGAATAAACTGGAACACCTCCACCCAGGATTAAAATCTTAAATTTTAACATGTGAATACAAAACATAAGCAAGATCACTAGTGCAAAATCAGTGGGTGCCGTAATACACTTTATAGTAACAGGAGCATTATCACAAACACTTTAAGGGCATAGAAAAGCAAGTTTAAATTTTTTTATCTTTAACCATAAATCAGGGCACACTATCTGATTGAATATAAATGATGAATCATGATGCAAAAACAAACTGATTGTACACCAACGAATTGTTCACATATATTACGAATAACAATTAATAGGTTTAAACAAAGTTTTCATGTCTGTGAATGAACTGTTGCCATCTACTTCACCATTTTCATACGAATAGGCATGTTCAACAAAATTACAGAAAGAAAGGCAGAGATAATAGCCAAAGCTCTGATACCAAATGTAAGAACAGACTGATCTAAACATGCTAAACATATTCTGGACATATTTAGATCAATACGATAATTAGCGGAAACAAGATATGGAATTACATACCTCCATCCATTTCCTTGAACAATGCAGCTCACTGCCCTGCTTGCTTTGCTCTTCCAAACCCTTCTCTTCACAAGATTAGATGGTCTGTATACTGATAGTGAGGAGCAGGGTGTAAAACAAGAGCCAACTGCCACTGCTATTTATCGAGTTCTTCCCATCACAGAACTCCCAACGTGCGGCAGAAAAATTGTGAGATGTTATCGATCTTCTCTCACTTAGTTGGGTGGGAATAATGGGTAATCCTTATCTAATAAATGGGCCAATTCAGAAACATTTTATCCCTTTAAAATGTGTACTTTATTTAATGAATATTAATATTAAAATATCAATTAAACACTTCATAACTTACGGGAAAAACTAACATGAATTCTATGGAATTCTATTATAATATTTTTTTATGAAAAATTGCATTCTCATTAAATAAGTAAAGCGTTAACAATTTGGATTTCAACTCGCTCAGGCAAAGACTCATGACTAAAACTGAGATATGACTGTAAAACGTCAGCTCTTGCAAGAGCATGAGCAACACGATTAGCAGATCTATTACAAAACGAAAGTGAAAAATTCGGATTCACTTCTAAAAAATGTCTAATATTGTCAATCCATAGATCTAGAAAGAACCCCCCCCCCCCCCCCCCCCCCCCGCTTGATTCACCACTTTGACCACCGCTAGTGCACCCGTCTCGGTATCCACTGGTCCCCAACCTTCTTGAACGGCCCACTTGATCGCCTCTCTAATACCAACAGCCTCGGACTCTTCTGGTGTCCAATCCGCTACCTTAGAGCTGCTGCTAGCACCTAGAAGTTGCCCTTGAGAGTCCCCTAGCAACAAAACCCCAAGCTCTTATCCCGCTCTTATACCACTACAAGGATTTGTTCCCATCCTTGCCTCCAAAAATGAGGTGTCTGGATAATACCGGGCTTTATATACCCGACTAACAGGTTGTCTCTATCTATAGTTAGCCTGCAAGCTTGTTTAATTAGCAAGCATGGCAATATTAAATTCCCGCACTTTACGGGAACCTAAAAACGTCATCCTCTTTAGGTCGACACAGCCCACTCCACACTTTCCATCTAATTCCTTATTGATCCATTTTTGAACATTTCCACCAAAATCCATTCATTAAAGTTTCAATTTCTTCACACAAACCTTTCGGCAATTCAAATACATTCATTGCATAGCATGGCAAAGCTTGCACTGCATTTTCAGAAGAAATGTTCTTCCTGCTTTGGACAAGAATTTATTGTTCCAACTTTCGATTTTGTTAATTATCCTCCCATGAAGATAACTTAAATAGCTTTCTTCCCCCAACCTACCATAGCCGGCAAGCCAAGATAAAGGGACTGACACTCTTTGAAAATTCAAGAAAATCGTCTTTGGGGACACCCCCCATAAGTTTCACCCGCACTTATTTACGGCATTTCCCTATACTTATAAATAATTTTTAGCCATATATTATGATGAACAATCCCACATGTTCGGAAATTATATGGATTTGAAGGCTAAAATCTAAGGAAATAATCCAACCCAAAATCTAAAATCTCACCTTTCCTCCTACTAGTTCAGTTTCTTCATGTCGGATCTCCACTTTCGCCGACCTAGGACAACTCACTCCAGGCCACTGTTGCTTCATTGGTGTACTTAGCATATTGAATATATGAAGCAGTTGCTGAAACTCAGAATCCCCAGGAAATAAAGCTTGTCTCTTAGCATTTCAACGAAATACAACCAATAGACCACATATCACCGAAATGCAACCAATTGACATCAATATGTAGAGATATTGAGTACTCGATAAGTTTAAATGATAATGAGTAAGTTGAGTAGTCCATACTTTCATACACTACTTGAAGGTATAACCCAAAGATATGCAAGACTTGAATGGAATAAAACTTATTAGGTGTATAACTCAAATACACACATTGGAAAACCTAGATGAAGTTTTAAAACAATTAACACATTCTTCAAAATAAAAAAGAAGCAATTTTTAATACTAATTTTGAAAAATCTACCTATATTGAGTATGTGAGTAACTTAGACCCCCTACCTCTATTATCGGTTGTTATTAAGTCTACATGCCTCAGTCATGATAAAAATAATACCAAATTCTACTCCAACAAATCTTAGCAATTGCTTAACCATTTTTCTAACTTAGTTTTTTTCTTCACATTTAGTTGTTACGATTACAATTTGAAACTTGTAATGAATAGATGGACTGAGTAGCCTAACACACAGATTTTCATAGAGCTGAACAAAAGTTGGCTCCCAATGCAATTTTGTGATTTTCCACCGAAGCAACTGTTGAGTTTTATCTTGTTGAACCATTTTATTACCCGTATTTTTAGGTGAGAATTTTAGACCTTTTTCATCCTCTTTTTGTACCAGTATTTTTAGGCTGGAATTTTACACTTTTTTCTTCCTTTTCAAACAATCATCAAATAGACCCTCAAAACCATGCATCAATGACACATAATATTAAAAATAAGTTCTTAATCATTTTTTATCCATACTATTATTCAAATAATTATACAACTTGATGTGAAAATTTGACCTTGAAAAACATTTTGAGTGTCATTTGGGAACACATAAAATTGTAGGAAAGAAATCAAGGAATAGTGGGAGGCAAATAGTAGAAAAAATTTAAAATACATAAAATGAAGGGGAGAATTTAAAAATGGTTCAAGTGTTGAACTCAAATAATTATTGGTAGATATTCCTTTTTAACAATTTAAATAGAGTTTGCTACTACATAGACATAAACACTAATAACCTTATATGCAACTAAAATTCAAAAGTCTTAATGAAACTTACTTTTTTCTGATAGTCCCAGTTTCTAACAATCAAACAATCGTAGCAGATAAAGAAGAGGCAGATAGAAAGATATGGAGATGAACAACAAATCAGGTATACCATAATAATGGCCGCTGCTCTCCCTCGAGAAGGAGAGCAGCGGAAAACCTACTCTCTATCTCGCCTCTATTCTCTAAAGTCTCGAATAATTTTCTTAGGGTTTCCATAAGTTAGCTTCCTTTTATAGGGGAAGTTGGCTAAGTTATGTATTACAAAGAAGCTAATGGGCTGATATACATTTGTGACCCATATTACACATTTAAATGATAACTACACTAATACAAAGATATTTAATGAGATTGGACACCATAAAATATTCCCAACAATCTCCCCCTTGGTGTTCAATCGTGTTCAATAAGCATTGCAGTGTGAATATCTTTGTCTTTCAGTGCAACTCAGCTTCCTTTGTCTTTGGACTCAGCTTCTTGAGAAGGCTTTCTGAAGAAATCCTTGCAATCTCCCCTTTGATGTCTTCTTGATAATTTGATCTTTGATGCCGGGGGTTGAGGAGTCTTCCTTTGGCTTGCTTGTAAACCTTGCCTTCAAGAAGTTGCTCTTGATCAGCTTGAATGAAGTCTGAAGGCGCCTCTAGAATGAATGTCCTGATGATTTCTAGGCGTGCACGGGCTTCATCTTCAGTACATGAGTATCCGACCTTTGTCTCCTCCATAATGTAGTCTTTTTGACTATTTGAAGTGAATGCGTTTGAGGAGACCTTGTGAGTGGCACAGCGGAAAAAGATGGTTGACTTGTGAGAGTAGCTGACCATTTGAGGTGTAGAGATAGAAGAGAGTCGTTGATTTTTGTGTTGGAGGAGAAGTATCCGAGAATGATTTGTTAAGAGTTACCAGCATGTGGACCACTCTCACCCTCATGACGATCCGATGAATCGGGGTGTCATGCCTTTATTTATTCTGGGATGCAAAACAGAAAAACAAACAAAAAGTTAAAATGACAAAACCGGATACACTGAGGTGTTCCGTTAACACAACATCAATGTAACCACTGATGTGTGGCCTGTATAAAATGATAGAAACATTAAAGCTCTAACAGGACTTCCAACCAGGTATTGTGAAGCATCCGAATAGATGTCACTCTGGTTATTATTTGCATGATCATAAAGATCAACATAGATAACGTAGCCCCCCGGGGTCATGTAGACACCCATTATCATCAGTATAGAGATAAACTCTAAAGCAATGACCTTAAAATGTTGGTGATTCTTATGTTGCAACTGCAGGACTTCCTTCCAATCATTAGTCTACATCTGTAATAGATGAGCCCTATGGAAGTTCTAGCGGGTCATGTAGACCTGCAACTGACTCAAAAAGTGCGTCTGTGTCCTAGAAATTTCAAAACATATGGGGGTGAGCCACTACTAGAAAAATGCTTTACAGTGACACCAAATTAGTGTCACTGAAAGTTTCCATCACTACTAGAAAAATGCCTTACATTGACACCAAATTAGTGTCACTGAAAGTTTCTGTGACACTAAAAAAGTGTCGCTGAAAGTGGGGGCTAGTGACACTACAAGTGACACTTTTTAAGTGTCACTACAAGTGTCACAGAATTGTGACACTACGATATCACAATATGGTGACACATTAGCGACATAGCTATTCGGCGACACTTTTACATCATATACTTTAGTGACACTAAAGTATCACTAAATAGTGATACCTTGGCAATATAATTATTCGACGACACTTTTACATCACATATTCTAGTGACACTGCGGTATCAAAATATTCTGCTTTCCATTCAAAAAACATGATACATGATTTTTAGTATATATATTATTAGAAATAAACCAAAACATTAACATTAACCACAATCTCAAACATTTTTATTTATATCTCAAGATTTCATATGAATGTACATGACTCATAGGGGCATACCCCCGGAAACCATAAATACAAGCAAGTACAACTCAAAAAACAAAACACAAGTTACAATTTTAGCTAGAAGCCTAGAATTGAGATAAAGCACGGTCTATAGGACATAAAACAGTCTTTAAGTGCCAAGCCCAGATAACGACATTCTTATGGAAGTAATCAACAACACGTGCTCCGTTTTCCCATTCACATCAACTTGTCGTTTCACTACACCATATATAGAGACTAAACAATAACAAAATGCATAATTGGAGAAGTATTAAAAAAGATCACTTATCACCTGTGATAATAGAGAATTTAGTAAAAAAGGTACAATGCATGAGAGAGATAGAGTGTAAGAGAAAAATCAAATAACATATTGGCCTGAGTTCAGAAGCAATATCTAACAAAAAGAATGCAATATTGTTTCCCTGCCACCTTGATCTGAGTTCAGATGCAATATCTGCAACAATAACCAAACATTATATTTAGGAGATTAGAAGAGAAAAAATGGAAAGAAAAACAAGCTCAACAGATTATAGAGCATGTTTTTGTCTACGGTTGCTTTACCACTTTTATCTGTTGTAAGAAAAATTAAGACACTACAACAAAAAGCATTTTTTGTGTCGACATGTTCCTCATAAAAGAATTGCATTTCATTCTTTGTCAGAATCCCATTTCCTTCCAAATCTATGCATTTGAACCTGTTTGAAAAGTAAACATGTTCATACCCAAACTTGTTCATGATAAAAAATAACCAGTAAAAATGCTCTACATATGTCAAGTACAATATTGTAAATCCATAATACAATAGAACGCTCTATTCATGAACCTTTTCCTAATGCTAAAAGCAAGTAAAATAAAATATCTATAGAGGAAAGTTCAACTCAAGAAAGTAGACCGCTAACACAATTACTCACGGTGCTCTGTTGACATCATCGATTGATTTAAGGTGTTCCAATCACCCTTCACCTTTTTCCGCTGAGATTCAGGTGCACCAACTGGAAAACTAACAGGAACTCAACAATTGGTTTATGTGAAGGGAAAAAATGATGGGAAAATAGAAATAAAAAGAGTAGTTTGTAGAAGTACCGTTAATGTGAAGGAAAGGAATGATGCATCTCCATGAAAACAGCAAGCAAATGCAAGTGTGTGAAGAAGCAGATATATCAAACAATATCCCTCACAAGTTAGATAACCTCAAGGTGGTAGATACAATCACTCAGATGTGCTGCCAATAAGTATTCCACTAATGCTATCTATGTATACAAATGAAATCAATGAATTAGATAATTCAATACTTCAAAGTTTGAAGCTCATTATACTTACTTTCTTGGACATACAGTATCAACAAGATCACATGCTGGACTTTCTGCAAGCACACTGAATCATTATTCAATTGGATTCAAATTACAAACAATTACATGGAACATGCTGATAACACTACTTCATACCGATTGTGGAAGCAACACCTTCTGGGTTGATCCTAAGGGGACTAATTTGAGTAACTTCATTGGCCTGAGCAGTTTGAGGACACAACCTGGTCTGATAGTTTGGAGAGGGAGTAACACCTTCAATATTTCGTGATTAAATAGACATTTATCAAGAAATTACTATCAAATGCAAAATTCATATGCAATATACATAAACAATCATTAAAGAGACAGTTAATTACAGTGAAACTAGTTGCGTGTTCAATCAATATTCTCAAACTAACTATAAAAAAAGTGATAAGGACCATAATCAAAGTAACTGAAGTGTAAAACGTTCCATAGCTGTACTATTTTCATGTTGCTGATTATATTGGCTACTTCCGGAGTAAAAAAAAATATGGGCTACTTCCATAGTACTTCTCCAGATCTGCCTGAGTATGCCGGTGTTTTAGTTTTCTTTGCTCAAAGTATTGCTTTTGCCTGTCATTTCAAGAACTTGGAGTCATGTCAATATAAGATGGCATGTAAATTCATTTAATACAGAGCCTAATAAAACTCTTCGATCAAAGTTTATATGCACTTAAATAATATAGGGCACATGAAGGAAAAAAATTATCTGATAAAACCAAATTTTCACTTCAAAGTTCTACACTAATATAGCAACACCTTCCGGCTTGAAATGAACTTTGAAGGGCTTGATAAAACACTTCAAATATTTGAACCCAATAAAACGGTTGAAATGAACTTTAAGGGATCTACAATTACCTGAATAGCACTGTGGGAACAACCTATGATCAAACAATAAGAAATGGAACTGTTTTTCTCGACCTGCTAATTACAAAAAGATAGGCATGATGATATAAGGATGTAATTGTCTCATTTTTAAAGATAGACCATTTTCTGAATTAGCAAGGCAGAATTTGCTAACAGAATAATAGTATACCAAGGAAGTAGGTCCTCAGTCTATGAACACATATGGTGATAAACTGATAATACATACTTTGATCACAACTTTGAATAAATAAATATAGTTTAAGTGAGTCCTGAAATACACCACTCTCACCATCAGATATATCACCAAGTCCTAAAATAGCATCTATAAGTAATTGTTCATGCTCCTGCATTAATCACCTACTAGTATTAGTATACCATAAAGTAGACGTCATTAACAAAACAAAACCAGGGAATCGGACTTATAAACACGAGCAGTGTTCATTAATATGCTTGACCATCTTACCTATTTAATTAATGCATCAGTGTGAAGTAACTGAATACAGTCTGATACTTTCCTAGCTACACCTTCCTGTGACAGCGGAAATTAAATATCCATTCAGAAGAAACGAAAGCAGATAAAAAAGGTATCATATAAACATGCTGAATTTTTAAATGCAATGAATCTATCCATTTTACCAACTTATTACCTGCAATAGAAATTCATTTTTGAAATTAAGCGCCGCACGCGTTAAATTGCGACACCGAGATTTGCGGCGCCTAAAAGCGCCGCACGTTGGGTGATTTAAGCGCCGCAAAAAGGTAATTTTGCACCAGTGGACAAACATGAAAATAGTAATTCAGTCCAAGACATAATTTTGCAAACTAATGTCAACAAATAAGTCATAATAACATCAGAATGAGATTAAGTTAAAATCATTATCTTTATATGATCATCAAATAAAACTCAAGTTAAATTGATCATTTTCATTAAGATGACGAATGACATATGAGAAAAGTTGTACGACTCCTACACTTATTATTGTTGATGTGTAAAAGTTTATACTAAAAAATGTTAGGTTTAGATTAACTTGAATTTTGATATGTTTTAGCTGCTATGCAATTAATTGTAGTATTTTAAGTTTTAGTCTTTTAGAATGTTATTTTTAACTGTCATGCAGTTAATTGTAATATTTAATAATTGTATTGTAACAATACAAAAACACGGGGTCACATAGAAGAGTTTTTCCTTTTTCCTTTTAAACTATTGTTGATCTCCTTTTCATTTAATGCATTCATTCAATTGATCAATTCATGTTTCTATTTTTCATAAAATACGAGAAAAATACGTTTTATACTGAAAGTAGGATTTTTTTCCCTTTTTAAATGGACCGACATTATTTTTCGTTTTAAGCGTGTATTTTTACAAACAAAAAAACAGTACATTTTTAAAGGTTTATGACTTTTTAGTTTTTGCTCCAATTTTTATAAAAGATATATCAAAATTCATAACTTTTTATTATCTTTCACATGACACTAATATTGAATATGTAATTTTTTAAAAAAATGAAGGGTTGTTAAACAATTTTCTTGTTTTCCAATTTCCATATGAATTATTTCATTTCATATTATATAAAGAAATAATTCCTATTATATGAAGAAACTAAAGATAAGGGATGAAGACGTGACTTGGTAATTTTTAGAAACTATAATTTTGTTTAAATTTTATTTTAGTGTGGCTATAAAAGTGTACTCATAAAAGTGTGACCATATCTTTTAACTTATTAGGTTTACTAGTTAACTTTTAATGAAACATGCAACTATTGATTTCACGCATTGAATTCTGTGAAAATCCAAATAAGTAAGATTGTAGATACTTTTCTGACTGAATTGTTGAATTTACTATAGGTGATCATTTTAGTTATTTTCATATAAATTTCTCTAATTGTTGAACTGTTGAATAACTTTGTTAATTTTCTGGCTTTATAAAATATATTTTAGATATATCTTTTAATAATTCAGCGAAATCGGCCAAAATTTTCAAATATAAATAAAAAGTTATATGAAAAATAACTAAAAGGGTCATCTGTAGTAAATTCAACAATTCAGCTACAAGAGTAACTACAACTTTACTTATTTTAATTTTTACACAATTTAACGCGCGAAATCAATAGTTACATGTTTCATGAAAAGTTAACTAGTAAGCCTAATAAGTCAAAAGATATGACCATCAAACAGACTCTAAATTAATTATGAGTACACTTTTATAGACGCAATAATATAAAATTTGAGCATAAATATAGTTTACTCATATCTTCATTCCCTATCTTTAGTTTCTTCATACGAAGTATAATATAAATTATTTCTTTAAATATATCGTCTAGATACTTGATCTCATAGGTTCCCTCCTCCAACTTCAACCTCTTGACCACTTCCCCCTGTAATTTCACAATGCTAGAATTCAAAGGCAGGCGAAACCTTGTGATATCTATCCCGTACTTAGCTTTTATTGTTATGCAAATTGGAAAAAAAAATTGTTTAATAAGCTTTCATTTTTTTAAAATTTACATATTCAATATTGATATCAAATGAAAGATAATAAAAAGTAATGATTTTTGATATATTTTTTATAAAAATTGAACAAAAACTAAAATGTTATACTAGTAGACCGTAAAAAGTGATTTTTAAACAATAAACATTGGCCCATGAATGGTCTCTCCCTTCCCTTGGGGCTTCTTCCCGTATTACGCAGAGACGTCAAACCCATTGAGGACTTGTAAATCTTCACTCCACTTGTAGATCCAACCATATTTTGATAAATAGTTTTAATCCGTTTTTAATTTCATAAATAATTTTTTATTTTGCACTATTCTAGAAAAAACTCGTTTCAAACGTAAAAAAAAAAATTGTTAAAGGTACCCCAAAATGTACCACATTTTTATCCCATCCTCTATTGTGTGGCAATAAATGAGACAATTTATTTAAGTGGGGTACCATTTAAATGAATTGGTCCATTTATTACCACACATTAGGGATGAAGTAAAAATGAGACACCTTTAACAAAAGGGGAATTTTGAGTTTGCACCCCACTTCTTGAGTGATATTGGACTTTGCACCTCATTTTCAAAACTTTTAGACTCTGCACCCTATCTACAACATTTTGTGAAGAAAAATTCCTGAATGGGGTGCAAAGGCAAAGACATTTTAGGGAAAATATGGTGCAAAGTCTAAGAGTTTTAAAAATGGAATGAAAAGTCTGATATAAACTAAAACGCGCAAAGTCAAAATATACCTTGGCAAAACTCAAACAACTAATAAGGCCTGAGTGTATAGCATTGCGTGGTCCGTAATTAATTAAGGCAAAGAGTATAGGAATTGAGGGACTGTACACGTCAAAAATTGTGGATGAAATACACCCAGCAAAATTACAACGTACGGAGTAGTACGTATTAGAACCCCCTAAGGCCCTTTCACGACCTCCACAGCTCCACCGTGTCCTTCTTATCTGTCTTCCGCAGCATCTCTTTGATTGGATTTGTTCAATCAAACCCACGAAAGAAATTGATTTAGCGTTTATGGGTTGCACAAGTTCTTCATCTTTTACATGCTCATCATCTTCATCCCCTGTATCCGTGATCGAATTCCAACCGCTATTGCTTTCATCTCAGCCGCCCAATAAGATTTTGTTAATTTCACCGGCTTCATCGACGCCTTGGATGAGAGACCTCCGGTTTTGCATTCCTTAATATTCAGTTCATAATTTTCTGTTCTCCGGATTTTAAAGGAAAGAAATCAAGCAGGTAATGCAAGTCGAGAGCTTTTCTGTTTTTTAGGATTTTAATGTATTTGAAGTAAGAGAAGTATTTGTATTGTCATATATGGGAAGTTTGGTTCTTTTGTTATTCTTAAAAAATTTGCTAACCAATATATGTTACTCCTTAATTTTTTTTTGCGAGGTGTTACTCCTTAAAATTTGTTAAAAATACCTTACAATTGAGATAAAGTGATTAAGGTTTTGAATGTTTCATGGCTTAGTCCCATTTATCACTTAAAGGTGAATAAAATTATTTAACCGTAGAATGTTTTTGATTTATCGTTAGCTTCAGTTAATTTAATACTAGTATAAGCTATTGCCTTTAGTTTTTATGCTTTCTTTTTGGGTGTGTTTCTTATGTAGGCTACAAAATTTTATTGCGGTTGTCTATTAAAGAAATTTTGGGTGTGAAAGGGGGAGCATCAGAAGTGGCCACGGGTGCTATACAAGAATGATTTGCACATCTTCTCTGTGCTCCTGAAGATGGCTGCTTCTGCTAGTGCAAAAAACCCTATGCATAAAAGGATGCCCTCTTTGAGGGCAAAGACTTCTGGTTGGACTGCATTTGTCGAAAAGGAAAGACAGAAACAACAAGGGATTGAGCCCCAGCTTGAAAGTGACCCTTTCCCTCCTATATCGCTCTCTAATACTCTCTCAACCCAGCCCTCCTATGAGGCAAAGAATACCTGTACTATATTGGACAAACCTTTTTCTTCAGTCATTTTACCTTCTCCAAGTTTTCCATCGTTGGAGCAAAATATAGGCTCTAAAAATAATCAACTAAGTGTTGGACATTTGAATTCCAGCCAGCTCAACATTGCTTCCAAAAAGGGGGACGATGTTGATTTGTATAAAAAAATAAAGAAGCTTTACTCGTGGGCAGATGAAGGCCTGATCAAAGATGTTATGGCTGGGGTAAATTATGAGTTTGATCAGGCTGTAATGTTATTGGGAGCAATGGTTTCTCTGGATCAGACACTTGTGTTGCATGAGGATTCAGAATCTAAGAGACCTGAGACTAGCGAAGAGAAACACATAAAAAGCGAACACCCCAATGATGTTTCATTAGGAGAGGACATGAACGTGGAAGATTTCAACAACGATATAAATAAGCGTGTGAATGCCAGTAGCACAGATTTGGTCAATGCACGCCTTGGTGTTTTTAGATTTGTACCAATTGAACCTGAGTTATGGGAAGAAGATGATGTATACTCATTACAAAGAAAGGATGCTCTAAGGATGATGAGGTGGGTGGTATCTTGTTTTTTGAAAAATATATTTTATTTTGAAAATGTTACTGCCTGATTGCATTACTAGCCTTTATAAAGTTCTGGTACTTTAATTTGTCCTTCTGTTTACACTCCATTGGTTATAAATTGGACAGGGACTGCTACTAGAGATTAGCTCCTACCTGGAACGTAAATACTTTGGAGGGACATTTAATCTACTGTTGGATTATTTTTTATTTTACTTTTTCTATTCAAGGATGAGAATGTGACATTTGTAATATTGTTGATAGCATTTGTTAAAAAAACTACGCATCGTATGGATCAGTTTGCATGCATTACAAAATTTACAATGTAATGTACTTTAAATTTGTTATTTCCATAATTTCCAATAAAATCAAAGACTCACTATTTTTTGTTTTGGGAATATAATGAAATAAAGCAAAATAGCTCACTAAACTGTCTGTGCTTCTTTGTTATGAAGCAACAACCGTTCCATGCAATTTTCGACGTTATTTTCATCATTGGTTATCCGGAAGTAATCTATGTGTGGTTTAGTACATCCGACTGTGTACATCCGAACCCCACCATAGGTGGTAGCCTTTGTGGCACCAGGGTAATGTTGTTGTTGTAATGTACTTCAAATTTATTCTTAAATTTCCTTTCTTTCAATGTACAGATCAGCTGCTCGGCATTCCAAGTCAGCCAGTGATGCCTATTTAAGAGGAGATCATTTAACTGCCCATTATTTTTCAGCGAAAGCTCAAGAAGAATGGTTAGCTGCTGGGGAGCTAAACACAAAAGCAGCAAAGGAAATTTTGAGCATTAGGAACAGTAAAAACGATGAGTGGACTCTGGACTTGCATGGTCTTCATTCAACAGAAGCAGTTGAAGCCTTGGAAAAACACCTGAAAAGGATTGAATGCCGAGTTTCGTTCGATCACTCCATATATCCAAGAGAAGTAAGAGCAAAACATGGCTTTGAGTCCACTCTGAAACCTGGGTATTCTAATTGTTTGGACAGAGAGACTTCAGCGAAGAGGCAACAACAGCCTTCCAAACAGAGACCCTCTATCCTTCAGGTCATTACAGGTATTGTACTGCAATTTTTGCGGAATTCAGTATGTCATACTCGCTCCGTCTCTCTAAGACCGTTTCATCTTTCTTTTTCCGTCAGCCCCACTAAGATTGTCTCATACCATATTGGTAAAGTTTGTGTGATTCTAAATCATTCTTACTTTATTGATATTTTATCAATTCAATATCAATTACAAATCACATAAATCCATTTTTCTTAATAAGCACACCACCTCCTCATGTTCCAATGTTACGGTGACGGAGGTAGTACTTTCCATCATTTGCAATGGAGCCAAATGGACAGGATTTTCACTATGGGTCATCCGAAAACATTCTCTCTGTGCTTTAGTACAGGGGTAAGACTGCGTACATCCGACCCCCCCTTACCCCACCGTAGGTGGGAGCCTTTGCGACACTGGGGTAAATGAAAATGAAAATGATTCGTTTGAAAGATTGATCTCATTTCATCTTCTTTATTTTTTTCATCCTTATGTTCTTTATCTTTTTTTCTTTTTTATCTTATCTTTTATATCATTTTTACCTTATCTTTTATCAAATCCTATCTTTTTTATTTTACTAGCTTTGATTTCAAATTCATGTTAATTGACCCCAAACTCTTTTAGTAATAAGGTTTGAATGTTGTGTTATTGTATATATGGTTTAGTTCAAGTGTCCAATACTTTGTGGTGTATATCATGGCAAAGAGAGTAGCCAATCAATGCTGAATTTTACTTTATGCGGTAATTATTTGAACCACATTCTGCTATGATCCAATTTTACTCTTGGCACATTCATCTGTTTGAATTGTTCCCATTTTCTTTGTTCATTACGGGGTGTTTGGAAAATGACGTTTTAGTAAAAAAAAATGCCAGTTTGACTCTTAGCTTTTTCAATAAGTGAAATTGTTGTTTGTAAATACTCCCTCCGTCCCCCAATTAAGTTCCCCATCGCTTTTCACACTTATCAAGGAAAAAAGTTAATGGGGGTAAACTTTACTGTTTTGACACTGTTTAGACACTGTTTTACACGGTTTTGATGTAGTTAATTTGCCAAATAAGGAAAGGGGAACTTAATTTAGGGACTACCCAAAAAGGAAAGGGGGAACTTAATTGGGGGACGAAAGGAGTAGTTATTTAGCCCTAGCGTTTTTGGACATCGTTGAAATGGAACCGCTGCAAATAGCAGCATTTTATGTTAGCGTTTTGAAATATGACATTTTGTACTAATTGCTATGGCCAAACAGCTATATTACCTAAATCTTTTTAAAACCCGACAACCGATTCCATTAGTCCAACAACAACTGAATCCGCTATTTGCAACCCGCTAAAATAATCCGCTATGCTTTAACCGCTAAATTTCACACACACCATATATGTGAAGGCTCATGGACAGATGCAATAGATGGACTAATGTTGCATTACATGTTGTCACAGGAAAAGGTAATCACAGCCGGGGAGAAGCTGCACTTCCTATAGCCATCAGAAGCTTTTTAGCTGAAAATGGGTAAACTTTCAACTGGTTTCAAATTTTGATTTGTATATGTTTCTTATTCGTATAGGAGATTATAATTCTAATCGCTGAGCAAAAAGTCCCATAAGAAACTGTATGTAGGTTAATGTTTTTGGGCTTGCTATCCAGGTACCGTTACGATGAAACGAGGCCTGGGGTGATTGCAGTACGCCCCAAGTTCAGACCACAGGATACTAAAAGAGTGATTATAAATTAAACACTACTCCGTACATAAAAAGTGAAGTTATAATGCTAAGTACAACTTTTCAGTTACTGATTAACTTCAAAAAAATTATACAGAATATGTTTTATTTAGTATCTTTGTTTTACTTGAAACTCTAGTTAAATGAAGTTTAATATTATTGAATTTTCACCAAACATGGATGACATTAGTGTCACACTCCCAAAGAGGTCACATAGTCCAAACATACTCCATATGCTATAATATTAGTAGGTTAGAGAGCACGGGAAAAAGTTATTGAATTATGTATATGCATATCTAACCCTATATTTCCTACAAATAAGGTGTGCCTAGAATTCGAGGTGCTCTCAATTTCTAGAATTTCAAGGTAAATTTTGACTTCTAGGTGGAATAATAAAATGAATGTTGTATGATTACTATATGTAAAGAAGAGTGAGAATAATTTTAATCACTTACTCCCTCCGGTTTTGAAAGATCTTTACACTTTCCATTTTTAGTAATACCAGAAAGATCTTTACACTTCCTTATTTGCCTTATTTGGCAAATAAATCTACACAAAATAGTGTCAAACAATGTTTATTTCCTTAAAAATTGTGAAGTCAAAGTGTCAAGATCATTTGGAACCGGAGGGAGTATTTATTACTGTAAGTGGAACGGACAAAAGTTTTGGAAACACTAAAGGGGGAAATTTAACATTATGTTGTGTGAAGGAGGGAGTATGAAGTTTGACATAAATGAAAAGAGCTATGAAACATTAATACTAAATTTTGATTTCTGATTTGATAAAATGCAAGAGTATGGCCAATTATTCAAGTCAAAAGTCGAAACATGATGACATTATGATATACATTGTGACATTTTGTATTGATTCTGCTAAAATAAAAGCGCATCCTTCCCTTGAAAGAGTGCACTGTTAAATATTCAATCACCATGTCTATTAAGGTTTTTTTGTCAGTCAATTCGGTCCACAGAAACAGTGAATTCTGTGCAAAATTTGCGTAGACATATTTTGTCTGTGAACGCGACTCACAGACAAAAAAAGCCTTACACAAAAATGATGAGTATAAAAGTGAGTATAAGGGTGGTCACAAACAACATTTTTGTAAGTATTCTTTAGATTCTTTTTTACCCTGGTAAGGAATAAGATTAGAGAAGTCTGAGTAAATAAGACTGAAACTATTACATACTGGGCCGGTCCTGATATAGGGGCGGGATGGGCGGCTGCCCAGGGTCCACCAGCAAGAGGAGCCCATAAATTATATAGTGCTAGTATATATATATATATATATATATATATATATATATATATATATATATATATATATATATATATATATATATATATATATATATAGAGAGAGAGAGAGAGAGAGAGAGAGAGAGAGAGAGAGAGAGAGAGAGAGAGAGAGAGAGAGAGAGAGAGAGTCTCGTTCACCTCAGGTGCGTTTGATCGGGAGTTTTGTACGGTCAAACCCATTTGAAATGCTTCCGGATGAAATGGTTTGATGAAAGTTTGTGAGCATGTTTTTCATTAAGTGTATATTAGGTAGTGTTGGACTCGGTTCGGGCCACCCGGCCCGCTACTGTGCGGGACCGGACCAGCCCGGGTTCTTCGGGCCCAAAACCGGTCTATGGCCCGGTTATAGAAGATGAGCGGGACGGGCTCGGGTCGGTAAAAAGGAGGCCTGGCCCGCTCGGGCCCGGTTCGGGCCAAATTGATTTTTTTTTTTGGTTTTTTCATTTTTTGGGCTCCACCCGGGTTGGGCTTGATGTTTAGGAGGGGTTTGGGGGGGTTTGGGGGGTGGGGGTGAGAGGGGGTCAGGGATAGGTAGGTAATAAATAAAAAATAAAAAATTTACCCAAGCACGAGGCCTGGTCCAGCCCGGCCCGGACCCGGTGGCTACTCGGGCCGGTCTCGGGTCCACCTATTCTGAACTGCCGGCCCGCCTGGGCCTAGGCCTGACCCGGACCCGGCCCGGCCCGAATCCATCCCTAATATTAGGTCCACAAAATTTCAGCTAAAATTTAATCTGGAATTCTGTTAAATAGATTATTGAAAAACAATGTACTTTATATATGTTTAAAAAGTGCAACGTTTTTTAATAATTTATATAGGTAACTCCCCAATTGAATTCAAAACTGATATTTTGTGTAAATATCTAATCTTTATGAAAAATATGTTCACAAAATTTTATCAAAAAATTCGATCAGATCATTTTGTCAGGCACATTTGACTATATCATTTCCTTATACTCTAATACTCCGTAAAAGATACCCCCTCAACGCTCACATTCGTAGACTCAACCACAACCACAACCACAGAGCTATATACGAAACACGACTAGATGATTTTCTTCCTTCCTCACAGAAGTCGAGAATTAAAAATTGACAGTATTATTGACAATTTTGTTTTTAAGAATGCCTAAAAAATTCTTGCAAAAAAAAAGAATGCCTAAAAATTGTTTTGTATGACTTATGATACCAAGTTATTTTATGAACAAAAACATTTATTTGTGTAACAAATTTTATTTTTGACATTGAAACTATTGTAATACATATTTACGACATACTAGTACATTTGTTCCGGGTCAATAAATTGTCAGGATCGACCCCGATTACATACTCCATATTGTATGCAATACTCTAGAACAACGCATGTACTTTTATGATTAAATGAAATACATTTAAGCTTTACCTTTATATAGGTAATGGACCTACTTCGTTTAGTTTTTGAGTGCGTTAAAACTAAGCTGACATTTGTTCTTATTTTTAAATATGGAAACTTCTATTTTCATTTCAAGCATTACCCGGATAGATACTTTTGGGTTAGCGTTTTGAAAATAGTGTTTTTTACTAAATTTATGATCGAACAGCTAAATTATCAAACATTTTCTGACAATCCGTCAACTTATTCCGCTAGTTAAACCCGCTAACTGAATATGACATTGATAACCCGCTAACATAACCCGTTATTCGCTAGTTGCTAAATGCTAAATGTCAAACACACACATTGTTACTATTATACATTTAACTACTTTATGATATTTTTTAAATGATGTAAACCTACATAGTAAATTAAGGATGTTTTTACTTAGATAGTTTTCAATCCCATACAAGACCAGACAAGACTTAAATAAATCAGAACAATTCAGATCAAACTAGACCAAACCAGGCTCTCATATTTATAAAATACACAGATATCAGATGTTTATAAGGAAAAACCAATTCAGACCGGAATATATCATACTTAAACAAAACACACCAAATCAACAAATATAGTTAAAATACGAGTAAATGCATCCTAACTTTAACTAAAAAATTATTGGTATATAGACGTTTTAGTATAAAATACGAGCCGTATATAGGTAACCAAAGTGGCCAATACGTAAATTCGCAATCCACCTATATAAGAGAGGAAATGATCTCCCTCTTTTCTCAGACCGGGTTTCCCTCTTCTTCAGCCTATCTAATTAAACTAAAGAGCTTGAAAAATATGGGGTCGACGGACGATCAGAAGAACCAGCTCAGGAGCCGAGCCGAGTCGAAAGACGAGGAGGCTGACAGCTTGTATGCGATGCAGCTAGCCAGCGCTTCAGTGCTTCCCATGGTGCTGAAAGCAGCGGTGGAGCTGGACCTGCTGGAGCTGATGGCTAGAGCCGGACCGGGAGCCGCCGTGTCCCCTTCTGAGCTGGCGGCTCAGCTCCCCACAACTAACCCGGACGCAGCCGTCATGCTGGACCGGATTCTCCGCCTCCTCTGCACCTACTCTGTCTTGAAGTGCTCTCTCCGGACCCTCGCCGACGGCCGGGTGGAGCGCCTCTACAGCTTGGCGCCGGTATGCAAATATTTGACCAAGAACTCCGACGGCGTTTCCATGGCGCCGCTCGTGATCATGAATCAAGACAAAGTCCTCATGGAAAGCTGGTAATTATTTAATTAATTAATGGAGTACATCTATATATGATTAATCTAATTTCTTTTTTGTGATTCTAAATAGTCTTCCGTACCTCATAAATAAATAAAGATACCATATTTACATTTTTTAATTGGTACAATACATTATCTTATAATTTATTAATATTTAAATAAATTGTTCAATTGTACAACATAATATTTTAATTTAATCAATTAATCCATAGACAAAAATATAGCTCAGAATTGCCTTTCCTGAAACTTACGTTTATAACGTCCCCGAGCCTAGAGGTCATCATTATTCATTTTACTTCACATAATACGTAGTAATATTTTTCATATTCTCCATTTTTTTATTATTATCTCATACTCCATCCGTACCATAAAAGTATATTGTTTAATTGTTCCTTATTATATATCCATTCATAAAAGTATAAAATTGATAAATTATATACAAATATATTATCTTATTACGTAATAATTAAGATCGTCGTCTAACGTATGACATCATTGGTTCAAGAAAAGTTAATATGACAAACATCTTCGGGATGAATGTAGCTTTTAAAATACTAAGGAGTATGTATTCATAAAACCCTCTAAATTACCTCGAGTCATTAATTCCAAAGAATTTTGTTTTGTAGTAAGACATGTGAACTATTCTCTACTTTCATAAATCATATTAGATCAATCTATATTCGGTATTATATTTGGATCCAAGTTATTGAGACAAATAATCCACCATATACTCATTCATAATCAACCATTGTTATCCAAGAATAATCATTTGTTGCTTTTTCATATTCTAATCCATTTATTATGCTTATAAGTGAATCGGTGGATTGATTGCTTAATTAGTCAGCAGTTGAATTGACTCATCAATATGCTTTTTGTAAAGACAAAATTAAAGTCTTAACGCGTTAGTGCGTTACACCCATATAAGTAATACTCCCTCCGTCCCATATTTATTTTCGTAGTTCGGTTTACGATGTTTGACTGACGATAAAGCAACTTGATCCCTGTTCACACTCAGATTATTTTTAGTAAATTAAATTTACATATTCAGAAACTACATTAAATCCGCTACAAAGGCTGATCAAAAAAATTTAAGTTTGATAAAAATTTAATATCTAAAATAAAAGTTTAAGAGTAATTTGAGTTGACCGTGTGAATAGTAACTATGAAGATAATTTTGGGACGGAGGGAGTACTAGTATAATGAACTCCAATTATTGCGAACACAATAATAATTAAATTTTAAACTTTAGGAATGTTTATTTGATATCAAAATAAAACTACTCCCTCCCTAACACTAGGACAACAGGTAGTGACACAAACTTTACCAAATTTGGTATGAGACAATCTTAATGGGATGGATCAATAAGGTAAAATGGGACAATCATAATGGGATGTATGTATTATTACATTGTGAAACTTGAGAAATCTTATTTTTTTCGTGGTTGGGTAGTTAAGAATACTTGTATCGTGGAAACTATACGGGAAGTAAAATATAATATAATAAGTCGGTAATTTTGTGAGCGCAAAGACTTATATTTCTTATCATTTTCTTTCTTCAACAGTCTCTAAATTTTTATTTTTCGACGTACCCTTCTGGATTTAATTTCTTTTTACAAGAATATTAGTAAAATAAAACATACTTTCTCCGTCCCATTTAAAGGTTCTCGTCCACTATTCTCTGGTCAAAGTGCATTTTTCTTAATCTTTTACTTTATACATCCAACTTTTATCAAATTTAAATTTTCTTGATCAGACTTTGTAGCGGTTTTAATGTAGTTTTTGAATATGTAAATTTTATTTACTAAAAAATAATTCTACTAATGACAGGGATTAGTTAACTTTATGATCAGTCAAACATCGTAAACCGCGTGAGAACATTTAAATGGGACGGAGGGAGTATATACATAAATATGACTATTCATTACTACAATGTGGTGGTGTTGTAACTTAAGCTCAAAACTTGAACATGAATTACTATGATTTCATTACTACTGCAGTCACTAGTCATATTTTTGTAAATCATCTTTATTTTGGTCATATTTATGTAATTATTTCGAAAATTAAACATTGAGAAAGTGCATAAATATGCTTATTACCCCTTCACTCTCAATTAAGCAAGTTTTATGTTTTACATAGAATTAAATAAAGTTATGTTTACAAACTAAAACATACTACCTCCGTCCCAAAATGGTGGTCTTGTATTTCCTTTTTGGGATGTCCCAAAATGATGGTCTTGTTTTCTTTTTTGGAAAGAAAGATGTGATCCATATCATTTCACTTTATTATACTCAAATCTCAACTACAATTTTTACCTTTTCAACCACTTTATTAAAACTTGTGTCCAAAGGAAATGAGATCGTCAAATTAGGACGGGGGAGTGACTACTTTAATTTTTCTGGAAGAGCTACTTTTATTAATACATCTGAAATACAGAGTTTTTCTTTAATTTCATACGGATGGGTTGAAGATTAAATAGCTTGAGCTTTGGTGACTGAATCACCGTGATTCATCATGGTATCAGATCAGAGCGGGGTTCCCGGGTAGATTAAATAACTTGACTAAACTAGTACCGGTTCAATTCAACCTACCAATGATACGACGGTGCAAGCATATGTTGAAAGTTGAAACGTCGCTGAGCTCCATACTGACGTGTAACAATAAACATACGACTTTACTGTATACAGTCAACTTGACTTGATTAGCAAGTTCGAACACTCAAAGTTTGAAATAATAGTAGCTAGGGAGTATTTTTTATTAAATCTTTTGGGACTCATTTCGGTCTATAATTTAATAAAAAAAGGATCACACACCATCCTTAAGGGTCTCCCAAGTCCCAACACGGACCGGACAGTTAGATGATGATGAAATGTAAATTGGACTTTAATCACAAGCTGACAGATAAAGAGTGAGGTTCTGGCCCTGGTACTTGCAGAGTCTCTATGCATTTTTAGCATATTAACCTCTCATCGCAGTTTTATATACTCCCTCCGTCCCAATAAGGTTTTTTTTTCCTAAAACAAATATACACCAATTTTTTTACCCTAATAATTGAGTGGAACAAAGTGTAGGTTGCCCCTAGGTACGTCCCTGTTTGATCTAATCTTTGACTATGAATTTGAACTTAATGTGGGAGTAGTTTAATTAAATGGATCCCTTTCTACACTTAACCTTATCTAAACGAAGATTGTCTAACCTCGGGTTAGTATGAGTGATCGCACAATCAGTGATTTGTCTCGTCTCAAGAGAGTATTAACTTTTAGCTTGTTGGATAAATGGTGATACTTTACCCGGTTTTCCTAGCAATCAATCAGTTATGATCGATATGTTTTGCTTAGTAATATCGGTAAAGTTGGGATCACTGCTTCAAAAAATATAAAGAATTGATCAAAGTTTACCATCTTTGACTGGAAAAGTGATGACTAAGTAAATTGGGACGGAGGGAGTATATAAGACGGAGTACACCCCTACATAGGACAACCTTTATATCTAGGCTCGAGTTTGCTTCATTCTTAATTAGAAATGTTTTTTTAAGTAATTTTTTTGTTTGAAAATTTTGAAGTATTCAAATCTGTTAAAATCGATGTTGGTTTAAAATATGAGCCTGATTTACAAAGGTTTTGTGAAGTTAAAATTTAAGTAGATATATACCCATCATACATTGAAATATATTATGTTGATCCAAACTTGCACATTAGAGGACCATCCTGGTGGAATTGTTAAATGATTTTTTTAGCATTATCTTATTCACCTCTGGTTTATGCCCTCCAAATTTCAGCTTAAAATTTAATCCAGAAGACGGTTAAATAAATTATTGAAAACTCTTGCGCCAAAATGTACACGAAAAACGAAGTGTTTATTTAACGTACTTCTCGATTGAATTTTAAGCTAAAATTTCATGGATATAAACTAGACTTAAGGAAGAACATGCTAAACAAGATTCATCAAAAAATTCCACCTGGAAAGCCCTTCAATAGGTAAGTTCGGACGAGGCTTTTCATCAGAACTACTTGAGATGATCTTTTTCATATTATATACTCCCTCCGTCCCTAATCTTTCTCCCTTTTCGGCTGGGCACATTTATTAAGATAGTGGGATTTGTGTGGTGGAGAGTTGTGCAGAGGAGAGAGAAATGTGTAAGAATGTGTAAGAATGGTTGTGAACCACAAATTTTTTGCTAAAAGGGGGAAGAGGAGATAATTTTGGGACGGACGAAAAAGGAAAGTTTGAAGATAATTTAGGGACGGAGGGAGTATAAAGAATGGGTCAAAGTTTACCATCTTTGACTGCAAAAGTCAAAGATGGCTAAGTAAATTGGGACGGAAGGAGTCTATAAGACGGAGTACATCCCTACATAGGACAACCTCTATATCTAGGCCGGAATTTGCTTCATTCTTAATTAGAAATGTCTTTTTAAGTAATTTTTTTTGTTTGAAAATTTTGAAGTATTCAAATCTGTTAAAATCGATGTTGGGTTAAAATATGAGCCTGATTTACAAAGGTTTTGTGAAGTAAAAAATTAAGTAGATATATACCCATCATACATTGAAATATATAATGTTGATCCAAACTTGCACATTAGAGGGTCATCCCGGTGGAATTGTTAAATGAATTTTTTTTAGCATTATCTTATTCACGTCTAGTTTATGCCCACCAAATTTCAGCTTAAAATTTAATCCAGAAGACAGTTGAATAAATTATTGAAAACTCTTGCGCCAAAATGTACACGAAAAACGAAGTGTTTATTTAACGTATTTCTCGATTGAATTTTAAGCTAAAATTTCATTGATATAAACTAGACTTAAGGAAGAACATGCTAAACAAGATTTATAAAAAAATTCCACCTAGAAAGCCCTTCAATAGGTAAGTTCGGACGAGGCTTTTCATCAGAACTACTTGAGATGATCTTTTTCGTATTATATATACCCTCTAACTAAAAATAAACTTTCCCCTTTCTTTTTCTATTGTTGTTCTAAATAAACTTCACAACTTCATCTAAGAAAATAAATGTAGACATTGATGATATTGGTTGTCTTTTTAAAATAAGTTAAACTTCAAACGAACCATTACATTCCCTTAATTTTCATGTAAAAACTAAAAACACGAGCAATAAATATGTTATAGAGGAAGTATTCATTAATTAAGTGAATAACATACATCAAATGCAAGATGGTGTTCATTGCCCATCACATCATAAAATATCCTCACGTATACATATACTCCCTCCGTCCCGAATTGAATTGCTAACTTTGACCGACACAAGGATTAAGAAATGACAATAAATGATGCTTGTTTTTTACACTTTTGTTCATCTTTCTAAAAGTAGATGCCTTTAAGTTAATGGGGAAAAAGTAAAAGTAAGGGTAAATTTTTCACTTTATTCTTATTTACATACCTAAAATAGAAAGTGGAAAACTATTTTGGGACAACAAAAAAAGGAAATTTTGCATATCAAATTGGGACAGAGGGAGTATACAATAGAATATTCTATACGTGGACGCTTACTTAGCTTGAAACTTTAACACTTGTACGCATAATTAAAAATATACTATCCTCCGTTCCATAAAAGTTGTAACAGTTTGACTTTCAAGTTTGACAACGTGCAACTTTGAGTGTAATTATATTTATTTATGTATTAGTAAACATTAAAAAAAGTTAATATATTGAAAATTTACATTAATACAAATTTATTAATATTTTATACATAATATTTTTATTATATATATTATTAGAAAATCGTAGTCAAAGTAAGTTGTGTGAATAGTGCAGAAATTTCAATGATGCAACTTTTATGGAACGGAGGAAGTAATATCGAATAACCAAATAAAAGGTAGCTCGAAATAGTGTCACTTATTTGACATGCTATAATTCAAATATCCCAAACTTTGAAAGAGTCAAATAAGTAATATATAACTCAAACTTTATATAAAACACTACACAAAAACCACGGGATTGACAGGGATTTTGACAGGGATTTGGTAGAGATTTTGGCAGGGAAATTCCAAATCCGTGCCAAAAATACTTTGGCACGAGCTATTTGGCACGAAAAATCGGTAAATCCATGCCAAATTCTGTGTGAATCCCGTAATTTTTTTGTAGTGAAAGCTATATTAACAACATGATCATATATGTTTAATTTTCACAAATATAATTTTATGGTATTAAGTACATAATAATTTAAAATACACAAAACATTTGTGAGGATGCAATTAAAATTAAATTGTACCAAATGTAGTATTATTTATTTCACAAATTAAATTTTAGAATGTTAAATGTATTCTAACAAAGCTTAGAGTATTTTAAATTATGTAATTATTCAAATAAATTTGTATTTGTAAAAAACATACAATCATGGTGCGAAAAAAACACTTTTTATATAAAGTTTGGGGTATATGTACTTCGTATTACATATGCAAGTTTGTGGTACTTATTTCACACCTCACTAAAGTTTGGGGTATTTAAAATATTTTTCCCTTTACTATATGTTCAAATAGAAGGTATTATTAAAAATTACTTTCAAAGTATGTACTAGCTATTATTGATTTATGGGAATGTTTGTATTATTTAATGTTATTTTCCCATTATTTAATATTAGTCTCATGATTGGTTTACCTACAATTTTAAGGTATCACTTCAAAGAAGCAATACTTGAGGGTGGAGTACCTTTCAATAAGGCATATGGAATGAGCGCATTTGAGTATCCGGGAACAAACCCAAGATTCAACATGATTTTCAATGACGCAATGTATGATGCTTCTACCATTATTATGAAGAAGATTCTAGAATGTTACAAGGGATTTGAAGGCCTCAAAACTCTCGTGGATGTCGGCGGGGGGACAGGAGCCACCCTTAACTTGATTCTCTCTAAATATCCAAATATTAAGGGCATCAACTTCGATTTGCCTCATGTTATTCAGGATGCTCTTCCTTCTCCGGGTACCCTACAAGATTTATTTAACAATTCTAATTGAACTTAACTATGAACTTACGTTTTAAATACAAATATATATTGCATATTTTAATTAATTTGTTCAGGAATTGAGCATACCGGGGGAGACATGTTTGTGAGCGTGCCTAAAGGCGATGCCATTTTTATGAAGGTGGGATATACTTATATAGTATTATTGTTTTATATTATTTAAGATATACATCATAAATGTGAATTAGAAATATAAAGTAAGTTTTTAGTTTAGATGAATCATATCATTAGGACAAAACTACACAAGTATTACATCCTAAGATTGAAACAAGAGGGGTGGTGCATTTTTAAGAAAAGTAGAGTTGATAAAGTGTGAATAAAATAAGAATGAATTAGAATCACACAAATATTATCTAATAATATTAGACAAATTTAACGAGAATGACGACAAAAGAAAATGTGAGAATCATAGTGGGACGGAGCTAGGAGTATCATATATTGGAAAATTGCTTATAGAGGTTTGTCAATTAGACAGCTCAGATGTTCAAATTTAACTTTTTCATACTAACATATACATTCATTGCTTGGAGTATTACTAACTTTATAGAGAAAATTGTCTTATATATGACTAAATATTTGTGTGTTCTCAAAATATGAGTTATGTCTTTTTTCCTAATATGATGCCACATAGCATTTATGCATATCATTTGATGTTCTTTTTTCTTATTTCATTCCATATGTGTCTAGTCATATATTAGGAAGGAAACACGCATAATCATATATTGAGAATTGTCATGAGTTTTAGTTCTATAGGCATACTTCCCAACTTTATTTATATTAGCAAAGGAATATAGTAAGTTAAGGGAGATATTTTTTATTTATATTTTGTGTACATCTACCATATGCCCTCTATTAGGAACGTATCATAATTTCTCTCTAAAAAGTAGCAGGGTTTGGCGTTGCGAGTTTGTTATCCAATTTGTTTACATTTAAGTTTCCTGAAAAGTTACTAGCAAATGGTGTCATTGTTCACAGTGGCATGAGAGATCATGTTAGTGATGGAGGTAGCATGTCACTACTTTTGACATGTTAAAATAATCTCCTATTTTGTGCAACTAAAAACATTACTGATCTAGGGAAGGTGGGTGTAGTCCGATGGATGACCATTCACCCCCAAGTCTCTCCTTTGTGGGAGGTATTGGGTTCAATTCCCACCAAGGGAGATGAGGGAGGTCTTGCTCCCAATGATTCTCCCTACCTTCACGGAGTTGCTCAGCGGCTGAGAAGGAAGAGGATGGTAATGAAGGTAGCGGGTTCGTGTGGTGGGAGGAGCAGCCTGAAAGGTGATGTAAGTCCTGCTGGATTCGTCCTTTGGAGACAGTACTGACGAGGCTGACTGTGATTAGATCCGGACTTAACTGTCTAGGAGCTTTGGAGGGTAGTTCATAGACTTCAGGATTATGGGAGCGTAAGCCCCGACACCTGGATTATCAAAAAAATAAAAATAAAAATAAAAAAAATAAAATAAAAACATCACTGACCTATATGTACTGACACTTTAATTTCCAAAGTACGTACGGAGTAACATTTCTGTCAATCAATATTGTTTGTAACATTGCAAGGAAAACTTATAAAAATTGATGTTATCAAGTTTTTTAAAATATATTTGAATGTATGAAGAGTCTGCTTCATATTTAACTTTATAATAACTTTGTCAATGATGATGTTTTTACTTGGACTAAAATTTTCCGCTCTGGTAGATGTCTGATCTCTGTGCATTTCACAATTGTCTAAGTATGGTCTCATCTGATCTGTCCTGGTCTGATCTGATTTGTTCTGGTCTGATCTAGTCTGGTCTGCAACCGAAAACAATCCAAGCAAAAAAACTGTAATGACACGCTATAAAGTTTGTTCTAATGAATTCTCCATATTTATTATCTATATACCGCGAAAAATCCGTTTCCAATTCACAATCAACAATTAGATCAATAATATTTCAAAACTTGAGTATTCAAAAATTAGATCTCATGAACTTTCTATTTATTTAATCACTTTAAATTCCATCACAAAACTTTTTTTGCATACATTTTACTTTTGTGATCATATAGGTGTTTGAGCATGTATGTTTAAAATTGAATGAATTGTGTTCTTATGTGGTTTGTGTAGTGGATTTGTCACGATTGGAGCGACGAGCATTGCCTAAAGTTTTTGAAAAAATGCAATGAAGCACTTCCAGAAAATGGAAAGGTTATCATCGCAGAGAGTATTTTACCGGAAGAACCAGACACCACATTGGCAACAAGAGATGTGATCCACGGTGATGTCCTCATGTTGGCATATAATCCGGGCGGGAAGGAGAGGACCGAGAAGGAATTTCAGAACCTAGCTAAGAGTTCTGGTTTCATACAATTTCGCAAAATTTGTTGTGCTTTCAATACCTGGATCATGGAACTCTGCAAGTCAACACACTAGATCATTTCATACATTACCCAAAATAGGACTAAAACAGTTTGAAAATTCCAAAATAGTACTGTCATGTTTTTATTCCCAAAATAGGACTAATTACTGTCATGTTTTGGCAGTACCAGACTTCAAACAGGGCAGTATTTTCTAAACATGGCAGTAATTAGTCCTATTTTGGGAATAAAAAACATGACAGTCCTATTTTGGAAATTTCAAACTGTTTTAGTCTTATTTCGGAACTTTCCCATGTTCTAATTCACTTTTTCTCTTACGCTAAATTTACTTGTAATTGTCACAATAAGAGTGAAACAATAAAAAATGAGCAAGCTAAGCTAATGACATCGTACAATGACATTAGTTGTCCTCTTCCAGTCTTTATTTGTTTGAATTAAGTTAATGTACACTTTAATAAAAATGTAATAGTAAAAGAATGAAATTCATGTATCACCGTGAAGAAGATCTTATGTTCATACATAACTTGGGTGCAGAGACTCATTTATACACGCATAGCAATATTAAAGTTGGAAAGACATTAAAATGGGAAACAAAATAATTGGGACAATCATGATCACATGGAAAGGAAATTCCTCATATAGTTCCTAACGGATGGTCTCCATATTCAGTTAAATCATGCGGCAATAGTGGAACCATATTTGTACATTAATACTCGCCCTTAAACTGGAGTGTGGAGATTATTATGAACACCTAGCTTGCCACGAAGATATTGAAAATGATCAGATCCAAGAGGCTCGGTGAAACTGTCTGCAATTTTGTACTAAGTGGAAATAGGAAGTGGCTGAATTTCATGGATAGCAACCCATTCTCGAATAAAATAGCAGTCCATCTCAACATGTTTAGTGCGCTCATGATAAACAGGATTTGTGCCAATATGACGTGTCGCCTAATGTGATGAAATAACCAGAGCTAGAGCGTCGGGTGAAAGGACATCCAGCCCAATCCGTATCACAGAAACCCTCAAGGGTAAAATTGTTTTGGGTAGATAACAGAATTCATTGGCCCGAACATAAGAACACAATTCACCCAATTCATTGTTCGAAGAAGATTTCCAACAATGAATGTCTGATCACTCGTGGATGTCAGCGGTGGGACCGGTGCCACTCTTAACATGATTCTCTTTAAATATCCTGACATTAAGGGCACTAACTTCGATTTACCTCATGTTATTCATGATGCTCTTCCTTATCATGGTACATCACTTACATATAATGTTTTTAGCTTAAATATCAATGAAAGTTTTGAATCTGAAATTGTTAATTTGTTCAGGAATGGAACATATTGGAGGAGACCAAAAGGCGATGTTATTTTTATCAAAGAGTTTCAATAGTATGCTACATTAAAAAGTTATTATATAGTATTTGCAACACCATGTCTCAAATGTAACACCTAAGGAGTTAAAAAGATCAATGGTACTACTCATACAAACAAGATACACATTCTTTTAAGAGCGCTCATTTGCTAAGAACTTAAGAGTTAAGTATGCTTGTACGAAAGAAATTTTAGGTTGAGTGACCCCAATGAAAGTTTTTTAATGCATGCACAAGTTTTGATTTTTGAGTGAAGTATGATTGTGCGGAAGAAATCTTAGATTGAGTGAGTCGTAAAGACATGTTTCTATTTTTGAGGATAGTACTGAGTTTGAAGAGCATTCAAGAGTATCACCCTAAACTCTATAAAGTCAGGGTGTTACACCAAAAGTTTAACTTTCACTTTATTAACTCATACTTTCTTTTCTAAAAAACACTCATACTTTCATTGTGTGAATTAAGAAATGTAATATTTTTAAAGTTTTATGCATGAGTTTGTATCTTTTATATATATAACCAATCTAGGATGACATAACAATACCTCCGGGATTCTATTTATTCAATGTAGTCTTTTAGCATAATGATCACGATTGGAGCACCGGTCCAATTCAATAGCTTCTTTTATGGCTTTCCCATAGTGGATTTGTCAGGATTGGAGTGACGACCATTGCTTGAAGTTCTTGAAGAACTGCTTCAAAGCGCTTCCATAAAATGGAAAAATGATCATCATGGAGTCCATCATATGCATACCAGAAGAACCTGACACCTCACTAATGCCAAGGAATGTGATTCATACTGATATCCTCATGCTGGCGTATGATCCAGGAGGGAGAGGACTGAGAAGGAATTTGAGGTCCTGGCTAAGAATGCTGGTTTCGTAGAATTTCGCAAGCTTTGTTGTGCTCTCAACACTTGGATCATGGAATTCTACAAATGACAGGCTCGACAACTTTTAATTTACAGACTGGGTTATTCTATATTCATTTCGGAATTAGATTCTTGATTAGATTTTACTTGCAAGTATACACATACCGATTGTGCAATCAATATCAGTAAATTATTGTGTCGATTTACAAGTAATTTTCTTAGAGTTATGAGTTTCAATTAAACAAGTATTTTTAATATATTATTGGCCCAACCAATTCAACCATTTGTTCAAATCATTAACAATACCTAACGCCCTACTTAGCACCTCACTACACATTCCATGGCTTTCAAGATATTTATTTCTACACTACTTATCCGGTTATATATAAAGCGTGGAAGATAGTTAAGTTGGGCAATTTTTCGTTTCTACATCTCCTGTCGGTTAGACTCCGTTTGCTGCTCTCGCTACAAGAATGAGTGGCGGGTGTTTTTCCAATTTCATTTCTCATTTCACTCTCCCCAAGGCTCTCAGCGAGAAGATAGATCTAATGTCTCTCAGGCGTTGCAGCTCACCTCCTCCACCCCACCGGATCTGGATGGAACTCCCCGCCCCTATCGCTGCCTCAGTTCCACCGATCATCTCTTGCTACAGTCAGACGGTCTCAGCTTACCCGGAATCGACATCAGACTCCGTTCATCGGAAAACACCGCGCTACTCATCCGGAACCGCTTTTGCTCATCCGAAACAACCACCGCTCGCCGCCCATCCGAAATACGGGAACATTCCAACGGGACGGAGGGAGTATATCTTTTACATGGTTTTATCTGAAGAGTGAAGAATGCTCTGTTTTTCTGCATTATCTATATGACTGCATAGTTCTTAGATACTCCCTCCTTTCCATTGTGTGTGTGTCTTGTTTTGGTTTGACACAATTATTTATAAAGCCGTTGAAAAGTAAAAGTCGTGGTTGAGGTTTGAGTATAATAAAGTAAAATGATATGAGCCACATACTTGGCAAAAAATAGAAAACGTGATTTATTTTGGGACAGTCCAAAAGGGAACGTAAGACCCATAAAAGATGGAGGTAATATCTATTCTAACATGAATAATAGCTTTCAATGGCATTAGTGTATTACTGGTGCTTGGGCATAGTCATTGTTATCTTGTTATTCTTTCAGTACAACAAATTATTGTTTTTGTTGGTTGATTGGTTTTACACATTTATTCTTGTTTTTTGCAGTTTCAGTACTGGCAAGGAACTAGACAAGCTTGGGATGAGAGGAAGTGATATGTATGTGTGTTTTGCCTCAACGAGTATGGATATGCTTTTATTCAATATGAGTGCAAATTGAAAAATGAAATAACATTTGGACCTGAACCTTTGTTGTCCCCTAACAGTGTTTTTTTGTGAGGTTGTTAGGTTTTGTATGTTATGTATTTTTTGTAGGTTTTGGCTTCAGAAAATATATTCCCAGATTACCATCTCTCTGCATATCCCGGTCTAGACGTCGAGCTACATTGAATTTTGTATTTTTTTCTTCAAAAAGTTAAACCAAAACCAAATTTCATTTGAATTTATATGACCAATAATTTTGTTTGAATTTTCTTTGTTATGTGAAACACACATGTTTCTTTTAAGATTAACTTTGTATTCATTTTTGCTTCTAATTTGTTCCCCTGCTTGCTTTTCTGTGGGTATGTGAGGTTTTGTGTGTCTTGTAACTAAATATTTATCAGTTGTAATAAAACTAACATACCTTTCTTATTCAGTTTGTATTGACTCTTACTTTTGATTTTGAAGTTTATAAATCTCCTAGCTTCATATTTTGCAACTATGAAAATGCTAACATATTTTACTTATTCTATCTTTTTTGCAGATGCAAATAGAACTACATTTGCAGCTTCATGGATTAGTGAGGTTCAACTTCACTACCCATCTTTTTCATGTAATTCCTGTTAATATGATTTTATTTTATGTTGCCTTAGCCTTCTGATTTAAGATTCCTTTGTTAATTTAGATTTACTTTTAATTTGAGTTCATTTTGTTTAATTATTTTTTAGATTGAGTATTCATGTTTACTTCCCATTTGTAATTCTGAGTTTCATCCAAATTACTTTTTCTATAAAACATTTAGAACATGTGACATCACCTTTTCCCTTTGTTACTAAGAATATTATCTACTAATATTTGTTTGCTATTTAGACAATTTTAATTTTATTGTTTATTGACAAGATTTTAATTTTTTTGTTGAAAAATGTGGTTGCTATTATCTTAAATACGCTTACCGGCTTGATTTTTGTTTGTTGACAAGATTTTTGTTTCTTATTTGAATAATTGACGTTTTTGACTATATTTTCTAATTCATAGCTTTGGGGTGTGTCAAAAAAATCATGTTGAACTTTGGGGTAATTTTAGGTTTAACCTGTCACCTGTATTATTTTATGATGATTTTAAATATGCTCTTGAGGATTTAAGTTTCTCTTGTGTAGGAGATTTTGAGATCTTGGCCACTCCTTCGCTTCCTCTGCATACAATGGTAATTATTAATCAAATCTTCCATTGGCCATTTCGTATGTCTTTTGAAAACATATCAGCTGTCAAAACGCATCAACAAATATCTTATCTCTATACCAAAAAAGACCTGGAAATAATCTAGGGTTTCTTTCATATTTTGCCGACCTTGTATTTGCTTTGATTTTTCTACTAATTTTGACCATGCTTTTGCTTTAGATATTCTTTGGTTTAGAAAAAATGAAGGAGCTTCCAACTGTTTCATTATAGGTACTTCAATTTTGATTTACTCTTCCTACATTAATGGGATAATTAATATCAATGGTTTTTAGGTGCTTCAGTTTTGATTCACATTTTTACCCTTTTAACAAACCTAAATGTTTGTTTGTTGAGGAGTTAAATTAATGGTGACGAGAATGAAATGGGAAAGAGAGTTGATGCTCTTGATTCTAAAAAATTTCCTCCTTGATGATGTGATCTGCGTCGAGTGATGTTTTCTGCCATCTTCTAAATTTTTAAGGATTCATAATTGAAAATTGCCTTTTCTCATCTTATGTTTAGTTTTAAATTTGGTTTAATTTCCGTATCAATTTTATATTAATTTCAAGATGTGTTTGACATTTTGGGTGTTACTTTTCTATTATTTTGTACTTGATTTAGAGTACTAAAAAACTTTCACGTGATGATTGCCTTTCCTTTGCTTACCAAGATAAGCTCTTAAAATATTTGCTCGGTTCATGACAAGGAATGCAAGCAGATGTTTTTCATCCGGAGGAAAGATCAAAAGAAAAGTATTATATATTTCAAAACACGTTTTGCCAAAACGAAGTCCTTAAATTCTTTATAGTTACTTCCTTCATTTTTTAAACTTACAAATTTATTTTACCCCAACTAAGTCACTTGCCCATTAAAACCGGGTTACTTGTCCATTAAAACAAGTGTCGTGGTTATGAAAGTTTTTGAGTATCTTAGTTTTGTAAATCATGTCAACAAGGTGGACGTTTTGTTGTAGTTTTGAGGTGGTGTAAACTTGAGTGATTTTTGTGGGGAGAACTGTGTTTGGTTGTTTTACACTGATATTAGTTTATTGATCTTATAGTGGGTGTGCTGATTTTGTTTTTACATAAATTCTCTTCACAGTTGATTTGGAAGACAAAGAGGAGGATGAAAGGATCTAGAAGTGTACAGCTTATGCTCTTTTAGAGTATAGTGAGATGAAGGTGTGTTGTATTTCTTTTTCCTTCTATGAGATTTTTAATTGTGTTGTACTGCCAGTAATGAGTATTGACATGTAGGGAGGGAAATTCCAGCAGCAGCAACCTCAACTTTTGAGGATAGTGAAGGCTGTTCAGAACCCAGCAGAGCACCGTGCCCATCGCATAGCATTTGAGGTTATGGGTAACATACCTCGTCAGACCGGTACCTACTTTGCTAATGTGACTTTTGTTGCTCAAGAGGAAAGCGATCTAATAGGGGTACTGGACATACGGACAAAAGGTCTAGAAATCATAAGTTGATATATTTACATTTATCTTGTGCGTTTTTACTTAAAACTAGCATAGTGGTTTCCCTTTTAAGTATCAGCTGTTGAACACAGCTTTATAATCTAAAACTTTATTTGTTGAGAGAACTCATTTGAAGATGCCCAGTCCCCCCAAATGCAGATGAATTTGACCTGAGGTCAACTACCACTTCTTTTCTCTTTTCTAATGGAAGGTGCTTGATGATATTTTGTTATGCTCTTAATTTTCCGTATATCCAAACTTTTACAGTACTACACTTACATCACATATCAACTGCCACCATCATTCCTGGCCTTCAATTATATGTTAACTTAGGTAATTCGTTCACTTGAATGATTAACTTCAATTTATTTTGTTTTTAGTTTTTTCCCCGGCTCCGCAACAGTTTCATCGATTAGGTTTAATTTGTGATTACCCTTCCGAGATCAACTTGACTGATACATTTCGTGATTAAATGTATATCATGAATAAAGAAACTTGAACTATTTTAAATTTATAATGCTTAAAATTCTCAATATCATGAATATTACTATTGTTTTGTACATGTGCTTTTTATTAAATGTTGTTTAATTCTTACATTTTCGTTTTAGGGTCTGGAGATGTTGTTTCTCCCTTAGGAGAGTAAAATACGAGATGCCTTTGATCATTAAAAAGTCAATTGAAGAAAAAGTGAAAAACACTATAAAGCACATGTTGTTTGCCCCTAACATGTGAAATTGTTAGCTAACATACCGATGCCTTTGTTTCCCCCTAACATGTCTTATTTGCTTTGAGGGTTAGCTAACAATATTTTATTGAACAATGAAATTTCAGTCCAAACAATGTGGATATAAAGCTGGTTATTTATAATTCAACCATATGCATACTTCCACTTTTGTTCTTGTAATTCATGTTCTCACCACGAACTCATGTACAATTCCGTTTTAATATTTGATTGGTGCAGGCCTTAAGATCTGCGAAGGCCACTCGGGCAGTTTGGGCCTACAAAAACAACAACAACTAGGCCTTAATCCCAAAAGAATTTGGGGTCGGCTAACATGATTCGATCTATGATATCGATATTTCGATTCATGTCATGTGGTGTGACTAAGTGATACTGTTGGCCGTCATGCGCCTATCACAGCACCCTCCTACTTTATCCTGGCTTGGAACATACATGATACCAAAACAATGATCTCATGGCGGAGTTTGGGCCTCTTAAGGACATTTACCTGCCAAGAGATTATTACGCAGGATGAGATTGCATTTCGTCTATTTGTTCCCACTGTTTTGGTTTTTTGCTTTAGAGTTTTTCAAGTATGATTTTTAATATAATAGTTGCTTCAACTTATTCATTTCTAATTCGTTTTTGTTTATCGCTACTTTTGCTCATTTTTTGCAGCCCATTTTCCACCATTGGGCATTGACCCTCGCGCAACGCGCGGGCTAATGCTAGTATATGAATATATGTGTGGTGTATGAGAGTGCAACTGATGGATAGTGTACCCGAGGGGTAGCTTATCCGAGGGGTTATTACGAGGAATAACTAGAGAGAAGTCAGAGCAAGTAAGTAGAGAGAGAGAGTATATTAGAAAATGTATTCAGCGTTTTCAGCGTGGTTTACAACGGGGAAATGGGGTGCTATTTATAGTAGCAATAAATGCCAGACAGGGACACGTGTCAAGCATCCATTGGCCGAGGGGTCACCTCAACTGGTTGGCGCTGGCAACCGCATGTGGCCGCATTTAATGCGGCTGTTGGATGTGACGTCGTACTTGGTACGGTGATCTATACGCATGTGGAGCGGATATTATGTCGGAAAAGGTGCCCTCGACTGTAGATGACTAGCCGAGGGCTCTGAGCACTGGGGACCCCCTTAGTGCCGAGGGCTCTAGGTGCCGAGGGCTACTGATTTTCGCCGTTTTCTCCCAGTAACCTTGTTTTCCTGATTTGGCCATCCTGTGAGAATTGGAGCCTTCGGCCAGGGGCCGAATGCACTCCTGGTGTGCACTGTGGGCCGTTTGGTACTCTGGACGCTGTGATTTGGGCCTGTTGTGCTTTCTGGGCCCGTTGGGCCTTCATTGGAGTAGTAGGAGTCTGTGGACCGGGGGTTCCTGGACCATATACTCCATCAGCAACCTATGTTGGAATATGTCAACTCTATGTGAGTTAGTGCAGTGTATTATGACTTGTCCTCTCCTATCTTTGCTAATAAGCCAAATATACTACATCAATGTAGAGAGAGTGGAGGACATAGGGGGGCCTGGGGGGCAGGTGCCTCCGCTTCCGACTCTGAAGTTTAGTATTAGTACTTAAGGTAAAAATTGTGTCCCCGCTACCAGAACAAAAGAATTAGAGTTTTTTCATAAATATTACAAAAATATTACTATAATTATTATGCATAGTCACTATACTGATAGAGTTGACACAATCATGGTCACTAAAATTACTATGGTAGTTACTAAGTCATATTTTTGTCCATTATCTTTATTTCAATCATATTGTCATTATTTCAAAAAACTATTAGATATATAGGACTCCGTCGAAGACATATAACAATTCTAGTAAGAAATATAAACAACCACAAAGTTGTGATGGAGCAAATCCTAATATGGTTACTACATGTTCTATGAAAAGTGGCATTGATGATTTTTTTTTACTTAGTGTGAATAATGTTCATCCAAAGTTAAAGGTCAAATACATAGTATATGACAAGGATTCTAATATGTGGGATGAACTTAATAGATTGAAAACTTTTATCTTGATAAAAAGTCCATACATGAAAAAATGTGTCAATTCACCATAAAGTTGTTTCAAACCGACAGACCCTTCGATTTTTTTTATCTATAGTGTGATAGAAGCAGTGGAGGACCTAAGGGGGGCTAGGTGGGGCACGTGCCCTCGCTTCGGGCCCGGAATTTCACTAATAGTACTTGTAAAACCCAGTGGCCCTGCTTCGGGTTCGAAATTTCACTAGTAGCACTTAAGGTAAAAATCAGTGCTCGCTTCATACCAATATTTGATAATTAAGATACTAATTTCTTGCAACAAAAAGATCAAAATATTCTCGAGGCTGTGAGCTTAGTTAAAAGCACTAAAGCTAAATTTCAAGATTTGAGAGAGTGGATGGGATGATCTCTTGGAAGATGTCAATAGCTTTTGTGTCAAGAACAAAATTGGCATTCTTAACATGGAAGAGACGAATCATTGTTCTAGACGTGTTCGTCACCCGATAAAAAATTATCACCACTTTCGTGTTGATATATTTTGCCAGGTACTTCAAAATTATTATTATTATTATACTTATTTTTGTTTTGACTTTATTATTGTTACTATTGTTTTCATTGTAGGTTATTGATCAGATCAGTCTTGAGATGGAGAATCGCTTTAGCGAGTCAAACACAGAATTACTCACTTGTTTAGCATATCTTGATCATAGAGATAAGTTCTCCAATTTCTGTGAGTCAATGCTACTGAATCTAGCGGAGTTATATTCATGCGATTTTTCATATGTTGATCGAATGGAGTTGAAAGAGCAACTCCAGGTGTGGATATATGAAATGAGAACAAATGAATTATTCTGTCGTACAAACTATTGGTGAAGTTTGTAAAAAGATGGTTGAGCTTAAAGTTCACAATTTTTTCACTTGATATATCATCTGATTGAGTTGGCTTTAGTATTACTAGTTGCAACAGCCACCGTACGTTGAAAGAGCTTTCTCTGCGATGAATATTATCAAGATAGATCTTCGCAATAAGATGGGAGATGACTATCTTACGGATTGCTTGGTGTGCTACATCGAGAGAGATGTTTTTAGAAGCATTGATAATGAAATTATTATGCAACATTTTCAGAATATGAAAACTCGTAGGCTTGATTTACCAAAGTTGCAGTAGTTGACTATTTAATATGTAATTAACTATTCTGTATAATTTAATACATTTTTTACCATTTTTATTACATTTGGAGTTTTTATTATATACTAAGTGTAATGTCTAGTTTGTCCCTGCTCTCACAAATCTCTGAGTCTGTCACTGGATAGAAGTTAGATATATAGAATCATATTATTAAATAAAGTTGTATGGTATCATAAACTTGATTTATACTTTATTTTTAACACCATAGTATTATATTTCAGACAAGTACCAACAAATCTTGTGGCACAATGTGTAGCATTCGACATGATCCTAGTTTAGATATGAAAGTTTGATCATTTTATGGTATGAAAAATAACGAGAATTCTAATGTAAAACTAGAAACGGCACAACGATGAATCAATTCTAATCCAAATTATGTGTTTCTTTCAAAAAACCAAATATTATTGTTTAGAATTGTGCTAATGAGTTCAAAATTAGACTTATAATCCATATATGTTCATTGTTTGAATTCGATATTGAATAATCTATTTCAAATTTAAAATAATAATTTGAATGCACTTGACAAAAAAGACCAATGATGCACCCGATTCGACCCATTTTCATCTATGCGGGAGTGTCCCGCTTCAGAAAACTTCTAGGTCTACCACTGATTGAGAGTGGAGAAAGTATAGTTCTCAACAAGTATGAAATGGTAGGAAATTGATCAAAAGAAAGTGACTCAACTGAAGTAAAAACACGGAGAACCATACTTTTTTCCAAATGGATAGTGTTATATTAATGTCTGATAATGCCATAACATAATATGAAAATATGATTTCATGATAATAGTACTTTACTCCTGTTTGGAGGATCGGACAAAATATAGCACTCACATTTAGGGGGGATCGCTCTAAATATGAGTAAAAACAATGTGTTGTTCCAAAATATGAGTACTATATTTTTTACCTCAAGTGGAGAAATTGCTACCACAAGTGAAAATACTCTCATCTATAGCATTAATGTAATCATATTAATGTCTAATAATATCCAAATATGGTTTTATGATTCCAGAATATAAATAATTTACTCATATTTAGAGAAAAATATGATACTTCTACTTTAAAATACTTCGTATCAAGTTGTTTTTACTCCTATTTTGGAAAATTTCCCATAGGAAAATTTACCTCTTATTTTGGAAAGTTTACCTATTTTAACGATGTTATACATGAATAAAAAGATAAAGGCATTGGTACTCCCAAACGGGTACTAAAGTTGTTAGCATTTTTTACTAATTCAAATGTATGCAGTCACTATTGTATATATCTCCAGTCTCATTTAGGTAGTGTGAGCCCCGTTACGGATCACAATACAATAACAACAACAACAACATCCAAGCCTTAATCCCAAAATAATTTGGGGTCGGCTAACATGAATCGATCTATGATATTGATGCCAAAAAGAGAAGGCGGACAAGAAAAGGAAAAAAAATTAAGATAAAATGAATAAAATAAAGATACATAAATATAAGATAGCAATAACGTAAGAATATAATCAAGATAAAAGAAAAATAAATAAAAGAGCATAAAAAAGCTAGAAGATAAAAATAACATAAGAATATAAAAAGATAAGGAAGATAAAAGAAACAAGAGAGGAAAGGTAGACTACACATCAATCGTCCACATGGATGTGCGTCCTCCACTTTGCTCTCTCCAAAGCCATACTCTCATCCAACCCAAGAAGATGCATATCAGTTCTGATTACTCTAATCCAAGTTTGTTTGGGTCTTCCCCTCCCTCTCTTCTCTGACTCTTCTCCCCAACCTTCAAGTCGTCTAACAGGTGCATCACTCGGTCTTCTATGCACATGCCCAAACCATCGCAAACGAGACTCCTGCATCTTATCTTCTATAGATGTCACTCCCACCTTTTGTCTGATTACCTCATTCCTTAGGTGGTCTTTTCTGGTATGTCCACACATCCAACGCAACATACGCATCTCTGTCACACTCATCTTTTGAATGTGGCATTGCTTCACCGCCCAACACTCTACGCCATACATTAATGCCGGCCTAATTGTTGTACGATAAAATTTACCTTTCAGTTTAGTCGGCATACCTTGATCGCATAGAAATCCTGAAGCACTTTTCCATTTCATCCACCCAGCTCTGATTCTATGACATACATCTCCATCTAATTCACCATCCTTCTGAATTATGGATCCCAAGTAACGGAACATATCACACACCGGTATCTCCTTACCATCAAGAGTAATCCCACTGTTTCTACTGCTTCTACCTCCACCGAACTTGCACTCCATATACTCAGTCTTGCTTTGGCTCAGTTTGAAACCCTTGCTCTCCAATGTTTGTCGCCATACTTCCAACTTTGCTTTAACACCGGATTGTGTCTCATCAATCCATACAATATCATCAGCAAACATCATGCACCACGGTATATCTTCTTGAATTGACTTCGTAAGTTCATCCATGACTAAAGCAAATAAGAAAGGACTCAGAGCAGATCCTTGGTGCACTCCAATAGTAATAGGGATCTCTGCGGTCCTCCCTACACTAGTGCGGACACTTGTAGTACAAGCATCATACATATCCATGATGATGCTGATATACTTACGTGATATGCCTTTTCTAGTTAAGACCCACCAGAACTTCTCGAGGTACCCTATCATATGCCTTTTCTAAGTCAATGAACACCAAATGCAGATCCTTTTTAGTGTCTCTATACTTGTCCACAACTTGTCTAAGAAGGTGAATGACCTCAGTTGTTGAGCGTCCAGGCATAAAACCAAATTGATTCTCCGAAATTTTCACACTTTTACGTAGTCTTTGCTCAACCACTCGCTCCCAAAGTTTCATGGTGTGACTCATAAGCTTAATCCCTCGATAGTTAGCACATTCTTGTACAACACCCTTATTTTTAAATAAGGGAATGAGAGTACTCTTCCGCCAACTCACTGGCATTTTGTTGTTTCTCCAAATCATGTTGAAGAAACGTGTTAGCCACTCGATGTCTTTCTCTCCCAAACTTCTCCAAGCCTCGATCTGTATGCCATCTGGGCCCACTGCTTTCTTCCGGCCCATTTTTCTAATAGCCTCTTTAACTTCTGTTGTTTGAATCCTTCTCACGTAGTCCCTATTTACCATACACTCTGGTATAGTAAGATCATCAATACCTTGGACTTTATTCCCGTTGAACAAGGTATCAAAGTATGACCTCCACCTCTCTTTTATTTCTTCGTCGTCCATTAGTAACCTTTGATCGACATCCTTCACACACTTAACATTTCCGATATCTTGAGTCCTACGGTCACGAAGGCGAGCAAGTCTGTAGATATCTTTTTCTCCTTCCTTAGAATCCAACTTTACATACAATTCTGTTGAGGGTAAGTCCCGTAGATCCGAAAGCCCAACACGAACTTTGGATATATTAGGAATGGCCCAGAATCAAAGTGTGTGAGGAAATATAAAATCTGAATTAACTAGAACTCGAAAACCCACTTGTATTTACTAACCAATCTGATTACAAAAGATTTCCCGATCAGTAAGTCGGAAACTATGCTTTAATACAAGAAATAAGAGCAAATGATGCTATTCTAGAGCTTGAGTATCGAAAATCTAACCCTTACAATGACTTGAAACCTTCTATTTATACTAATGGAGAACATGGGTTGCCTCTTGCTGATTGGCCGTTGTTCCACCGACTTGGTCATCCATGCTTCCACTTGCTGATGTCACAGTCTGGCATTACCTGCACCTGGCCACTTGCTGATTGGCCGTTGCTCGAACGGGATGTTGGTCCATACTGAAGATGCTGTCAAATTGGCCCAAGTATAGTATATAGTCCGAACCTCGTTCGGTATGTCTTCTTATTGGGCCAACCTTTATTTGGGCCGAACCCCGTTCGGTATGTCTCCTTACTGGATCTTCTCATCATAGAGTGATGGGCCTGTTACTTGGGTCGGATATCTTGGGCCTTCCCGATCTGGGTATTGGGCCTCTAGGTCAATATCCCAACACAAGTCCCCCACTTCCGATGTCTCGAACGAAGTGAGTGCATCAGGAAGTATACCAATGTCACAATACCCCGAATGGCGATCGGGGTACAGAAGTAACCAGTTCCCCATGCTGCGATTTGATGGTTGCCGCTTCATTTCCCCATATTCATCATGATAACCGTCGTTTAGTCTTTTCATTAGACGTGTGTCTAGCTTAAATGCCCCTAGTGATGTGTCGCTCTCTGATTGGTTCTCGACACGGCGGTTTCAAGGCTATAAATTAGCCCTTAATTCCTTAATTCCGGGTTTCGACTCTGCAATTCCTTGGCCTTCGTTGTTTTCTCTGCAAATTTCCCCCTGCTTCCCTTGCTCAGGTAACTCCCCAACCTTGGATTCCCCATCTTCATTTCTGGCTTCGATCGAGATGAGCCCCACAGAGCATTCTTCTTATTCGGAGATGGCCTCTCATGGGGATGACCGTGACACCGCCATGATAGATGCCATCCCAGTTCCATTTGCCGGTGTTTCTACCGAGACGGCGACGAATACCAGGGCTGAGGCGGAGGACCTCCCTATCACTTCTTCTTCCTCCAGTGAGGATTCTGACGACACCAAGTCTGAGGACGAATTGGCCTCCATGGCGGCCGGACGTCCCAACGATGTTCCTCGCCATACTCTTGACCTAAAATTGATTAGGGAGAGGAGGCAAAAATTGACCTCTCACAATAGGGCCGAAATCCCGGCCCTTATCCCTGACCCGGTGGATTTCCGTTTGCAAGTCGGGCTTCATCCAATGCGTCATAGGCCCGGAATGACCATAGTCCACTTTGACTCTATTAGGGCCGGCCTTAGATTTCCGCTACACCCTTTCTTTATTTCTTTCTTCAATTTCTACGAAATTGTACCGGCCCAGATTATGCCGAACTCTTATCGAGCAATGGCGGGTTTCATTTGTCGTTGCAAAGATGCCGGCGCCCGACCAACCTTAGAACTCTTCCACCAGTTCTTCAAAGTAGCCCCCCAACAAACCCATGGCTATCTGGCCACTAGTGCCCGAACGGGACACATCCTGTTCAAAGGAAACCCAACTTCGATCAAAGGGTGGAAAGACCGGTTTTTCTTCGTGTCCATCCCGGACGGTCTGATTCCCCGCAAGTGGAATGCTTTTCCCCGCAAGACCCCTGATCATGTCCTGACTGAAGAAATCTACAAGGACGTGCTCGCTGTGGAGAAGGATAAATGCATGGACATCATGAATTATCTAACCCCCGAACGACTTATAACAGCCGGGATAGGTATTGCCCGTTCTCTTGGGTTTACTTGTTTTGATAAACCAAGTGCCTTGGTCCGGGCGGTCCTTCCCGTGCGAGAAACGTTCCTTTATTCTTTTTTTTTAGTTTCTCACACGCTAGGGCCGCTCGATACTAACATTGTTCTTTGCCTTTTTTTAGCACCCAACCCAGATCTTCCCATGGATGATAGCAGAGTCATCGCAGCCGGTGGGGGCGGAAAACGGAAAAAATCCCGGAAGAACCCCCAACCTACTCCCACCATCGTTCCCGCTCAGGAGGCTGCCCCTTCTCAACCGCTCCCAGAAGCTCAGCCAATTCAACAGGTCCACCAAGATCAAATAGAGGCCATGCTGCTTGATGATCGGTTTGGTTCTGACCAACTGCACCAATTTTCCCAGCATTTCGACTCCGTTCGGGGGGAATCCTCGAATGCTGGTGAGACACATACCGACCACATTACGGGTCAGGTCGAGCGGATCTCCCTATCCGACCCTGTTCACGAGGTTTTAGAGAGGGCTGGATCTACTGCGAGCCAGATCTGGTCTACCTCCTCCTGGTTTAACAACTTTTCCCTCCCTCAGTTGCCGGTCGAGCAATCTGAGGAATGTTTGGCTCTGACTGCTCTGAAGGTACGTTGTCTCTTGTGCTTTGTCTTTATTTTATTCTCCGTAACCAGTACTAATCCTCGAACGGCATTCTGTAGATGGTCTTGTACACCCTTCAGATGCGGGAGGCCCGCCTGGCCAAGGAGCGGGAACTGATTGTTGCCCAGTCTTCTGCTGAGCAACATGCTGCTGCCGCCATCGCCTCTCTGGAAGCCGATCGGAAAGCCTTTGCGGAGGAAAAGCAGAGGCTGGATGCTGAACTTGGTACCCTTCGGGTCCAACTTGCAGCTTCCCAGGCGAAGGTCTTTGCCGCTGAGGCTGCCCAGGTCAAATTTGAAGAAATGCCATCCAGCATCCCGGACGGTCCTTATGAAGTGAGCGTGGATCTGTCCGCCGTCCGGGATACGTTTAAATCCTCTGATGAATTCTCCATCATCAAGGATGAACACGCAAGGGCCCAAATCCCGTTCGCCTTTGGGGCGTATTTGAAGGGTTTTCCCAAAGGCGCCGGCCGGCTATCGGCAAGGGTGGCCCTCTTGGATAAGGACCCGGAGGCCAAAAAATGGAATGATTCCATTGTCTCCGATCTTTATGGCAAAATTGGCCAGGTCTTGTTGCGTCCCTTCGTCACTCAGCTTCAAACTCAATTGGGGAGGCCGGTTCAGGCTTCTGATCTCCCCACAGATGATATTATCCAGGCGCAATTTGAGAAATTTCTGCGAGCCCAGCAACGGGAAGCTGATCGGGCTGCGGGAAAAGAGCCTGAACCCCCGTCTGATGATGATGAGGATGAGGATGAAGAGGGAGATGAAGTGGCCCCCGATCAATAATTCATATGTATTGTAATTTTTGTTGTAATTTTCTTTTTTCCAATCAGCCTGTATTTCCCGGTCAGTAGCACCGATGAATATATATCCCTTTTTGCCTGAAACTTGGCGTACTGTCTTTTCTGTTTTTTAATGCATGATTTACTCTCCATTCGGAATTCGGCCTATTTTGAAGGACTTAACCAATTTCCTAACTTATTTCTTGCTCAAATAATCCTAACGCCGTTGATCGCCGTTCGGGCATTAGAAAGTTCTGATGATTTAAGGAAAAAACCCCTTCCCCCTGGTACTCAGCCGTTCGGGCTTCATACCAAATTTTAGGACTTGGCATATTCTGGCTTCAGATAATCTCTTACGATTTGAAAGCCGGTTGGGCTTTAGTTCAATCCTTAGGCTATCTTTTTATGACGTTGATAGCCGGTCGGGCTTCAGGTCAACTCTTAGGAGTTAGCAGTTTTCTTCCAGATAATCTTTTACAATACTGTGGGTTGGTCGGGCTTCAGGCCGACATTTAGGACTTAGCATTTTTCTCCCAGATGACCTTTTACAATACTGTTGGCCGGTCGGGCTTCAGGCTGACATTTAGGACTTAGCATTTTTCTCCGAGATGACCTTTTACAATACTGTTGGCCGTTCGGTCTTCAGGCTGACATTTAGGACTTATCATTTTTCTCCCAGATAACCTTTTACAATACTATTGGCCGGTCGGGTTTCAGGTTGACTTTTAGGACTTGGCATTTTTCTAAACAGTAAGCCCCTGTGATCTTTGCTAATCCTTTGTAAGCCCGTCCGGGGTACGTGCATAAAAAGTGAATCATAAATGCCCCAAATTAATCGTAACCACCCAATGCCACGTGTTGCTCATGGATTAGGGATTTGTGCGGCACTTTCCATATTTATAGAGAGGTGCTTCCCCTAATTTCTCCTGCTGTTTTCTCATTTTTCTTTCGAGCTTTCTCTCTCTAGAATTCCTTTGCATACTCTCAAGCCTTCTCTCTCTAGAGTTCCCAAATTTCCTCCAGCGTTTTTATGTACTACTCTTCTAGCACAGAATCTGAAGAGATGCCTTTGATCCGTAAGAGCAAAACATCTGCTGGTAACCAGGCCGAAGGCTCTTCGTCCCAAACACCCAAACCCGCCAATACTCAGGTCAGCAAACCTACCGAACAGCCGCAGGAGGATGGATGCCTGTCGGGAGATGACCTCCAGGTTTACAACAAGGGGATGCCCGAACGGCCACCCCGCATTGCCCTACACTTCAATCGCATACGCAAACACAAACAACGTCTCCAGAAGATGTTGAACGGCAACTTAGCCAGTTGTTGCCCCCACCAAGAGAATACTATGCCGGATTCATTCGGCATCCTATGAGGCACAGACCGGGGCACGTGCTAGTGCACCTCGATGCCCTGACTGCTGGACTTCGGTTCCCTCTCCACTCATTCATAGTGGAGTTCTTACGCCGGGTTGCTGTACTGCCCGCTCAGTTCGTGCCCAGCACCTACCGTATTCTGACAGGCTTCATTATCCGGTGCCACGAGTTGAGGATCACCCCGAGCGTCGATCTATTTCTTTACCATTACTGCTATCAGCCCTACTGGACGACCGGGTACTTGAAGCTGGTAGCCCGTTCTGACCGTCAGCTGTTCACAGAGAACGTTACCCCGCAGGCTGACTGGGAAGAGCGGTTTTTGTTCGTTCGGGTAGGTGATTCTTTGCCATTCCCGGACCGGTGGAACGCATATCCCGTCCGGGATTCCCTGCCCAGGGTGGATGCCGTTCTACGCTCCCAGGCTGAGTCTCTGCGAATGGGAGGGACCAGAAGTCTTCGCAGCTTTGTCACTGCCTCGAGCATGTTATCTGCTGGAATTGGTAAGCATAGTAGGGTTTTAACCCGATCATCCTTCGCTCTCGCAATTCAACTTTCTTATTTTTTATTTCTCTCTCTTGTAGGCGTGATCTCTCCCATACCCGTTCGGCGTTCCATCTCCTCTGCTAAAGGGAAAGAGAAGATTATAGCCGATCGTGATTCGGCGGAGCAAACCCGAAAAAAGCGCAAAGGAAATGATGGCGATCATCTGATCCCGATCGACCATCTGGTTGACTTGACCGGGCCGGAGGTTGAGCCCAAACGATCAGTACCTGCCAACAAACCAACTCCGGTTCTTACTGCCACACCGATCGATGATCGGATGTTTGTTGAGTTCTCAAATATGGGGCCCAGATCGGAAGGGAGGTATCTGTTCGGGTTGATGCCATCTTCTATGTGGTGTCATACCGCGATCAAAGTTCCCCCGAGCTTCACTAACTTGACTCACTGGTCGGACCTTTTCGAAGCAGGTCACCAGGAAGCACTCAAGGTACATTTCAGTCCGACCCATACCTTTCTATTACTCATGCTTTACCTTTCCTGACTTTCATTGTAATCTTGTTTTCAGGCTGGCGTGTACTATCACAAAGCCTTTCTCGATGCTGAGAAGGAGATGAAAGCCCTGGCCAGTGATCGGGATGACGGCCAGGTCCTTCTTTCCGCCGCTCAGGAGTTAGCGACCGACCTCCAGGAGCAGGCCAAAGAGGGTGAGAAAGCAAAAGCTGCCCTGGCCGAGATGCAGGAGACGTCCCGTCGTCGCGACCGGGAGCTCAAAGAACTCCGGGCCAAGGTGTGGGCTGTTGAATCTGCTGGCATTAAATTTGATAAGGCTGTCGGAGACCATCTGCCCGAACCCTACACGGTCAATACCTCTCAGATTGCTCAGCAATCGGTAGTGGATTTCCAACGGGGTAAGGCGCTGAACCTCGCTCTGGAGAATACGGCCCGGCAATTCCTAGGTCCTCACCTTGGCCAATTTTTGCGTGAGAGCTCAGATCCCATCAAGGCAGGGATCGACCTCCTGGACAGCACGCCGGAAGGGAAATCTTTCTTGGATGTCCTGACCGAGAAAACCGTCAAGCAAAGTCAGGACTTGCTTCTGGATAGGAATCTTGAACTGATCTTAGAGCGTTTCCCCAAGCCGTTCGATCCTGATGAACTAGGCTTCGATGATCTGTTCGGGAATACGTATGATCGCGTCATGGAGAAAAGATCCAAAGCAGCGCCTGACGATGCAGTGCAAGCAGGGAGCTCTCAGCCTACATCCTCCCCGAATGGCGATCATCCATTAGCATAGCCTTTCCTTATCTGTTGTCTCCTTTCTTGTATATTTGTTTTTGTATATTCCGGCTAGTAACGCCGAAGAATAAACTGGACTTTTTCCCTTGTCTGTTGCACTTTTTCTATTCCTTTGATTTTGTCCACAATCTTTTCTACATGGCCGAACCTCACTCGGCTTATGTATCTTTATATCTGACCTTTTCCGAACCCGTTTTGATCCCTTTTCCTGTTCGTGATGCACGGGTTCAAAAACTCTTAGCTGAGGTGAATTTCTCCAAGCCATTTTGATCGTGACCACAGGGTCAAACTCTCGGCTGGGATAGGGGCTCCCTCAAAACTGTTAACACGTTCGACATTCGGTCATCCGGAATGACTTCACGTGTTAACAGGCTGAGGTGAGACTCTCTTCATAATTGTTCTGACACCTTCCCGAACCCGTTTTGATCCCTTTTCCTGTTCGTGACGCACGGGTTCAAAACTCTTAGCTGAGGTGAATTCCTCCAAGCCGTTTTGATCGTGACCACAGGGTCAAACTCTCGGCTGGGATAGGGGCTCCCTCCAAACTGTTAACACGTTCGACATTCGGTCATCCGGAATGACTTCACGTGTTAACAGGCTGAGGTGAGACTCTCTTCATAATTGTTCTGACACCTTCCCGAACCCGTTTTGATCCCTTTTCCTGTTCGTGACGCACGGGTTCAAAACTCTTAGCTGAGGTGAATTCCTCCAAGCCGTTTTGATCGTGACCACAGGGTCAAACTCTCGGCTGGGATAGGGGCTCCCTCCAAACTGTTAACCCGTTCGTCATTCGGTCATCCGGAAAGACTTCACGTGTTAACAAGCTGAGGTGAGGCTCTCTCCTTCCAAACCCATAATTCCGATGCATTCCGAACTGTTTTCTCTGGCTCGTATCATCCATATTAGGGGTCTGAGGTAACCCTTTTCGGTCTGTAAGCAAGATCGCCGAAGTTGGGTCATTTCTTACTTATAGCTAAAAGGGCGACTAGCTTCCAAGTCAAGTTATATGACTGAGGCGAGATTTTTCAAAACCATAGTTCCGATTCCCCGGACGACAATCTGTACCTTATCCGAACGTCGCTCGGTTAATCCATATCTTACAGTCTTGACACCATCTCCAAGCCGTCTTGATCCCTTTGCCCGTACGTAATTACAGGGTCGACTTTGGCTAAGTTGACGACTCAGCTCCCTCCAAGCTGTTAACCCATTCGTCATTCGGTCATCCAGAATGATTCTACGTGTTAACAAGCTGAGGTGAGAATCACTGTCCTTCGAACTCCAGGCCATTTTGATCCCTTCATCAATGCGTAATTACAGGGTCAAAACTCTTGCTGAAATGTATGGCTCCCTCCAAACTGCTAATATGTTCGTCATTCGGTTTTCAAGAATCGATTCTCATATTAACCGCTGAGGTGAGACTATCTGAGCGTCAAACTCCCAGTCGTTTGGCTGAGAATGACCTTCCTTCCATGGAATTAACCCGTTCGTCATTCGGTCATCCGGAATGATTGAGTTAACCATGGGCACCGATTTTCTGAGCCTCAATTCTTCAAGCCATTTTTGATCCCTTTATTTTTACATAAATCTAGGGTCAAAAACTCTCTAAACTGAGAATTGATTTTCCTTCCATGGAATTAACCCGTTCGTCATTCGGTCATCCGGAATGATCGAGTTAACCATGGGCTGAGTTTGTGGAAGTTATGTCTCCCTCTCTATATATATATTTTTTTAGAGGTGGCAACAGCCGTTTTTACTGATAAAATCTCCTCAGATGCTCTACATTCCAGGTTCCTGCCGGTCGGCCTTCGGTATTTTGTAGGCCAAACGTTCCTGAAGCATACTTCTTACATACTTGGTAGGGGCCTTCCCAATTTTGTGCCATTTTGCCCCCTTCGAGCGGTTTGCTTTTCTCTCTCTTTCTTAGTACCAGGTCCCCTACCTCGATTGAACGAACTTTAACCTGCTTATCGAAGTATCTTCTTGTGGCTCTGTGATACTCTTCCATTCGTGCCGCTGCCAGATCCCTCCTTTCTTCTACGAAATGCAATTCGGCCCGTAAGTTATCTTCATTCTGTTCTGGGTTGTAATGCACCGTTCGGTGTGTGGGAACTAGGATCTCCGTTGGTACTTTGGCTTGAAAACCATAGGCAAGGGCAAATGGAGTCTCTCCCGTGGCCGTTCGGGGTGTGGTCCTGTAAGTCCATAGAATGTAATTCAACTGATCAGGCCACGACGAGGAGTATTCTTCCAGCTTCTTCTTCATGCCATCCATGATGGTTCGGTTCATATTTTTTACCTGGCCATTTGCCTGAGGGTATGCGACGGATGCTCTGGAATGCTTGATCCCCCACTTGACCAGGTAGTCCTCAAAATTCCGGCTCACGAACTGCCTTCCATTGTCAGTTATAATCTGTTCAGGGATTCCGAACCGGCAAATGATATTTTTCCAGACAAACTTCTGGCATTTTACATCTGTGATGCTGGCCAGTGGCTCGGCCTCTACCCATTTGGTGAAGTAATCTATCCCCACAATGATGTACTTGTTGTTTCCGGGTGCAGTAGGTAGAGGACCTAACAGGTCTATTCCCCATCTTGCAAATGGAAGGGCCACCGTCATTGGAGTGTAGAAAGTGGCAGGCCGTCCGGGAACCGGTGCGTATAATTGGCATACCTTACATTTCCTGGTATGCGTGAAGCAGTCCTGTTGGATAGTTGGCCAATAATATCCTTGCAAGATGATTTTCCTGGCCAGCGTCTTGGGCCCTTGGTGACTGGAACAGATACCTTCATGAATCTCTTCCATTACAGCTGCCGCTAGATCGGGTGGGAGGCATTTCAGATACGGTCCCCCAAATGTTTTTTTGTACAGCTGCTCGTCCACCAACTCGAACATGGAAGCCCTCCTCTGGATGCATTTTATTTGATAAGCAGGATTTTTATCTTGCGGGAGGGTTCCGTCTTTTAGGTAGTTGGTCATATCCACGACCCAGCTCGGGATGGCATAAGATATGGCCTCGATCTGGAGAACCATTATTGCTGGGGTTGCCAATGTTTCCCGATGGGCAAAACGTTGGATATGAGCCGGGATCTCCTGTGCCCGATCGTCGAACGTTGCATGTTCTAATTTGGACAGGATATCTGCTTCAGTATTTTCGATTCTGGATATCTGGTCGAGCACCACCTGTTCAAATTTATGTATCTGCTCCTCGACCATTTCCTTGTATGCCTTCATCCTTTCTTCTTTGGCCTCAGCCATGCCGTTCACTTGATGTACCACCAGTTGACTGTCCGATCTTACTTTTAACCGATCGGCGCCCAGGGCCTTTGCATACTTTAAACCAGCAATGAGAGCCTCATATTCGGCCTCATTGTTGGTCACCTTGAAATCAAAATGAATGGAATAATATGCTTTGAACCTCTCGGGCGATGTGATCACAGCTCCAGCTCCACAACCTTTAGCACTAGATGCTCCATCCACGTACATTTCCCACCAGTTATCCAGCCCGTTGTTCTCTGAATCTTTTTCTGAGGGCCGGGCGGTACATTCTGCAATGAAATCTGCTAGGGCCTGCCCTTTGATAGTAGGCCGGGGTTTGAAATCTACCTCGTACTGCCCGGTCAGGAGACTCCACTTGGTAATGCGCCCACTTGCCATAGGATTTCTCAAGATGGTGGACAATGGTTGGGTAGTATATACAGTTACCGGGTGGGTTTGGAAATACGGGGCCAGGCGTTTAATGGCAGCTATTAGGGCCAGTATATTCTTTTCTAGCAAGGTGTACCTGGTTTCCGGGCCGTTCAACGCCTTGCTCACAAAATAGATTGGCCGTTGAACGCCATCTTCTTCTTTCAGCAGAACCGTGCTTACGGCCAAGTCGGCTACAGCCAGGTACATATACAGATGTTCCCCTGGTTCGGGCTTTGTCAAGACCAGGGGGAAGACAGATATGTCTTGAAATCCTCAAAGGCCGTTTGGCATTCGGCCGTCCACTCGAAAGGGTTGGCTTTCTTCATGATTTGGAAAAACGGGATAGCTCGATCGGCCAGTTTTGATAGGAATCTGCTCAGGGCTGCTAGCCGACCGGTCAATCTCTGTACTTCCTTGAGATTCCTCGGGGGCTCCATGTCCACAATGGCCTTTACTTTTTCTGGATTGGGCTCAATCCCCTTCTCGTTCATCATGTACCCCAAAAATTTGCCTCCTCTTACAGCAAACGCGCATTTCTTGGGATTGAGCCTCATATTCGCCCTTTGCATTATCCCGAACACCTTTTCTATGTCCAGGACATGGTTTTCCTTCTTTTTGCTCTTGATCAGGATGTCATCAACGTAGGCTTCCATTGTGACACCCAGTACATCTTTAAACAGCATCCCGATCATCCTCTGGAAGGTTTCCATCGCGTTCTTTAATCCGAATGGCATGACGATGTAGCAGAACACGCCATCCGAAGTAACAAACGTCGTTTTCTCTGCATCGGCCGGGTGCATGAATATCTGATGATAACCTCGGAAAGCATCCATGAAGCTCAGTAACTCGCACCCAGCAGTCTCATCCACTAGCAGATCGATCCTCGGCACTGGGTAGGGATCCATGGGGCATGCTTTATTGAGATCGGAGTAATCCACGCACATTCTCCAGGTAGATTGCTTTGTGGCTAGAACCACATTGGATAGCCATTCTACGTGGATTACCGGACGGATATGCTTTATCCTTAGCAAAGTGGCCACTTCCTTCTTGGTGAATTCCCGCCGTTCGGTCGCTTGGTATCGTTTCTTCTGTTGGACCGGTTTTGCATCAGACCGAACGGCAAGTTTGTGGCATATTATTTCTGGATCAATTCCGGGCATATCTTCTGGCCCCCGGGCAAATAGCACCTGAAACTTTTTGAGGACGGCAATCACGCCATCCCGGATATCTGCCTCCAGATCTACCCCGATAACGACCTTTCGGTTCGGGGGAAAGTCGAGGTCGATTTGTTCAAGAAGGGTGGCGGGCTCCGGATGTGCCTCGAACTCCGTTCGGTGGGTTTCCACCTCAATTGTATTCACCCGCATCCCACGAGTGTTCATCTGTTTCAGGGCCTCCCGATAACATGTCTGGGCTGTTGTTGGGTCAGTTCTGGCCACCCCTACCCCAGTGTCTGTGGGGAATTTGATGCATGAGTGGCGGACAGAGGCTATTGCCTCCAGATCTTCCAATCCCGGTCGTCCCAAAATGGCATTATGGGCGCACTTTATGTCTACCACCACGAACGTCATTCGGAGTGACGCTCTGTGGGTTTCATCTCCAATTTCAACCATCAATTGGATGGTCCCTTCCGCCTCGATGCAGTTACCGGTAAAACTCGCCAGTGGAGTCCGCAGGTGGGTCAGGTTGCTCCTTTGCAGACCCATTTTCTCGAATGATTGTAGATACAATACATTCACACTGCTCCCAGTGTCGACCAGCACTCGGCGGATTAAAGCATTGTCAATACACATGCTTACTACCAGTTCATCCCTGTGGGGGCTTGGAGAGTTGGGTAGATCAACTGGCCCGAACGTGATCGGGTCTGTCCTTCCTTTCTTCTGGGGGGGAGCGGAGACGGACCCCACATAAAGACTCCGCTCGAACCTTTTCCGTTCGGCGTTCGAATCTCCGGTCTCTCTGCCCCCAAATATGACCTTGACCTCCATTCGAGGCTTCTTTCCGGGGCCTCCCGAGCCCTCTGGCTCATCTCTGGGAGGAACATACACATCATTCTGAGGCTGGGCGTCACGTTGAGCATCCCGGCGCCAGCTGTTAGGTTTCCTGGCCGGTTTTAACGTGCCCATTGCATTCGGATCTTTGTTCACATATTTGCCCAGATGGCCCCTTCGGATCAGATCCTCAATTGCTGTTTGCAGGGCCCTGCAGGCATTGGTGGCATGACCCTTTCTGTTGTGATATTTACAGAAAGCATTGTCATCCGTTCCCATGAATTGTCCAGAATCAGTCGGGATGGGAATATTGTCCCTCTCGTTCTGATAGATGGCCGCTATTGATAGGACAAGGGGTGTAAATCTCCCTTGTTTGGGAGGTAAAGTGGCCGCTGGGCTAGGACCCAGCCGATCAGCCAGTCTGATCGGGGCAGCAGGCGTAATGACCTTATCCCTGATCATTATTTCTTCTTCTAGGGCGGCATGCTTGCGCGCCCTATCTAATACTTCGGCGTACGCCGTGCCCGGATTCTTCTTCAATTCTTTGTACAACTCCCCCATTCGGAGAGCATTCGTGAACAAGGTGATGGCGGTATCATCCGTCATGCTTCCCACTGTTAAAGTTTCATCCCTCCACCTTTTCAGGAATTGGTTGAGGGTCTCCTTGGCGTTTTGCTTCACGCTGGTCAGATAGCTGAAGTGCCGTTTGGGATTGGCACTGGAAGCAAATTGAGCCAAGAATAACGTTGATAACTCGGTAAAGCTATTGATTGACCCGGGCTGTAGTGTCCCGAACCATTCCTGGGCAGGCCCCCTGAGCGTGCTGAAAAACAAACGGCAAATGGCAGCCTCGGGTGCTCCTAGCAGCATAAGTCCGCCTTGGTAACTCCTCAGATGTACGTGGGGATCTCCCACCCCATCATATATTTGGCCGGTCGGGGGCTTGGCACCCCCTTGGATATCCGCGTACATGAGCTCCCTTGTAAACGGGGAAGTAATCCCCAGTTGGACTGGTGCAGGTTGTGCAGGTACCCTGTTCATCTGGTCCCGCATTTCATTCATTTGCCTCCTCATCTCGGCCATTTCTTCCTCCTGGGCCGTCAGAGGGGGCGGTGGTGGAACCCTTATATCCGCACAGTCCCGGTCCCAATGCCGCTGAGGGGCCCTAGTATCTTCCCGCTCGGCATATTGGAAATGATGACCGACGGGAGTTGGTCCTCTGGGTATGTGAGCGGGATGACGCTGTGGTCGTTTCCGCGCGTGGAGTTTCTCCTGTAAAGCTAGAACCTCCTTCTTCTTCGTTTGCCATGTGCTGCATGAATTGGGCCATGTCACGCATGGCCTGGGGATTTCTCCTCAGAGATTCTGGGATCACAAAATCCCCATTAACGCGAGGATAGGATCCTCGAGTGGATTGTCCATGGGGGTTTTGACTCCCCGGGGTGTGACTCCTCCCGTGACGGTGTGAACCGTCGTTTGTATGATAGGAATTGATTCTGACCATTTTTTAAAAATAGAGGTTTTTTTGGATGTTTAGAAAGTGAAACTTTTCGCAAGTTTCCCACAGACGGCGCCAATGTTGAGGGTAAGTCCCGTAGATCCGAAAGCCCAACACGAACTTTGGATATATTAGGAATGGCCCAGAATCAAAGTGTGTGAGGAAATATAAAATCTGAATTAACTAGAACTCGAAAACCCACTTGTATTTACTAACCAATCTGATTACAAAAGATTTCCCGATCAGTAAGTCGGAAACTATGCTTTAATACAAGAAATAAGAGCAAATGATGCTATTCTAGAGCTTGAGTATCGAAAATCTAACCCTTACAATGACTTGAAACCTTCTATTTATACTAATGGAGAACATGGGCTGCCTCTTGCTGATTGGCCGTTGTTCCACCGACTTGGTCATCCATGCTTCCACTTGCTGATGTCACAGTCTGGCATTACCTGCACCTGGCCACTTGCTGATTGGTCGTTGCTCGAACGGGATGTTGGTCCATACTGAAGATGCTGTCAAATTGGCCCAAGTATAGTATATAGTCTGAACCTCGTTCGGTATGTCTTCTTATTGGGCCAACCTTTATTTGGGCCGAACCCCGTTCGGTATGTCTCCTTACTGGATCTTCTCATCATAGAGTGATGGGCCTGTTACTTGGGCCGGATATCTTGGGCCTTCCCGATCTGGGTATTGGGCCTCTAGGTCAATATCCCAACAAATTCCTTATTCACTTTTCCTTTGGATTCCTTCACAACTTTCTTTGCTCTTCTTCTAGCCTCTTTGTACTCCTCTATGTTCTCGTCGCTCCAAATTTTACCCAATTTCTTATAGCATTCTCTTTTGGCCCTTATTGCTTGTTTCACCTCATCATTCCACCAAGATGTGTCCTTTTTTGGTGGCAGGCATCCTTTAGATTCTCCTAGTATCTCCTTCGCCACTTTGTTAATAGTGGACTCCATTGATAACCACACATCATCCAAGTGTGCGTCATTATCAATAGACCAAACATCTTCCTCCAACATTTTGTGTGCAAAACTTTGTTGGAGATTCCCCTCGAGCCTCCACCATTTTATCTTTGGCACCCCTTGTACCTTAACTCGTCCCCTCTTTTTACCTCGAAAATCAAGCACAAGCATCCTATGCTGAGTGACAGCACTCTTACCTGGGAAAACCTTACAATCAGTGTAGCTAGTTCTACAAGTCGTCCGTACTAAAAAGTAGTCAATTTGGGTACTATTAGCTCCATTTCTATAGGTGACAAGGTGAGAGTCTCTTTTCTTGAACCAAGTGTTCATCACAGCCAACTCATATGTCGAGGCAAAATCCAGAATGTTCTTTCCCGCTTCATTTCTAGTGCCAAAACCATGTCCGCCATGGACACTCTCAAAACCATCACGACTTGGGCCCACATGCCCGTTGAGGTCGCCTCCTATGACCAGTTTCTCTCCCCTTGGCACTCGTCGCACCACTTCCTCAAGATCCTCCCAAAATTGTTGAGTGATAGATGCATCCAATCCCACTTGTGGTGCTTAGGCACTAACCACGGACACGATCTCATCCCCTATTATCAACTTAATGCCCATGATGCGATCGTTCTTCCTAAACACTTCAACCACACCGTCAACATAATCATGTGCCACCATAATGCCTACTCCATTTCTGTTCCTCTCTCTCCCCAAGTACCAAAGCTTAAAACCTCCGGGATTAATCTCGCGTGCCTTTTCTCCAACCCACTTAGTTTCTTGCATGCACATTATGCTGATATTCCTCCTCTTCATAACCTCGGCTATCTCAAATGATCTTGCCGTAAGAGAGCCAACATTCCATGTCCCAAAGCGCAATCTAACACCTTGCCTTCTCTTCTTCACCCCACATCGATCCCCACCATGCCCTTGCATATTTGACACCATCCCTGGGCATTGGAGTGGCGCATCGCTTCCGGGCGATGACGTAGCAGCATTAGCATTTTTATCACCACACCGAGCCACCCAAGCCTATGAAGTGTAGCGCGCCCTTCCTCATTTGACACCACCCCAGGTGGAGGGATGACGCGTCGCTTACGGGCAACGACCTAGCTGTAGCGATATTCATATTTCGATTCATGTCATGTGATGTGACTAAGTGATACTGTTGGCCGTCACGCGCCTACCACATCACCCTCCTCCTTTATCCAGACTTGAGACAAGCATGATACCAAAAAAAGATCTCATGGCGGAGTTCTGTTACGAATCACAATCATCGAGAGAAAATCCCATGAAAGATTAAGACATCATGCACTAACAAACAAAATTGGTTATATTTCTACCCCCAACACTTATATGATTATCCTTTTGATTCATGATTTAGACTTGCAACTTAATTGCAAGTATAAAAAAAACTAACAAACTTCGATATTACGTTGTACGCTATTGTCATAGACCATCAAAATATGAAGAATAAATCATAATATATTTATTAGTTTAGAAATTTATCAAACACTTAGCGAGCATAGAAATTGTTCTAAGTATTTGGTGTTGTAGTAAAAAAAGACCTCTTCTTATTATGATATGATGATAGCATTTGGTGTTAGTAAAAAAAAGTCATGGCTTTAGATTTTGTGGAACTAAAATTGGGGTGTTCTTGCGCACTAGGAGCGTTTAAAAAGAGAGGAATATAATAAAACTACCATAGCAAATCGTTTGGATTGATTTGGTGTAGGGATGGACCTAGGGTTGGATTCGGTTCGGGCCACCCGGCCCGTGACCCGTCCCGGCCCGGTACTGTGCGGGCCCGTGACCCGGCCCGGCCCGGTACTGTGCGGGCCCGGGACCGGCCCGGTCGGGCGGTCCGGGACCGGGTATGGTCCCGAACCGGGGGGAAGGGGCGGGGCGGGCTCGGTTCAGCATTTTTGTGACCCGGCCCGGCCGGGTCGGGCCCGGGTCCGGGTCCGGGTCTATTTTTAAAAAAAAAATTGATTTTTGGCTACTAGCCGTTGAGGCCTTGGGGGTGGGGCTGGGGACAACCCAAACGGCTATATAGCCGTTGGGTGGGGTAAAGGGGAGGTCCGGGGGGTGGGGGGTGGGGGGTAAAAAAACCTATAAATACTCCTACTCTTAAACATTTTTTCATATCTCTTCTCCAATTCTTCCTAAATTCATTCTTAACTCTCTACTCTCTAATTCTCTTATTCTCCAATATATTATATATCTACTCTCTAATTCTCTTCTCCAAGAAGTTAAGATGGAAAATCAAAATGCCATTACACGGTATAATTTTGATAAGCAGAAGGACCCGAAGACCGGGATGTGGTACGCAATTTGCAAATGGTGCGAAAAAAAATGTATTATGGGGGCTTCAGGCGGATTCGGGAATGCAATCAAGCATATGAAGTCATGTGACAAAGGTCACAAAGCCAAAGGATCGGGAGGTGCGGGAAGTTCCGATTGATTACAATTTTCAAAATGTTTCTCTTAAAGTTTGTTTTAATTTTCAAATGTAGTTCCTATTTCATTTCAAATAAATGCAATTGAAGTTTGTTTTTAATACTCTTATAAAACTATAAACTATAAAATATAAAATATAAATTATAAAAAAAAAAAATAACCGACCCGGCCCGAACCGGACCCGACCCGTGACCCGGGCGGGTGGCCCGGCCCGAACCGGACCCGTCCAACCCTCGGGCCGGTTCCGGGCCCACTGTTCTTGAACCGGCGGCCCGACCGGGCCTAGGCCCGGCCCGAATCCATCCCTAGATGGACCGGTTCCGGTTCAGGCTCGGGCCCAGCCAAGCCTCGGTTCATGAAGGGGAGGCCCGGAACCGGCCCGGGTAACCCCCAGGTCTGGGCCAGGCGGGCCGAGCCAGGCCTCGGTTCTATTTTATTTATTTTTTGGCTTTTCCTAGTTAACCCCTAACCCTCCCCCTCACCCCCCAAACCAACCCTAACCACCTCAAACGGCCCAAAATACCCAACCCAACCCAAAAACTTAAAAAAATTCAAAAAAAAAATGGCCCGGTCCGGGCCCAAACCAGCCGGGCCGGTTCACCATTTGAAGGGCCCGAGCCCGAACCGCCATCCCACCGGGCCGGGTGGCCCGAATCGGCCAACCAACCGGTTCACCGGGCCGGTCCGAGCCCGCACAGTAGCAGGCCGGTCCGGTTCTAGGCCGGTTGGCCCGGCCCGAGTCCAACCCTATTTTGGTGCTCCAAATCGCGTTTCAAGTCACAGAATGACCAAGAATCACTAAGTAATGGAATGTGGGGTAATTCGTGGGAAGTTGCAACCCACAAAGGCAATAACCAATAAAATGAGGCCTAAAAGATTCTGATTAAAAATTTTTGGTAAGTAGATACTTCTCCTTAACATGAGGAAATTGAGAAAATACAAAATAATCACATGTTTAAGCACAAAATCTTGCGGCCAACGACCACACTAATGGTCAAAACCCGATGGCACTCTAGACACTTATCTATTGAATATCTGGGCCAGATTCAAGTAAAAGCTGAAAAATTGTATCCAGGCGTTTAAACGAAAACATGTGCTATCACTCAGGAATCAACTGGTCATTGTCAGCATCGCCTTCTTCCTCAACCTTTGGCTTTGATGGAGCCTGGCCTGCACTAGGGGCTTGCGTTTTCTTGATACCACTTACAATGTCATCAATTCTCAGAAGCATACAAGCAGCTTCAATGGCAGTCTTAAAAGCTTGTGCTTTAACAGTGTAAGAATCCCAGATCTGAAATTTTTACAAAGCCAGTCAAGACATTGGTAACAGATGTTCCAGTCTAAAGATTTGAAGAATTTGATTTTTGTAGGATGTTGTGAAAATCTGAAGTAGAAAGAGCGTAGTACAGAACAAAAGATCATACCTTTCGTTCTTTCATATCAGCAACCTCCCCAGTATTCCCATCTATCCCTGTCCATGCATTCTCCCCATTTGCATGCTAAACAAAAGGCATTAAATTTATATTCCAGGTTCCAACAAGAAACTTATATGAAGTATTCAAGTGCACAAGTGAATTAATTATAGGGAGAGTATTTACCTTCCCCTGCAGTGCAGTCATTGTCCGAATCACATTGACCCCACAGTTTTGGGCCAATGTTCGAGGTATAGCCTCAAAAGCAATTGCAGCAGCTTCATAGGGCCACTATTCAGAAGTGAATTAACCATGGAGTTAGTGCCTCTATATTTCCAAAAACAATTGAGCACTACCAGTTCGACAGTTTTGAGGTAATAACTGTCACAGAAATATCTTTTCATTCATGCAAATTTATAAAGGAAAAAATATATCAGAACACTACATTAGCAGATGGGTTTACTGTCATTCTCAATCCAATTATGAAATAAGCCTTAACTGAGTCCATTGTCTACCTTTTCTATTCCCTCGACAGATGAGCTCTTCTGCTTCAACATAGCAGATACAGTTAACTCAGTTGCACCACCACCGGGTACTAGCTTCGGGTTCTTGATGATGTTTCTGGATACGGACATGGCATCCTGCACAATAATGTAATTTGTGATGTTTCTGAAGTCATTTAAAATGGGTTCATGAAATAAAGCTCTTCGTCCAAAAAATGTCTCATTTCAAATACTCAGCAAAATAGAGCCTTATTTCATCACTAGAAGCTCCAGTATTTTTCCATATAAGAGGTACATAAATTCATGTAACTTATAATTATGTATCATTGAAGATCTACAGTAGTTATACAGTTCTACTTTACCAAAATTAAATAGTTGTGCATTGAGCAAACAAGACTTTTCATGAAATAAAGCTCTTCATCCAAAAAACCGTCTCATTTCAAATACTCAGCAAAATAGAGCCTTATTTCATCACAAGAAGCTCCGGTATTTTTCCATATAAGAGGTACATAAATTCATGTAACTTATAATGTACTTATCATTGAAGATCTACAATAGTTATACAGTTCTACTTTACCAAAATTAAACAGTTGTGCATTGAGCAAACAAGACTTTTCTAGGCAAAGCTGGTCCTAGTACTATAGTAGTGGTAGTTATTGTTGGTGTAGACTAGTAGTATAAGTAATGATGATGTTAATTAAAATGATTACAATAAAAGTTATTTGAAATGTGAAACTCAAAGTTGAATGGTTTTAGATTTACCTGTAAATTTCTTTCCACCTCATTCAGTAAATCTTTGCTGGCACCTCTCAAAAGCACGGTACACGCTTTTGGGTCTTTGCAATCAATAATAAAAGTAAAGAATTCATCACCAATTTTCTTCACCTCAAAAAGTCCAGCACCAGTACCAACGTCAGATTCCTGCAACTCATCAGGTCTGTTAACAATAACCGCTCCACATGCCTTGGCAATTCTGTTATTATCTGTCTTCCTTAGCCTTCTAATTGCAGAAACACCAGCCTTGCTCAGGAAATGGCATGCCAAGTCACTCAATCCCTTCTCAGTAATAACCACATCAGGTTTAAACTTGAGAATTTGAGCACACATGGTCTCAATGTATTCTTCTTCCATTTTCAAGAGGACACTCCAATCTTCTTCTCTAAGTAACTCTGCATTGGTTTGGTTCTCACCCTTTTTGTACTCCAGGGGACAATCGAGGAGAATAATGCGAGGATTTACAATCTTTCTTCTCATTTTTCCAGGAGCGACTATATCTTTGTTGAACATAACTCCTTTGAGCACCTTTGAATCCTCCAACTGGCCACCAGGAATCTTCTCGACCTTGATGTACTTTTTAATATCCACTTCACGCAACCCTTGGCCAATTTCCACTCCAACAGTTGCGGTAGCATCAATAGCTAAATCCTAAAAATGCCCAGTGAACTATTATGTAAGTACCATTAACCATAATGTGATCTAAGAAGAAAAGAAAAAAAAGACCGTTATAAGCATGATTAATGAAGATTTTTTTTTACAGTTTTGCACTAATCTCATTTGATTTTGAAAGAATCTGTCAGTGGACCCAATATCACATAGTTATCGAAATAGAAAGGAAAAGATTGAAACTGTGTTCAAATGTTCAAAGGGATATGCAACAGAACCGAGACACTCTTCGTAGCTACTGTATTCATGGTATAACACAGCACTCAAGTAATCAGAGCAAAGTTGGAGGGGTAAACAATAAAAATTTCGGAAGAGTTGCCTTTCTTCAAAGAAATGTTCTCTAATAAGAATAACATCGTGAGACATCTGTTTTTGGGGTGAAATGCTTGTAAATGGCAGGGGAACTTATAACATGTCCAGTAAAAGTCAAGCAGCATATGATCACAACGACCCTTGGTATAAAGCAGAAAACATTACCGCAATTAGATCTCCAAATTGGCAAGTGAATTTTGTACCAATACAACTCTTCACCAGGCTCAACATAGCTCCACCTGCAAAGTGTGCAGCATTTGACAAGTAAGAAGGAATGTTTTTAGATATTTATGTATATGCTGCTACAAAATGATAACCTGCATAGCTGACATTTTACAACCATTTCCATTCCTAGGGAAATAATAATTTCTATAACTCAAAATGTATGGCTCAGTAATTGATAATCAAGGATGAAAAAAATGTCAAGCGCTCTGATAATACAGACCCCTCACCCGCACCGAATCTTTTTTGTATCTTCATGTACTGACTTCTCGAAGTAAAACTCACTCCAGTTAGACCGTCTGTGACCACTATTTTATGAGATGAATATACCCTTGAGGCCTTGACCAACTGGTTCTATAGATATTAAATTTTTCCCAATATTAATTCCTTAATCTTTATAAGTTTAATTACTATACAAGCTTGCAAATGAGAGTAGCCAATGATTACCTGTTTTAACTTAGAAAAGACAAGGAAAGATTAAATAGGGACGAGAGAGTACAATAGTCCATAGGTCATCCGGAAACCGTCTCTATGTACTTTAGTACACGGGTAAAGTTGCGTAAATCCGACCCCCCCTTACCCCACCGTAGGTGGGAGACTTTGCGGAACTGGGGTAATGATGATGATGAGAGTACAATAGTAAAGCATGTAACTATTTGATATGAAAAGAACAAAGCAACTTACGATCCTTGACATCAATGGTTATAGCAATTTTGTCTAACACAGCAACAGCGTCTTCAAGAGCTTTATTATATGCTACACACAAGAATACGTACACTTTAAAAAAAAGTGGCATTGCACTTTATGCATTAAGAAATGAATACAGGTATTATGTGCTAACCTCGACATATAACAGTAGGGTGGTAGCTCTTGTCAATGAAGGCCTCCGCAACATGAAGCATCTCACCAGCTTCAGGAAAGTCAAATAGGTAAGCAAGCAGCTTAGCATGTCACAATGATGGAAAGAGTACTTCGAAAATGTTATGGATTGCGCAACTAAATTAGCCTTTCAAAAAAGCAGAAAGAAATATAAATTAAGGGGGTGTTTGGAACTGATTCTGCTTCCGCTTCTTTTTTGAAAGCAGAAGCAGAATCAGAATCAGTTTTTCAGAAGCTGATTTCCCCACTCTTCTAAATAACTGCTTCTATGAGTAATTTGGAGCACCCAAAAGGCAGAAGTACTTCTGCACTCTCACCCAAACACTACAATATCTGCTCTTCTGCTCTCTGAAGAAGCAGAAGCAGTTTAAAGAAGCAGATCCAAACACCCCCCAAGACTTTAGAGAGAAACACAGATGGTAAGCATTTTTAGATTTGACCAGAATCTTTAGAGAAGTTGATAATGTAGGAGTGATTGGAACAAACATAAGATACACTTGAGACGCTCATTAAGTCAAAAAACATTTGATTGTTTATTGTTGTTCGATAGAAGACCGATCCAGTTAACATAACTGGCTAATGGTAAAGTAATCTGAGCCACAAGATTTAACCCTAAAGAAAGGCATACATAAGATGGGTGCAACGATCAAGCAAAACAATCAAATAAACAAAGGAAAGTGTACGAGTTAAACCATACCAAGAATTATGACAGATGTAGTCCCATCCCCCACTTCTTCATCTTGAGTGCGACTTAGTTCAATCATGGACTACAACAGTTCACAACAATAATAAATGTACATTCTAACATAATGAATTACAGTACAAAATATTTATTACGTAGTAACATAGAAAATCAACCGGAAGCATAGGTTTGGAAAAGAAATGACGACATAGGGGAAGTTGGACATTGTTAAAAGCGTGTACCTTAGCTGCCGGATGTGCAATATCTAACTCACGTAGAATGGCATTTCCGTCATTAGTCACGACAATTCCTGTGATGGATCGCAAATAAATAAGTCAGTAGACAGTGGTGCCATCAAATGGAGCGGAGGACATACGAAGTAAGCAAATGAATACAATATGTACTAGTGGAAAATATTAGCAGAAAGTGTATATTTGGGAGCAGATGAGCATATCAATAACAATCACTGATGCGTAGGTACAGAATTAAGTGGGCAGAAGAAGATTACCTCCAGCAGCATCAAGCAGCATTTTCAACATAGACCGTGGGCCCAAAGTCGTACGTATGATATCAGCAACAGCCTACCAATACAAGGATAAGATATCAGTTAAACACCATTATATTAGCTGTGGATTAGAATCATTGCAGTTCAGATCCAAAAATAGCCTTTCAAAGTTCTTCTACTACGTAGTATTTAATTGGGAAAAGTATAGAAAATGTACTTGTGGTTGAACCCGTTTTCAGAGAGGGTCATGTGTTTCATTGTTTATTTAGGTGGTTCATGTGTTTGAGTTCCGTTATCACAATAGGGTCACGCAGTTAAAAACGTCTGAGAAACAACGTTAATAGTAACTCCGATTTTCAAAAGTGCCCGGAAAATTAAAAGAAAAATACTAGAATGTGCGCCTCGTCAAGATGACCTCCAAACCACCTTCGCCTTTGGATTTTTCAGATCAGTTTGATTTATTTTTTAAAAATGATTTCGCTAATATCACTTTCCCGGTGGACTTTCCGGTGACAAGGGTGGCTGGAAACAAAAAAGAAAGATGGCCTAGTAGTCATCTTGTGGAGACGCACCTTCCGATGTTTTTCTTTTAATTTTTAAGGCACTTTTGAAAATCGGGGTTACTATTAACCGTCTTTCTCAGACGTTTTTAATGGTGTGACCTTCTTGTGATAACAGAATTCAAACACGTGAATCACTTTGATAAACAATGATACACATGACCCTACCTGAAAACATACTCGACCACGGATACCTTCTCCATACTTTTCCCTATTTAATTTACCGCGCTAACACCCATCTCTATGGTATCCATCATTTCTCTTAACAATTATGGGTTATGAAATGTCACAAATGTGGGCACTAAATCACTAGGCCACGTATCCAGATTTAAACTACCGCTAATAAACTTAACATATTATGACACATAAAAACAGAGCACTGATGTTACCATCCCCGCTGAAATAAATTTAAAAAAAAACATTTAATGTGAATATATCAACTGGCAATGTAAGAACGTTAGGCAATGAAGCTTATGCTACCTTCGATGCTTGGATGTTGGCATAGTGCACTTTGTTTCCTTGCTCGCGCTTCAAGGAATCCTCTGCTCGGGACATGAAACAATCATGATTATAACAAGTAGAAGCACCCGAGAGAAAAAGAACGTTTCTTTAAAAAGATGTATCAATAGATAGTAGACGATTAAGAAGAAAAACGTACTGAGAACAAGAACGGGAGCGTGCATTCTTCGGATTTGGTGGAGAGACGAGTCTTACGACCAAAGTTGAAGGATGAACTTAGAATAGGGTTCCGATGCTTCGGAGCTGGTTGGATTGGATCTCTATGCGTTCGGGACTTCGATTCCCTCTTTAGTGTAATGTGCACAGCGGTTCACAGAAAAACCCTCCTGGTGAAAGGGTTTGGTCTTACATGGGTCCCTGTGAAGTCTATTCACTTTTGTTATATACTCCCTCGCTTATTCTTTAATTACAATGTTTCCATTTTCACTTTTATAATTTAATTATTAGGTAATACTACTTCTGTCTCATTTTATGTGTCCTACTTTAACTTGGCACAATTATTAATAAAATGGTTAAAAAATAAAAGTTGTGATTGATATTTGAGTGTAATAAAGTGAAAGGATGTAAACCACATGTTTTTTCCAAAAAAAGAAATGTGACACTTATTTTGGAACAACCCAAAAAGGAAAGTAAGACAGATAAAATGAAATAGAGAGAGTAATATATTTTGTTTCTTACTAAGTTGTTGGTAAAACATTTAAACAAATTTAGATTTTGAGAATTCAAAATAGAAAAATTTACCAATATTTTTCAAAAATTAAACTTATACTAATGCATTAGCAATTAAAATGAAGTCAAAGTGAACATGTGGATCGAATAAAATTAAACGTGTTGCAATCAAAAAACAAAAGAGGTAATATATATTTATGAAAAATAATGGCATTCCTTAAAAAAATCAACAAAAATACACACTATCAAAAATTAACTAACAACTACTTGAATGTATAGCTAAAATTCTATGGAGTGAATCTTTAACTAGAAACCTAGTCATTTAACAATTAAAAACAAGTGTGTGTTTAACAATAAGTCCTTAGGTGAGAAATGAGAATGAATCTCACCCATTGGATTCGATTAAGTTGCAGTAAAAGACACTTTATACTGCACTGAAATATGCAATTTAGCACCGTAGCATTTTTGCAAATACTTCTTTAAAATCCATATTACACTTACATAATGCAACATAAAACTGTTTTGGTGCGGGATCATCAAATAATAATGCAACATGAAACAGTTTTAGTGTAACATTGAAAAATTTAAATCTTACTTCAACATGAAGCCATTCTTATATTAGTGCAGCATCGTAAATTTAACGGTTGAGATTCATTCTTATTTCTCACATTAGATGCATTTCTCACTTGAACTGATATATATATATATATATATATAGAGAGAGAGAGAGAGAGGAGTATTCATGTGCGTCCGGCCGCACCACAGGGTCCGGCCGACGGCTTTTGGCCGCCTTCCCAGTGCAATTTTTTGATGAAATATTTATGGCATGTTCTTCATCAAATCTAGTTTATGCACAAAACAAATCAGCTAAAAACTCAATCCAGAAGGTCGTCAAATGATTTTTTGAAGTTGACTGCGTTTTTTATGTGTAATTTTGCACGGTTATCTTCAAAAAATCATTTGAATACCTTCCGAATTGAGTTTTTTAATTGATTTTTTTTTTGATAAACTAGACTTGATGAAGAACATTCCATAAAATTTTCATCAAAAAATTACACCGGGAAGGCGTCCAAACGCCGTCGGCCGGACGACGTTTCTCCTGCGGACAGACGCACCAGAACAGCTCTATATACAGACACACACCACACACACCCACGCACGCACGCATACATACATATATATTTATTGATGGAATTAAAAACATATATTGAGTAACCAACTAAATAAATGTTATTTTCAAATAGGTTCTCTTATATGATATTTTTATATAATTTTTTAATGAATTAATATCTAATGAAAAAGTGGTTATGCATGACTTTTAATATATATATTCTAATAGTTGGTATCACCAGAAATTGTTTTCGAAGTACAGATTATTATTGAATTGTGCATATAAATGATACTCCTTTCGTCCCTTAAAACTTGGTCATGCTTAATCGGCACGAGATCAATAAAGTAAAACATATGTGTTTGAGGTTTTGTAGAGGAGAGATAATTAAGTAGAACCACAAATTCTTTAAGAAAGCACCAAAGTTGGTAGGACAACAAAAAAAAAGTTGACAAAGTTTTATGGGATGAAAGAAGTATTATTTAAAGATATATTCCATATAGTTATTAAATTGAAAATATTAGATTTTATGTGAGTTTTAAAATGAAAAAATATACTACATAGTAGCTATCATTTTGTGTAAATGAAATTAAAAAATGAAAAGGTAGAAACACCAATTATGTTTATGTATATGTAGGCTTGGACTCGGTGCAGGCCACCCGGCCCGGCCCGGCCCGGGAAACCGGGTCCGGTTCCGGTTCGGGCCTAGGCCCGGGGTGTCTACCGGTTCCGGGCACGGGTAAGGGAAAAGGAGAACCGGTCCGGCCAGACCGGGCCCGATTCGGGCCTATTTTATTTTATTTTTTATTTTTTTGGTTTGGGCTGGTTTAGTTGGGCTGGGCTGGGTATTTCTGAGGGGTTTGGGGTGTTACGGGTGGGGGGTGGGGGTGGGGGTGAAATAAATAAGAATTAAAAAAATGAACCGGAATCGGCCCGGGCCGGCCCGGAACCGGTCAAGACCCGGGCCGGTCTCGGGCCTAAGCATATGGAATTGGCGGCCCGGCCGGGCCCGACCCAGCCCGAGTCCAAGCCTATGTATATGTAGATGAAAAGCTTACTATCAAAATGGTGCAAGTAATAAAATATTCCTTAAAAATTACAAATAATAAAATATTTTTAGAAGGGCACGTGTTAGAAATAAAACATAGGAGTATAGGACGATAGGAGGATCAACATTTCATTTGAATAATCAATTTAATTAGGAATCTGAACGGTAAAACATTACTTGTTAAACTAATCCTTAACTCTCAAGAAATTACCTCATACTCTTGAGAGAAGTCAATATGAATCACTTAAACACTCCATTAGGTTCTCAAGTCACCTATAAACTGTGCACAAAAAATCTATCTTAACATATTAGTTGTGTTTGTCCTCAAGTTCCCATCACCGCTTTCGAAAGAATCGTCACTGGTTGTTCAATCACCATCAGGTTCCCGGTAAAAAAGTTAACACAAGCCAATCGTAAAGATTCCGAGTAAATATAGTTTGATCCCTAGCATAGCCATGAGTAATGTCTTGTAGAGAAGAGCACTATCATGGGATCTGTAAAGAATGGTGACCACAAATTATGAAAGGAAAACAAAATAGTACTCGTACGGGTAGCTCAATTGGTCGAGTGGTGGGAAAATTGGACCAAGTGACCAAGTTTCGAAACCCGCAACGGCCGTGTGGAGATTACAGAACCTGAAATAAGGTTGAAACTCTGGTGCGCACGTGTATACGGTCTACCGCCACTTTGTTGACTGAGTCACCGTGATTAACTCCTCCACCATCCTGTCGGGTCGGGTGGAGGCTCTTGTGGTGGGATATTCCACCTTTTGGGAAAACAAAATAGCTACCAAATTTACCAAACTTCGTGCTGCTCCTTGTCTTCGAAGTTCCAACTCACGGAGAGTGAGCAGCCAAATGCAGCAACCCGGGCTGATTTACTTTTCAAACGGAGACCGCTAAATTCTTTCCTGATCCATTTCACCCAACTACAAATAGTTGACATGCTTCTTTTGATGTCCTGTCTATTTTTGTGAGGGGTGTCATAGTTTAAGGTCAAGTCTCAAGTCTTTCAAGCTTAAGTGTGAAAAGACGTTTTAAATTTGAATTGATTATTACGGAGTACTATTTTATACGGAGTAATTATATATGAAGAGAAAGAATACATGTCCAAAAATGATATACAGTTATACACTATTGAGCTATTTTTACTTTTCAATTAACATTATTAAAAAAAGTTTAAAAATTTGCCTTTTCAAGTAACTTGAACGATAGTGAATGTGATAAAATCCTTTTAAAAGATCATCACACCAATGTTTTACAATCAATTCATAGAAAAATTACATAATGTTTTATTCTTGAGATGCCCTTCTGTGCTAATCAAAATTAAAGAAATTATAGCATAACATAACTACTCAAGCAAAGTAGGAGGACTTGCGAATTTTAGCTCATAAGCTAAATTAGAAGCTAGAAAGATAGGTAAAAGCATGGAACGTCATTTCTTTTGTGATGCTTCAGCGGGGGTGTTGGTACTCATCTGGTCAACAGCATGCACAGTGTGCTGGAGCTCTTCCCATATGGCTTTGTATACCATCCTCTGTCTGTTCACAGCAGATTGCCCCTCAAAAGCTGAAGACACAACGTCGATCCTGCAATCAAGCTCCAGTCATTCATGCGCGCAGTTGAGGGTAATGAATTGAAAAGAAATAAATAAACAAAAAAAAAAAACTCATTTTTGTGACAAGAAGGTAAAGACTAAAAAGTTTTTTTGGGAAAGCTGATAAATAAGTCTTAGATATGGTTTACGTCCATGCAAATATATAGGGGTAATTTGAGTTTGCATCCCATTTTATTGTCCAAAATGGACTTTGCACCCCGTTTTTAAAAACCTTTGTATTTGCACCCCCAACCCCTTATGAAAAGACAAAAATGCCCTTCGATAGGGAATATGTTGAAGGCTAACAGAATTGTAAATGGAGGGGTACTTTTGTCTTTTCATAAGGGGGGGTTGGGGTGCAAATACAAAAGTTTTTTAAAACGGGGTGCAAAGTCCAATTTGGACAATAAAATGGAGTGCAAACTCAAATTACCCCAAATATATATATTAGGAGCCTTTGGTTCACAAAACATGAGATTACTTTAAGAATATGATTCCAGTAAGTTAATGTCATATCACTGAAATACGAGATTAGCTCAAGCTGTTTGATTCGTGAAATGTGATATTGCTTATGTTTTGGAACAAGAGCAAAACTCACAATAAATAAAATATTATGTCATCTTACAATGATACCTAAGGAAATGGAAGGGTCTCATCTCTCTCTTATTTACTTATAAATCAAAACAGAGTGTTATACTTCGTATTACATTAGCAAGGTAATCTGCTTACCTGAATCAAACAAGATTATGTCACATTTCTTATAATCAAGCATATCACCACACACAATATCAGCCAAAACGAGCCTCACCTGACATGCCGACCATCACCACTGAGGTCATTAACTGCAACTGATTCTGCATTCAGTTGTTCCTTGATCTGTTTATATCAGGACCAACGAAAAATAAGACTTTTAACATTGAACCATTACTGACATTGATGATGGATTTAAAGCAATAAAATCATCCAATGCAAAACACTCTTATTCCGAAAAGGACTACAGAAAAAAACACTTCTCTCTAATTAGAGATATGGCTCCTTCCCAAGGGGGCCAAGCCGCCAAGATATTAACTTATTATTCATTCTGACCACCAGAATTTGGTTTATGGCCAGTGTGAACACTTGACTTAAGCCTTCTACTATACAATTTATCAGTCTATTGTGAAAGGATAAGTGCCAACCCTCACACTGAAGATGGCCCAGTAGTACTTACAAACCCCAAATCAATACATTCTACATTAATTTCTGCAAATCTCCATGTAGCTTGTCAGTTGTTACAAAAGCTCCACTTTTTTCCTTTGCAAGTAGATTTCCATTTCTTCTCAAGATATGGAAAGAGGATTCTTTAAAGTACACACCGAAAAAAACCAATTCTTGAATATTGAGTCCTTGACAGCATATTTTGTTCTGAACTTGAAATCCTCATATATACTGTCCAGTGCATTGCTTTCATAGTAAAAGCACACCCACTTTCAACACTGTCATTTCAATTAGATGTGACTTTCATATCTTAATGATATCATTACTTTGAGCATAGATGCCACACCAAAGCTTAAAGCAAATTGACTGACTGAATATGTCTATTTTAGAAAAAATAAAGTTTGATCTATTGGTATCATGTACATCATTAAGACGTGCTAAAATAGCATATCAAGTTCTTGTTAATATAACCGAATATTGAAACTTCCAGATGAAAATAGCAGAAGTGCATAACATATGCAAAGTATCTATAAAACTATACTACATCTATACCAAAACTGTTTTTTTATAATTGCACATATATTAAGAGGTGTTGTAAATGAAATGTCTATCCTTATTTAAGTCTAACATTTAACTTTGTGTTTGGTTCAATGAAGGGGAGAGATTTTACAAGAGGGGGAAAGGGGAGAGGAGATAAATTAATAATACCTTGTTTGGATAAATTAGAGGGGAAAACTGAACACAGTCATCTTAATGCTACCTTGTTAGATTTAGGAAGACAAGAGAGAAAGAATAAGAACAATAGACCATCTTTCCCTTATCTATTTAATAACATGAACAATTTTAATCACAAAATACAATTATAAATATTACCATGCACCCCTTTACAAATATATATGGTGTCTTAAAAAAATACTTCGTATATAGAAAGCACAGTGTTTTAAATATTACTAATGCGTTTAACAATGAAATCTTACTTTAAATGTGGGATGCAAAGAAACCATATTTCTCCCCGTTCGAATTCCCTGATTTTGAAAGGGAGCATTCCTAAATATTTTTTTCATACGAAACAAGGGGAGGGAGCAAAATCCCTCTGCTGCCCTCCCATCCCCCTCAAAACAGCCTCTCAATAGTTTAAGGGTATGTTTGTTGATTATTATACGGTAGGGAATGAAAATGATGTCTTTCCCTCGTTTGGTTTTACAACAATGGATGGGGCGCCGTTCCTTCCCTTCATCTTGTATCCTTCTGGAAGGGAGCTAATGGGCGGAGGAGGCTAAATTTCACTACATCCATTCCCCTCCAAGGTAACATAAAAATACTCCATCCACCGCTCTTCATTCCCTCCCTTGAACCAAGCACGAAATTTCATTTTTCTTTGCATTTTGCAGTACCCTTTTTTAAGAAAACAGTTGATCTATAATCTATAATGAGTTACTATGGTAAAACTAGTTGGGATTGGGGTATAATATTTTAATGTAAACTAATTCCTAAAAATATAACTAGGAGAAAAGTATTAGCTAAAACAACAATTGCTTTGAAACTAAGAAAGTGATAGAGCATAAATGGTTTAGTGATGGGACCTTATTCTCCATGGACTGCATAAGAGGAGAATCGATTGTGCGGAAACCATTCTGGTCGGCAGATGGTCGGGTACATAGACTCCGGCGGAGAAAAAAAGGGGCCGCCACCGTGCCGATAGGGCAAAGGATCTTCTCCGACACGGTCGTGCTAACTGCTACTGGGTTAGTCTTCACTGGAACTGAAAATTTAACGAGGTTTCTTGAAAAGCTAAACCGCGAGGCGCAAAAGATTGTCATGCTCGGCCGCGTAAGCAACGAGTTTGCCATTGCCAGCTAGATAATGGACTGTTACTTTGACGTGCAGCCTCCTTTTCGAAAGAAGTAAAGAACCTACGAGGAGAAATGGGAGTATTGCTGATGTTGATGGATCAACTAAAATGTTTTTCATGTGAGGTTAATTTTTAGTTATTTCTTTAGGTCTAGTCTTATTTGATTTAATTTGATAGATGTCTACTCTATACTTCCTGTTTTTATAATTGTTGAAATTTGGTTTGGCCAGTTTATTTGAGTCTACTATTATCTGATCTAGTCTGATTGAAATAAATCCAATTAAAAATATCATAAATGTAATTAACATTTATTCACCACTAACAATAAATGGTGTAAATGATGAAGGTAGAAGCAGTGATAACAATGAGATTACTTTAGATCTTAAAGAGATACCTATAAGTGACATATTGGGCTCTCTAATTCATAAGGACAATGAACTAGATGTAGTTGTATGGAAGTGTATCAAAACATGTTATGTGAAGTGTATCTGACTAATTCATTGAATCTAACATGATTGATGAAATGGAAGTGAATCAGGATTTTTGTGACTTGTCGACTAGACCGGAGGATAAGTTTTATCGAATAACAATTATGTCTACATTACTACTCCTTCCGGTCCTTAATTAACTTTACACTTTCCTTTTTGGGCCGTTCCATATTAAACTTTACGCTTCCTTATTTGCCTTATTTGGCAACAAATCTACACCAAACAGTGCAAAATAGTGCCAAACAGTGCCAAACATTGTCAAACAGTGTACTCTACAGTAAAGCCAAATTTGTTTCCTTAATATGTGTGAAGTCACAGTGTAAAATTCATTAAGGACCGGAGGGAGTATATAGTATAGAGCATTGAGCGGTGAAACAATGTCACGTTCAAAAGATAAGTGTCACTGATATGCACATGTTACATTAAATGTGTAGACATAATAAAAAGATAGTTTGGGGTATGGGACAATCAAACAAAATGTGGGAATAACAACCTAATGAAGATAAGATAAAAGATTTTAGATTGATGTAATTTGGTCATCATGTATAAGACCTAGTAATGCATTTGTTAGACGAGTTGAATTGTGTAGAGAAGAGATTGAAAGGAGAGGGAGAAGAAGACCGTAATAAACATTGGTTGAATGAGTCAAGAGTGATATGTTTCTTCTTGAATTAGATGAGAGTATGAAAAGTGGAGCGCAAATATTCATATGGGTGATTGATCTTTCTTCATCTCTGTTATTTGCTCTTTAACTTTTATCCTCGAAAAAGGGGCAAATAAGCCCATGTACTAACAAAAAAGGTCAAATAAGCCCTTATATAGGAGACTTTGTCCGGCCGTCGCCATTTGGGGCAGTTCCCGGTGGAATTTTTTGATGAAATTTTTTGAGAATCTTATTCATTAAGTCTAGTTTACTCATACCAAATTTAAGCTAAAACTTCAATCGGGAAGACATTCAAATGAATTCTTGAAGATAACTGCGCAGTTAAAAGCGCAATTAACTTCAAGAATTTATTTGAATGCCTTCCACATTGAATTGTTAGCTGAAATTTGGTATGAGTAACTAGACTTAATGAATAAGATTCTCAAAAAAATTCATAATCAAATTCCATGAATGAGAATTTTTTGAGAATCTTATTCATCAAGTCTAGTTTACTCATACCAAATTTCAGCTAACAATTCAATGGAGAAATCTGTTGGGACATGATTGGTCTCCCCTAGCTACGCCCATGAAATTTATGGTTGGACTCGGGTCGGGCCACCCGGCCCGTGGACCGGCCCGGCCCGGACCCGGACCGGACCCGGTGGCTACCCGGGCCGGTCCCGGGTCCACCATTCTTGAACCGCCGGCCCGCCCGGGCCGGTCCTGGGTCCACCATTCTTGAACCGCCGGCCCGCCCGGGCCTAGGCCCGACCCGGACCCAGCCCGGACCCGAGTCCACCCCGACCCCAAAAAAATTTGGGACTAAAACTTGAATGTTATTGTCGTATAACCTTCACTATTTAATTTCTATTTGATGATTTTGTATTTAATTAGTTCTTTCAAATAATAAGAAAAAAAAATTGTTTCATCGTAAATAATATATTCTGATTTTAGGAAGTGTTTTTTTGTGACATTGTGATGCTGAAACTGATTACACAGCCAACAGCTGCCTTGAGGGAAAGAAATCATCACAGGAAACTGTAAAAAGTTTCTGAACTTTACTGCCCAAATCAATATACTACGTACAGTGAAGCTTTGCAACATATGGCTTATACATTTTTTTTGCTACATTAACTCTGCAACATGTAATTTCTTCCTTGATCCGGGAAAAACTAATAAGTTGCAGATTGTTACTTTTCTGTATTTACAGTGAAGCTCTCCACTCTGAAATCAATGTTTCATCAGCATGGCTTCAAGGTTTCTCCTATTAGCAGCACGCTTTAGTTTCTCTAGAGCTCTGTGCCCGATCTGCCTAACTCTCTCCCTTGATAATCCTATCCTGAAGAGCAAAAAAACACTCCGATAAGCTAGTTTTATAATGAGTAACACATTTTCAAGTATATGAAATATGACTTATATATGATTATAATAATTGTGATGGATAAAAATGAAATCTTTTATGCACGAGTACTAAATTAGTAACTTTTAGTGACTATGTTATGCTCAATTTTACGTATTGTAAAATGGATGACGTTATAATCATAATAACTTCATTCACATTTTTTGTACATAAATTTTATTTAAGTAATACTTCAAAAAAAACATAAAAATATACGTATCAAATAAAAATCCACATAATACTCTGTAAACAAGACTACGTAGTATCATCATTTCATTTTCATTTACCCCAGTGCCGCAAAGGCTCCCACCTACGGTGGGGTAAGGGGGGGTCGGATGTACGCAGTCTTACCCCTGTACTAAAGCACAGAGAGACTGTTTCCGAATGACCCATAGTGAAAATCACGTCCAAAATTGCATGGACCGACTGTTGCTTCATAACAAAGAAGCGCAGACAGTTTAGTGAGCCATTTTGCTTTATTCCATCATAATCTCAAGCCAAAAAATAATGAATCTTTGGCTCCATTGCAAATGATGGAAGGAAGAATACGTAGTATATAACACCATATTTAAACAAACCTAACCAAATGACACTTTTAACACACCAGACTACACAAAATCAAATCATCAAATCTCAGTCCCAAATGAATGGGCTCTTACCGTCGTCCAATGTCATCCCACGTAAGACCTTCATCATCAAAACCGTAGTATAAACGGATAATCTCCCTTTCACGATCCTTTAGTGTTGTGTACATCAGGTTATTTACCTCGGCCTGCCAAACACCATAAAAATCAGAAAAGGCTTTCCAGTTTCCACAATATTCAGTTAAATACAAGGGAAAATAAAGCATCCAAACAGAGAGTATCCCTGTATAGTTTCAAATCCATAAATATTTAAAAGTATGATGGGATACTGGCTTACCTTGACTGCCCACTCATCAACTCCGTGCCAAGGGATGTTTTCTGGGCGATTATCTGCAGTGTACTGCAAAGAGTAAATTTTTGTTAAAACAAACAAGGTGCAATGACCAATTGAACTTGGATTTCTCTTCATCTATAACTGCTGGCCTTAGTGCCCTCTAAGTGAAAAAGCAGATGATGGGTTTAAGTAAATGGCTAATATGTTACACAGGTTTACAGTATCAAATTGAATGAAAGAAGCCCATAAATTTGGACTCACACTATGAAGGGTTTCTCCTGGATTACCATTTAAAGAAGGGAAAGCTTCCCTGTCAAGAGAGAAGACCTTGATGATTGCCTAGAAGAAGAACAATAATCGTAATCGTAAGCATTAAGATTAGGACCTAAACCTAATAATTAAATGAAAATCAGGGAATGTTTATTACCTCGCTTGCATTTTGCACTTTCTGTTCGGATATATTAAGAGATTCAGCAATTCTCTGGTTTAAAATAAGGTTCACTAATCAGCCATCAGCTTCATTAAAAGAATCGTCTTATGCTTGATGCCTCAAATCAAGAGTCTCCTTCACTCAAGATAATAATTTAAATAACTTACATCAATTGATGGTGTTATCCCCTTCTCTTCAAGCTTCTTTTTGGCATTTCGGATTAGACTCAACCTTTCATGCAAATGGTTTGGCAATCGTACCACTCTTGAGTTCTCAGCTAATGCCTTGGTGACACCCTGGCAAAAGGCACATAAGTAACTACACTTTATTTTCATCACACAAGACAAATCACTATAAAGCAATGGCAAGGAAGAGTAGCAAAATGGGATTATAGACTTCACCAGACGAATCCACCAAAAAACATATGTTGAGATTTTAAATCCTTTAGAAGGATCAAATTTTTCTATTCCACGGAGTAGTCCAATTAGGCCACCCTACACAAAGATCAGATATCTTACCGACTAAAATTTCCACAATGATCAGGGCAAATGCACCAAAATATACATCCATAACTCATTGGCTAAAGGACACAAAAATTACCTGAACAAGATCAGCCATTTCAGCTCCCATATTATCATATCTTTGTGCAATTGACATGACAAGACGAACATTGCTCATTGCCAGCTTTTCCTTTGCCAAGTGACACTCCATTTTTGTGACTTGCAAATCAGCACTAGAAGTCCTCAGTGAAATTGCAAATTGCTCATCGGTGGGTTCACACCCCACTCTATCCTTTAGTCTATTAGGTCCCCATGTAATACAGACCTCGTAAAGATATGTCAAAAGCATTTTTGAAAAAGGAAATCACATAGAAAAAATAAGAAAGGTTGAGCACCTTGATCTGCATTCTTCTAAATACAAGTCTAGTTTAACCTTTTCTGATAGTTGCACCACTTCAGCGTGAGTGAGAAGTTCACCACTCCCAACACCCTTAACATAACTTCTTAAGTGGTTTCGAAGCACATGTTTACCAGAAGTGGATCTCCCTCTCTTGTTTATTAATACCAAAGGATTTTTACACTCGGAAACCTTCTTTCGGGAATCTATTCTTCTCTTTCTAGCAGATGTACCTGAACAAGTGATCTGAACTCCCTCAGATTTGTTTTCCTTTGCCATGAAAGTCATCATTTTTTCGGCCGAAATATCCCACTGTTTTTCTAGAAAAGACTTCTGCAGCAGTAGGATAGCTTCTACTTTATCTTCCTCATCAGAGCTGCTTTCATCTATCGACTCACTGAATCTCTTATCAAATGGCTCCCTGTTAGAAGTGTCAAGCACAAAGTCCGTGCTCTCCTTAACTGCCTTGATGGAACACACTCTACGATTTGAGATAAAAGGAAGGGTATAATTGGGTGAGTTTTTAGCAGTGATCACACTGCAGCTACATGACAGCTTTTCAGCAACATCAGAATGAGAATAAGCGGATGAAAGAAGCCTCTTTCCTGCACCAAGTCCAATATCTGCGACATTGACCACCATGAAGGCTTCACCTAATTGATACTCAAGTGATCAACACCACCACAGAACATAGTAAGGTAGCTTAATCACATCCCGCACTAAGTGCATTTTCTTTCAGATAGCTAACATAGCTTCTGTTATGCAAGAGACGGAGAATCAGCACCAGAAGCATACTACAGACCATAAAATGCATGCAAACATCATATGAGCATTGAGCAGTCAAGTTAAGGGCAGAACAGACAACTAGTGAATCACAACTTTTGCTCTTTAAATTGTTAGCTACACAAAATTATAATTTCCATTTCGAATAAATCGAAATTAACCAAATCAAAGTTGTAATTGCACTCAGATGCCCAACACCCACTCGCTATATGAGTAATCATGCAACCTCTACTTGTAATTGTAGACCAATTCAATAAAGCTTTTCAGAATAATCCGTTCGGACAAAATTACAAAATCAGAGAAGACGAAATCTAGCATACATAGCAGTACAATCTGAAGTCGCTAGCACGAATGAGGCCCGTGCACTCACAATCGATTGACAACGATCAGTCGGAGAGAAATGCCATAGTTTCCCAGCGAAATCTAGTCTATTGCAATGGTTCTCGTTATTTTGAGTGATCGTTACATTCATTCGTCAGTACAGTACTACGTGCTCTTCAATATTTCTGGCTATTATCGACGATGTTTACGAAGAGATTGTGGCGAAATGGGATTGGAGGGAAGCAGATATGTGGTGAAGCTTTTAGCAAGACGATCACATACTTGGCATAGCTGTGGCCTGTGGGGCTCGCATTATCCTCGCCCTTGTGCTGCGGAGGGACGACAATGGGGTTATGACTTGGAGGGTCGGGGAGCACCGAAGCCAAACTTAATTTTGGAGAAGAAATCTCCATATTCCATTAAAAGTGGGGATTGCTAGGCGCACCCCATTTATTACTTACGGTAACCCCAACATGACTAATTTAACCTTTATCCTTTAATTAATTTAAGATTAAAATTGCTCCTTGAAGCTTCACAACGTGATCCGACACTTCAATTTTAATCAATTTCAAATGCAACCCCACAATCAATTTTCGTTGGTGCATATTTACACATTAGTTTACACATAAAATCATATTTACCATGTTTTTGAAATTCATTATATCCTAAATGCCTTTCATATGTGAGTTTATATTTACGTTTTTGAATTTTTAAATTTCAATCATTCTAAAAATTATTTTGTTAAGTACATTTTAAATATTTTTGTTATTATTAACTACTACGTATTATTTACACCATTCCAGATTTTGGAAGATTAGATAAAATTATTAATTTACGTTAGAAGTGATAAAAATTAAAAATTTAGTTTAAAAAAACTGGAATACTTATTTTTTATATTGAACATATACGCCTTAAGTTTATAATTTCTTTTATTATTCATAAATACATTAGAAAAGTATAATTGTGAGAGTTGACATATAATGAGAAGAAAAGAGAAATTTGAACAAAAGTGTAATTAAAGAGATTAAATTATTTTCTAAATAGCATGAAAACCTTTAAGTGAGACATCTAAATAAGGAAAGTTAAAACATTTCAACGAGATGAAAGGAGTACTACATAATAAATATGATTATCGATTGTTTTTCAAATAATTTCAATAATTAAATCCTAAAAACAATTAAATTAACTAATATAACAAGGTTTTATTTAAGTATGAATGTTTTGATTTTATAATTTTCAATTTTAGAAAAACATTATTTTTCTATAAAACAATTGGAGACTATCAATTAAAAAGAAAAAAGAAAAGAAAAGGGGATGAGGTGATGCTATGTAATTGAGGGCTGAGAGTTGGCTTGACTGTTTGGCCCAACAAAAGTCTAGGACTAAATTGTCCAGTCTTGCAACAATTGTGGGTGGGCAAAGTAAAAAATACGGTGGGCAAAGTACAAAATATGGGCATTTTCCCCATTTTTTAAGGATGAACATAGGGAGAAGCTAACAGCCATGTCTTGAGAAGTTGTGGTAAATGCAAATACACGCCATAAGAGCACCCACAGAGGGTCAAATTAGATTAAAAAACAAAAGCTGTGGGGTTGACCCTCACTATACAACCGTACGGCCGGTTGTACGGTGCTCACCGTACAACGGGTTTTTTTATAATTAAACCTCCGCGATTCAGCCCTGCAACTCGCGATTTAGCCCTGCAACTCACCAACGAAGACGACGAAGGACGGCAGATCGAAAGTCTGGTTCAACTCACGAACGCAGATTGCCGATAGCCAAGCTTCCGAGTGCAAGTCACGACTGAGATTCTTAGCCGACGCAGAGACGGTTCTACCCCTGCGAGCGATTCCTATTCTTCACACTCTATTTTTTCGTCTCTGCTAATTACTGGTCTGCTACATGGGCTGCCACAATTTTTTATACAAAATGAAATTATGAGCATAGTAGACATTTCGAATGAGTTTTATGATTGCTCATTTTGTAATTTATGTATACTCATTTGATATTTGCTTAATACTCATTTTAAATGAAATGAGTTTTATGTTAAACTCAAATGAGTATAACGCCCAAAAAGAATTAGCACACACAAATGAACCTTTTAGTTATTTGATACTAACTTGTAAGTTATGTATGCTCATTTTAAAATGTTGAACATTTCAAATGTATTGTACTAAACGAAAAAATAATAAACCAAAAGTGATATAAAGTTTGAAGCAGAGATCACTGATTCTCACCGTTAGACTCCTAATATTCAAAAGAACAAGATTGATGCTCAACAAAGTTGCATAAATGCTCATTTAGGAGAATCCGCGATTTTCATAAAAATTACAATTTTGCCACCGGCTGTACAGTGATCATTGTACAGTCGGCTGTACGGTGTACACGTTCATAGAAGTTGAGCATGTGATGATTAGGATGATGGTAAAAAATGGGATCTTTACATTTTTTTTTAATCTAGCCAAGTGGCGGAGCAAATGAATGAGAGTGTAGGCCACGAGATCATCCTCCCAAATTTCTAGCCACAAACCTCACCAACTCTTAAATTTAATATTTTATGCATTAAATTAATTTATTTTACAAAAAAAATATACCAAAAAGTCAGATTTTTTCCTTATATAAATAGACACCAATGAAGGATATGTTTAGTCATTTTGAAATTTACCACTTCTTTCCCTCTTACATCTGATTTTATCTGTTTTAGATTATTTTTCTCCCTGAAAATGGATCCAAACCGTTCTCCCCCTAGATACTACACGAACAGTCCCCCCATTCCAAATAATTCATCATTCAGCACAACAATCTTTCGTAAGAAATTTTCAAATTGATCCCGCTCATCCGAATTTTGGAATGGCTATGCAGCTATTGCAAAATAATTCTAATTCTGTACAATATTCTCATGCTACTGGTCCATTAAATAATGGACCCATGTTTACTCCAAAAACAAACTATTTTCCACTAGATCTGAATCCTTTTTCTACTCAGCGGAGTTTTTTTCTCCTCCATTACCACAAAACTTCAACGGTATGCCTCACATGAACTTCAACCATGATCCTTCAATGTTTGTGATGGAGTATATGGCCCGGGAACCCCCGGCCCACAGACTCCTACTACTCCAGCGAAGGCCCAGAAGGCCCAACAGGCCCAAATCACAGCGCCCAGAGTACCAAGCAGCCCGCACTACGCGCCAGGGGTGCCTTCGGCACCCTGGCCGAAGGCTCTAAACTCTCACAGAACGGGTTTCTCAAGCAAATTAAGAAACTGGGAGAAAACGGCGAAAACAGTAGCCCTCGGCACTGTGAGCCCTCGGCACCAGGGTGCCATCGGTTGGAGGAGCCCTCGGCTACTGCTCTATAGCCGAAGGCATCTCACTCGACAAGATATCCGCCTCACATGCGTACAGATCACCGTACCCTGCACGGACGTCCCATCCAACAGCCGCATTAAATGCGGCCACATGCGGCTGCCAGCGCCAACCAGTTGAGGTGACCCCTCGGCCAATGAGCGCTTGACACGTGTCCCTGTCCGGCATTTATTGCTACTATAAATAGCACCTCATTTCCCCATTTGTAACCACAACATTCATACTGAATACACTCTCTCTCTACATTTACTTACTCGCTCTGACTTCTCTCTAAGTTATTCCCCGCAATAACCCTTCGGATATATACCCCCGGGTAGACAATCCATCATTTGGTGCTCTCGTTGAGAGGTCGAACAATCAAGTAAGAAACCCTCCCCCTAGACCAAACACAAAGTACCTAGCTAAAATGGTGAGAACAACACGTGCCAACTCAAAAAACGTAGAGGACAAGAACCTGGCCCTCGGCGACGTCAACGCCCCCGAAGCCTCTCACAGGGCTCCCGAGGGCGGTGTCATCGCTGGGCTGGAACAGGCGGCTGTCGACCTAAGCCTTCAGATCCAACAAAATGCCCCCGATGCCCGCCTCGGCATCGAGGCCAAGAAGAAAAACCGGAGCGATGACCAAGTCAGCCCTCCGGTTCTCACCATCGACGTGCAATCGGCGCTCTCCGCCTTCATCCAGACGCTCACTCAGAACCCGGGTGCCTTCGGCACCCTGGCTCCGGCTCACCCCCAGGTTGGGGAAAACATCATACTCCCCCCTCCGCCACACCCCTTCGGAAATCCCACCCCTCGGGTGAGGAACGACGAAGGGGTAGTGGCCCAGGATACGTCCTCCCAGGAAGTACAGTCCCGGGATCGCCACAATGACAACAGGGAGAGGCCCCGCACTTCCGCCCTCAACCGGCTCGGAGGAGGGCCAGACCGCCGAGGGGTCCAAGACCGCCTCGGAGGAAAGGCACTCCAAAGGCCTCAGGAAAGTGGAGGGTCTGTCTCGAGGGCAGACGAGGAGCGTCCCCCTCGGGACAAAGGCAAGGCACCCCTTCATGCCAATGATGCTCGCCACCAGATCAACCAGGCCCACTCGGCCCGGGTTCGTTCGCAGGGGGCGGAGACCCTCCCGAAGGATCCCCGGGACGAGATTATTGCGGCCCTCCAACGCCGGCTTGACGAAATGGAGTCCAACAAAGCTCACGCCACCACCTCCACCCCTCACTCAGACCTCAAATACGAGGCCATGATGGCCAAAATGGAGGAATTACAGAAGAAGGTGGCCGAGGGCTCCGGGGAACCCGTCATCCAGCTCCAGACTCGGACGCCATTTACCCCAAGGGTATTGGCGGCCCGGATCCCAGAAAAATACCGAGGGCAACACATACAGCCCTATAACGGGAAGACGGGCCCCCAGGAACACTACAGTAAATATCAAAACAGCATGATGATGGTAGGGGCGTCAGACGAATATTTGTGTCGTTGGTTCCTCTCCACCTTAGAGGGGTCGACATACGAATGGTTCAACAGGCTGCCCGAGGGCTGTATTAATTCATGGCAAGAACTCGCCCAACGATTCTTGACACAATTTGCCGGGAGGCGTCGCACAAGGAAGCACTTCTCCCACCTCCTAACAATACGCCAGAAGAGGGATGAGACCCTTCGGGATTTCCCTGAGCGCTGGAGGACGGAGGCCGACAAGGTCGACGGTGCTGATGACGGGACCCTCCTGGCCCTCCTTCAAACTGTCCTCCGCACCGGCAACTTTTCGAGGAGCCTCATCATTGAACCCCCCCGCGACTACATAAGGGCTTTGCAGCGGGGGGACCGATATGCTGAGGCCGAGGAGGTGGAGAAGTATCACCAGCATCCGGACCAGCAGCCCCCGAGGGCTGACAACAAGCATAACCGAGGGCCGGGGGCTCCTCCAAATCATCCCAAGGCTCCAGGACCCTCTGATGACCGCCCTCGGCAAAGCCAAGCCAAGCCCGGGGGAGGTTATAAGAGCAACCCTAAGACTTGGGCGCAGCCCATTCTCCTGGACCGCCCTCGGACACCATTGACGCACCCCGTCAGCATCATCCTCGATTTTGCCGAGGAGAGGGGCCTCGTTGAGCGCGACTCTCGCGCACCCCCGGAGGTACATGCTATCAACCCTCAGTTCCCATACTGTCGCTTCCATCGGCACCAGGGGCACAGGACCGATGACTGCCATCAGCTAAAGACGGCCATCGAGAGATTAATACAAGTAGGGCACCTGTCCCAATTTGTTGAGAGCCCTCGGCAGGAGGGACCTTCTCATCAGGGACCTCCCCGAGGGCACCACACGGAGGTGAACGCTTGGGTGAACCCGAACACCATCCCCCTTGGCAAGAAGAGGGAGATTGGAAACTTGGAAGAAGAGGAGGAGGAATACCCCCACTACTAGGAGAAAAAACGCCACATCCTCATGATCACCGGTGGCAATACAGGGGGCGATTCCACCAGCCAGCGAAAGAAGTGGGCTCAATCGCTTTACGTAGGGGAAGTCACTCATATGCCCCCGGTAAAGCGACTGAGGGAGGAACCCATCACCTTCACCAACGCAGATCTCCCTCCTACTTCTTCTCCTCACCGGGATGTCTTGGTGATTCGGACGGAGATAATCGACACCATCATCCACCGAACTTACATTGACACAGGCAGCTCCGTCAATGTAATGTACCTCAGCACCTTCAGAGAGCTGCATCTGGAGAGGGGGTCCCTTCGGCCCATTAAGACCCCTCTTGCCGGTTTCACCGACGATAATATTGATTCCGAGGGGGTAATAACCCTCCCGGTGATCTTCGGCGACGGGCTCCATAGAGCCCAACTCAAAGTGGAGTTCGTCGTCGTCAACATCGACTGCGCCCACAACATCATCCTCGGCCGGCCAGCCCTCGAGGACCTCGAAGCCATCATCTCCATGAGGCATCTCTGCCTCAAGTTCCCCGCCAAGGGGGGCATTGGCTGCTCCCGGGGGAATCAGAAAATCGTCCGCGCCTGCTATCTTCAAGTCACTAAGAAAGTAAGTAAGACGGAATTCCGTGTTGACACCATCACCGGAACCGTCGACCAAGAAGAAAAAAGGCCGAGGGCTGAACCAGCCGAGGACGTAGAAGACTTTGCGCTCGATCCGGCCCAGCCGGAGAGAGTCGTGAAGATTGGAGCCCAGCTCCCTGAAGATCTCAAGACCGGTATCACCGACGCCCTCCGCGCCTACTCCACTGTATTTGCATGGGGGCCGGAGGACATGCCGGGAATCAGCCGAAGGGTCATCACCCACCGCCTCTCGGTGGACCCCTCGGCAAAAGCAGTACAACAACGAAGAAGACCCCTCTCCGCCGAGAGGAGGGAATTTGTGAAGAGGGAGGTCGCCATGCTCCTCTCAATTAAGCACATCAAGGAGGTGAAATACCCCTCATGGCTAGCAAATGTAGTCCTCGCACAGAAGCCCCCTACCTTCCGCATGTGCGTGGACTACACCGATCTCAACAAGGTGTGCCCTATGGATCCATTCCCTCTACCGAACATTGATCAACTGGTGGATGAGACCGCAGGGTGTGAGATCATGTCCTTCCTCGATGCCTTCCGAGGGTATCACCAAATTTTCATGCACGAGGAAGACGCCGAAAAAACTGCCTTCCTGACTCCCGAGGGCATCTTCTGCTACCTAGTAATGGCCTTCGGCCTAAAGAACTCAGGGGCCACTTACACCCGGATGGTGGCCCGGGTCTTTCAAGCCGTCCTAGGGCGCACCATGGAGGCCTATGTCGACGACATGATCGTCAAGAGCAAACAATCTTCCAGCCATGCTAACGACCTCCGGGAAATCTTCGCCATCATGCAAAAGTTCAACCTTCGGCTAAACCCGAAGAAATGCACCTTCGGCGTCCAAGGGGGCAAGTTCTTGGGCTACATGGTGAGCCGAAGGGGTATTGAGGCCAATCCCGAGAAGATCCAGGCCATCATCAACATGGAGCCCCCACGCAACGTGAAGGAAGTTCAACGGTTGACGGGCCGCCTGGCCGCCCTCAACCGCTTTCTATCTAAATCAGCGGAGAAGTCTCTACCCTTCTTCCAGATCATGAGGAAGACGGCTGGCTTTCTATGGACTCCAGAATGCCAGGGGGCTTTCGACGAGCTCAAACGATATCTATCTTCACCTCCTGTGCTCTCCAAACCCAAGGTAGGGGAGACCCTCTACCTCTACATTGGGGTCATCCCGGCGGCCATCAGCTCTGTGCTCATTCGGGAGGAAGACGGCATCCAACATGCCATCTTCTACGTTAGCAAGACCCTAACGGAGGCCGAGCTCAGGTACTCCCCTGTGGAAAAAACGGTGTTGGCCATCGTTTGGACTGTCAAGAAGTTGGGCCACTACTTTCAGGCTCACCCGGTTCAGGTCCTCACTCATCAACCCCTCGGCGCCCTCATGAGGAGCCCCACCAGCTCCTCCCGCATGGTGAAATGGGCTATCTTCTTGAGCCAGTACAACATTGACATCCGTCCAAGGCCTGCCATCAAGGGCCAAGCCCTGGCGGACTTTGTGACGGAGTGTACCGCAAGGGCAGCCACGGACGGGGAGCCCTCGGCTGCCTCGGATGATTGGTGGACCCTCTACACTGACGGCTCCTCCGCGACCAAAGCATGCGGGGGAGGGGTAGTCCTCATTACTCCCGAGGGCTTCAGAGCCTACTATGCAATCCGCTTCTCCTTCAAAGTCTCCAACAACGAGGCCGAATATGAGGCCCTCCTATGTGGCCTTCGGCTAGCTGCCAACTTGAGGGCTCGGCAGATCCACATCAAATGCGACTCCAAGTTGGTCGTTGGCCAAATCTCCGAAGAATATGAGGCCAAGGAGGGGAGAATGAAACAGTACAAGGAAGCGGCCAAGGAGTTGCTTAAGGTATTTGAGGCACACTCTCTCACTCAAATACCGAGGGCTCAGAACTCCGAGGCCGACATATTATCTAAGCTCTCGGCCGACTCCCCCGAGCACATCTCCAAAATTGCCAAAATCGAGGAACTCAGCCTCTCAAGCATCCATGCAAGCCCCGTTATGAACATACAACAACGTCAAGAGGATTGGATCTCAGATATCACCACCTTCATCTCCACAGGGCAGCTACCCGAAAATGAGGCCCGCGCTAAACTGGCAAAGCTGAGGGCTCCTAGCTACACCATCGAAGATGGAAGGCTCTACAAACGATCTTACAATGGCACGCTACTTCGGTGCCTTCATCCGGATGAAGCCGAGGTCGCAATGGAGGAAGTGCACAGTGGCACTTGCTCAGCTCACCAGGGACCCTTCTCCATGTCCCGAAGGCTCATTCTCCAGGGCTACTTCTGGCCAACCATGGCCAGGGATTGTGCTGACCTTGCCCGGAGGTGCACCGCATGTCAACACTTCCAGAAAGCCCCCGGCAGGCCAGCGGTCAACTATGCCCCCATCAGCACCTCTGTCCCCTTTTCTCGATGGGGAATAGACCTTGTGGGCCCTCTGCCGAGGGGTACCTCCAACAACAGATACATCATCGTGGCCGTCGACTACTTTACCAAGTGGGTGGAGGCTGAACCCCTCGCCAGCATCACAGAGGCGAAGTGCCGTCACTTCGTCCTCAAGAACATCCTCACAAGGTTTGGCGTCCCCCAGCAGATCATCTCCGACAATGGGACACAATTTGAGGCAGCCCCCTTCTGTGCCCTCTTGGAGGCATGGGGCATCAAACACACCTTCTCCTCCGTGGCCTACCCTCAAGGCAACGGGCAAGTAGAGAATGCCAACCGGACCTTGCTCGAGGGCCTAAAAAAGAAGCTGGAGGCCGAGGGCGGTGGCAGGGTGGAAGAACTCCACAACATCCTTTGGGCCTACCGCACCACCCCTCGGCGAGCAACAGGTGAAACACCCTTCTCCCTGTGCTACGGTTTTGAAGCCAAAGCTCCTACGGAAGTCGCCCTTCCCACCCGAAGGGTGATCCAATATGACCCCGAGGTCAACGACAGCAACATGGCCCTCGACCTCCACCTCATTTCAGAACGCCGGGGGCAGGCCTTCATCCGGGCGGAAAACTACCGAAGGCAAGTCAAAAGCTACATCGACGCCAAAGTTCGCACCCGAGAATTCCAAGTGGGGGACTATGTCCTCCGGAGGAGGGAAGCCAGCCAACCAACCGAGGGAGGCAAAATGGCGCCAAAATTCGAAGGCCCCTACATCATTGCAGCCATCATCAAACCTGGAACATACAAGCTCAAACGCCCCAACGGGAAAGAGGTCCCTAGGCACTGGAATGTACACCATTTAGTTAAATTTTACCAATAATGTAAGAGCGGCCAAGCCCTCATAACTAATGAATGTACTACCCTTTGGCCCAAGGCCTCCACCTTTGAGGAATGAAGACACATTCAAGACACCACGCCCTCATACTACAAGAACAAACCCCCCCGGCACCAAGTGCCGAGGGCGGACACCATCAACACCTACAACAGCAGAAGAACACCATGTGTTCTCGAACAAGACCCCTCGGTACCAAGTACCAGGGGAGGGAACTCCTATCACCAACAACAAGGAACGCCAAGTGTTTCATTTCCCTTCGGCACCCAGTGCCGAGGGTACATCCCCACCTCCAACGTCAGAAAAGAAAAATAAGAACACCAAGTGTTCCTACAGAAGACCCTTCGGCACCCAGTGCCGAGGGTACACCTCCATCACCAAACATCGAAACGAAGAAAAAACAGCAAATGTTTCAAAGAAGACCCCTCGGCACCCAGTGCCAGGGATATGCTCTCCTATCAACTTCCAAATATCTATTGGGAAACACCAAGTGTTTCATTTGAAGACCCTTCGGTACCAGGTACCGAGGGTAGACACCTCCATCAACTGCAACAAAAGAGAACACCAAGTGTTCCTACAGAAGACCCGTCGGTACCAAGTACCGGGGGCTACACATCGAAACTAACACCAAGTGTTGTTTCTAAAAGCCGTACCCCACGAGGACGCATATACCGAAGGCACCACCATCGGTGCCGGCGGCACGTAGTGCCCCCGGCCATTTGCAACTAGTGTGCAAATGAAAACCCTTCCTTGAAACGCTTTCCGCGTCACTACCCCCAGGGTATGACATGCATGAGAAATGCCCAGGATTTGACTTTCAAAAACGGAACGCTATCCGCGTCACTACCCCCAGGGTATGACAGGCATGAGAAATGCCCAGGATTCGACTTCCAAACCGAAACGCTCCCCGCGCCACCACCCCAAGGGTGTGGCAGGCCACGGACTATGTCTAGCGCCGAGGGGACGACTTTCAAAAATGAGGCGCTTTCCGCGCCATCCCCCAAGGGGAGGCAGGTTACGGACCACCATATCTTGTGCCCAGGAAACGACCCTCGATCCCCTCGGAACTCGGAAGGTTAACCCGAGGGAGGAGAGCCATTAGTGTATTCTGATGGTCTCCTAATAGGCCCAGCCTTACCAAGAAACCAAGTTTCTTGATGCCTTCCCTTCACCACCAACCAAAAAAAAAAAGGGGGGGGGGGGTGAAGGGGAGTAGACTCAGCGAGAAATCAAAGAGTACACTCCAACAGATCACAACATGCTGAGGGCTCCCCACGGGGACACCTCCGGTAATTGAAGGCTCCTATTTCCCGAAGGATACTACTCAAACAAATATCACACAAACACCGAAGGCTTCAACAATACAAAGGGACTGGACTATCCAAAATGCACTAAAACGGTACCTTCAAACAAATACCGAAGGCACCTGTTACGCACTAGTACCGAGGGCCCTTACCTCATGCCGAGGGCACACACTCCTCATTGGCTTTCTTCACAACAACAGGATTCAACATCAATTTACGCTTAGAAAAAATTCTAAGTCCTAAAGAGGGGCCCCGGCCCAATCAATATCACAGCCAAGGGAATATGATAGCCGAAGGCTATGCGATACAACAACACTGGCAAAAAAAAAATTCTAAGTCCTAACGATGGGCCCCCGGCTCAATCAATATTACAACTAAATGAATATGACAGTCGAAGGTTATACATCAAGAAGGGACACCATCTCCCGAAGGCTCCCACGGGAAAATCTACACTTAGAGTATTTTCTAAGTCCTACATGTTTTCCCCCCAGTCAACTACTTATACATCAAGAAGGGACACCATCTCCCGAAGGCTCCCAAGGGAAAATCTACACTTAGAATATTTTCTAAGTCCTACATGTTTTCCCCCCGGTCAACTACTTATACATCAAGAAGGGACACCATCTCCCGAAGGCTCCCAAGGGAAAATCTACACTTAGAGTATTTTCTAAGTCCTACATGTTTTTCCCCCGGTCAACTACCCATACATCAAGAAAGGATGCCATCTCCCGAAGGCTCCCAAGGGAAAATCTACACTTAGAATATTTTCTAAGTCCTACATGTTTTTCCCCGGTCAACTACTCATACATCAAGAAGGGATGCCATCTCCCGAAGGCTCCCAAGGAAAAAACTGCACTTAGAAATCTTTCTAAGTCCTACATATTTCACCCTCATCTCAAGGGGCCTAATAGCCAAAGGCTACCTATCAATCGAAGGCTACAGTACACAAGGAACCAACACTGAAGAAAAAATTCTAAGTCCTAAAGAATTGGCCCCCGGCCTATTCAATATTTCAGTTGGGGCTCCACAGTAGCCGAAGGCTACGTGACATACTACACTTGCAAAAAATTTCTAAGTCCTGTACATTGGGCCCTCGGTTACTACAAACACCCGAAGGCCCTAAGGTGTGCTACACTTAGAAAAATTTTCTAAGTCCTAATTCCTACTGAACCCTCGGATGCATATCCAGCAGAGGGTGCCCAACTACCGAAGGCTTCCAAGGGCAAGCTACAATCGAAAAATATTCTAAGTCCTAGACATACATTCAAAAATACCGAAGGCATACACTCAAGGAAAACGGAGGCATACATTCAAGAAGAAAGGAATAGGAGAAAAAGTCATATATACAAAGCCCGAAGGCAATCATTCAATTACAACAAAAAGGAGTCAATGTAATCGTTACAGACAGGCCGAAGCCGAAGGATCAAAGGTGTCCGTTACAACAGAAGTTTTAAATATTAACTAAGTACAAACTTTCTCTGCGGCTTCAGCATCGTTATCTCCGGGGGCATCTTCCACGGCAGCTTTGGAGGAGACTTCTTCCCCGGCAGCATCACCTCCGACGGCTCCGCCCCCATCACCCCCCATCATCACGGAATCATATATCGTCGGCCGCTCTTCGCCCGGGGGGAGGGGAACTCTCACGTCTGATTGCAATGGGGGGAGGCCGTATGCCGAGGGGTCGAATTGATCAAGGGATACGCCGAAGTGCCTGGCGAGCCTCCGGTAAATCAAATGCTGGGTAAAAAACTCACCCCCCTGATAGTAGGCGTCGCCCCTATCTGTCAGCCAGTCAACCCCGGGGCCTTCTACCCAAGCATCCACCGAGGCCGCCACCACGGAGGCCACCCACTCCTTATGGCCCTCGGTCCTCCAGCCCTCAACAAGAAACTCAGCAACTGCCTCCCCTCGGGCCTTGGCCACAGCTCCCTCCTGGGCGGTTTTGGCCTCATCGGCAGCTTTCTTCGCCGCCTCGGCAGCAACCCTCTCGGCCTCAGCCTTGCCTTCGGCTATACCGTCAGCTTTGGCCTTCTCCGCCGCCGCCTTCGCCTCCCGGAGGGCCTCCTCCAGCTGTGCAGCATGCCTCACTGCCTCGGAGTTCTTGCGGATCAACCCCTCCACCTTCTTATCTTGGGCGGCCTCGTGAAGGCGCCTTTCCTCGCGCCTCCGGGCCTGTTCCCCGAGGGCTATGCAGGCCTGCAAACAACGATCAAAGGAGTTAGATTATTCCACAGGGAAAAATAATACTAAACTAATAAGATAAGGGAAAAGGAAGCAGATACTTACAGTGAGAGAGGACCGGAGGATCCTGTTCTCGAGGGCATCATCATCGTAGGTCTCGAAGACTTCCCTGTCCATCTTCGAGGTGATGCCCCGCAGGAAGGCCCTCGGCTCGGCAGTGCCGTGCATCAGGGAAGCGCCGGGGGCAAAGGAGAGCTGACGGATCTCCCGAGGCAATTCCTCCGGGGATGGATTCACCAGAGCCTTCGGGGTGACCGAGGCCAGGGGCCCATCGGCGGCGGGTGTGTCATCAATAACTATGAGGGGGGCCGCCCCCTCGATGGCGCCCCCGGCGGCTTTCTGCTTCTTGGTGGGGGGCTCCACCCCCTTATCATTCCTCTTCTTCTTCACGGCCGCCTCGGGTTTCGACCCCCTGGTCCCCACGGCAGCATGGACGTCCCCAGTGGAGGGCTCTACGACCTTCGGAAAAAAGGCGTCGGCTGGCTTCTGGCCCGAGGGCCCCTTCTCCTTTGACTGGGTCTTGCCCTTCCTCTTTGCGAACAGGGCGTTGGCATTCATCCTGCTACCTGCAAAGAAACAACAAGTTAAAAGGTTAGAACCGAGGGGTCAGAGACACGACAACAAACATGACAGAAAATCTCTAAGTACAAAAATGTAAAGCCCCCGGCCACTACCTCCTGCTCCCACGAAGGCTTTATCATAGAGGGGATACTTCTCATCGGTCTCCCCAATGAACCGATACCTCAGGAATCCGAGGGCATATAGGTCTTCCTCGAGGATGCACTCCTTGATGGTTATGTTTTTATCCCGACCCTCCGGAATCTTGGCAATCTTCAGGCCATCCTCCTCGAGGGCGGCACTCTTGACCTTCACATGGCGCCGAAAGCAATTCCGCAACTCCCTCGGGAAAGGACTGTCGGCCAGTCTGATGTAGCACCATCGCTCTCTCCACCCCTTGTTGGAAGAAGGGGCCTCGGTGAACAGTTTGAACTGGGCTATCTGCTGTAAGTTCGCATAGCCCTCGGCATTGGTATGGCCCCCCCGGCATAGGTTAAAGCTTTGGAAGAATAACTCCAAGCTCGGTGTAACCCCCCGGAGTTTGCACAGGTTCACAAACCCCAGCTATGTATGAATGGCTATTGGGGGTCAATTGGCAAGGAACCGGGCCAGTGTACCTCAGGTACTCCCGGAGGAACGGATGGAGAGGGAACCGGAGGCCCATTGAAACCGAGAGCACGTGCACGGCTATACATCCCTCGGGAGGCCGGGACAGCACGTCATCAGGACCTGGCTCGACTACTACGGCCGAGGGCCCTACGTGCAACTGGGTGATGTAGATGTCCGCCCTGTCAACTTGGGACTTAATCTCCAGAGCGGCGGTGTCCAGGAAGGAGTAACCCTCCGGTAGATCAACTGGCCCCCCTTGATCGACGGCCCTTACTTTCTTCTGGGGGCCAGCCTTCGTCTTCCTCCTCTTCTTCCCGGGGGCTACACTTAAAGGCGTCGGGTCCAGTGGCCTCGAGCTACTTGCTTCCCCAGAACCCCGGGGGGGGGGGGGGGGGGGAAGAACAGCGACAGTGACCTTCGCCCTCTCCTTTTCCTCCTCCTCTTCAGCAACTTGGACGGCGAGGGCCAACTCTTCATCCTCGGCGGTTCGCTCGAACTCCTCCGCCTCGACCTCGGCCACCAGATCCTTCTGCACCTCGGTGGCGAGAGCTGCATCACCACCACCTGAGGGCTGACTGCTACTGGACTCCATGTCAGAGATGCTTTCGTCCTGAACCGAGGGGGTCCTCGAGATGTCCTGAGAGTCACTCTGGGACGACATTCTAACTCTAGCTCGAGGTTTCGGGGGAACTAAGGTTTCTAGGGAATTCTATCTCCTAACCCGAGGGCACAATGCACAGCTAAACTAGAAGGAGAAAGGCAGGGGGCACTGACCTCGAAAGCAGAGTTTTGACCGAAGGCTGGAGTTTCTCTCACTAGAATTTTTGGCAGAGCTTCGCTAAGACAACTGATCGCACAAGAGGAAATGGCTCTGGCCTTGGGGTATTTATAGGCGCTGGAATCCGGGCTTGGGCCTGGATTCCGGGCCTCCGGATGGACCGCCATCATTACACACCGCGTCTTCACCCAACCCGTGATGCCGCCCACGGACAGCCAGCCATCACACGCCACGTGTGCCCCCCCAACGGCTATATCCTGTCGTTACATATTCCAACGGCTATATTTCCAACGGCTATATTCTGGAAGCCCCCGGGTTTTCTACTTCACTCCTCTTCGTCAAGGAGAGCCTCCGGGTTGTGCCCCACAAAGCCCATAGCAGATGCCTTCGGGATCACTCCTTCAGAAACCCAAGGCTTCATATCAGGGCACCCCCCGGGGATTCCCCCTCAGCACTACAAAACCGGGTAGCCCCCGGGGAGTTGCCTCATTGACGGATGACCCATGGCACACAGGTAATGGGAGCCCTCGGGTATCTTCATCACCAACTAATCAACAAACAGTGGACCCCCCGGTAACAACTCCACTGCTGCCCTCATCCGGCAGGCCCTCGATCCCCGGATTGAGGGGCTCCCCTCCGGCGCCCCCAGGACATCAACAGCAAGCCTTCGGCTAATCAACACATGAGCCCTCAGAACAAGGAAGAGCCTTCGGCATTACCGTTGTTCTCCATTTTTGACCAAGGTTTCACATTTTCGATTCATCATTGGGGGAATTCGGTGCACTCTTTTTCCCTCGTTAGGATTTTTTCCCCCAGGGTTTTTCCTAATGAGGTTTTTAACGAGGCATCCCCCCAAAATGAAACGAAAAGCGTGAGCCTTCGGCCCACAACAGCAACGCAACTACTCTACTCCTTTTCACCACTTTACAAGTGCCTCAAGGAGTGGGGGACTGGAGGACCCCCTCGGGAAAATCATTAAATTACAAAATTAGTGAAATACCAACAAACGACAAAGCAAGCCCTCATGTCCCGACATGTGGGTAACTGAGGGACTGCCTTCGGCAGGGAAATAAAAGCAACAACTCCTCACCAACTTCAGAGATCACGACGGGACAACATCAAAGGGCAAGCACAAATTACTCCTTTTCCCTCAAGTACCTTTCGGCAAAAGGAGTGAGGGACTCCTGATGGAGTATATGGCCCGGGAACCCCCGGCCCACAGACTCCTACTACTCCAGCGAAGGCCCAGAAGGCCCAACAGGCCCAAATCACAGCGCCCAGAGTACCAAGCAGCCCGCACTACGCGCCAGGGGTGCCTTCGGCCCCCTGGCCGAAGGCTCTAAACTCTCACAGAACGGGTTTCTCAAGCAAATTAAGAAACTGGGAGAAAACGGCGAAAACAGTAGCCCTCGGCACTGTGAGCCCTCGGCACCAGGGTGCCATCGGTTGGAGGAGCCCTCGGCACCAGGGTGCCATCGGTTGGAGGAGCCCTCGGCTACTGCTCTATAGCCGAAGGCATCTCACTCGACAAGATATCCGCCTCACATGCGTACAGATCACCGTACCCTGCACAGACGTCCCATCCAACAGCCGCATTAAATGCGGCCACATGCGGCTGCCAACGCCAACCAGTTGAGGTGACCCCTCGGCCAATGAGCGCTTGACACGTGTCCCTGTCCGACATTTATTGCTACTATAAATAGCACCCCATTTCCCCATTTGTAACCACGACATTCATACTGAATACACTCTCTCTCTACATTTACTTACTCGCTCTGACTTCTCTCTAAGTTATTCCCCGCAATAACCCTTCGGATATATACCCCCGGGTAGACAATCCATCAGTTTGCTCATGAGGCAAGTCGTGAAAATGTGACTTCTGTTAATCTTGGAGGTGAGGAGGACGAAGTTGAGGCAAGCACAGGGTTAGTGTCATCACCGAGCAAGAGTACAGAGAAAAAAGATGGACGAGCTAGTACATCGGTTACTTGGATCGTACCATCCCCGAAGATGTGGCCTTGACATGGGCATATATTCATGCTGGTGGAGACGTCTCAAAAGTTACGGATAAAAAACACCTCACACATTGATTAAACATCACAAAACTTTATATGGATGCATAACAGGAGCAACCACAAAAACTAAGGATGAGAACGTTAGAGTCATGTTGTAATCGGTTCAAACGTGCAAGCACGCTCATAAGCAAAATTACCGGAAATTATGATGAAGTCGTTCGACATCGTAAGAGTGGGTGGACTGAAGAAGATGTTATAACTGAGGCGAAGCGCCTTTTTGGTGCGGACCACAACAACAAAACTTTTCGTTTTAACACATGTGGAACATATTGAAAAATTATCCTAAATGGGGTGGTGGATCCAACATGCAAAGTTCTTCCCAATTTTGTGAAAGTGGAGGAAGTTCTAAAAGAACATGAACAAATACGAAAGAAGATTTACCGAATAAGGAAATGCCTAGTCTAGAAGGAGTGAAAAAATGAAAAAAGAGGTAAAGTTCAATATTCGTCAGCCGAATCGATTGAAAGTATTACAAATGCAGTGGCAAATTTGAACAAACAAAAAGAGTGGGAACAAGTTGTTGATATGGAATGCATTGAGTTACAAAAATAAATGATTGAGCTTCAAAGGCAACATCAGGAGGATAGACTCGAAGAGAAAGAGGACAAACGCATCCAGAAAGAAAGAGATCAAAGGTTCCACCTGTTCACAGCTCTCGTGAGAAAGTCCTCATTAAATCCACGAGAAATGGAGATTTATGATCGTTTGTTTGAGGAGTTCAAGTCTAGTTTCTAAATTGCTTTTGTCGTACTTTATTTCTTTTACGAATAAATGTTTTTAGGAATAAGATGTTTTCAATTTTTCATTTGAACTTTATTTTAATAAAAGGTATTACGTGTTGATGTTTTATTTTGTTATATTTACTGTGTAATTTATTAATTTTGAAATTTACTCCACACCTAACATCACCCACCAATTAAATATGTACCTAATAAATAAATGCATACCTACCAAATAAATGCATACCTACCAAGTAAATGCACCTACCAACTTCATACTTACCTAAAAAATAAATGCATACCAACTAACATAACTCATACCAACCACATCTATCGGTCTAAATCACATCTTTTAATGTGGACACTATGTTGAAGAAAAAACACACCTCAATTTAACTCCCTGAATATGTTTGCATCTTCTACCTCCGACTCCTACGTCGATTTAATTTATATCAAAGCGATCTTGATGAGTTCGTCAAGTTCAATCAAGATGTTGATGCATAACGTGAAGAGAGAAGGGAGGTAGAGAATAGCATAATATCTACTTTACCTCAATTGCTAACACAAACAATTGAGCGTCCAATCCAAAGGTGTGACGCTACCTGCATAAGGACCGTGATGATGCTCATAAACGTCTAATGTGTGATTACTTCATCGATACTCCAACATATGGACAACGTGAGTTTCGTCGTCGATTTCATATGCGTAAATGTGTCTTTGAGCGAATCACGAATGCCCTGAGTGCACATAATTCATTCTTTCACCAAAAGCAAGATGTTGTTGGTCGAATGGGATTATCTGTGCAACAAAAATGCACTTGTGCCATACGGATATTGGCGTTTGGAGTTACGGCGGATATTTTAGATGAGTATCTCAAAGTTGCAGATACAACTATAAGAGAATGTATCCTTCAGTTCGTTGAAGGGGTCACAACCATATTTGGGCCTGAGTACCTTCGTAAACCAAACACCCAAGACGTCACACTGCTTCTTGCGGAGGGTGAAAGTCATGGATTCTCAGGCATGATGGGTAGCATTTATTGCATGCACCGGGAGTGGAAGAATTGTCCCCGAGCATGGAGAGTTATGTTTCCGGGTAGGAATAAAAAATTGCCCTTACCTTGGAAGTTGTTGCCTCTCGTGACCTTTGGATTTGGCATGCATTCTTCGGGACACCGGGTTCTTGCAATGATATTAATGTGCTTGATAAATCCCCCGATTTTGATGATGTTTGTTGGGGAATATTATCCCAGCCTACTACTGTTCAGAGGCCCAAGACATCACCCCGATATGAAGCCAAGTCAGCGAGGCCCATTTAGGCCCACCCGGCTCGTTGAAAGCCATTTAGGGCCCATCTCGGCCCGTTATGGCCTGTCTGGCCCATTAGGCTAGAACGCCCCCACCCCCTTCTATAAATAGGAAGTTAGGCTTCCATTTAAAGGGGCTTGGTTTTTTAGCTCTTCCCCGATGGGAGCTCTTCTCCCTGCTGCTTCTTCCTCATTAGATGAGTTCCATTAATGGGGCTTCAACACTTGTATATGTACTTTGGTGAGGAGAGTTAATGAAAAAGAGCGGGCTTGGACGTTAGCCTAAAAAGTCTCGTAGTTTTCTCCCTTTCTGGGTTTCCACGTAAAAACAGAGCATTTCATACATATTATATTTATATTTATTAGTTTATGTTGGACTAAACTTCAACATTGGTGCCGTCTGTGGGAACAGAATTAAAAGATTTTATTTGTGTTCTACAAAAAATTTCCATCGAAGATGAATTGATTTCAGCAAGAAAAACCAAGGTGTTCTGCAAATTTTTCAGATCCGATCCAGCAGCGCGGACGTCATTTCAAATCACTACCTCCCTCCAAATTCCACTCCTAAACAGGGTCTACGGGGTAGGAGGGCACGGAGATAGCTAACCAGAGAACCACACCCATTTCATTGCCTTGCCGGAGTTTGAAAAGGTACAGATGTTCCTCCGGAGAGGGAGAGACACTAGCAATGAAAGGACCACCCTGGCCCACGTTTTTGGTAATGTGACAGGAGACTCACTTATCCTATCTTGATACCTCTGACACATAAAAAAGGCTAGCAAAAGCTAGCCCATGTTGATTTGACATCTAAGTGACATAAAAAGAAAAATCTATCCCAAGACCGAGGATGTCAGGTCCGAACGGGAGTTATAAAAAATCTCCAAGGGACATCATGTCACGCCCCGGACCGCATCCGAGCCTCGTAGACAACCACCGTACAACCCGATAAGAATAACAACAGTTCATCCCTATTGAATTGTACAAGGCGTCCGATTGATTCTATTGCCAAACCGATTAGTAAACACATACAATCAACATCAATCTCATAATCGAAAAAATGCGGAAATAATAATATGTTTGATACTTAGCAACCACACATGGCAAATACGGGCACGCAGGTCCCCAACTGTTTTAAGGAAAACATTGTTCAAAAATCCATGAGCAGTTTATAAATTTCAAATACGAATGGAAGCACGAACCACGTCTTCCTCCTTGGACGATCACCCTAGACAAAGGTGCAGGTAGTAGGACTCTAGCCTTAACCTGAAAAATGTGAGGGCCCCTGGAGGGGTCAGTACTCCATAGAAGTACTAGTGACAAGCAGGCTATATGAAGAATAACTAATGTTTCAGACACGAGACCCAAAAATAGGGTGATACATATATATAGATGTATCTCATCCACCCGATGATACATACTGTATATATACTCGTAAAATACTCAATCCGTAGGTCATTTACCTTAAAGAGTCTTTTAGAGATAAAGTTCTTGTTTGACTTTTCTCACTCCTTTCCCGGTTGCCTAGCTCACAAGCTATAGTCTACCTTCGATTCATACTACCGAGTGTTTTAGGATCATTTACAGTCCAAGGCACTCAACCCAACCTGGAGTATTTAAGATCATTTACCGTCCAAGGGTACTCAGCCCCACCTGGAGTATTCTGGATCATTTACCGTCTAAGGGTACTCGACCCCACCTGGAGTATTCTGGATCATTTACCGTCCAAGGGTACTCGACCCCACCTGGAGTATTCTGGATCATTTACCATCCAAGGGTACTCGACCCCACCTGGAGTATTCTGGATCATTTACCGTCCAAGGGTACTCGACCCCACCTGGAGTATTCTGGATCATTTACCGTCCAAGGGTACTCAATCCCCAGTCTATCCTCTACCAAATCCTAACCTGGATATGGCTAACCTTTCGTTACTTTAACTATGGACAATGCCTAGCCCTATAGTCATATAACAATCCTTTGGAACCAACGTGGGCGGGTCCCACCTGAACGGCCCACATTAACCTACTCAAAACTGCCCGTTTTGAGCATAAACCAATACTCGATCGAGTATCTATCCATACTCGGTCGAGTACAGGAGACAGTAGCCCACAAAGCTAATTTTCAATGTATACTCGATCGAGTATCTACCCATACTCGATCGGGTATAGGAGGCAGTAGCCCCCTGGGGCAATTCTTCAGCAAATACCCGGTCGGGTATGTGTCAATACCCGGTCGGGTATGGCAGTTGACTTGGCTGTCAACGCCCGTTTGACCACCCAAATGGAGTCCGATTAACGTGAAATTTTATACACATATACTTCTTGACGTCCTTGATCCAAAAATACCATTTTGGATCCCTAGATCGTCACACATAATAAGTTATCACATTTTTAATTACCAAACCTACATAACATGTTTTTTAACTATGTTTTATGTATAATCATGGCATAAGCAAACACTTGGTTATCTTTAATCATTCCAAAAAACATATCCTTGATTACTTTAGGTAATCTCATGCCTCACGCAAAATTTATAAAGCATAAAGCCGTCTTCTCACCTTAATGAAGCTTATGAAGTTCTAGCCTTCCCGATTTAGCTCCGACGAAACTCCGGCAAACTTCAACGAACTCCAGCGACAACTCCGGCGACCCTTTCGACTCCGTGAAAGTTCCTTGAATAACTTAGATAAGTTACTAACAAGGTTTTATCATCATAAAACCCATAGTAATACAAATAACCTAAAAAGGTTACTTTCCGACGAACCGGTCACTTTGGCTTCTAAGCCCGTTCTTGGACTTAGAACTACCTTCCAACCCCTCTTTCTACACATTCAAACGTGTAGAACAATACTAGGGTGTGAAATATGATTGAATAATCATATAAGAGTATTAAAGAACAAGAAATGGGATTAATGGAGTCATTACCTTATTAAACACAAGTTTTCCCACCTAAACTCCTCTTTTCTCTTCTCTTTTTCCTTTCCTCTTCCTCCCTTAACTTGGTGCGTGTATGATGGATGAAAATGGAGTTTGTGCAGAGCTTCTCTCCTCTAGGATGATGGTCTGGTCGAGCATATGGGTTGAGGACTGATTGAGAATTCCTTTTTGGCATTTCTCACCAAATAATATGGGAGGGGTCCCATTTCATTTATATGTTTTGATTCCAAATCACTTCATGCCTCTCCCTCATATTTTTCTGCGGATCTCTCTAATCTTGTGAAAGGCTAAAACGTGGGTTGGACCCCACTTATGTGGGAGGTCAACCCTTTGTATCCCCGAGTGTACAATCGGTCCCGAAAGTTGTATTTTCTGGACCATTTCATATATATATTATTTTACTGGGTCAAATAAAATATAGCACTTGTTCCCGATCCTTATTGGACCTTAGACAGAATATGTATTCCTCAACTTTAATTTAGAAGTCTCCGAAATCTCTTTTTCGGGCTGTTATCTGATAAATTACCGATACTGATAATTTGGCCCCGTTTGACCAACCGGTCAAGCCTATGCCATTGCCATGGCCCAATTTGGATATCCACCACCATATACGTATTATCTAGTCCAAGATTAATATAATATGTGGTCCCGATAATATCGGGTGGCCCCACATCCGGTGTGGGTCCCACATGAATTTTACTATTCACGTAAAAGAAATGATAAAAATTTACAATCACGTAAAAATGTTTTTATACATTTCTCAGGGTTCAATACATAATTTGATAAAGTACAAATACTTGGGGGCGGTGTTACACATCATCTGGCCAACGACGAAAGGATGCCGTACTGACTACTGAATACTTAGCTCCCAACTTATAAAATAAAAGTCAGGAAGTAGAAGAAGGCGGGCCCCACCCGGAGGTGCTTGACTCGAACGGGAGGTTCCCCCCGCATGCACCTACACCAAATGAAGGATCATATCGGCAAACAACTATTCAAGTTTGCAAACCCAGAGCATCGGTCCAATCTTCCTATGAGCATCAACTCACCTTAACGCCAAATGGAGTAAGCAACCGCATAGGGTAACCAACTCTACCAAAGGTGTGTCGTTCGGCACGTGATCCGACCGCTTTTCATGCTGGCTCGATATGCCGCTAGAGTGTGGTGGGGGCGTAAACTAAAATTTGTTGGGGCTGCCCGGAACCCCGGCCCATGATTGTTCCTACAACCATGCGGGGAAGTTCAGCCTCTAAAAAATTCACAGGCCACTCAACCCGAGCGGGGAAACATAGAACCAGCAGCACCCAGTTCGCCTAAGGGCCGACCTCCTGACCGGGAACATCAGAAAAGCTGACAGATAGCGGAAATGCACAAACCATAGCTGGAACAACAGAATGACAGTTGACTCCCAGATCATCACCACGTGAACCGACTAAGGAATATTGCCCGATCCAGAACAGGTATACGATGAGGGGGCTCAGCCTGACGCATGCCATCCTCCTCTTACGCCAGAATCCAATATGCTAATAGGCCGTTCGGGAAATTCAGCAGGACCGGTCACATCTCAACCCACCGCACGACATCCTCTGCCAAGATCTATGAGGCACAGTCGTTCGGAAATACAACAGATCCAACCGCGAATCATCTCACCGCCTGACACACCTAACCGCCCGATCTTGTTGCTCAGTCTAGACTTCCATCCATTTTTCCTGCTCAGGTTCACGGCTTCCGCTCGGCAGGTCTACGCCTCGGGACTTTTCCTAATCGTCCAAGAATTTTCGTCTGACAAGACACCATCCGACATATCTTGGATCCAGCGATGAATCTGGGCTTGTTTTTATTTTGACGGTCCACCATGCCATTGAAGTTATTACATCCGGAAGAACGGGAAAACCTCGAACGATGTCTGGGAATCCCGATCGGCCCAAACATGCGGGAACAAAATTACAACGAAGTCACGGTATGATGGACTGGGCCAGATATTTCCAAATAAAAACTCCCACTCAGTCAAGATAGAGCCCAGTCTTGTTATTGGACTGGATCATCCTGACGAATTTAGTTCTCATTGGGCCAATGACTTGGTCCGGCAGCTGAAGATCAGCTTAACCGTCCGACTAGACTTTCACGGAGAAGATTGCTGCTCACCGATTCGTTCCACGAACTTGCTACCGGAAAAGGTTGCCGCTTCAATTCAGACCTTGAACACCTCTCTGGTCGGCGGCCAGTGTGCTTGGGTGGCTGGAGCAAATAAAAAAGGGACCCCCCGCACGGTATAACAACTAGACCGACGTCACCCAGCTCAGTTCCGGCACCCCGCCGTTCGGCACCTTCCCGTTCGGCGACACCTTCCCGTTCGGTACCATGCCACCGGACATCGTGTGTCCGGCACCCCCATAGTCTGGTTTCTCCTTTTTCTAGCACCAATTCTGGTGTGCTATCTTGTGACGATCGACAATGCGGCACTGGGTTGGTGGGTTTTTGCAACTTGGAGAATGGAGAGGCGTCTGAAGTCTTCTTTCCAATTAAGTGGATACGGAAGAGAGACATGGCCCACCACTATGGATTGTTAAGCCATGGAGCGGCTGTCGAACGGGAAATTTTTGAATTTATCTCAAGCAACAAGTATTTCAGCACGTCACCAAGAGCTAAGTACAACAATTTTCTCAACTGTTGCTTGATATTATTACTATTATGTTTATCTATCATCATTATTTATTAGGGATTAAATTTTCCCAAATTAAATAATGCCGAGAGAAACTCTAATGATACGTTCACCATCATTTTAAATTAAATGATTGGTTTAGTGGACCGACCGGCCAACCCACGATCGGGTGTAATTGCACGAACGGAGTGTCCCCGTAGGGTATCACTTCGACGACGCGCTTTTATACGATGAAGTCCTGCTAGGCATCGAGTGCTAATACATTAAAGTATTAATTGCTATTAGCTGAATAACCATTATTTAGAAGGGATTGAAGTATCCAGATTTAAACGATAGCGAGTGAAGCTTTGGCAATAAGATCACCATCATTTGGATAAATGGTTGGATTTAGCGGGCCTGTCGGCCCATCCCGATCGGCTTTAATTAGCAAGCTGAAGTGTCCCAAAGGGCATTGCCCGATGACACATTTTTAATTAGAGGACCATTCATGGTCCCGAACGTCATTGATCTTCCCGAACGAGTATTTTACCCAGTACGGGGCAAAGTACGTACTTTGATCAGCCAAAATTTTTCTGTAAGCGCCCGGTAAACCACAAGGTGGACCGGCCGTGGACTCTCACAGTTTGAGAAATAAATCCAGGCCAAGGGTTATTATTACCGTCTTGGTCGGTAATAAAATGTTTATACATGCTTTATATGTGTATATATACTGTTGGGCCGTATGGCCTTGTTACCATGCTTATTGTGCAATGGAATCCGTTCGATATGCTCGAGCTGGGAGATCCATGACGTTCGGCATGAAGCACAGAGACGTTCATGATCGGCAAATAAAAGAAATCACAATCAGGCAAAGCTGTTCGATATGTCCGATCGGGGAGATATGTGACGTTCAGCATGAAGCACAAACACGTTCATGACTGGCAAAAAAAATCAGGTCACACTCCATGACTAGCAATCCAGCCCCGTCGTTCGGCACCTAGAGCAAGCACCATAGGCAGAGGGTGCCTGCAAGACCCTCACACATTCTTGATCACGGTCAGGTTCGCCCACACCTTTACAGGGGGAGGATCACCATTTTATACAGTATGATCGGCCTCTCAGCGCCATCGTACCAGAGGCAGAGGGCGCCTGCAAGACCCTCACACATTCTTGACCACGATCGGGTCCGCCCACACCTTTACAGGGGAGGATCACCGTTTTATGCAGTATGATCGGCCTCTCAGCGCCATTGTACCATAGGCAGAGGGTGCCTGTAAGACCCTCACACATTCTCGATCACGTCCGAGGGCCGTGAGAAGAGCATCTTACACCAGGAGGCCGAGGACCTCAAGGAGACCATCACTACTGAGGGCCTTGAGACGAGCATATTTTGAAGACCGGCCTCGTCCCCGCTCCTCACGGACGAAGGACCGTTGCATGAGTTTTCAGATCGGTGTCCTTAGTACCGCCATCATTACAACATGATTATATTTCATGGACCGCTGATGCAGTTGTCGCCGTTGTCCTCATACCATGATCGGCCTCGCGGCACGACATGTTTATCACCTCTGAAGGCATCTTCACGCTCCACGGAGGGAGACCTATTGTTCGGATCATCATTGACTACTTCTATACCTTCACGATCGGCCAACCCGGCACGATGTGATCATCATTTTGAGTCCCTGTATTAAAAAAAGAAAAAAAGAGAGAGAGAGAATGAATTCAGAGCTCCCTGAATGTCACTTCGACCGCTAGTATAGAAGAACCGAACGTTAACATCGCAAGCCTCACCTCGATCAACCAATGCTGGCAATCATTCTGGATGACCGAATGAGAACCTCCATCTTGATCTGGAGGGAGCATCCATTTCAGCTAGGATTTGACCTCGCGTTTCGGATAACCGAGCAAAGGATTCAAGCCAGTTCAGGAGATGGTGTAAAACTATGAGTTGGACGAATCGAGCGGCATTTGGTAACACGGGTAACCGAACGGGGGATCGGGACTCTGATTTTTAAACCTCACCTCGGTATGTAGCTCTGACAAACCATGACGAAGGGAAATCATCGTGGTGGAATCCGAGCTATAACTTGGAGGCGAGTCTCCGTTTTAGCTACTGACAAGGAGTGACCCGAACAGGGGGTCTTGTTTTTAGTTTGAAGATGGACATCTCAAACCTTTAGTATGGGTGGCCCGGATCAGAGGAAACCGGACGGGTTGCATTGGAACTATGGGTTTGGAAGATGGCGAATCGAGTCGAGTCGAGTCCATGTTTGTCTAAGTCAAGTCGAGTCCCTGTCTGTCAGAATCGAATCAGGTCCATGTCTGTCAGAGTCGAGTCAGGTCCATTCTTGTGGGAAATGGCAATGTAAGGACCATGGCAATGACCATGGCAACGTAAGTCCATTATCACAGCAAGGACCATCTTATGCAGCATGATCGGCCCCTCAGCGCCATCGTGCCTAGTTCGTATTCGACGATGGAAATGTAGGGACCATGGCAATGACCATGGCAACGTAAGTCCATTATCACAGCAAGGGCCATCTTATGCAGCACGATCGGCCCCTCAGCGCCATCGTGTCTAGTTCGTATTCGACGATGGCAATGTAAGGACCATGGCAATGACCATGGCAACGTAAGGACCATCTTATGCAGCACGATCGACCCCTTAGCGCCATCGTGTCTAGTTCTCGTGGTCGGGCTCGTCGATCTCTAATTTGGGATGGCCACCGCCGCTTTATGCAGGACACACGGCTCTTCAACATCGGTGTGCCTACTTCTTGGTCGGGCTCGTCTATCTCTAATTTGAGATGGCGACCACCGCTTTATGCAGCACGGTCGGCCTCTCAGCACTGTTGTGCCCAGTGCAGGGAATGCATTTCAGATCTCACTTATAAATGCCTTGCATCCGAGACTATTGAAAGATACTAATTCAGAGAAGGCAAGGAGGGGCGCGAGCAAGAGATTACTTTCTCGAGTAGATTCGCAGGCTCACTACTCAAGAAACTGGGGGACTTGTGTTGGGGAATAATATCCCGGCCTACTATTGTTCAGAGGCCCAAGACATCACCCCGGTATGAAGCCCAGTCAGCTAGGCCCATTTAGGCCCACTCGGCCCGTTGAGAGCCATTTAGACCCACTCGGCCTGCCTCGCCCATCTCGACCTGTTAAGTCCGTTCTGGCCCATTAGGCTAGAAAGCTCCCACCCCCTTCTATAAATAGGAAGCTAGGCTTCCATTTAAAGGGGCTTGATTTTTTAGCTCTTCTCCGGTGGGAGCTCTTCTCCCTGCTGCTTTTTCATCTTTAGATGAGAGTTCCATTAATGGGGCTTCAACACTTGTATATGTATTTTGGTGAGGAGAGTTAATGAAAAAGAGCGGGCTTGGACGTTAGCCTAAAAAGTCCCGTGGTTTTCTCCCTTTCCGGGTTTCCACGTAAAAACAGAGCATTTCATACATATTATATTTATATTTATTAGTTTATGTTGGACTAAACTTCAACAATGTCCTAAGTGGCCATGCTCCACGTGTTCCGTATGTCGTGAATGGTAATATTTACGATATGGGATATTATCTAGCAGATGGTTATCCTAAGTGGGCTGTCTTTGTTCCATCCATCATTGCTCCACAAATTGCCAAGCACAAACTTTTTGCACAACGACAAGAGGGCGGGATGGGCAATCGTAAAGTATCCATCCCTAGCTTGGGATAAACAAGTATTGGGAAAAATAATGATGGCTTGCATTGTTATGCACAACATGATTGTAGAGGATAATAGGGAACAAGGAATTGAGCATAACAATGAAGAAGGCCTAGTGTCTTTTGATAGCTTAAGTACAAATATGCCATCATCAAGCAATGCAATAACGCAACACACTAATATCGTTGCCGCTCAACCATCGAGATTACCAACATACATGGATAATAGAGCCCGAATCCGTGAGAGGAATATACACACCGCACTAATAAACGACTTGATGGAGCACATTTGGCAGAAATTCAGTGATGAATGGAATGACATTTAATAATTTACACATCATGTAATCGTTTTTACTTTTCTATTCGCATGTCTTCGATTTTATGATGAATTGAACTTGTGCTATTTTGGATTATGTCGTTAATTTTTTTTGAACGATTATAATATATAAATGATTACATGTAAGACCATTATTAAATAAATTGTAAAATAATATTATGCATCAAATATGAATTATGAGTCTAACAATTTTTTTAAAACACTTTTTTTTATGCACAATAAATAATTATAGTGGGCCAAATGTGGATTTTATATTCCTTTTTCAAATTAAATAAATTAATAAAGGTGGAACATATTGAAAATAAGGAGATAGAATATAATTTTTTAAAGTGATCTAAGTCACCATAGCCGAGAGAAAATGTGATAGATTAGAGGGGATTAAGTTTTGGGAGGGAAGTGGTGTGTAAAAGAGAGAATGAGATCAAAACTCATCACCGGATGCTCTAACCGTCTCTAGCTGAATCACAATCGAGCCTTTTTTTGTGGACAAATGTCTTAAATAAACATGTGTCAAATTAGCTAACTAAATCTAATCTTATATAAAATTCTATAATAGCCAATGAGAGTTAGGGCATTTTAGTGATGAAAAAAATGTTGGTGTAACATAATGCTTTAATGGGGTTGTACATTACGTTCAATTAATAGTACCTTTTTGGGAGAACTATCAACTAAGCCCTCGAACTTTCATAAAAAATGCAAATAAGCCCTTTTACAGGAGGCTTTGTCCGACTGTCACCATTTGGGACGGTTTTCGATGGAATTTTTTGATGAAATTTTTTGAAATCTTTTTAATTAAGTCTAGTTTACCCATACCAAATTTCAGCTAAAAATTCAATCGAGGAGGCAGTCAAATGATTTTCGGAAATATATTGCGCTGCCTAACTGCGCAGTTATCTTCAAAATTCATTTGACTTCCTTCCTGATTGAATTTTTAGCTGAAATTTGTTATGAGTAAACTAGACTTAATGAAGAAGATGCACAAAAATATTCATCAAAAAATTCCACCGGAAACCACCCCAAATGGTGACAGCCGGACAAAACTTCCTGTAAAATGACTTATTTGCACTTTTACGAAAGTTCTAGGACTTATTTGGTACCGTTAATGGAAGAAATACGCTACTCCCCTAGATACTCGAACCGCAACGGTTGCACGGGCAAACATATCTGTTTCCCTATAATAAGACGCCACAATCTTAATCTGCAATAACCATCTCAAGAACTTTTCCAGTAATGTTCTCTTTTCTTTTTTATTTGAAGTAGGTTTTATTGATTGAAAATTAAACTACTCAAAATTAATTAAGTAATTAATTATTTATGATTAGTTGATTTGGGGGTGAGACAGGGGTTGCGAGAGAAGAAGGGATATTATCTTATTAAGTGCTTAAAATGCATCCTCCCAGGCACAAAAAGGTTTCTACTTTCTATCATTGGTGTGAAGGTCATTTGTGAGCATACCTTTGATTTTTGCAAATGGATTATCTACTTTCTTTTAGGGAAAATTTTCTTTTTTCTGTTTATATACAAATCCACTCCAGTATAGAGTTTCTCCTCACTCCTTAGAAATGGTACATAAAATTGCTTCCAAGTATGCTTCATTAAATGTTGATGAAGTTTGTGATCAAACATAACTTAGTCCAATACAAATTCTAATTTGGTTATATTTGCTCTTGGGTGCGTATCTAATGATAGTGCATGTTTAGATAGCTCAGTTCATGTAATTCCATCCACTTGAGCCAATTCAATTCAGTTGTAAATTGTCCCTAAGTCCTACTAAATGGGTTCCTGGTTGGATAAATTAAGTGAAGTTCAGATGAACTCTAAGTTGACCTATTGGGTTCACCATGCAATTTGTGTTAAAAAGCTTTATCAGCTTTAGTATTAGTTTAAAGATTTATATGGTTTGCCCAAATTGCAATATAAGTAAACTTTATATTCCTATCGCTTTGATAAATGATAACCCTAAACAAAACAAAAAACAAGCAAAGAATGAACTAATATATACAAATAAGCAAGAATCGATAACTATAGTCGGTAGAAGCTTAAAGAGTTAAAGCTAGAGCTGTTAAAGGAATTCAAGGAAAAAAATGTTACATGCGCTAGTGCGATTGTGCATTTGTGCGAAGACAGAAATGTCGAGAATCACTTTTCTCGACCAGAGTGTAGTCAAGTAGAGAACAGTTGGACAGAGAAGGCCAACAAGGACTCCCGGCAAGGACCCCGGCAAGGATTTTCTCCAATCCTCCTCCAGTCCTTCGCTCGTGAGTCCATGACCGCTTCGCCTCTTCGCTAGTTCGCTTCAATCCCTAATTTCTCGACTGGTGGTATCTTTCGCAAACGGCAAATCACAGGGGCAAGTTGGTTTAATTGGGAGGGGTCGACTAATTAGATATAAAATACATATATGTATAATACTAATTTTTGTAAAAAAATGGGCCCTTAATTTTTCCAATTTTTTGGGGCCTTGAGGCTTGGGCCTCTCCAGCCTTACATAAGGCACGGGCCTGCGCTTTGTTAGCTATGCAACTTTTAAACTCATACTCATTTTTCAGTTCTGGACGAAAGTTTTTTTTATTTATTTATTTCTCCTCATGTTTGAAATTCGTGCTTTTACAGATGACTTGGATCTCATTTTTATTGCTTTTTGTAAAAAGTGTAATAAATAGCAATGAGGCAGCTAACTAGCTTAAATCTTTTTCATCTCAGAATGAGCAAGTACTAAAGCAACTTGGAGATTGTATATTCTCTTAAAGAGAGAGAGTAATGATCTGATTCTTGGATTTTCGCAATTGTCTTATTGTGTAAGGGGAGCATCTATATGGAAAAGGAAGGTTTTGCCTTGGGGTGGGCGCGGTCCGGAAAGGTCCAATAAATTGGTAAAACCCGTAATGTATCCGTGAGGTTTTTAACGGTCCGGTCCGGTCCGGTTCCAAGGAAAGAACAGTTCGGTACCATGTCGTTTCGAAACGGTACAAAACGGTACGGTACAATGCCAAACACATGCTAAAAAATTTGAACAAAACTTGCAATTAGTACATATCATCACACCAACCAACTCGCGTGAAATGTTGATATAAATACAAGAAATTGCATAGGTAGTACTAACATTCACAAATAGTGCAACACAACTAAGAAAAAGTATAGAAAAACGGTGACGCACAGGATAAATATCATCTTTAGTTTACTAAGTTCATGTGAAAATATAAAAACGAATATCATCAAATTGTTGAATATGATAGAAATCGTCAACGTTCTTCTTCTTCGTTCTAGGTTAAATATTACTCCGTAGTTCTAATTTAATTTATAGTTGAACTTTGAGAGCTAAGATTTAAACCATATTAATTAAGTTGTAAAAATTGCACAAACATGATACAACAAAAAGTCATGGACATTACATTACTAGAAATGAATAATCATTAATGATTTCTAAAATTTTAATATTCTTTCAATACATACCAAAGTATAACATAAATTATCTAAAAAGAAAAAATAACAATATATATATATATATATATATATATATATATATATATATATATATATAAACACATTTAGATATCTTAGGAACACATGAATACATACTTGAGCTATAAAATTGTTGGTCTATAAAAGAGATTTATTGGTATAGAAAAATATAAAAAATTCAAATGCATTATTTTCGAACGGTTCGGTCCGGTATTTTTTGGTTCTCAAAATCTAGGACCGGTCCCGTACCCGTTTCAAACGGTACGGTTTCGGTACGGGATAAAAATCTATAGAACCGTTTAAATACCTGATATTCGGTTCGGTACCATTACAGGACGGTTCGGTACCAGTTCGGTTCGGGTTTTATGCCCACTCCTAGTTTTGCTTTTGCCTATCATAAACATTTTCATAGTTGACTTTATCCGATGCATTGCCTTGTCTGAAATTTGGGACCCTTTTTAATTTTACCTCACTCACCCATTCTGAATCAGCTTAGGTGAGTTGGTTTTTATCTCTTATATATGTAAATGGGACCAGGATGTTGGAAGTGGGAGCTAGACTTTAGTCTTTGACTTGGTCTAGGTTGCCCTTCCTTATTCTTTCTTTTTGGCTTGGTTTGATTTGGCATGACTTCTCAAGAAAAAAATAATTTGATTGTTTCACTTGGTTGGCCCCTTTTATGGGAAAAAATTATTAAAGATAAGTTGAATAGCTTAATATATTTTGTATAGAACACAATGTTCTAAAACTGAAGTCTTGTTCACTTCATTGCTATTGTTGATAGAAATAATTTTATGTGTGTATAGATACCTTTCTATCTATATAGAGAGTCTTGATCATGTTAATTCCGTCAAGTAGCATGTTCAAAAAAATCACTCTTAATACCAAGTATTTCTCAATAAGTGTTATATATATATTTCTAGATTTCCCTATCTTTGTGTATGAGTGTAACCTTATTCATTACTTTTACGGGTGAAATAATTGTAAAACATTAAGCAAACGTTTGTATTATACAAATAGTATTGTATTGGGCACTAACCCAATCGCACATCGCGAGTGAAAATAACTAGTGTTGGAATTATAGAGTTGATGGTTTTAATTGGATTGAAATTTTTTGATCTGGTGTAATTTGGTCTCATCAATTTTTGTCCGATCTAATCTGATTTTTTTAAAAAGTCTTTACTCACACTTATTTCAATCCTAGACAAGATCATACCTGACCAAACCTGGCTAGACATAAATAGACCAAACCTCAAAAATTATAAAATACTTAGAAATCAGACATCTACCGAACAAGACAACACAAGATCAGACCACTTCAGACCAGACCAAATAAGATTAGACAAGACTATAAAATCTCAATCGAAATAAAAAAATCCTTAATCTGGTCTGCTATGACATGTCATGATATATTATTTATATATTATAATCCGTATATAATTTATTTGTATTCATTTAATATAAAAAATAATCAAATTCCTCCGAAATTATTGAACAATATATCTTCTCAACTTATCATACATTTTTAATGTGTATATTATTATAAAGATTAAAAGTATGCAAAAACTATACTATCTTCTATATTATACATTAATGTTTTCCTCCTTTTACTTATACAAGATATATGGTACAAATCAAGATATTTGTACCATATATTAATTGTAGTGTATAATATTTCTGAAGGAATTTTATTATTTTTAATAATAAATTATTAATATGAATTATAAATAGATTATAATAGAAGATAATATGAAGATATACATATTTAGAAAATACATTAACGCACACATTTAAACAGAAGGCTAAGGCTATTCATATTATACAATCTGATCGTTGTACTAGATATTTTCACTCTATTGAAAAAAAGAAAAATGCACAAAACTCTATTGCTTCCTTGAGATTGGAAGATGGATGTCTTACCCAATTCATGGACCAAGTAGCAAATGAGTTTATTGCATTTTTCAAAAGACTCTTTGGCACAAAGGTACCAACACAGGGATATGACTCGGGGGTAATTGCATCGGGGAAAACCATAGATCAATCACTTGTTAATGACCTTATTTGTCGTGTGACTGATTTGGAAATCAAACAAGCCTTGTTTGATATTGGTAATGATAAAGCCCTCGGACCAGATGAATATTCATCAGCCTTCTTCAAATCCAATTGGAGTATGGTTGGTGATGATGTGTGTGCTTCTGTGAGGGACTTTTTTGTCTCAGGGACTATGCTTAGACAAGTTAACCGCATTGTGGTAGCTCTTATCCCTAAGACTAATCACTCCCCCACTGTTTATGATTTTAGACTAATTTCATGTACAAATGTGACTTATAAGATTATTACTAAGATCTTATCATCGCGTCTAGCTAAGTCCTTGTCTTTTTGGTGTTATCAACCCTTCATAGGGAGCTTTTATAGATAGAAGATTGATGTCTGACAACATCTTCTTGGCACAAGAGTTAGTGAGGGGATACTCTGGAAAAATGGTTACCCCTATGTGTGTGATTAAAGTAGATCTTAAGAAAGCTTATGATACAGTCTCTTGGGATTTCCTTGATAGGGTTTTAAGAGACATTGGAATTCCTATTTTGTTTGTTAACTGGATCATAGAGTGTGTCAAGACTTCTTCTTTCTCAATTTCTATCAATGGTATTCTCCATTGATAGTTTGAAGGAAATAGGGGGTTAAGACAAGGGGATCCAATGTCTCCATTACTCTTTGTATTATATTTGGAATACTTCTCTAGGATGATAGATCTTAGGACCTCAAACCCTACTTTTAAGTATCACCCTTTTTGCTCCAAACTGAAAATTACACATCTCGCTTATACGGATGACTTGATGTTATTTTCTAAAGGAGATTATACCTCTATAAAGATATTAGTGGAGACCTTAAATGACTATGGGTTGGTTTCTGGCTTAATGGTAAACCATGATAAATCTAATACTACCTCCGTCCCTTGAAACTTTGTCAAAGTTGACCGGCACGGAGAATAATAAAGTAAAAACTGTGTGGTTGAGATTTGTGCAGAGGAGAGAGAAATAACAGAAACCACGAAATGATTGATTAAAAAGGAAAGTGGCAAAGTTTTTTGGGACGTCCCAAAAAGGAAAGATGACAAAGTTTTAAGGGACGGAGGAAGTATCTTTTTAGGTGGTAATGTGGCACACAGATTGCCTTACATTATGCAAATGGTGGATTTTCAACAAGGATCCTTCCATGTTAGGTATTTGGGTATTCCACTGGCTCCTCTAAAGATATATGTGGCTCAATTCTCCCCCTTGAAAGATATGGCCACAGATTATATTAATGTGTGGTGTTCCAAATCCCTCTCTTATGCGGGGAAAATTGAGTTTATTAGATCTGTTATGCAAGAGGTTTAGTCATTTTGACTTGGAATCTTCCTTGTGCCGAGGGCCATATTGGATAGAATAATCTCACGTTGTAGGATTTCTTTGGGATGGAAAACATGCTAAGGTTGCTTGGGAGGATGTTTGTCTACTTAAACAAGAGGGTGGTTTAGGTATTAGGGATACTAAGGTGTGGAACAATGCTTTGCTGTAACACCGTCCCCAAATTTATTTACTTTTATGTAAATAATGTATTGAACCTTAGAAAATGGTTAAAGAATTTACGAGGTTGTAAATTTTTCTTATTACTTTTACGTGAATAGTAAGTTGCAAGTGGGGCCCACATCGGGAGTGGGGACCGCCTGATAATTCCGAGACCACATATTATATTCATCTTGGTCTAGATAATATGTATATGGTGGTGGATATTATAGTTGGGCCATGGAAAGGACATAGGGTTGACCAGTTGATCAACAAGACCCAATTACCGGTATTGGTAATTTAACGGATAACAGGCCGAAACGAATTTCAGAGACTTCTAAATTAAAGTTGGGGAATGTATATTCATTCTAAAGTCCTATAGTGATTTGTAACATGTGATATATTTCATTTGGCTCGATAAAATAAAATATAATTAAAATAGTCCGAGAAATACAACTTTCGGGACCGGTTGTACAGTTCAGGACATAAAGGGACGACCTCCCACAGGAGTAGGGGCCACCCCACGTTTTTTGTGTGCTCAAAGTTGACTTGAGGGGGCTACATTATGGTGAAGGGGTGTTGAAAGGATGTATGAGTGAAGGTAAGACATGAGGTGGACCATTCCATCCACATTCATTACTTTATTGAGACAAAAGAGTCATCTTCACTCTTGCCTCTACCACAACTTCGACCAAGCCATCAAGGAAGGAGAGAGAAGCCCCTGCAAAATACCATTTCTCCATAGCCAAGAGAGCTCAAGGAAGAGGAAAAGGTTGCAAAGTTGGGAAAAACCTTGAGGATAAAGGTGAGGAGCTCTCTAATGACCTTTCTTCTATCTTTTATTTATGATATGACATGTATAGCATATGAGGAACCCCTAGACTTGTTCTACATGTTTAGAAATGTAGAATGAGGGGTTGGAAGGTAGTTCTAAGTCCAAAAACGAACTTACAAGCCAAAATGACCAGTTCGCCGAAAATTACCTTTTAGAGGTTATTTGTGTTGATATGAGTTTTGTGATGATGAAACCATGTTAGAAGCTCGACTAAAGTGTTCCTAGAGTTCTCCGGAGTTTCGCTAGAGTTCAACTAAGAAGGGTAGAACTTCTTAAAGCTCATTTGAGGTGAGTGGATGACTTAATGTCTTGTAACTTTTGGGTTAAGCATGAGATTACCTATGTAAATGGTATATGTGTTCATAATATTGTTTAAATGAGATTAAACATGTGATTAGCCAAAGTGATTAGGCTTTTATGAAATGAACTATTGAAATATGCATGATTTGTGATATGAAACTGTTTATAAAAACATATGTGATATGATTAGAGATACTTTCGCTATCATATTGGCGCAAGCTTCTCGTTCTCAGCAACTGTAAGGAATAATTGTAATTAGATTTTGATGATGCTAGATTAATTAGGACTTTAGAGTACCCCTTTAGAAATTATGTATTAGAATTTTCCTTTGTAAAGTTCTTAGAGTAATCGACTTGACAGAAGACCTTCAAGAGCAGAAGGGCTTCAAGAGCAGAAGGACTTCAAGAGCAGAAGTGCCTCTTAAGGCATTATTGAAACAGAGGACCTTTGGTTCTCTGCTCCAGAACAGAAGTCCTCAGGATCTCTGTTAGTCTTGACTTTGACAGAAACCCTTCTGGGTCTCTGTTGGATACTCCCAACAGAAGTGCTCCAGACCTCCTCTGTTCTACTCTCAGACAAAGACACCAGAAGGTCTGACACTTAGAAGATTTTCAAAGAACCGAGAAGTCAACTAAAAGATTCCTTCAACGGCTAGGAGTATGAAACGGAAAAGCTACAGTGCATGCATTAAATGCTCATTTAATGCACCCCATGCTACGTAGAGTAATTGCAGATGATTGGCCGCAATGTCAGGAATACTTTATCCCAAAATAGTAACCCGCCAACTTTATCGGGCTCTACTAGTCAAGTCAACTGATCGCGCATTAAATGCAGTTGTCCTCCTACTCCTCCAACGGGAAGACAACCTCAGTATAAAAGATACACTACGAAGAACAACCAAATAACTTTGATATAACTTTTCCAAGATTACATTGCAACTTTTGCTAACCACAAGCAAGATATTCAAACTCTGAAAAGCAAAAAGCCTCCTTGAGATTCAAACTCAATATCTTCTACAAGAGAAGGCAGAAGTTGGAAAAATACTCTTTCCAACTCAAGCAAAGTTCCAAGTGTTCTTCAACTCTTCAAGCTCATCACATACAAATCTTTTGTAACGAAGCTAGTTGGAGGAACCCCTGTTTCAACAGAAACTCTTCTTGCTACAAGAAGGACGTCCAAGTAACTGGAGTAGTGAAGTGGTGATACTTCAAGGAAACTCAGTGAAAGGACCAGTGTTAAAGGAAGCCAGGCAGTGCATCCCAGGACACATCTAGGCTTGAAGAAGACGTGGAGTCCTTCTTAAGTACTAGGACTAAGGCTTTGTAAACGGCAGTTTTTACAGCTTAGTGGAACAGTGGATTAGAGGAACGAGTTGTTCCTTGAACCACTATAAAAATCCCTGGTGTCGTTTACTTACTGCTTTTAATACTTGCACTTAGATAGAACTGTCTAACTCCTTGGACTTGGTATCTGTGTTCAGCAAAACTTGTTCTACGAGTTAACAGAAGGCCTACTGCCTTTGCTTCTCTGAGGCTAACAGAACTCCCTGCCAGAACCCCATCCGCTGCCAGTCTGTTCTCTTAACAGAACAGGCTATTCTGTAAATCTGGTACTTAGTTTAAAAGGCTAAAAACCAATACAGTCTATTCACCCCCCTCTAGACTGTATCCAGTATAACCGGGACCAACAACAACTTTTCCATCGGACCTCAGAACTTTCGCTTGACATTCAAGGAGCTTTGCATCTGAATAGGGTGGGATGTTTGAACGTTAGAGTTTCCTAATTCGCTAGGGCACCGCTGGTTTTTATCTAGATTTACTTGGTGTGATTTCCTTTTCTGATTTTTTGGGAATTGTGTTTTTCCCTTCTTTCCTTTTCTCATTCATGTATTTGAGATAGTACGCCATCTCTAGAGATGTAGTGGTCCAGTCCCCCTCTCGTCTTTGTATTATTTTACTTTGCTTCTCAATAAAACCCGGTAAATGTTCTCCGACATTTACCTCACTGGTTTTGGTGGTTTACCGACCGGGTTCAAAAGAAAAAAAAAGTATATGTATCACCCTATGTTTGGGTCTTATACTTGAACGATAGTTATTCTACATTTAGCTTGCTACTCGCTCGATACTTGTACTGACTTCTTCGGGGGCGCCCACCATTTTAGGTTGAAGCTAGAACCTGTTGTCTACACCTTTGCACGGGTGGAAAGAATCTAGAGGAAGACGTGGTTCGTGCTCCTTTGCTATTTTAAATTATAAACAATGTTCGTGGATACTTTTTTAATATTACATTGTTTTTGGCCTGGTAGCCTACGTTTTGCCATATGTGGCTTATGATTGACCGTTGAATATTTTCCGCTATTCATTCAATCTATGATGTGATGTTGTTATGTGAGTTTATTTACTGAGTATGGTGTGAACGATGTTCATGAACGCCTTGTGTGATTAATTGAGGTTGACTTGCGAGTGACGTCACTTGATCACACGGCGGTTGTACACGCGCTTAGATGCGGTCTGGGGCGTGACATTTGATATCCAGTCCTATACCCTTTGGAAAATTCATTCCAAACAGGACTCACTTTGGGTCAAGTGGGTACATGGGGTTTACCTCCATGGTAGGGATGTGTGGACCTTTGTTCCAGACAATAGGGATTCCTTGATAATGAAAAAGTTTGTGTTTATATGAGACTTGATGGTTTCCAAGTTCCCTACTCTCAATGTGGTCGTGAGCTATCTTGAGAAGATTTTCTTTAATGGGAAGCTCTCTTCCTCAAAAGTGTATGAATTGCTTAGAATTAAAGAAACTATCCACCTATGGATGTCCTTTATTTGGAAGTCCTATATTCCCCCTAAGTTTTCTTTCATTACTTGGCTTACCTTTCGTAATAGGTTGGCCACGTATGATAACTTAGGGTTTCTTGATTTGATTAATATTTGTCTTTTTTGTAAGGGTGGCCCGGAAACGGTGTCACCCTTATATTTTTAGTGTAATATTACATGACAGGTTTATATATATATATATATATATATATATACGGAAATGTAGTTTAATATTCCTTCTTTTCGTTCGTGATTCTTTGTTTGTTGCTGTAGTTTGTTATACTTTTTCTGTAATACTTTTCCTGGAAGAGGTATTGGTCTAGTCCTCCTCCTCATTTGTACTTCCATTTCTCTTTAATAAAGTCTGATAAATGTAGATTTAACCGTCAAACATTTGCTCTAGCAATTGCATCCTTACGAGATATTGATGCATATGGTGCACATGTTGACCTGTTAAGCAGCAACTTTTCGAAATCATGACAGAATATGTATTTCACATCCTTGATTATTGCGTTGTTGATCCGTGTAACCAAACAGGCTTGTCAATATGTCATCCGTCTAACGGAGCGCTTTTGTCCTAACTTCCTCGCAAGTTGCTTTTGATTGAATCTGTCTCTTTGACTGAAAGAATGAAGAATGAAGACTGAGATTTTGTCTTCTTTCCTCCAAAGTTATGCTAATGACCAAACGTCGGTAAATTGTAATTTTGTCCATGTTGATGTTGATGCCTTGGTTGGCAAGGGTGACTTCATCCCTCGTTGGATTCCGACTCCATGAGTGTGTGTGATGTCCTACAAAAACTTTGAACACTATTATGTTTGCATTTTAGTTATATTATATTGTAAATCTAAACATGAATGTTTAATGCTCGTGTCGATGTCATGTGTGTCGCCTCCTTTTGTTTTGGAGTTTCTTGTTGTTTTGTGTTATACTTTTGAAGCATATTTTTTTGTACTCTGTTTTTTTGTACAGTTTTGTTCAAAATGTTGCATAGAATCGGTGATATTTGTACTTATGTTTAGAAGATATGAAGAAACTACTTCTTCCTTTGTAATTATGTAAGCATCATCGTTTATATCTTGACATTTCTGAAAGGCTTTTATTATGTAAGCCCCATCATATGTTTTAATGTTTCTATAAAGCTTTGTTTGTATAGAATCAGTGGTCTTTGCACTCATGTTTAGAAGACATGAAAAACTCACTTCGTCCCTTATAATGATGCAAGCCCCGTCATTTATGTTTTGAAGTTTCTGTAAGGCTTTATTTGACATGTGTCAGAACATCGTCATTGTTCATTTTTGACTTTTCCGCATTCCAACTCATTGGAACTTGTTTGTCATCTTGGGATTTTTTACGTTGTGCCCCTTGTCCGACGATTGCTATCATCTTGTATGCCTCACCATGTCACGGTGTGACAGCTCATTCCCTGGGTCTCGAATAAGGTTTCCTGGACTTGTAGTCTCGCTCATGGAAGAGTCTCACTTCATGTGCCCCGTCATGAAGATTTTGAAAAACTTTGTTCGCTTCGTCGTGTTCAATACATTTTTTATGTGAATCTACTTATAAATTTTTGAACAAAATTTCATCTATAATAAGAAATTTACTCACATTAGACAATATTATTTGTGCTTCTCTTTTGTTAGGTGGTAGTATGTTATGCTTTAAATAATCTAATGTGGTTGTATACATGACTCATCAATATATAACTCAACGTTGTTGACTGTTTCGACCCTGTCAATCGTTGATTTTGTCAGGTGATGTTTTCATATAGCTCGAAACCTAAACACGAACCTACGAATGTCACCTAATCGGCCTATACATTTTCGCCTCTTATGACATGTCGAATTGTGCATTCGTCGAAGCAATTCGTCAATGTTATGACGACATCGATATCCAAGTAGACTGTCATTTTTTTGATTATTTGTTGCATATATGTCATTAATTTGATTCACAATAAGCAAAGAATCACTATTTATTACCTAAAGCAATTTCACCCCTAAATCTTTGGCAATGATGACACCCATAATGAGTGCTTCATATTTGGTTTTGATGTTTGTAACTTTGAAATTACAATGAATTGTTTGTGCAATATTGCCCCTTTGTGGCGATTTCAATTAGACTTCTAGGCTTGCACCTCGCGCATTGGATGGCCGTTTAGCGTACAACTTCCATGTTTGTGTTGGCATTCCTTCGATAAAATGACATGTTGCATTTTCTCCTCCGTCACCTCTATTTGCTTTTGGAATTCCGCCATCACAGCTTTCATGGATGATAATTTTTCTTGCACGTTTCCCACAGACAATGCCAAATTGTTTAAGCTATTTTCCGTAAGCTAAAACTAATTAAAGAAAACATGTGAATAGGACGGGTTACATACACGAAAAATAAGAAAATCAAGAAATATATAAACCAGGCTAGAAATCAAGAGTGAAATTATGTGTAGTTTTGTGTACCTATGTCTTATGTTTACATAAGGATAATCTCCTATTTATAGGAGAAGTAATTAATGTTCTTCTGAGCGTTTCATCCGTTGTGACAGTGTGAGACCCATCATCGGGACAACTCAAATTAATTCATCCCTCTCTTTAATTACATCACATGTCATATTAAAAATGTCTTAACAATCAACATTAAAGCCTTATAAATGTACCACTAACTTTCATGATCAATTCTCATGAATATAGAATTAAATCGTCAAATATTTGCTCCAAGACTCGTGACCCACGAGTTAATTCACAACCCATAACAAGTTGAAATCGATTGCTAATCTTGAATAATTTTCACGACTATATAAATTTGTTTATATATTCTTAACATAAATGTAATATTCCCTCCGTCCCAAAATTGGTAGTCCCATTGCTGAAACTATAAATGTACAAGTTTAAGCTATTTTTCGTAACCTGAAACTAATTAAAGAAAACATGTGAATCCAACAGGTTACGTACAAGAATTAAAAGAAAATCAAGAAATATATAAATTAGGGTAGAAATCAAGAGTATAATTGTGCGTATTTTCGAGTAGCAATGTCTTATGTTTATAATGGGATAATCTCCTACTTATAGGAAAAGTAATTAATATTCTTCCGAGTGTTTCATCCGTTGTGACGGTTTGAGACTCGTCATTGGAACAACACAAATTAATTAATCCCTCGCCTTAATTACATCAAATGTCATATAAATACATAAAAAAAAGTCCTAACAGACAACATTAAGCCTTTTAAATGTACCATTAACTTTCATGATCAGTTCTCATAAATGTAGAATTAAACCGTCAAATATTTGCATGACTCACGAGTTAATTCACAACCCATAACAAGTTGAAATTGATTGCTAATCTTGAATAATTTCACGAACATATAAATCTATTTATTCTTTCATTCATTGACATAAATGTAATATTCCATCCGTTCCAAATTTGTAGTCCCGATGCGATGCGGATTTGAAGTTTATGACCGACATTTGTGTGCAAATTGTGTACAATTTGCATTGGAGTTGTGTTCAAATAGACCCCCCCCCATAAATTATTGGCCCACTTTTAAAATAGACCTTCTCCATGATTTTGTCATCTCACCATCAATGCACTCCATTATTTCCTCTTTAAATAATTAATTAATATGTGATTCTTGTTAATTTTCTTTCCTATGCATGAACCTCAACAACATAATTTTTATTTTATTATTTTACATGATTATAACTTTGAAAAAGTTCAAATAGACGGAGAATATTCGTATTGTTTTCAAAATTGTAAAATAAATACTCATGCTTACCATTTTTAAATTCTCCATTAAGCTTTCGTACACACAAAAAAAAAACAGTCTATCACACTCACAATTATGTTAAAAAACAAAAACAAAATGGAGATACACAAAAAGTGTACACTTTTTATATACAGACTCTAATTGTTTGTGTATACAACTAATACAAGTAACTCATTTAGAAAAAGTCAAAAAAAAATTGTATATAGAGACGCGAGTACAAAAAGTGTAACCTTTTTGTGTACACCATGAATAATTCATACGGGGTATTAAAAAAACACTTCATTAGTCCAGCTCAAAAGTAAGAAAGTGAGTAGAGTAGTAGACAATTCCTCAGTTTTTCTTAGGGGTGTCCCCAATATGAATTCTTGGATATTTTAATAGAGTTTAGAATTCCGCCAGAATTTAGGTGTCACCGATTTGGACTTCGTATTTAGATGGATTTTGGTGGATTTCTACGTTCAAAAACATTCTATCACAATCGTATAGCTGTAATTGTTCTTAAATATTCGTAGATTTCTATTATTACTTAATCTTTTAAAATTCAAAATGAGATTAACGATAAGTGTAAAAAATTTCAAGTCTTTCACTCAGTCTCACCGTGGGCGGTGGGCGCTCCCATTTTTCCCGTGTAAAGTGCTTCGTTTTCAAAGTTTGTAAAGTGTAAAGAGATCCTGACATGTCGGAAGAGGTGCGTTGCAGCGGACATAGCCAAGCTCAGTCTTTACACGTCCCCCCGATTTCTTTTGCGCCCCACAAACTTGGGTCTAAATCGGATCCAGGCTTGCAGATTTCGCACTCTTTAGGCTCCCCAATCTAGTTTGGGATCTCAACTCCACCGCAATCTCGAATCCGCCGTAATTTGATCGGACGCCGTCGGAATGAAGTCCTCCGAGGCTGACAATAGGGGAGGAGGGAAGGCGAGGAGGAAAAGAGGAGACCGCAATGAGGGTCAGAGGAGCAATAATGTCGTGAGAAATCAGAGGAGAAGGGAAGGGGTTGGAAGTGAGACGATGAGGAGGGTGCTGTTAGGGTTAGGGTTCTGGGTGCAGGGCTTCAGGTGTTTTCCATGGATGGCTGTCAATTTCTTCCTTAAGGATGATCTCCGTGTGGATCCCTCCACCCTTCAGATCCTTCAAAGCTCTGCCAATCTGCCCATGGTTGCCAAGCCCTTCTATGGCATCCTCTCTGACTCCATTTACGTATATGGCCAGCACCGTATTCCTTACATTGCATTTGGAGGTTAATTAAGTCTCACTTTCTCATTACTAGTTGATTTCTTAGCTCGAATGTGTCCCGTACTCCGGTTTATCTGGGCCCGTTTGGAATTTGGGGAAGTTAGGAAGGAATTCGGAAGGAGATACAACATTAGTTCACAGTTCAAACTCAATAAGTTCATATTTGACATCCATTTAAACTTATTTCGTTCAATTTTTTTTATTCTATAAGGATTGATGAATCTGAGAAGAAGAATAAACTTAATAATATGTGATTTACCTCAATGTTTTTTGAAGTAAAATAGACTAAAGAAATTAACTTTCCTAACATATTTTTTCCTTTCCTTAGCTTTTTTAAAAAAACTCAAAACACCCTCTGAGTAGGCTTAGTGGAACTTGATCAACTTCAGCGCAGTTGATTGAAAAATGGTTTCTTTGGTTGCTGTTACTCTTTTAGGTCTTCATCAAAAAACATCGCTAAAGGCCCATTGTTGAGAACAAGTATGTTTTCATTTTTACCTTTCATAATAAGGATACACATATTGTCAATTATCTGATTTGGCTGATGACTGTACTGGATCTTTCTTGAAGCGGGCCATGATCCAAATCATCCAATACAGTACTTGTTGAGTCATTCTTTATTAGTTTATTTCGGAACTTCTGAGCATTTGCATGATTTACTTTTTTCATGCAGCTTTTTTGCAAGCTCTGTCATGGATAATTCTTGCACTCCTCTCATACTCTACTATCTCCTTCTCCACCATCACCATATATCTGCTGCTCAGCAACTTGGGTGCTTCTGTGGTTGAGGTTGCCAATGATGCCCTTGTTGCAGAAATAGGAAAACAGACTCCTTCATCGGGAGGAGAGCTTCAGTCTTTTGTCTGGATGGCATCTTCCCTTGGAGGAGTTCTTGGGAATCTATTAGTCGGAATCTCCTTAAACAGAATCTCCACTCAAGCAATGTTCCTTCTCTTTGCAGCCCTCCTCTCTCTCCAGTTTCTAGTAACACTTTTCATCAAGGAGACATCTCTAGACATTCCCAAAAGTACAGTGTCTAATAATCAAGGGATCAAAAAGCAACTTTCGAATCTTCTTGCGACATTGCAGAAACCAGAGATCTCTTACTCCATACTTTGGTTTTCTGCATCATTTGCTGCAGTTCCTGCTCTTACAGGAACCATGTTCTACTACCAAACACAAGAATTGAAAATTGAGACTTCAATACTAGGTTTTTCCAAAGTATTTGGACAGATAAGTATGCTTCTTTGGGGTATTGTTTATAACAAGCACCTCAAGTCAGTCTCGCCAAGGAGACTAATATCTGCAATTCAAGTCTGTATGGCGGTTTTCATGTTCTCTGATGTTTTGTTTGTCAAAGGTTTGTATAGGACCATAGGTATTCCAGACTCACTGTATGTTGTTGTGATTTCTGGCGTTTTGGAGATAATGTGTTTTTTCAAGATTCTGCCCTTCAGTGTTTTGATGGCACAGCTTTGCCCACCAGGGTGTGAAGGGTCTGTTATGGCATTTCTCATGTCTGCTGTGGCACTTGCTCTCATAGTGAGTGGGTATCTTGGGGTCGCTTTGGCTTCATATGTCATGGTTACTGGGGATGACTTCTCGGGCTTTCCATCTGGTCTTGTGGTACAAGCAGTATCAACACTTGTACCTATATTTTGGTCTTCGTGGATACCAGAAGGTACAAAAGCAAAAACCAAGTGACGGGTGAAATCTGGGAAGAGGCTATTCCACGCTTGACTGATGTTCAAGTGCTTCGGCAGAAGGGGGTTCCACTGCATTTGACTGTAGATTATAAGTTGTTGGTAAGGGGTTATTTAATATTCTTTTAATAGAATATCATATAAGGCTGGGTGGTCAGTTGAAGTGATTTATGGTGCAGTTTTGCCGGGTTCATTTACATCTATTGTGTTTTTAATAGTTTGATCGTCCAATAAATTGTGCCCGAACTTGCATTTTGTTGCTCCTAAATCTAAATTACCAGCTATCACGGAGGACAAAAGGGCAACTTCCAAAGACAGTGCTGGAAGTTTTGTTCATCTCCCTCAAGTTAGAGGATGTAAATTTTCAGTTTGATACATCCAAATTCAAGAGAAAATGGTCAATAACCCCTCAACTCTATTCCCTCAACATATCTTCCACAATCCTTTGTCCTCTTTGCCATAGCCCCTAAGGCAGGAAATTCCTAGGAGATTTTTTATGGGTCTCGATCAAATGGTCAGCACTCACCACCAATGCCATCTAGGGATGGACTGGGCTGGGCCAAACCGGCCCGGAACTGGCCCGCTACTGTGCAGACCGGGACCGGTTGGCCGGTTCCGGGCTTTTAGCCCGTTGGGCGGGTCGGGCGGGCCAGGCTCAGGCCCAGTTTTGGGCGAACCGGCCCGGGCGGTTCGGGCTGGGCCCGGGTCATTTTTTTTTCAATTTTTTTCTTTTCCTAGGCTAGGGCTGGGTGTTTTGGGGAGGTTTGGGGGGTGGGGGTGAGGGGGGGTCGGGGGATTACAAGAAAGCAAAAAGAAATATAGACATTGAACCGGGCCTGGCCCGGTTAGGCCCGGACCCGGTATCAACCTGGGCCGGTTCCGGGCCAATGGATTTGCAAAAAAAGCCCATCCGGGCCCGGCCCGGAACCAAAACCGGATCGGCCCGGGTCCATCCCTAATGCCATCTAATACTTAGTACATGATTGATGAATGGAGCAAGTATATGTGAAGAAATTAATGAAAGGTTGCTTATTTGAACCTCACGAGTCATGACACCCTATTTATGGCGGCAAATTATATGGTGCAACCGGCGCACCATGAGGATGGTGCGCCCGGTTGCAAAAACGACGCAGTGTTTTTTTTTTTTTTTTGCTTTTGATGTTAAAAATGATAATAACTTTTTTATTTTTGATCCGATTTTTATAAAATTTATATCAACATTTTTTATTTTTCATGATCTTTCAAATGAGACCAATATTGTGTATGTAATTTTAAGAAATTATCGAACTATTATATTAATGAGTATTGGATTATAAGAAAAATCGAATCTGTTTGGGAGATGATAGGTTTGTGAAATAGAAGATCGAATTTGTTTGGGAGTGGATCAGTGGCATCAGTTACATTTGATAATACATTGAGTTACATCTTTTTATGAGTGAGTTACATCTTTTTATAAGTAAGTTACATCTTTTTATAAGCAAGCTACATCTTTTTATAAGCAAGTTACATCTTTTTATAAGCGAGTTTCATATATATATACACACGAGTTGCATTTGACATGTCTGAACGCGACTTACATATATTTACACGTAAAGTTACATATTTATACACACGAGTTGCATTTGGCCTGACTGAACATGAATTACATATTTTAACACGTAAACATACATATTTTTACACGCAAATGTTAATATGTTAAAATTACATAGGCAATATTGGTCTCATTTGAAAGATCATAAAAAATAAAAAATGTTGATATAAATTTTATAAAAATCAGATCAAAAATAAAAAAGTTATTACCATTTTAAAAAAAAGACAAATAAAAAATAATGAGGCCAACTGCTAGAACTACGTCGTATTGGTGGCGAGTGTACTATGGTGACAGTGGGCTGGTCGTATGGTATACGAACTCATTTATGGCTACCATGTAGGGATGAACCGGGCTCGGGTCAGGACCGGTTCCAGGTCGGGCCTTGGGTGGTACTGGACTTGGGAGTTGGAGGCCCGGTATCGGCCCGGGTCGGTACATATATATAATTTTCTTTTAATATTTTTCTTATTTATTCCACCCCCAACCCGCCTACCACCCAGTTAGGCCCGGACCCGGTATCAACCCGGGCCGGTTCTGGGCCCAAGGATTTGCAAAAAAAGCCCGCCCGGCCCGGCCTAGAACCGGACCGGCCCGGGTCCATCACTACTCTCAACCCTAACCCTTATTTATCATGTCTGCTAAATAAGAGTTCATGAGCATCTATATATTCAGATAACCTCTTAAATATTATTTCAAAGCAAAAAGGCTTTTCTATGTCACTGAAAATTCTCTGTTTGGAAAGTATTCCCCATATTGTGATTAGCTACCCAGTTGGGCAAATCTACTTATGCGGTAAGTTTTTTCCTTTATTTCAATTCCGAGTCAATCTCAGTGCTGCTCAATTGTGAAGACAGTGAACCGCAAGTCTGGACTCTGGAGGGCAGCAGGCAAATTCCGCAGACTTTGAAACTGCGGTTGGCTACAATAATGGATTTATGACCTACTGAATTGGTTATTAATTAGTGGTCAATGGTCATGAGACTCATCAAAAGTGTTAGACAGTTTTTGCATAAAGATGTTGATTTTGCCATATCATAAAAAACTGACTCTCTTTCTATCAACGTTGTATTTTATTAATAGACAACTTTTAAATTTTGACAGTACAATCATTAGTTGTGTAATAATTACATTAATCTAATTTCCACCTGATCTTCTAAAACTCTTAAACAAAGCTTTTTCGACGAATAGAGCAATGCACTTTTCACATTTGATAAAAATTCATCATGATCTTAGAAATCGAAGTACTAGTTCAGTTAAAGTTTCATACATATCGAGCAAATCATAAATCATGCAACCATGCAACCGATGTTTTAGCTTTTTGCTTGGAGGGCGTATATAGGTAGATTGTAAATAGTGGATGGATAATGTCTAGACTTCTCAAAGTGACTTTAAAAAGACTTCTACTTTATATAGCAAAAATCAACATGTTTAAGTATTGACTATCAAGGATGAATAAAACACGCATAATTAAAGGTATAGGTCATTATGTATGTGTAAAGTATTCGAATAAAAGTGCCATAAGTGATTATGCATTTCCTTGTCATTTTATGAAAAGAATGAAGGGAACCCCACACAAAATTTGTCTATCAACTTAACTTCATAGACGCAAATGATGCAGCCACATCCATTGCCTCGTCTACATGTGTCAGGTCCGATGCCTGGAAAGATATGAAGAAAACATCATACAACAAATGTAAACATCTCCTTAAATAAGAAAGGCATGTGCAAGATAAATATATATAACCTGTCCTTGCGCAAGGCCACCTCGTCCTCCTCCACCTTTACCACCTAAAGGCTTCAATGCAACATTCAGCCACTCTTTTACACTCAGCTCTTTGCACTTGTCACTTTTCTCTGGTACCCCAGCACATACTAAAACCTTGTTTGCTGATTCATCAGTGCTGAAAATCAGAACTGGAATCCCCTGTTCTCGGTATCATCAGAGCAGGGCAAGGTCACAGTCAGTGATGAAACAACATTATCGAGATAACATGTTTAGCGCAAATGTTTTAGGCTTTTGATTTGGAATAGGAAATGGTAGGAAACGGAAGAAAGTTGCCAAAAAATTATTTTTTTGTTTTTTACATGTTCGGGATAACTTAAGAATACATAGAAAAAACAATTCTTATATAGCTTTTTTTCGTTTTTTTATATGAGAAAATTTCATGAATATGATTAAAAACATGGGCAGTTTCCCAAATTATGACTATGTCTGTTTTTAGTCATTCGTATGACTGAAAAGCAGAAAAAACTCTCGTCATATTAAAGAGGATTGAATATTAAGAGGATTGAATGACAAAAATAGGCTAATAAAGAAAAGGTATATTTTGAATTTATTTCGTTTAAATAAATATACGCCATATATCTCGACGTCACCGCACTTCATGCTGGCGTTACAGCTTTTGTCGACATTAAAACACTTCCAGTTGGAATCATTGCACTTCTCACCAGCGTTACTTCTCTTCCCACCTACGCTATTGCCAATCACTCTGTCACTGCCTTTCATTCCGGCATTACTGCTCAATGTCATTATATAACTTTTTTGGACAGCCCAGTGCACGAAAAACGTCCCCGCAAGGCAAGAGTAGAAGGAAGGGTCTCATCACAAGGGTTTGCTCCCAAGACTTGAACCCGGAATATCAAACTTTTTATAAGAGGTTGCTTCCAAAACTTGAACTCATGGCCTCTCAGACACACAGGAACACCTTAACCAGTGTGCCAAGGCTCCCATCCAATGTCATTAAACATTAAAAAGAACAAAAAGGAGAATCAATTGCTTTCAATCCGCTACACAACACGGCATCAGCGATTACGGCATCAGCCAAAGCAAGGAAGACCAGAGCACCTTGCTTGTCAAATCTCCTAGAACCCCTCATCCACCTGAGAGTGCAACTCTCTTTTGCGTGTAATAGCAGTCGAGACCATCCCCTGTACCAGGAACAAGGCACCAATCATCCCCTCATCTCCGAACCTCTCTTGGATGGCGTGGCTGATTCAGGGCACCATTTGTCTCTAGCCTTTGATCTAACGCCCTCCTCCGAGCATCCCTTGTCTGTCGAGGGGGACCCTTCGTCTCCAACCTTTGGTCCAACATCATCCTCCGGGCACCCCTTGTCCATCAGGGGGTCGAGAGAAGCAGTCGATCGATCTTAGAAGAAGGGGTGGGAAGTTGGGGTTTAACAATAATAAGTTAAGGGCATATTAGTCAATATTATTTATTTATGTATTTATTAAATATATTCTGTAAATATTACCAAATAGATATTTTCTTGGAAAAAACTAATAAGGTTATAAATTAGGAAAGAGAGAATTTTAGTCATATCCATGCTAATTTTCTGTTTTTATATATACTTGAATTTCTTAGCTTTATACTTTATACTACCTCCGTTCCATTTTAGTTAGCCATCTTTGCATTTTCCAGTCAAAGATGGTAAACTTTGACCAATTATTTTAACTAATATATTTATGCAAAATTTAATATTTTTAAACTTTTATGATAGTATTTTGACAAAGAACATTTTTGTATCATTTTCATATTATCAATAGTTCTATATATAAATATGAAATCAGTCAAAGTTAGACACCTTTGACTTGAAAACTCAAGTTTGGCTAACTAAATGAATTGGAACATCCACCTAAAAGTGATTTTTGTGTTTGAAGCATTTTTTACATAAACCTTGCCTTCATTTCGTCCTCATTTCTTTTACCATTTCCTAGTTACAAACAGACCCTCAAGGTGTGCTTGGGTTTCTTTTACCGTTTACCATTTGCTAAGGAATATCACTTTATTGGGTTTGATTTTATCTTTGAACACGCAAGGAAATTGAAACAAGATTAATGTTTTTAATTTCTTAGCACATGCTTAGAATTCTGTCTTTAGGAGATCTAAACCATTAAGATAAGTTTATTAAATACAAAGTCAAAAAAAATAGTTCAAAACAATGTTATATTTTCCCACATTTTTTCCTTGAATAAATTCCTCAATAGTTTCATCCCCGTTTTCATTCAACAGCACTTCTGGTGTAACAAATGTACCCTAACTAACAAAAGGAGAGGTTTAACAAACCTGCTGCTCCATAACTTTAACAACTGCATCACGAACGGCAGCAGTATCCAGACCAACACCGAGACGCAATATGCAGTAGGCCTTTCCATCTGACACTGCTATTTCTGCTTTTTCTGTGGCAGCCCTAACAGCCTTGCGTGAATTCTCTGCTTCGATCCTCTTCTTGGCTTCTGTAACTCGCCTCTACCAACATATAAAGCCATAGACATTTCATTAAGTCCACTCTTTTCTTTTCCAATGACTTCTTTTGATTCATAACACACATCAAGAAATACTCCCTCCATCCCAATATTTATATATTTAGTGCATCTTTGTCATCATTTTTTCAAATACTTATAATTACATAGTCAAGTCACCTCTTGGGGCAATAGTATTAATCAAACAAAAATGCATTCAAAATCATTAAGAAAAGTAAATGAAATAGGCTAAGAAAGAGGAGTTGGTATAAGCAATATGTGCATGTGGTTTAGTAAGTAGACATGCAAAGTGGGGTAGAGGAGTAAAATAAGATATATATATATATGTATACACACACACACACATATATACACATATATACACATATATACACATATATATGTGTGTTTGAAAAACTAATTAAAATGTGCGTGTGTAAAACCTGAAGTTTTGAGAGCTTGGAAATAAGCTCATCTTTCTTGGCAGCTGGAATTTGTGCCCTCTGCACTGAAGCATTCAGTGTAGTCACTTTCTGCGTCAAAAAATAGGGGAAATGATGAAGGGAAGTGGTCAAGTTCATCATTCAGTACCAAGGAACAACTTCATCATGAAGGACAAAAAGTAGCAGCAATTGTAGAATAGGTTAGCAATCTTAATTCCAAATACATGGGTCACATAATGGATATGTTACATTGCAAAAGCCAAACGAAAATAGATCCTAATCTGGATTTGAACTAATTGACACTCGCTATTTCATAGTCCAAAGGGACTGAAAACTTACAATGAGATCTTAGGATTAAAGGTATTTTAAATTGCCAGTCATGATTTATATGTGTAGGTGATAAATACAAATGCAGGTCTGATGCATAAACATTATGCCTTTGCTTGAATCACAAGTACAATTAGAAAATAGAAATAAAAAATACCAATATACTCCCTCTGATTCTTGATTAAGTTCCTGGTTTGACTTCACACGTGAAGAAAATAAAATTACTGAGGGGTAAATTTTACTATAGAGTACACTGTTGTGACACTGTTTGGCACTGTTTTGCACTGCTTTGGCACTGTTTTGCACTGTTTTGGTGTAGATTTGTTTGCCAAATAAGAAAGTGTGAACTTGTTTGGGACATCCAAAAAAGGAAAGTGGGAACTTAAATACGGGACGGAGGGAGTACAATTTAGCCTCTCAGTTTCAGTGGTACTAGATATTTCTCTATTTTCCAGTGAAAGAGGAAAATTGAAACTTACCTCTTCAAGCAAACCATCTTCAACAGTAGATGCTTCATTAATTTTCTTTTCAAGAGAGGATGCCAGATCTATGGCCTCAAAAGCACGAATTGTTGTCACAGCAGTAATTCTACGAATTCCTTTTGCAATTGCCTCTTCAGAAATAAGAGCAAATGCCTTGGCCTCACGTGTATTTGAAATATGTGTCCCTGTGAATCCATAAAGATTTGCTTTTCACTGGAAATCCAATGTTCATTAATGGGGACGAGGAGGTCCCAAAAGTAGGTTATTAAAGAAATATTACCACCACAAAGCTCAGCTGATATTGACAGCCACTCTTCATTTTCTGGATTAGCAAGTAGATCTTCCACATCTCGACCAATGGCAACAATCCTAACAGGATCTGGATATACCTGTTTCCAGAGAGCAGGCAAGTGAAAAAATGGAGCAAAGCGATGAAAGCACTACTTATAAGGACTAGCAAAGCATACTTTCTACCAATTTTCACAGGCGAACAGTTACTAAGTTATTGATATTGAAGCTTACTTCCCCAAAGACAGCCCGAAGACCTTTTATATGCTTTGCATCAGTCAAAGTTGCCTCCTGTGAGAACACATTCAGCTCAGCCTTAATTTGTTCATTGACAATGGATTCAATTTTCTGCAGTTCTTCAGATTTCACAGGCTTCCCTGTTCAAACAGGAAAGTATAGTCTTAATCTTGTTGCAGGACAAAAGCTGTAAGCCTCTAAATATGACAAGCAACTTACCATGAGAAAAATCATATCTTAATTTTTCAGGAAGAACAATGGAACCCTTTTGGTCAACGTGATCTCCAAGAACTTCCTGCATCAATTGTAATATTTCTGAATTCATTCACTGTGCACCTTAGTTATTGAATGACATCAAAGAAGTCATTACATCTATTAGGAGTCATTAGTCATTACCCTCAAAGCAAAATTTAACATGTGAGTACAAGTATGGTTTGGCGCAATGAGTTCACGTCTGTCATAATCAACCTGGTCCATTGTTCCAGTAAAGAAAATATTGTTAAAGTGCACAAGTTATTACCAGTGATAAGCCGATAAGCAATGGTTATGGGTGTAAAAAATGTCACCTTGCAAACAACTCTATCACCTACACAGAATCTCCCATTATCTCCGCCAAATGAACCTATGTGAAGAATAAACCCACCAAATGTTTGAACATTGTGTACTTGAAATGAGCCAGCCATACTTTCAAGTGATCCAGTATCGTATATCTATATAAAAGAAAAATATCAGTTGCGTGAAATTAGAATTCTCAGATAGATTGGCATGCAGAAGTTAAAAATTGAATATTGTAATGTTTAAAAAGTAACTAGACAATAAGATAGAAATTCACATATTTTCTAGCAGACTCAAAATTCAAGTCGCAATCATCTAGTCCGTCTGATTGAAATGTATACTATGAGCAGAATGCATACTATTATCATACGGAGTATTGCATTAGAGGTTTCTACCTGACCACCTTGCTCAGCATAAAAACTCGTACTTTCAAGAATTATAGCAATATCATCACCAGTACCAGCACTTTCCAAGAATTCACTTCCTGTGTAAATAGCTTTTATCTCACTCTCATGATCCTGATACCGCAAATTTAAGAGACAAAAGAAAGACCATAGTGACTCTCTGAAATAAACTATAAAAAGTTAAACTTCAATAATATGAAAAGTTTGACACATGTTTGAAAAAATTGCTGATTACCCAAATCTAGTTATAAAGAGGCAGACAAAAACAATCAAGGAAAAAATGATTAAGACACAACAAAAACTCAGAACACCAAGTATGTACCCGAAACCATGTGAACTTAAAATGATCATTTGTTGGAGAGATCCCTTTCTTGTGCAATGCTGCAGTAGCATCAGCATCCAAGACAATACCACCACCGTTATTCTATTAAAGAAAAGATTCAAGCAAAGAAAAAAGGAAAAATGTATCAGCAAAGTGTTTGGTATCTGAAGGGAAAAAACTAAGAATCCAACAAAACCTTATTCTGGGCATTTCTTGAGCGTTCTCTGGCAGCACTCATAGCAACTTCAAAGCCTTTAATGTCAACTACCAGGCCTCTTTCTTCTGCCATCAACTGAAATCGGAAATTAGATCATCATGGGATAAATCATATTATTTATTTTTCCAAAGTCGCATTTGAAAAAAAAATGAATCCATTGATCGAGCACCTGAGTAAGATCTAAGGGGAAGCCATATGTGTCCCACAAGACGAATGCATCCTGTACATCATTGAATCACAGTAAGATGAATGAGAAACACAAATAGTAACTTGCCCGTATGGCAAAATAAGCATTAGTCATTCAGGTAAAATTTAAATACTTGCCTGACCACTAAACAGATTCCCTTGAACTTGTTGAACAGCCTTCTTAAATTTCTCAATTCCCTAGAACAAATAAAAATAAACAAATAAAAATGGTGAAACAAACACTTAAATTTCTCATTTACTTAACTATAGCGAAGTAAATGAGTGATTATTTCACTGTTTTTCCCCTGAATCCCTGATTCCCTCTTCTGATTCTTGATGGGTGTAATCATTGCAGCAAAAACAATCTAAGGCAAAACTAAATAAAGACATCCCATTGCAATAAGAATTCCCGAAATATGAGTAAAAACAATGCGAAATTCCAAAATATGAGTACTGTGTTTTCTCTTAAATACGAGTTACTTATTGCCAACCTGAAATTTTACTGCAATATTTTGGGATTACTATGCTTTAAATATGTTGTATGCTTTAAATAGCATATAGTGCCATAATTGGCAGTAATTACTCCTGTTTAGGGAATAAAAACATAGTGCTCCTACTTTGATATTCCAAAACGTTGTTACTCCTATTTCGGGAAATTTCTTTTATATTAACTGTCTACAATGTCTTCGAATTTCATGAAATGTTACACATCAACTCATTTCTTGTTTATAAATATCCCAGAAAAAAGTATATTTCAAGAGCTTGTGTGGGCATAGAGCAATCCCCACTACCAGGTGACAAAAAACAAGCAAGCCAAAAGGATTTGGCAGAATTTGCTTGCTATTGAATCCCAGTCAGATACTTCGATATACATGCCGGTCTGCCCAATATCAGAGAAGAGAAATAGAGAGATAGACTAATCTTGAACAGATTTTTTAGTTCAGTACGAGATGTGTTGATTAATAGTAATAATCATTAAAACTGGAGACTCATTGACCACGATGATTGCAACACAAACACATCTTCAATGACTGATGTATGAATATGGGAAAAATTATTGTTACAGATGCACGAAACAGCACCAAATGTTAATGAGTTAATTAAGTGATTCACAAGCATAATAGTTAAATCGGTGTTATTTCCCTTCTTCTGAACTTTGGAAGACGAGTAGTAGCTCACATGAAGTAGTGTCCTGCCAAAGCTGGTTTCTTCATCAGCAATTATATCCATTATGTGAGCTTCATGCTGTTTCAGCTCAGGGAAAACATCACCCATAACTTCAGTCACCACCTTTACCAGGCTGTGTTTAGAACAATTATCATTAGACAGAACTATAAACCAAACATCAAATATGGAGGTTGGAGCTGCTAGAAGTAGGTATTGTATCAGTAATCAGGGAAATGAAAGTGGAATAAGACTACAAGAGTATAAATAACTGAATCTCATCACATAACTAATGACCTCCAAGTTTTTCATTCCTACCCGCTGAAAAATCCTTGTTGTGCTTGAAGGACTTCAGTACCATAGCGCACTGCTCGACGGAGAATTCGCCTTAGTACATACTCACGGCCCTCATTGCCTGCATTGAGAATAGTTATAAAAAGAAACCCGCTAGAGAAAAAGGATCAGAGCTATGTAAACACATATACTACCTCTGTCCCGGTGGACTTTGCCAAGTGCAAAGTAGGTGAGAAATAAGAATAGTAAAAACTGTGTGGTTGAGATTTGTGCAGAGGAGAGAGAAATGTGCAGAACCACAAATTAGTTGTTTTAATAGGAAAGTGACAAAGTTTTTTGGGACAACCAAAAAAGGAAAGTTGGCAAAGTCCAATGGGACGGAGGGAGTATAATTTTTCTTTTGGGGCATTGTAACTGTACTAAGGTATTAACAGCCTACAAAAGTGCATAGTGATATTGACTTTGATCAAAAGTGAATAGAGATGGGTTAAAGTTTGAAAGAATAGCATACGAAATCATCAGCCTCATAATAAAATTTACAAGTACAGGACACAAAGCACATAAGATAGATACAGTGGTAAATCACAGCAAGCATGTAAAACAAATTAGGCTTCTCCGCTTTTTATAATCAACCCCCTGGTTGCAGGAAACTTTAGATTCATAAAAAGTCAAATATTGAAGTTGAACCATTTATACGCGTAAACACACCCACAAGTCCACAACCAACAGCATCCTACCTGGACAAGAACCGTCAGCAATAGCAACGGAAAGAGTTCTTATATGATCCGCAACAACCCTATAAGCCATGTCAATTTTGTCAACATCATCAGAACCAACTTTGCCTGTGTATGGTCGAGCACCAGATATCTACAAACAACAATTAAAAGAAATAATTTTAAAAATTAATACTGCCAGGCTCCCTGCATTCCATAATTAACTTTACACTTGGGTTAGGCATGTTTATTGAATGTATATACAATTTCTTGTCTAGACTTACCTTTTAATCCCTGACACACCGTTTAAGGTAGGAAAGGCAAGTAGAATATTGACATTTCACCAGAAAATGTTAAACAGATAAAAAAAATGAAGTTCATCTTGAGGCATCCAAAAAGGGAAACATAGAAGTTTGTATGAGGTGGAGGAAGTATGCTGTGTTCATCTTGAGGCATCCAAAAAGGGAAACATTGAAGATTGTATGCGGTGGGGGGAGTATGCTGTATGCTCGCTCGGTATATCATACACTTTAGTTGTTTTGCTAGCTTATTAAGAGTGTGTATTTGTTGAATAGCCTTTCCTATTATTACCTAAAACGTTTAAGGTTGGAAAAAGAAGGGGTATATTTTCCTTTCACAAGAAAAGGTTAAACAAATAAAGAAATATATACATTGAAGTTTTTATAAGACCAAGAGATAATTTCCTAAGAAAAAGTATTTTTTGTATACTCATGTACATAATAGGCATGTACAATACGCAGTTTATAGCATAGAGATGATCAGTAAGTCTTCCATTAGTGAGCCTCTGCAGGCTCTTGGAATCCTAGATCTTTCTCTTGCTTCTTTGAATCCAAAATAGAACAAGCAACAGAAGTCGGAAAAAAGAATTGAAGATCTCTCCCATCACACCACAGGTGACCAAGATTAGTTCTCTTTCTTCTTCTTCCTCTTTTCTATTAATTCTTTCCCACAGTTCAATTCTCTCCCTCTCTCATTTTATGTGCCTCTGTTTTCTTCAGCTTCCCCAGTGCAAAAAGATTTTCTTGATCAAGATAGAAGATGAGAAGGAAGAAGATGGCTTTCCAGACTTCGAGTTGTCTGCCAACGCTATCAGTGGAACAATTAGTTCAATGGCCCCACACCAGATAAGGCCACTTGAGAGCCATTGAGACTTTTGTCGCTTCTTAGCCAAGATATGAGCTTGGGGACAAGCTCAGTGTCGAGGGAGAGAGTGATGTTACGGATGCATTTTTAGGGTTTTAGTTACTTAGAAGAGGAGTCCAGTTTGATGTTATTTTTATATTTTATTTGGAGTTTTAGTTAGAATAGGACTTAATCATGTAAAGGCAGAATGCCTATTTACGTATTATTCTTTTGAGGAATAATCATCATCATTGATCATTAAAATTATTCCCAGAGAGAAGTCACGGACTTCCCCCTCCCCTGCACTCTTCCGGCCACGGGCAAGAAGAGGAATAACCCTAGCAGGCAGGTTACGACCTCAACCGGGTACCCTGCTACCCCAAGTCGTCCCTGGACCCATTCTCAATATCAGAACCCTAACACAACATTACTAAGCAACAATGCATTTTTAAATAAGCAGCTTTCTCTATTTAGTACTTACCTTTTGTATAGCATCAAATATTGGCATAAAAACATCCGTATCATAATTGCTCATCTTGTTCTGGAGTATAGAAGTTAGCCTTTCGAAACCCATTCCCGTGTCAACGTGTTTGGCAGGAAGTGGTTTCAGCGAGCCATCACTTTCTCTGTTGAACTGTAGACAAATGTATTTTATAAAAATAAAAATAGCAACTTCTCGAAGGTCAATACATGCAACTTTAAGGAGCCGGTACCTGAATAAACACGAGGTTCCATATCTCAATAACCGTGGGGTCATCATCATTAACCAATGATGCAACATCGCGGTTCCCTATTCTGTCAAAATGAATTTCAGTACAGGGTCCACATGGTCCGGTGTCTCCCATCTCCCAGAAGTTGTCCTACTCAAAAAACAAAGATGAGCAAAAGTTGATTTTCTTCAGTTAATATGCAAACCAAACAAGTTCAAAAAGGGACAGAAAACTTGTCCGTGTAAATATGATCAATGTTTTTCAAATCTCAATAAAGCAATATGTTCCAAACTCCTAGTTCTTTTTTTATCTTTTTTTATATTATCCTTTTTATATTATCTTTTTCTATCTTTATCTTATCTTTTTAACTCCGCCATGAGATCATTTTTTGGTATCATGCTTGTCCCAAGCCAAGGTAAAGGAGGAGGGTGTTGTGGTAGGCGCATGACGGCCAACAGTATCACCAAGTCACATGACATGACATGAAACTTTTATCTTATCATTTTGTCTTTTTTATCATTTCTTTCTTTTTATCTTATCTTATCTTATTTATCTTTTATCTTTTTTCGCTCCAATCTCGTATGTCGATTCATGTTAGCAGACCCCAAACTCTTTTAGGACTAAGGCTTGGGTTGTTGTTTAAAGAATTAAATTCTCTAGGTTCAGAATTGTATGGGATGAAATCACATCTTGAATCTTAATTATAGACTCTACCCTTTATCCTCCAAGTATTCAAAACTTCTTTTGCTGACAGATGAAAATGGGCAAATACTCCAAATAGTCTTCATAAATTTCAGTATAATAGTAATTGCATGCACGTTTAAATTGTTGAGAATCAAAGTGAAGGAATATATTGATTAGAAGCGTGTAACATAATACAAAATTAGAAATAAGGTAATTGTCATTTGATAGAATTAGAAACATTCAAAATGTGGGAAGGATACATACTTTGCTACCAAAGGGCAAAACACGTTCAGGTGGGAGGAATTTAAGCCATATATCTCTTGCTTCAGTATCAGCTGGAAGGCCACTTTTCTCATCACCGCCGAAATAAGTAGCATAAATCCGAACAGCAGGTAGCTTATATACCTGAAGATCAATAACCAAAGAAGAAAACAATGTCAAAATCAAAAGCACCTTTCTTTTTTAAGTTTAGGAATCAAAGATACAGAAAAACAGACTGGCATATAACCAAAATTAATAAAAGCAGAAAAGATCAAATCTGCCAGCAGATCTTATGCATACAGTAAAAAGTGAAACGTTAACTTGCCTCTGTGAGAAGTTCCCAGGCCCATTGAATTGCTTCTGTTTTGAAATAATCACCAAATGACCAATTTCCAAGCATCTCAAAGAATGTGTGGTGATAAGTGTCCTTTCCAACATCATCGAGGTCATTGTGCTTTCCACCAGCTCTGATGCACTTCTGTGTGTCACAAGCACGCTTCAGTTTTCCCAATTCAGTGTTTGGATCAGCTGTTCCTAAGAAGATTGGCTTAAACTGATTCATACCTGCAATTTCAAGGAACATTTTTACTGTGAAACACTCTTTGGCATATGATTTGATTAAATCACAAATCTTTTGCATCCATGACCCTGGTGCGAATTTTCAAAGGAATATGGGACATTTTTCTGCGTGGTATACAAAAAAATGCACATTCTTGCACCATAAATGTTAGTGCTATTTAATTGAACTAAATTTAAGGTATACAGAACACGCTTCGGCATAGCATTGAAATGAATAGGTATTTTGCAGTGAGTTGAAAATGTGACCAGCATTAGCGAAGAGGAGGGTAGGATCATTGTGAGGAACGACGGGGCTGGACTTGACGCTGGTGTGATTCTTGCTTTGGAAGAACTTGATGAAAGTGTCCCGGACCTTGTTCGCCGGCCACTCCAGCTCCTGCTGCGGTTGAGAGCCCATGGATTGGATAGAAGTCGATGCCAAGGAAGAAAAACGGCGTTGCCGGAGAGTACAGTTAAGCGGTGGCACTGCAGCGTAGGCAGTGGAGTGGAAATGGAAATATGGCGGCGGCGCTCTGATGAAGCTGAGGAAATTGAAGGCTCTGCGAGCGGGTAAAGCCAAAGCAAAACGTAGGCAACTATCGCTTCCTGTGGTGTAAACCCTCATCCATTCATCGGCATCTCTTGATGGTGTGAAAATGAGTAACGGTAGGGATGCAAGAGTGTGCTATCTATTTGCATCCGGGCATTTGGGTTTAGCATAGAACCAAAACACGCTTCTAGTATAATCTTACCATTTTAGCTAAAAATTCAATCGGAAAGGCAGTCAAATGATTTTCTGAAATATATTGTGTTGTTTAAGTGCGCAGTTATCTTCAAACAATTATTTGACTGCCTTTCTGGTTGCATTTTTAGCTGAAATTTGGTATGGTTAAACTAGACTTAATGAAGAAGATGTTCAAAAAAATCCACCGGTAACCACCCCAAATTGCGACGCCCGGCCACGATCTCCTACAAAAGGGTTGATTTGCACTTTTTCAGTTAAATAGATGGCTTATTTGCTCCATTTCCCTTTAGACTTTAGATATACTCCCCCTCATTGGTTTGGGACTTGGAAACACTGAAATCAGAAAAACCTATATGAATTGAACCAAATTTTTCGGTTTGGTTCGGTTCATATAATTTTGGATTTCACTTTTTTGGTTCGGTTCTTATAATATTTGATCGATTCGATTTCGATTCGGTTTCAATTCGGTTCTGGTTCCTAGGCAGGAACCGAAACATTGCATGAGTATGCTTCTGGGTGGAAGTTTTTTATGAAATTTTGTGAATGTGTTGTGTTATTCACGAAGTATAGATTATGACTACCAAATTTCAACTTAAAATTCAATTCGGAAGTTAGTTAAATAAATTATTGAAAAACATTACGCCAATATATATATATTTAAAATGCAATGTTTTTTAATATTTTATTTAGCTCAATACACGATTGAATATTAAGCTGAAATTTGGTGGATATAATCTACATGTAATGTAAAATATACTCACAAAATCTCATCCAAAAGTTCTACTCGGAAGCACCTCAGATGGAGGTCGCCAAACGGCGTTCTAGTCAAAAAAATCTTGTCAAGTATATTTGTCTTGTATAATATATCTTATATATTGTGGACCAGGCCGAGTAGTTGTTATTTTACTACTTTAGTCACTTTTATGTTTTTTGTTTGTTTGTAATTGTATTTCTGATTTGAGTTCACCTAAAAAGTAATTAAGATTCTGCTTATTACGTTGTTATTTGTTCATATTAAATTACTTGTATTACCGGCCACTTTATTACTACATACTTTTTACTTATGATGCATTAATAGTATAGGATTATTTTTTGGGGATTGAACAACATGTTATTGGATATGTACATTGGAGCTATTAAACCTTTTTGCATGGTAGTTGATGTCTATTTTAAACCTTTATGTTTTGTTATGTTTAAATTTAATGTTTACACTTGGATATTTTGTGATATTTGAACATTGGAATATTATGTAGGTATAATGTAATGGTCATAATTTCGATAATTATTTTCATGATTTGAGATTTGATTTTTTTAACGTGACTGCAGGTAAAATATGTTCATTTTAGGAGGATAATAAATTTTTATATGGAATCGAAAAAAGGTAAGAACCGAACCGAACTTAATTAGAACTGAACCGAATTTAAAAACTACATTTTTATTAGAACCGAACAAAATTTAACGTCTACAATTTTTAATTCGATTCCATCGAACTTTAATCATATTTTAACCGGTCCCAGGCCTACTCCCTCAGTCCCACTAAAAACTCTTTATTTGACTTTACACGTGGATTAAAAACTGAGAAATGTGTGACTTAAATCTATCCGGGGGAATATGTGTGGCTTAAAGTTGTGTTCTAAGACACGTATTCTTTGGCAAAAAAAAGGAAAGATAAGTTTATATTGGGACATGTTAGAGATGTTTTTATATTGTGATCAATGTAATTTTTATAGGCCTCTTGTAGTCTTGTTGTATTTAATAATGGGTAAAATTGCTTTAATTAGATAAATGTGCAAAAGAGGAATATGGATCTCCTAAATGTTAGAGTTCAATCATTGTCATGTACACATTCCTAAAGGCCGTAAACATGCCTTTAGGGAATGGAGTATCAGGGCCGGCCCAGGGCATGTCTGCCCACTCCAACCGCACAGGGCCCGGATTTTTGAAGGGCCCAAAAAAATTAGTATTATACCCCGTCCATTAACCTTTAGCCCCAACGTATACCTTCACCCAAAATCCCCTTCGCCCAAAACCCCTGCCACTCTGCGACATGCGTTAACTCCCGACTCCCAAGCCGTGAAGGTCCGACTCCAACCACACCTCCGAAGCTCCTCACACCGCCACAAGGCCCACAACCACACGTCCGCACGCCGCCGACAGTTCACCAGCATCCAGCCTTCATCCGTCCAGGCGTCTGCACTCGGCACTCCGCACACTGTCAGGCCGCCACGGCGCTGCTGCCCACTGGCCACCACGGCGCTGCTTCCCACCGGTCACCACGTCCTGTCGGCCGCCTCCCTGAGTCCGGTCAGTCCACTTATTTTCAGTATTTTTTTTTAATTTAGTTGCTAATTCTTGTGAATTTTAGAATTATTGAATTGATGAATTGTTTGTTGAATTATTGTAATTTGTTTACTTTCTGATTTTCTGATTTCATGTTTCAATGTTTGTTGAATTGTTGCATTGTGGTTTTTTGTTGATTTTTTGCAGTTATTATTTGAATGGATAATAAATGTGTAAATGTGTTTAGCAATTAAAATTTAAGAAAGTGGTATAAATATATTATTAGGTAACTTGAGCTCGATAAATTATAATTATACATTAGTATTTTTTATATTATTAGTTAATTAATATGTAAACAAATGCAAAGAGTATAGATGTGATACATGATGGGGTTATGGGACTAGGTCCAGAGCCTAATCGGCCCAGGCCCCGGACTTGGACCAGCAGGCCCAAGCCCAGTGATCCAGAGCTCATTCCGACCCAACCGATCAGGCCCATCAAAGAGTGAAAGCCCAGGGCGGCCTGCCGTCCAGCCCAGTAGGGAGCCTGCCTACCAGCCCAGTCAGTAGCCTGCCTTCCAGCCTACCCGGGAGCCTGCCTTCCAGCCCAGTGGGGAGTCTGCCGTCCAGTCCAGCAGGGAGCCTGCCTACCAGCCCAGTCAGCAGCCTGCCTTCCAGCCTGCCTGGGAGCCTGCCTTCCAGCCTACCCGGGAGCCTACCTTCCAGCCCAGTGGGGAGTCTGCCTTCCAGCCCAGTGGGGAGCCTGCCTTCCAGCCTACCCAGGAGCCTGCCGACCACCAGCCCAGCTGGGGGCCTGCGGTCCAGCCCAGCTGGGAGCCTGCGGTCCAGCCCAGCTGGGAGTCTGCGGTCCAGCCCAGGTGGGAGCCTGCCTCCAGCCCAACGGGGGGCCTGCCTTTCAGCCTACCCGGGAGCCTGCCTTCCAGCCTACCCGGGAGCCTGCCTCCAGCCCGGTCAGAAGCCTTCCTCCAGCCTAGCGGGAAGCCCACCGTCCAGGCCAGCAGGGGAGAGCTCAAGCGTCCAGCCTGCCAGCCAGGCTGACCTGCCAGCCATGAAGAGTAACGGCCAACAATCAATGCGCGACTTAATTATGTGTTTAATTCCGTATTAATGTTGTAATTAATTTAGTCATTATTATGTTCGGCAGTTACCATTTGTAATCGCCTATAAAAGGCAATTCGAATTTCAAATACAGATATGCTATTTCTGGCTAACTTTCCATATTCGTACTTTCCTAATTCTTGCTCGAGTGTCGTACGTAACTTTCCTAAAAGCCTACGAGCGTCCTATTTTGGACCAACATTGGTGCTTTCATTGAGAGTCTCTATTGTCTCTCACATAACTTGAGTAGGAATCACGCAGGAAGATGGCCGGAATCTCGTCTCGACGTGACCATGTCTCAGTCCACACCGAGGAGTCCGCCCGGTCTGGCCGCCAGCGTGCCCTCGACAACCATGCACAGGGCAGGAGGGCGGCGCACCAAGGCGACCTTCGGAACCAATTATCAGGCCACAGCGACCTAAGGGCGATGCTCAACCAGACCCAAGGTGAGCGCTCGGTCCGCAGCCGGCGGGGGGAGGCCGACGTCATGCTCCGTGCATGGACCCGGCTCGACTCAATGCCGGGGTAGAAGCCCTGCAGGAGGCAACTCGGGTTCTGGGGAACTTGGCTCAAAATTTCCAACAGATGGTGTCTGGCGGAAATGTGGATGAGCCTGCCCGTCAACAAACGCCAGCGGATGTGGAGGTGTCCTCCAGACGGCGTGATGAGCGACGCTCTGGATCCAACCAAAACAGGGGGGAAGAAGTCTCCCATCGGCGGGGGAAGAAGTCTCCCTGCAGCGTAGCCGACCCCATCGGCAGACGGGGAGGGGCGCCCAGCAGGGGCGCCCAACGCAGATGGAAGGAGGCGAGCCCTCTCGCCACTCTCACCGGGCGAGCAGTCGGACTGGCTCCACGGAGAGGCAAAACGTGGGGCCCCGACCTCACGTGCACGGACGACTTGGAGGTGCCGCCGGACATGCCCAGCCCCGCGCTGGAGCTGTCCGGGGGAACCCACCGCCGGCCGAGGTGGAAGATCTACGACAGCGCCTTGACGAGTTGAGAAGGAGGGTCGTCGGGGGGGAGCCTTACACGGCCGACCTCCGGATACCCGAACCCTTCACCCGGGCGGTCATGGATGCGCCGTTGCCGAGGGGCTACAAACCCTGCGCCATTGAAGCATACAAGGGCGCTTCTGACCCCCAGCATCATGTATCTCGGTACCTTTCCTACATGGTCATGATGGGGTACGAGGACGCAATCCGATGCCGCGGTTTCTCCGCCACTTTGGATTGCCCGGCTCGTGAATGGTATGACTCTCTACCCGACGGGAGTATCACGAATTTCCGTGAGTTGGCTCAGCGCTTTCTCTTGAGGTTCGCGAGCTCCCGAGACGTCAAGAAAAACTTCAGCCACCTGTTCGGCCTAAAACAGGGGAAGAAGGAATCATTGTCGACCTTCCTAGCGAGGTGGAGGGCCGAGTCAGTCAAGGTTCAGGGCCTTGATGACAGGACCGGGGTGGCCATGCTCACAAACTCTATCCGATCGGGCGAGCTTTACAAAGATTTCGTCAGAAGTCCCCCTACCTCGTACGAGGAGGCGCTCGGCCGTGCCGACCGGCAAGCCGAGGCGGAGGACGCCTTGCAGAGGAAAAGAGATGAGGAAGAAGGTGCAAAAGAAGAAAAGAAGAAGGAAGCCGGTTCGGGTGCTGAGAAAGCTGACAGCAAAGCTAGCAACAAAAACAACAAATACAAAGGTAACAAAAGTAGAGGCAAGGGCAAGGCGGACGTCCCGAGCGGACCGCTACAGCCCGTCAAGCCATTGACTCCACTTGCTGAGCCGATCGGGGCCATCCTCGACTACGCGGAGGAGCAAGGTTTAGTCGACTTTCCTGAGGAGTGTGATGTGGTGACTGCCAAGCGCAACCACGACAAATATTGTCGATTCCATCGGAGAGCAGGGCATGATACAGATGATTGTGTCATTCTCCGGCGGCAAATTGAAGAACTCATCCAGAAAGGGTACCTGGGCCAATTCGTTGGCAAACAAGGAGGCATCCCGCAGAAGAGGAGCCTGACGTGGCAGCGGTCCGACCAAGCTACCACGTCAAAGGAGACACCGCCTGCCAAGAAGCGGGAGCTCGGCGCCTTCTCTGAGGAAGACGATGCCGACCTAGGGAGCAGCCCCCGGAAGTACCATCGATGTTCGTTCATATTCGGGGGACCCCAGGGAGGCGACACCTCTGGAGAGCGGAAGCAGTGGGCCCGAGCCCTATACGTCAGGGAGATAACCAGGGCTCCCGCCGACAAGAGGGTGAAGAGGGACCCCATCTTCTTCACCGACGCAGATTTGCCACCGATGCCTCCGCCGCACAGGGATGCCTTGGTCATCAAGGTCGAAATCAACAACACGATCGTCCGTCGAGTCCTGGTGGACAATGGGAGCTCCGTTAACATCATGTACTATGACACCTTCCAAGGTCTCGGGCTGGACCGAAAAGACTTGATCCCGGTGAGAACCCCACTCTCGGGCTTCACCGGGGACTCCATTGAGTCGGAGGGCAGCATAGTCCTCCCCGTGATGGTGGGCTCCGAGCCCTGCGTATCCAAGTTAGACGTCGAGTTTATCGTCAGCTTAAAAATTCAATCGCTAAATTAGTTAAATAAATTATCCAAAAACACTGCCATAATATGAGTAAGAAACACAGTGTTTTTGGATAATTTATTTAACTAATTTCCCAATTAAATTTTAAGCTTAATTTTTTTGAACATTATTTACACTACATGAAGAACATGCTCTCAAAACTTCATCAAAAAATCTCAAGTGGAGACATTCGGATGGCGGTTTCCATCACAATGCTTTCACCTGATGGTGTTGGTTAGTGTTAAAATGATGGTGTTAGTTAGTACTACCTCCGTTCCAAAAAACTTTGTCATTTCAAAAAATTTGAACCATGATTTTGATTAATATAATAATATGTATTATGCTAGGTATAAAATTTATACTTTGACAAAAGTACTTTTAACAAAGAACATTTTCATATAATTTTTATATTATAAGTAATTTCCAGTAAAAATATATAATTGGTCAAAGTTTTAAAAATGGGAAAGTTTTTGGGGACAGAGGTAGTATTAAAATGTTCATTTTACAAACTTATAAATTGTTCACGCAAATAAGTAGAATTTGTTTATTTTCATATTCATCTATCTAGTTTACACAAATATGTGTGTGGATGTATGAAAATCAATGTTTGTGACATATGGAGTATGATTCTTTCTATGGTAACTGGTAAACATTTTATTGTCTATAAACGAATATTTATTATATGTGATAAACATATTTTATTTGTGCAGTTGGATTTTTCAGATTGGTATTTATCTGTTGTCTAACTCAATACAAAAAATATCTAGGTAAAATCTTTCCAAATGTGTACATCCATGTGTATCTCTCTATGTATGCGAAGCATTATTGTTACTATTAAGGAAAGGAAAGTATGAACTTGTAGTACTTGAGTGGGAAGATATATAGTTATATACCCTTGCATTATGTTTTACAACCAAAAAGTTGTAAAAATGATATTTAGATCCAAATCTACTCTACAATATGTTTTAACATTGCTAAGTCGTATCCAAAGATAACTTAGCATTAGTTTAACTCTTCTAAGTCTTTCACAAAAATGATACCTTGTGAGACAAAGGTGAAGACCTGTATATATACCCTATATATAGTCTCTAGATAAATAGAGCAATTGTTTTTATTATAAGTGGTTGTTTACTTTCAAGCATAGATCTCCTATCACTTAAGGCACAACTTAGTATCATTGATTGAATGTTAATAATTTCTGAATTGATTTATTTTAATATTTGATATTTTTATATAACAATTAAGCATTATTGTTTGTATGGATTGAAACTCTATGTCAAATCAAGGTTCCTACTCCCATAGTGTGTAGAAATTAATAATCTTATAGGTATAGCGGTTAGAAAAGTAGAAGAGAATTACACTATGTCTACCGGCTATGTAAACAAATGAAAACATAGATGAAGGTGAGAGTGATAGAGACTCAAGTGGAGATGAAAAATGTGAGAATTTTGATTGTGATGCACCTTAAGAAATTTTAAAATGTGAAGGTTGAGATAAGTATTGACAGTTAGACATGGCATTGGAGACACAAATTAGAGTCTTCTTAGAACTTGACACAAGAAGAGTGACACTTAATGTATTAATATTTTAAATCCATTACTAATGTGGTTTTATGTTTATCAAATTATTTTTTGCAAGTTTAATTCGTTCATGTAGCCTTGTATTTCAAGTGAAATTGTTATGTGTGTAGATCCTTCCTTCACTATCATGGGCGGGTCTAGGGGTGGGCCAACCGACCTAGACCTTGGCCCACCCCAAATTTAAAAAATGCTTTAATTTTCAAGGTAAAAATTATGTGTATATTTTTTTCCAAATTTATTCTTTGTATCGACCCATTCCGGCCCAGTACCCCAACTCTGCCCCTGTTCACTATCGCAACCAACCATTTATTATTGTTCGTAATGTGATGACAATTTTAGATCATTATACTTGTTAAATCTACAATAACAAAATGTTAAAAAAGGCACAATGAATGTATCACCACAAAATTAAAGGTAATTAATGTGTGTTATAGTGCATCATGTTCATTTTTCCTTCGACTAATGTATTTTTTTTCTTTGAGTTTTGTTGATTTGTAACCTTTTTGCGAGTTAATAATTTTTACTTTATCAATTTTGGTATAACACGCAATGGTAGCGTTTTAAAAATATATCTTTGTATTTGTGTGTTGTGTCAAGATAAATTATGTGAAAACACATAAGAATGCATGTGCTTTCAAATAGTCCGTAGTTGGTGTAAATTGAACGGGGGACTCTATGTTAGGACTTACTCTATCTGTATGCAATGCAAATCAAAAGTAATCCATAGCAATACATGAAGAAGAAAGTCGAATAGGCAGCTAAAATTTCACCTGTAACCCAAATCAATTCATGAAGTTTTATTGCTAAATTTTTTATAAGGTTATCGATATATTAGTAAGAATGTCTATGAAAAGAGGGTCTAGTTGTATTAGTTTCTGTAATAAGTTTTTCTGTGTAATACTACTTGATAGAATCTCATTGGTAAGTGTTATATTATCTCATGCATTGGGCCCCTGCATTTATAATACATTTAACAACAATAATGACACAATATGATTATCATCTCATCTAAAGGGAAAAGAAGATTGTAGTGTTTGTGTTGTGTATTGTCTGCAATTGGGGACCACAACCTATTATTTGTAAGACATATGTGTTCTTCTAAAAAAAGCTATAATACCTTTTGTCAAAAAGTCATGTCTCTTCGCCACAATACTCATTCATGAAGAGATACATCTATTTTTAATTTTTCCCATTATAAAAATAGAAATGAAAATTATGTCCAAATACATAACTTTAAATAAACGAAATTGATCAAAATAGGAGTAAAATATAGGCAAATTCTAAAATATGATTAGGTATGTTTTTTTCCGAAAAGGACTTATTTAGTCTTGCTCAAAGATAAAAAGATATAAAATACTCTATTTCGAAAAATTTACTACGGAATATGTTTTACTCCTGTTTAGAGAAAGTTCTCTTTAAACAGTAGTTTTATATATGTAATGATACTAGCATGATTGAAGAATCTATCGTTCCACATAATACGTTGATTTAGTGCATTTCTTGATTATTATATCACCATATTATTTAGTATAATACATTGATATATACAAACCATGCATGCATAAATCAATTCAAGAATATAAATGAAAATCTCAAACTAAAGCATAATACCATCATATACAAGTACATCCGTGTGAGTAGTATTCTCATAAAGACATTGGAAGGAAAACCTTATGTAAAAGGGTCTGCTATCATGGAATTTGTTCTAATATGTTCTATAAATATCTCTCTATTTTGAACTTTTTCCTTTACACTTTGATACTTAACTTTCAAATGTTTTGTTTTATTTGCGCCTTTGTTGTTATTCGAATATATTTCTGCACATTTATTGCCAGACGATATATTGAATGGTCTTTTAATTAATTTTATCAACTATGCCCAATCCATGTGACAAGTTACACAACCATGTCTCACATTTGGAAGCTTCAAAACATGTATTTTATTCTATCTCCTTGGTGCAAGTGACTATAATAATTTATTTGACGCTTCCTACAAGTAGATAAACATAGTCTAACATGGATCTATTGGTTTTTTCACATCTCGTGAAGTCAGAGTGCTGAATAATCACCAATGGGTTGACCTTCTATAGGTGAGCATATAGTTTCTTGTCATTTTCAAATATCTCATAACTTTGTTGGCTCCTTGTCAATATTCAATTCATGGACTGTTCAGACATATGCTATATCATGACTCCTTCAAATTTGAGTATGCATGAAACTCTCCAAAAACTTTTGTGTTGAGAATTCGTATAGGTGTGTAGTATTGGTCATGTCATATTATTATGCTACATTAGTGAATAGTTGAATATTCAATATTTAGCCTATTTACTTTTCAACTGTGTATGTTTTGACATGCATGGAAGTTTTTTATTTTTTTTACCCTTGGGGGGTCGGTGTCGGGGGTCGAGAGAAGCCTGAGGTAAATAGGACTGGAACTCCCTTCATGGAGTTTTGAACCTGAGACATCCTATATGGGAGAGTGAGTTGGTGCCCAACTGAGCTAGACCGCTTCCTCGATTTTATAAGCTTTTTATAGTCAATGTTATAAAAAAATTGTGTTAAATGGTGAAAGAAGACTAATGAAGGCAAATAACTACAGTACGAAAGCAAATGACAGAGAATGACTAACAATTAATTTCCCAATTAGAGAGATGCATAATTCTCAATCTAGATGTGTACTTATATTAGCGGCCAATCTTCAAACATTTCAATCCTGGATGCTCTGAAAAGTCTAAATAGTTTTAAACTCTTTTAGAATATGTCAATTAAATTAAAGTGTTTGAACAAATCAAAGACTATTTATCTTTATTTTTAGTCTTATACATATTCATTACAACAACCCTTTGATGGAGAAACATGTTCGTCAATATACAGGATCTTGAGTATCCGCTTTTCCTTTCAGACATTGAGCAAGATTAAATTTCTCTCACTTTTCCATTAGGGTGTTTCCCGACAAGCCTGACCTGACCCAGGCGCACCCATGCACCTGGCTAGAAAAGAACAATTAAAATATACCGCCCAATCCATTAGCCTACAGCCCTGCGTACTGCGTTGTTTCCATCTGACCATCCGGTTACAGCCCTGACTCTTCAAACCCTTCTGCGATTTTTAGAGACTTGAACACATGGGATCGAAGCAACGAAGCGAGTAGATCAAGAATATGAGCGGCTACGAAAACATCATAAGGGTATGGAACTTAATCAATTTATTCTTTTTACATTTAAACATCTCCTATAATCCATTATCCCGCTATGAATACCTAGCTCTGTACCTGCGACGATTCCCCGGATTACGAATTTCAATCTATTCATTCTTCTAATTCTTCAATCTTCCATAATCTTTCATTTTGCAATTTAATTAATTCATTCTTGAGTTTTGTCCTACGAGGCTCTGAGTTGTGACCTGCGTGGCTGCGACTCTGCTAGTTTTCAAGGCCTCAAGCATGCAAGTTGAAGCGTCCAGCTTTTAGAAAAGAAGGCAAGGGTCGACTGATTTCATCAATTGATTCTCAAAGACCAGAGCAATTGTTAATTGCATAGCAGACTATTCTTAATTCTTATTCAGGACTTCAGGTGTTTTTGTTCTCATTCCTTTAATTGATTGTATTGTTATTTATTATTGTTAATTTGGATTTGTCTACATATTACAAATTATAATTTGGAGATTGATATTTGATAATGCCTCCTAGAATTAGAAAATAAATCCAGAGATGAAAAACATAGGAAGAAATAAAGAATCGACGAGTTTATTTTATCTTAAAAGGAGCTTTAAAAAAATTGTTACAAAAGAACCACAAAGTGTTAGTGCGAATGAAAATATTGATTCTAGCGTCTGTGTTGATGTTGATGATATTAGTGCTACTGTTGATGCCAACAATAATAATGTTGATGATACTATTAATTATAATATTGTTGTTGATGTTGATGATGATGTTGGTGCAATTGTTAATGTTAATATTGATGGCATTGTTAATTCTAGTTGTGAATTTGATGGTAATGTTGTTGTTAATGATGTTATTGAAGCTAATATTGACAATCATTTTACTACCGATATATTTGATCCTAGAAATCGGGTTGTCCTTGATTCTAACATGAGTAATATTTAGTTGAAAAGGGTCCAATCAAAGATTTATCTATCACTAAGGCCCCATGATAAATCATCAAGCGGGTTTTCAGCTGCATTTTACACTACTACTTTACCAAATGGAGAGAAGTGTGATAGAGAATGACTAGTGCATTCAAAGGATCTTGATAAAGTTTTCTGTTTTTGCTGTAAATTATTTAATAAAAGGATTGGTAGAAATCAATTAGCGAGTGAGAGATTTGGAGATTGGACACATGTTACCACTAGGCTTAAAGAACATGGATGTAGTGCAGAACATCTTAAAATATGACTACATGGTATGATTTGCATTTAAGATTGCAGAAAAATCAACTAATTGATAAAACTTCTCAAAAACTTTTTGAAAAAGAAAAGGAGCATTGGAGAAAGATGTTGTTGAGAATTGTTTCAGTGTTGAAGTTTCTTGCAAAACATAATCTTGCATTTTGTGGCACGAATGAGAAGTTGTATCAAAATAGCAATGAAATTTTTTGGGGCTTAATTAAGATGTTGGCAGAGTTTGACCTTGTGGTTCAAGAACATGTTTAACGTATTAAAAATTATGAAATTGAACATCATTATCTAGGGCATAGGATCCAAAATGAGTTAATTCTCTTGCTTGCTTCTCAAATTAAAGCTGTGATTATTGAAAAACTTAAACAAGCAAAGTACTTTTATGTGATACTTGATTGCACCCCTGACATAAGTTATCAAGAACAAATGTCTTTAATATTGAGATATGTTGATGTCTCGTCAAACTTAGTTGGCATTGAGGAATCTTTCTTAGGGTTTTTTAATGTTAATGATACGACTGGTCAATGACTTTTTAATGTTCTGCAAAATGAATCGGTCTCTCTCAATCTTGAGCTTGATAATGTAAGAGGACAAGGATACGATAGTGGATCTAATATGGAAGGAAAACATCAAGAAGTGCAAAAAATGTTGGATTTAAATCCTAGAGCTATTTATACTCCTTGTGGTTGTTATAGCCTTAATTTGACTTTATGTGACATGGCTAATACTTGTGGTAAAGCTAAAGATTATTTGGAGATTCAACGAATCTACACAACTTTTGCAAATTCCGCTAAAAGATGGCAAATTTTGAAAGAAAATGTAAAGGGATTAACTCTTAAATCATTGTCATCTACTCATTGGGAGAGCCGTGTTAATAGTGTTAAAGCTATTAGATTTCAGGTTTTAGAAATAAGAGAAGCTTTACTTGAAGTAGCAGGAACCGACAATGATTCCAAAATTAGAGTGAAGCAAAATCTTTAACCGAAAATGATCTTGGTAATTTTGAATTCATTGTGGTGGTAGTTATTTGGTTTGAAATATTATATGGTGTTAACTTAGTTAGCAAGGATTTGTAAATGATTGACATGCTTCTTGATGTTCCTATTGAAAAAATAAAGGGTTTGATTTCTTATTTTGAAAATTATAGGGATAATGGTTTCTCAAGTGTCTTAGAAATTGCATCGAACATTTGTATTGAATTGAACATTGACACTGTATTTCCTCAAAAGCATCAAATTAGAAGAAAAAGGCAATTTGATGAGAATACAGTTGATGTGTGTTCTAGTGTTACCCAATCTGCACATGAGTCATTTAGAGTTAATTATTTCTTATGCATTGTTGATCAAGCAATAACCTCACTTACCGCAAGGTTTGAACAATATCAACAATATCAGAATACTTTTGTGATTTTTATTTACCTCTGAAAAGTTGTGTTTGTTAGATGATAGCGGTTTGAAACCTCGTTGTTGTAGTTGTCTTGATGCATCACTTAAGAAGGATGAACAATTAGATATTGATGGAAATGAATTATATGTAGAATTAAAGTTACTTAAAGACTTGTTGCCACTAAAGAATATGGGGCCTATCGATATCTTGAAAATTTTAAAAGAATTTTTGCTAATGAAGAATATGGGGCCTATCGATGTCTTGAAAATTTTAAAACATCTTGATTGCTTTCCTAATGCAGTTATTGCATATAGAATTTCTCTCGACTATTCATGTTACCGTTGCAACTGCAGAACGAAACATTTAAAAATTGAAGGCATTAAAGACTTATCTGCGCTCTACAATGACGCAAGAGAGACTTTGCAGGTTGTTTTTAGTGGCAATTGAGAGCGATATATTGGAGGAGATTGCATTTGAAGACCTTATCAAACACTTTATTTCAAAGATTCTTAGAAGGATACCACTATTTAAATAAGTGTAGTTTAAATTCAAAATATTGGATGTGATTTTGATGTTCTAGGTATATTTGTTGAATAAGAAGAATTGCATTTTAGTATGAAATATTATTATAAAATATGATATTACTTTTTACTTAATTGTTAGTATTTTTTGTATTAAATATTAGGGTTTCTAATTTTTCTTTTGAACATGGCCTCTCATTTGTTAGAGGCAGACCTGTTCTTCGATTTACATTCTTACATGCTAAGTGCTTTAAAAACTTCATTGGTATATTCGTTTGAGAATGGTCGCAAATGATCACAATCTCTAAGATAACGGTTGCATCATGTAAGTTAAAATTTCACACGTTTACACTTAAACATTATGAAAATTGAAATAAATTCGTTCTCTTCAGACAATTCACATGTATATTTGTTCTTTCTCTTTTTAGTGTTTTTTTAAATTACAATGTGTAACTGTTAATTTTTGTAAGTTATATTTTTTTAGTTAATATACCATTTTTGTATGAAAACTGAACTAAATAAGTTACCACACGTAGTCATGTCTTACTCACCTATGTTTGGTATAGTGAAGGATTCTTGTAATAACCAGAAAGTACTATGTGTAGAAAACTAGCAACATTATAAGACTGTTGCACATTATCAATCAATTTTTCGCGTGAATGAAACATAGAAAACAGTTATGCATGATACAAAAAATTACTGAAATTACTAAAACTGGAATTAGAATTCCATCGTCACAAAGCCATGGTTATTAAACAATACTTGAGTACTAAAACAGTTGTAATTACGCAAACTAGATCATCAAGACCAACCTCGTCTCGTTCATCCCTGGGCGATAATTTTGGGAAATGAATGCATACATTCATATTTGATGAGACCTTTCTTGTACCAACACCACAATATTTGCTTATTCCTCCGACTTTCGACAGGTAATGATAGCAAATTTGATGAGACCTTTCTTGTACCCTTCAATCATCAACGGCATTGCCATAGCTCCCTTTATTGTTTTCCATCCTATATAATACATATTTTACATTAAATTAAGTTCTCATATATTAATTCAGTAGGCAACATGACTACTCCTCAGCCCCGTTTCATAATTCCCAATACATTTTACATCATAGTTTTGATACTTAGAATCTATGATATTAGTTCCATCGACTTTGCGAAATCAAATCCAAATATGAAAATAAAATATAATATATAATCCGATACTACACGTGTTAATTTGGCTAAATGAAAAGTGTATGAGAACCTTGAACTGGATGGATGGAGTATCATTCAACCTTTGAATGAGTATTTTCATATAGCACTACTTCGTTGTCTTATATCTCTGCCAATTTTCTACTTTTGATTGTTCAAAAAACTTTGTCACTTTTTCTTCTAAGTCATAATTAATCCGTGGTTCTTATATTTCTCGACACAAAGTTCAACTACACAGTGTTTATTTTATTGTATATGTTCTGCATATCAATGAAGCTTGATAAAACTATAAGGAACAAAATTTTGTATCAAATTCTAATTCACACTATGCTATTTGAACAAATTTATACCGTAATTTTTGAATATGTAAATTTGTATGTCTTTTGTGAAAAACGTTTATTCATGTATACTTTATATTCAAGGGCGGACATGGGGGCATTTTACTTAGAACATTTATATGTTTACAATTACTAAGTTATTCTTTTTACATTGCCAAATCACAATATGTGGTGCTCTTTTAATTGTGTTTTGTTTCTGTTATGATATGAAATTATTTCCTAAAAGTTCAACCTAATAAGACGAGTAGTCTAGGATCTTAATATAGCAGTTTATTAGTTCATATTTTACCAATGTGTGACTTTAACACATATCCTCACGATCAGACACTTCGCCTGAATTGTGCGGTCATTCGTTTTTTATTGATTCATCACATTCATTTTTATAATCGTGCGGTTATGGATCGATTTTATTCTAATACCATGTTAAGACATGAATTGAAGTTTCGTCCTAAGAAGTTAATCCAATAGGAGGAAGAGTTGAAGACACATCAATCAAGCACATCTAGACGGTGCTCACTGGTTTAGTATATTAGTGCTAATTATTATATTACTCCATTATTATTATTATTAGTATTATTATTAGTATTATTATTATCATCATCATCATTACCACTCCTTAAAAGTGAGGTAATTCCTTTCCAAGTAAATGCCGATTTGATTACTGCTGGCCAGAAAGGAGCAACATTTTCAGACCAATCTGAGGCCTTTATATCCTGCATGGAAATTAGCCACTATTAGACATATAGATGTTATATTTTTATTAAGAATATATAAAAATGGTAATTGTTATAGATTGATGGCGTTGTACATAGTACTATATGGTCCGTCCCCCCAAAAAAACTAATATATATATATATATATATATATATATATATATATATATATATATATATTAGTATATATTTATATATATCATAAAATAATATATAAATGAAGCTTGATAAAACTATAAGTAACAAAATTTTGTATCAAATTCTAATTCACACTATGATAAATGTAAACTACACAGTGTTTATATATATATATATATATATTAGTATATATATATATATTAGTATATATTTATATATATAAAATCTGACCCCCTTACGGCTCCGCCCCTGTATATGGTCAAAAACTTGTGTTATCTCACCATTCATTAAGAATTCGATTTGACTCAAAAAAGTTTACTCGTAATCTTGTATGTAGGATTAATATATTGGGAATATACGAACACAAATTTTAATTAATTAACCTGAAGAGAGTGGGATTGAAGTAACTTGACATAATCAACAGTGGAGCACCATGCAGGGAGATAAAAGGCATTGCATATCTTTTTGAGCAACTCTTTCTCTTCAGGAAGCAGACACTCTTCTGTAGGGGAAAGATCCCTATGACACCATGTCACTAATATAATTCTCCCACCGGGGGCTGCCACTCGGGCCAATTCCGAAACAAACTACATTTTTTTAGTACGTAAATAGATTAAATTAGTGTGGAAGTCATGATTAATTTGTTGGAAGAAAGTAGTTGATGAGTATTATATTTGGGTGATTGTGTGTGGAAGAGAGAATTTTAGAGAGTGGTGATTTTAGAAAAACTTGGAACTTGTATTGATTTGGAGCTTTTGGCTTGCTTTACAAATGAGTGAGGAGTGCTCTATTTATAGGTCTCATAGGATCCTTCTAGGTACTCCTACTTCCTTAACCTTCTAGAATATTCTATAGGATTCTAGCTTAGGAATAATCTAGAATTGTTTAGGTACATTAACTACTCTAGATCTTTCTAAGTCTATCTTATGGGCTAGCTAATTTATTAATTATCATACAACTTCTAGCCCAATAAGTTAACATCTAATGGACCCAATTATTGGGCTAAGCCAAGTTTAATTTCTAACATCCCCTCTTAAACTTGACTTAGCAACACCAAGTAGATTTCGCATCTTTGCAAAGACATCATGCTTGAGTGGCTTTGTGAGAATATCAGCGACTTGGTCTTGAGTCTTCACATACTCTACTTGAACTTCCTTCTCCGCTATCTTTCCTCGAATGAAATGATATCGAGTGTCTATGTGCTTGCTTCGATCATGAAACACTGGATTCTTTGCTAATGCAATAGCTGACTTGTTGTCCACAAATATTGTTGTTGCTTCTTCTTGAGACATGCTGAGAGCTTGCAATATGTAGCGGAGCCAAATTGCATGACACACACTTGATGTTGCTGCAACGTACTCGACTTCACAAGTGGATAGAGTGACGATCGGTTGCTTCTTTGAAACCCATGTGAAAGCGGTGTTTCCCATGTAGAATACGAACCCAGTTGTGCTCTTGCGGTCATCAATATCTCCACCCCAATCACTATCAGAATATCCAACCAGCTTAAACTCATCAGATGAAGAGTAAAACAACCCATATTCGGTGGTGCCTTTAAGATACCGCAAAATCCTTTTTGCAGCCTTCAAATGAGTTGTTGTGGGGGCCTCCATGAATCGACTAACAAGTCCAACACCGAAGAGAATATCTGGTCTTGTACATGTTAAGTATCTTAAGCTCCCCACAAGACTCTTAAAGTAAGTTGGATCAATCAATTTTCCTTTATCATACCTTGATAGCTTTAGTCCACTTTCAACAAGTGTACTTACAGGTTTAGAGTCTTCCATGTTGAACTTCTTGAGTACTTCTCTCGTGTATCCTTCTTGAGTGATGAATATACCATCATCCATTTGTTTCACCTCGATGCCAAGATAGTAACTCATAAGCCCAATGTCAGTCATCTCGAACTCCTTTGTCATGACTTGTTTAAATTCATCAAACATCGTCATGTTATTACCTGTAAAGATGAGGTCGTCCACATATATGCACACGAGCAGTATGTCTCCTTGATGATTTTTCTTGATATATAGAGCATGTTCTTGCGGACATTTCACGAATCCATTAGCTTGGAAGTATTGATCAATTCTACTATTCCAAGCTCTTGGTGCTTGTTTAAGCCCATAAAGAGCCTTACTTAGCCTCAACACTTTACCTTCTTGCCCTTTGACTTTGTAACCTTCGGGTTGCTCAATGTAGACTTCTTCTTCTAGGAACCCATTTAAGAATGCAGACTTGACATCCATTTGATGTATCTTCCACTTGTTGTGAGCCGCGAATGCAATTATCAATCTTATTGTTTCTAATCTAGCCACGAGCGCAAATACTTCTTCATAATCAATGCCATGTCTCTGGGCGTAGCCTTTGGCCACTAGTCTTGCCTTGTACTTCTCAACTTCTCCTTTTGCATTTTTCTTGATCTTAAATACTCATTTCACTCCAATTGCTTTATGTTTTGGTGGAAGTGTGGCAAGCTCCCATGTTTTATTCTTCACGATTGACTTGATCTCGTCATCCATTGCATCTCTCCATTTCTTGTTTCTTGTGGCTTCTTGAAAACTTAGTGGCTCACAATCACCAAATAGACAAAAGAGTGTAAGTTCATCATTTGAGTTCAAATTTTGTGTTACCCCGTAAAGCTCTTCAATGCTTCTCATGCGTGGTATTTCTCTTTCATCCGAACTTGGTGATGAAGCTTGAGCTTGAGTGGGAGATGGTGGAGGAGTTGTATTTTCATGATTTTCTTCAACTTCTTCTTCATATTCCATGGGAGGCAAGAGACTATAATCTTCTTTGTCACCAATGCTCCAATCCCATGAGCCTTCTTCATCAAACTCCACATCACGACTTATTATAAGCTTTTTAAAATTCGGATTGTAGAGTTTGTACCCTTTTAAGTGTTTATCATATCCAATGAATATAAACTTCTCACTCTTGTCGTCAAGTTTTGACCTAGTCTGATCGGGTACATGCGCATATGCAATGCATCCAAATACTCTCAAGTGTGAGACTCCAGGTTTACCTCCATGCCATGCTTCTTGTGGAGTTTTTCCATCGAGACTCTTCGTGGGGCAGCGATTTTGAAGATAGACAGCACAATCCACAGCTTCAGCCCAAAAATCTTTAGGCATATTCTTTGTTTTTAGCATGCTTCGAGCCATGTTGAGGATCGTCCTATTCTTTCTTTCGGCAACACCATTTTGTTGTGGTGTTCGTGGGACAGTCATGGGACGGCGGATGCCATTATCTTCACAAAATTGATTAAACTCCTTTGATGTGAACTCCCCACCCCGATCTGATCTCATGGCTTTGATACTGTACCCACTTTCTTTCTCAATAAGAGCCTTAAATTTCTTGAATGCTTCAAAGGCCTCAGATTTTTGTTTAAGGAAATATACCCATGTTTTTCTTGAGTAATCATCGATGAAAGTGAGAAAGTACTTACTTTTACCATGTGAACATGGAGTAATAGGACCACATAAGTCGGTATGGACTAACTCCAATGGTTCTTTAGCTCTTGAGGTAACTTCTTTAGGGAATGGTTTCCTTGATTGCTTCCCAAATAGGCAACCTTCGCATAGCTGATCAGGATGATTGATGAAGGGCAAACCTTTCACCATGCCTTTGGATGATAGCATTTTCAAGCCACCAAAGTTTAAGTGCCCATATCTTAAGTGCCAAATCCATGACTCGTCTTTCAAGCAACTTTTTAAGCATATGGCTTGATCTCTTTGAATGTCAAGCAAGAACATTCGGTTTCTAGTCATCGGCACTTTAGCAACTAGTCTTCCATTATTGTCTCGTAGAGAAAGACTACGATTCTTTAAGTGAATATCATAGTCCTTTTCTAAGAGTTGTCCCATACTTAGAATATTTGTTTTTAAGTTGGGCACATAGTAAACATCGGAAATGAATTGGTGACTTCCATCGTTTAGACGGATTAGAACGTTACCTTTACCATTCACCACGACTTTAGACTCATCTCCAAAAGTAACATGACCTTGAGTTTGTTCTACCTTCACGAACATGCTTTTATCTCCCGTCATGTGGTTGCTAGCTCCGGTATCTAAATACCACGTGCTCTTCTTTGTTTGTTCTTCATGATTTGCCATCAACAAGGTAAGTTCTACCTCATTATTCATCTCCATGAGATGGGCCTCTTCTTTAACATGATTAGAGCGCTTGCATTCATATGCATAGTGGCCATATTTATTGCAATTATGACACTTTAGTTGAGACTTCTCGTACCTTTGTGGTTTGCTTCCTCTCCCACGGCCTCTAGATGCTTGCGTATATTGAATTCTTTCTTCATTGTTGAAGTTTGTATAACCACGACCTCGACCACCTCTTCCACGTGCACCACGTCCTCGATCATAACCACGACCTCGTTGGCCTCTTTCTTCACCTCTATTCTCCCATCTTTCTTTAAAAGAGAGTTTGGAGTAAAGAGAATGCTCCAATGATTCATCAGATTTATTTCTCACAACTCTTTCTTCATGGACTTGAAGTGAGCCCATAAGTTGATCAATGGTCATGGACTCTAAATCCTTGGACTCTTCTATGGCCACCACAATATAATCATAGTCTTTGGTGAGAGAGCGAAGGATTTTCTCAATCACCGTTATGTCCTTTAGTTCCTCACCATTCCTCTTCATCTCATTTACAATTACTAACACTCTAGAGAAATAGTCGGATATTGATTCCGAATATTTCATTTTAAGTTGTTCGAACTCACCTCTAAGAGTTTGAAGACGAATTCTCTTCACCTTGTCAACTCCCTTGAAAGAGTTATGTAGTATCTCCCATGCTTCTTTAGAAGTGGTGGCATTTGAAACCTTCTCGAACATGGCCTCGTCTAAGCATTGATATATGAGAGTGAGAGCTTGTTGATCCTTCCTCCTACTCTTTTGGAAACTATCCCTTTGGGATTGATTTAAAGTAGCATCATCTTGAGGTTCCTCATAACCTTTCTCAACAATCTCCCATGCATCTTGAGATCCAAGCAAGGCTTTCATGCGAATGCACCAACTAGAGTAGTTATCTTTAGTGAGACGAGGAAATTGGAATGGAACTAAGCCGTTGGAATTCATTTTTCTTGAAAGGATTGATGGCTCTGATACCACTTTGTTGGAAGAAAGTAGTTGATGAGTATTATATTTGGGTGATTGTGTGTGGAAGAGAGAATTTTAGAGAGTGGTGATTTTAGAAAAACTTGGAACTTGTATTGATTTGGAGCTTTTGGCTTGCTTTACAAATGAGTGAGGAGTGCTCTATTTATAGGTCTCATAGGATCCTTCTAGGTACTCCTACTTCCTTAACCTTCTAGAATATTCTATAGGATTCTAGCTTAGGAATAATCTAGAATTGTTTAGGTACATTAACTACTCTAGATCTTTCTAAGTCTATCTTATGGGCTAGCTAATTTATTAATTATCATACAACTTCTAGCCCAATAAGTTAACATCTAATGGACCCAATTATTGGGCTAAGCCAAGTTTAATTTCTAACATAATTAAAGGAAAGAAGTATGTGATTACTTTCTAGTAAATTGACCCCAAGAGCCCTCCACCCGACCCGACAGGATGGTGGGGAGGTTAGTCAGCAGAATGACAGTATGTCCATACAACCGTGCGCACCAGAGGCCCAGCCTTATTTCAGGTTCTGTGACCTCCACCCGGTCGCTGCGGGGATTCGAACCTTAATCCATTGTTCCAAATCTCCCACCACATGATAAATATTTCAATGCTATATATAGATATTACACTAATTGCAATTGCCACATAATATCACCTTGGCTTTGTCAGGCATGTGCTCACCACTCTCCATGGACCAAACAAGATCGAACTCTCCATCCGGGAACGGCTGATTCAACGCATCCGCCACTTGGAAAGAAACCTGCAAATCCATTGCGGGTTACTTTACACTATTAAATTTAAATAAAGGTGAATGCTATGTACCTATCATACCATTTGATTGGTCCAAATCGTTATTTCATCATTCGTTTATATTTAATATTATTCAATTGCAATATTCTAATTAATCTATATGGACAACATATAGTACATTGACGGTATCATAGACTTTGCTTTAAATAAATTTGCTTATCAACTAAACCTACGTCAAGCGCATTATCACTAATGGCTACTTCTTCTGGCCCATTCAAAGGTTTCTATTTTCCTTTCATGTACGTCCTACTCAAAGGTTCTCATTTTTATTTTAGGAAACAATTAACACTCTTAAATAACAATTTAATCATCAAATATTAAAAATAATACATCTATAACATGACAATTATCATCAATAGTTCATTATATTATATACTCATCAATTACTTTCCAAAATATACTCGAATTAGCATATTTAGTTGTTTTTATGTATAATCGTGTCATTTTACAATGAAAACTTGAAAACTTAGAGACATATATAATATTAATCAGTACTCGTATTTATTGTGATGGAGTACTAATTATTCTCTCAAACACAAATATCCTACCAGAAAAATTCTATTCGTATACAAATGCTTGCACCTCATTTACACAATATAGATACATTTCCCTCTCATTTCTTTCTTATCTCTCCTCTCTCCCTTCTCTCTACTCACTCATTATCCATTCTCTACCCAATTGTTTTTAGATATTTCTTCTTCTTCTCAGTGTCTTCCTCTTTTCTTCAACATTATCATTTTCACTTTCTTTTCATCTTTGATTTACATAAAACCCTGCTCTAATTCTCTCTTTTTATCCTCCTTTAGTATCTTTCGATTTTATTCAAAATACATGTAAAATGATCACACACACAAATGCACAACTTACGACTAAGAATAATTACACATTTTCTTCACGCAGAAAACTAAAATTGAAATAACAGTCAACAATTGATTGCGAGCAAAACAATTAATTTGTCTATGTGATAAAGAATATCTGAAAAATCCACCATTTGGTCACATAAAGCTATTATCTATGCACATACAATAAATACAATAATTACACAATTATTCATACTTCCTAAATAAAAACACAGTGCTCCTAATTTGAAATTCCAAAATATTTTACTCCTATCAAGGTCATTTATTTAACATTTTATACATGAACAAAAGAATAAGTTTGGTTCAAAATAAGATAGGAAATGAAATGGAAAAGGTACAAAGTGGGGCTTTAACCTGATCACTGAGTCCGTGAGCAGCAGCTAGAGATTCAGCCCTTTGGGCTTGGTATGGGCTAAGAGTGATTCCTTGACACGTTGCAGAAAATTTGGTGGCTAGGAACCTTGAACTTCCACCAATACCACATCCAACATCTACTATCTTCTTTGGTTTCTTCTCTGCATCCTCTGCATGAATTCATAATGCATGTCACTCCCTATTACGTTTGTTGCTCATTTCATACAAGGTCGATTTTTATTGGTGCCAAATTTTGAATATAATAAAAAACCAAAATACAAAAATAAGGATTAAAAAGATACAATACACTACAAAAAAATTACGGGATTGGCACGGAATTTGGTCCGGACTTACCGATTTTTCGTGCCAAATAGCTCGTGCCAAAGTGTTTTTGGCACGGATTTGACATATTCCTGTCAAAATCTCTGCCAAATCCCTGATCCCATGTTTTTTTGTAGTGACAGGACATCTAAAAATCTAAAATAGTACGGGGTACGTAATATACAAATAAGCTAAAAAAATGAATTCGAATATATAGTTTTTTGGGATAAGGGTCAAATTGAACAACATGGTTACATGTAAATCTCATGTAGTTATATTGGACACTAAGATTTCAAATGGACCAAATTGTACACTATGATTTAATGATTCATGTATGTGTATCTCAAATAGGAAACTAATGTTTTAAATGGATCAAATTTAATGTTTTTCTGATCATTTCTAGTCTTTTTCCTTTCCTTCACATAATTGTAAGCAACTAAATCCCCAAATATTTTACTTCTATACATTCATGATAACGGCTATTCTAAACACTTTACAGAATTTGTTGTTATCAATCTAATCACACGATCGGCTGTTTACTAAACACTTCTTATGTCTAGTTTTTAAAATAAATAGAAATTGGCCTAAATAGGAGTAAAAATGTTTTGAAATTCCAAAATAGGAGTATCAAGTTTTTTATTCTTTGAATAAGAGTAATCTGCCAAGTTTGAAAAAAATGTCATTTTAAAAGCCTAGTAATGCCAAAATTAGCAGAAATTTACTCCCATTTAGGGAATAAAAAACATGATAGTCCTATTTTAAAATTTCAAAATATTTTTACTCCTATTTAAGGAATTTACTCTAAAATAAAAGTATAAATTCCCAAAGGTTAGTGTGAAAAGATTAATGTAACTTATTTGAAAACTGCCAAAAGATGACTAAGTTATAAAGTAGTTTATGACTCATGACATGTGAATCATAATTTCGTTTTTTAACTCGAGATTAATAAATGAGGTGTGGATACCGTAGTCTTCACTAATACAAAAAGTGTTATCATTTTTTGTATCATTTTTGTTATGTAGCATCATACAAATTGATACCATATAATATCTATGGTAACATTATTGTAGCAGAAAATGTCACAATAAAATGGTAAATTACTACAATACATATATTGTAACACCGATCGGATACAACTTACTAAAAATGTTACATTTGATATATTGTCACATTTTTAGCACATATGACAATATTTTGCACATGCTACAAAGACTATACTTTGTTGCGGTGCTTGTGGAATTGGGTCTACTTAGAATAATTAAAGAAACAAGAAATTTTATCAATCAAACACCCATATTTTTAGGAAGATGAAGATTGTCGATATAGTCCAAAAATTGAAAATTAGGAATCAAAGACCTAAAATATACGGAGTAATATGTTTTGATCTCTTTAAATTTTTATTTATCTCATCATTAAATTTTGATGTTTTTTTCTCCACAAAGTTATTAATCTAATAAAGTTAAATAATATTTAAAATTGTTATAATAAAATAACATGGACTTCGTATGTCGACAATCTATATTCTCTTTCAGATCTTTGGCTAAATTACTAAATTGAATACTACCTCCGTCCCAAAAATCTTTGTCATTTCAAAAAATTTGAACCTTGATTTTAATAAGTATAATATTATGGGAGTTAAAAAATTTATACTTTTATGAAAGTAATTTTAATAAAGAACATTTTCATATAATTTTTATATTATAAATAATTTTCAAGAAACATATAGTCAATCAAAATTTTGAAAATGACATATTTTTTTGGAATATTTATGATCGGGTTTGGTATTCATAAGATTCCAAAAAATAAAAATAGTATCTCAACCTCTTGAAGACACTCGCATCCGAAACCAAGCCAGCTAGCTACCCCCAAGTCTTGAAGATAGGACCGAAAGTGGGTGTAGTCCACCCCCAAGTCTCTCCTTTGTGGGAGGTCTTGGGTTCAATTCCCATCGAGGAAGATGAGGGAGGTCTTGCTCCCAATGATTCTCCCTACCTTCACGGAGTTGCTCAGCGGTTGAGTATGGTAATGAAGGTAGCGAGTTCGTGTGGTGGTAGGAGTAGCCTGAAAGGTAATATAAATCCTGTTGGATTCGTCCTTTAGAGCCAATACTGACGAGGCTGACTGTTATCAGATTCGGACTTAACTGTCTAAGATTTTGGAGGGTAGTTCATAAACTTCAGGATTATGGGAGCGTAAACTCCGACACCTTGATTATTAAAAAAAGATAAGACCGAAACTACTTTAAGATAGACACTCGGAACTGGTCCAGTGTAGGTACGTATATGCTACGTATATGCTACCGGGACCGGGAGGTTTTGTTCCTATTCTCAAATTATTTGTACGGGGTATTATGCACTATACTCGATTCTGTCGATTGTATTTAATTATCATTAAAACATGCTCCATATATCATGTTCCCCTCATGCTCCATATATTGTAACCACCAATTTTTGTTAATATTGTCGTATCTTTCTTACGATTTGTTCCACTAAAATAATCTCATTCTAATTATGATAAAGTTTATGTCGTTTAAAACATTTTACTTTATTAATTCAATATCAATCAAATAAATTCACTTTTAATAATAGTCGCGCTTCCTTCTAGCATTCCAATGTTACTGGGACGTAGTCACGAGGTAGTATAACTGTGTAAGGTAGATCTAAAAAACTAAAAAGAAATATGGATTAATTACCTAGCATGTACTCTTTCTATACAAAGTGTAATACTCCAAAATAGTAAAATGTTAAAGGTACCCCAAAATGGGTACCACATTTTACCCCACCCTACTGTGTGGGTATAAGTGGAGCAACTCATTTAAGTGGGACACCATTTAAATGATGTGAGGTAAGAATGTGGTACCTCATTTTTTGGTATCTTTAACAAAGCTCTAACAAATAACATAAAAAAGATAGGTCCAATACGTTGAATGTATTTACACTATCACCACCTATGTTATTTTAACCTGATCAAAACTTAAAATATTTAAAACATAATAGATCAGAATACAAGTCATCAATGAGCTTTTTGTTTCAATATGACTAAATTCAAGTGAAATTCCCAAAAAATGACCAGTTTTCCGGCCATTTTTATGGCGGTGATTTCCTGCGAATTTCCGAACAGCGGTTTCCGACATCAATTTCCAGTGACGAATCTGGCCATGGCTAGATAAGTGTGTGTGGGAGGGGGGTAATTAGGTAAAAAAATTGATATCGATTACGGTAAAAAAAGTCGAAATAATCAAATACTCCATAAAAGGTTAATCATATTTTTGGAGAAAAGGAAAAAAATATTTTTTTATATTTCAAAAAATATACTTAACATTTGTGTCCTTCCACTATCAATCCAATTAACAATTAAAAAATGTAAAACATGAAACCGGCCGGTGTCTAGCCTACTGATAATGGTGACCCATTTATGATAGGGAGATTTACCTTAATAGAAACAAATCATAACTTTTCCCACAAAATCGAACTACCCCATTACCAACGGATTGTCTTGGTTGTGCAAGAGAACTAAGGGGATAATAATTGGATTAGTTAATTAATTCAGTTGGGGTAAAAATGAAATGATTAATTCTATTTAAGGAAACCCAAACATCGAGACTTCATAGCCCTATTTTGAAAAAAAAAACTTACTCCCTCTGTTCCTAATAAGTTTGTCAAGTTTGACCGGCACGGGGATTAATAAAGTAAACACTGTGTGGTTGAGTTTTGTGCAGAGGAGAGAGAATTAACAGAAACCACAAATTCTTTACTTAAAAAGGAAAGTGACAAAGTTAATGGGACATCCGAAAAAGGAAAGTTGACAAAGTTATAAGAAACGGAGGGAATATATTTTTGTCCAAGTAAAGACAATTTTCTCTTTATGATTTACCTACTTAATTACTTCCGTGAAAAAGAACACATGACGTAAAAGAAGACACAGTACGTGGGTAGGGCTAATCATTATTGACATCGTTGTACTAGACTGGTGCGCTTTGTCCATTTACTATCCACCACTTGTTTACAGCGACGACCAATTGTGATTTGATTGACACAATCCTTAAAAAAATTATTCTTATTCTTCCATTTTACCTTATCGATCCGTCCCACTAAGATTGTCTTATACCAGATTTATTTAAAATTTAGTGTCTCTAAATCATTCTTACTTTATTCTTATTTTATCAATCACATAAATCATGTTTTATTAATTTACGTGTCACTCCCTCTTGTTCCATTTTTAGAGGGACAGAGGGAATACTTTGTATTCGCCTCAGATGTGGATATATACTACCCATCCCAATAGTCACAGATTAGTTACTTTATGAAAATGAAATAGTGAAAAAGTTTTTAGCGACAACAAAAAAATGAAAAATTGATAAAATCCAGTGAGATGAAAAGAGTATTCTTTTAATCCCATTAAAATAGAAACAAATAAAAAACAAGGGTAGGATTTGAGAAAATAGATTTTTTATGACTATATATTCCATACTCCCTCTATCTCATTGGACTTTGCCAACATTCCCTTCTTGGTCGTTCCAAAAACTTTTGGTTTTTTTTCTATTAAAGCAATTAATTTGTGGTTCTGCACACTTCTCTCTCATTTGCACAAATCTCAACCACACATTTTTACTATTCTTATTTCTCACCAACCTTGCACTTGACAAAGTCTACCGGAACGGATGTAGTACTTTTTATTATTTTATAGAATTGATAATATTTTTTGAAAGGGTTAAAAATGGAAAATTAATGAAAAGTTAATTGCTAGACGTTTTAGAGTATGTGAATAAAAAGCACTTATTAGCGAAAAGCGGCTCTCCCTCTTCGTAGGGTTGTGAAATTCCGCTGAATTTGTGCGGCAAGGTGCGGCAATCCAAAGAGAGCGTGAGGGCATGGCGACGGGTGAATCTAGTTCGTAGATTAATGACTATCAGCAGGAAGAGGAAGAGGAGTCTCCTGCGGCAACGGGCGTGGGTCGTGTGGAGAAGCTGATTGACATATATGACAGCATGGGCTTGGGTCCTACGACGACGGAGGAACTACTGTTGGACGATGATGAGGAATCAGAGTTCGACTCCAATGAGGCGGACAAAGAGGTGGACACATTCCCTGTGGTTGGCATGATTCCTACGGATAAAGTGGTGAAATTCTGGATTTTTCGTGACCTGATGGCGGCTCTGTGGCATTAAGACAAAGGAGTGTTGATCCAAGAGCGGTGAGAGGAGGTATCTGTTTAAATTTTACTACCTCCGTCCCTTAAAACTTTGTCAAATTTGACCGGCACGGAGAATAATAAAGTAAAAGTTATGTGGTTGAGATTTATGCAGAGGAGAGAGAAATAACAGGAACCACAAAGTAATCGATTAAAAGGGTAAGTGACAAAGTTTTTTGGGACGTCCCAAAAAGGAAAGATGGCAAACTTTTAAGGGACGGATGGAGTATCATATACTCCCTCTGTTCCTATTTTATCTTCCAAATAGGTTTGACACACAATTTAAGATAGTGGGTATTGTGTGGTGGAGAGTTGTGCAGAGGAGAGAGAAACATGTAAGAAATGTTGTGAACCACAAATTCTTTACTAAAAAGGGAAAATGAAAGTTTTAATTGGAACGGACGAAAAAAGAAAGTTGGAAGTTTTAATAGGAACGGAGGGAGTAGTTGATATGACTCGTGTGTTGGGAAATGGACCCTGGTTGTTTGATCAAAGAAAGAATGACTAAAATATGGCCTAAGGACTTTGAATAGACAAAAATATTATCATTTTAGATTTGGACAAAAATGTGACCTCACTGAGAATGAAAAACTCCCAACCAAAACCGTCCCATCTTCCCTACGCATCCCATCCTCCCCACGCCTTACTTCTTCCCCCAAACATCGTTTTATGCGCCTTACTTCATCACACAACCATAGATCTTTGCGCTTTACTTCCTCGCACCACCATCAAATTCAACCTTCCTTCCTCGTCCAGCATCATCGAACTCAGGCACCTCCGAACAGCAGTGGCATCAACCTCCTCTGCCTCCGCTTCCTTGTCCGTTTCCGTCTCTATCACCACCGCCATCGTCCTTTCCCTCTAGCCGAGAACACAGCAGTGGTCTTCGTCGCCGCTGCATCCCTGGCCGCAGCCGCCCTACACCGCTTCCTTTTTCTTCTCTTTCTGTCCGACGCCGCCCTGATGAAGACGGTTGTAGATCTGCGATGACGGTTCGGATGTTGGGGAGTGTGGTTAATGTTAGATCTAGATCTAGATCCATGGAAACGGCGACTATAGTTAGAATTGGGGCAGTGGTACGGTTGGTGTGGCCGTGGGAGGGTTGTGAGGTCGTGGTGGTCATCGATGGGGTCTGGTGGGGGCTTGTTTGGCAGTGACAAGGCTGGGAGGTGTGTGGGATGATGTTTGGCCGGGGCCGGCGGCATCACCCACCGGAAAGGGCGGCATCTGCGGCGTTGTAATGACGGCGTGTGGGGTGTGACAGTGACGATGGTGTGGGGATTTAGAGTGATGATGCAAGGCATATTTGGTCAATGGAAGGTAGCGATGGTGGCTGCAGTGGTGGTGCTATGGCGGTGCAGGCTGGGTGACGAGAAGATTTGGTTGAAATTTACGTTTTTTGTCGAAAAAGTCGCCGAAATATTTTCGACGATCAAAGTGACACCCTCGTCAGTGACACAATGGTGGTGTCAGTGACACCGGCGGTGGCTTCAGTGACATCGACGATAATGATAGTGACATTTAAAAGTGACATAAAAATGTGACAATGAGAAATAATGGTGACATAAAAATGACAGTGACAACATGTTTTCCAAATATGTGACCTTCTTAGTCATATTTTTGTCCTTCCATAAAAATGGTTACATTTTTGGAAATTAGCTTCAATTTGGTAATATTGAAGGAAAAAGCCCCTGATCAAAACCTGTTGGTGATAAAGGTCATAAAATTCGGGGATATTCCTTTGAAGGTCCCTCTAGGAACCGCTCGTAGAATTGGGAATTCCCTGGGGAAGTTTATTTCCTGGGATGATAACCAGTTCGATGAGAGGGTGTGGGTGAATTTGGATGTGAAAAATTCCTTGAAGGTGGGAACAACATTGAAAAAGAGCAAATGGGAAGGGTAATGGGTTGATTTCAAGTATGAAAAATTCTCTAGTTTTTTGTTTTGCTTGTTGAGTTATAGAACATGCTGAGAGGTTTTGTCCTTTATTGTACGAAAAGGGGGATAAAGCTTTTGTTAAATCTTTTGATCCGTGGCTGCGCGTGGATGGAGGGAGATCTCACCCATCTTTGGGTAATAAATGGCATGTGAGTGAAGGAGGAGGTGCAGGAAGAGGTCCAATTAAGACGAGAAGAAACCTTAAAGAGAAGCATGAACAGGGCCAGTGTTACACGAAAGATGAGGCCCAGGGTGGTGTGGGACCACCAAAAAATGATGGTGAGGGGCAGAATAGCAGTGGACCAGGGGAGCAGAAGAGGAGGCTTACCTGGAAAGCACAGGAGCAGGAGCACTCAGAGGAGGATGTCATGGCTCTCGATGTGACAAAAAACATGGAAGAAGCGGGGTGGAGTAGGGCTGTTAACGAACCGAGCTTTTATCGAACTATTCGAGTTCGAGCTCGGTTTCGAACCTAACGGGTTCGAGCTTAACGAGCTTTCAAACTCGAACCCGAGCTAAGTTTTAAGTTCGAAAACTTTATCGAACTGAGCTCGAACATAGTAGTATTCGGCTCGATTCGAACTCGAGGCTATCGAACACCTGAAATTATAAATATAATTTATATGTATGTCAAAATTTAAATATAATTAGTATGATTTTGTGAATTTACATATGACTATTAACGAACTGAATACTTTTCGAATCGTTCAAGCACGAGCCTATTAACGAGCATCACCTAAAATTTTAAATTTGAGCATATTCATCAAACTTATCGAGCGCTCGGTTCGAACATCGAACGCCTATCGAGCCGAACACGATCCTCATTTGTAAAGCTCGTCGAGCTTCAAACTCGGACCTGAACACCACTAATTCCTTATCGATCCGAACTCAAGCTTTGGGTGTTCGGGCTCGGCTCGTTAACAACCTTATGGTGGAGCATCCACGCCCGCCAAAAACCATGAAGATCAAGGGCTCTAGGGGCGGAGCCAGGGTACTGGGCCAGGCTGGGCCGATATGAAGAATATTTTTGAAATTTTTTTACGCGGAATTTTTTACCCTAAAAATATAGACATTTTTAAAATTTAGGCTGGGCTAGGGCCAGGGTCGGGCCTCCCCTAGCTCCGCCCCCGAAGGGCTCTTTGAAGATTGAAGTTATCTTTAATTTTAGACTTTTTTTCTTTCATGTTGAATTTTGTTTCGGTCATCGTGTGTTTCTGTTTGCTTAAGTTTGTATTCATGCCGAAACTCTAGAACACAGGACATATGATGGGGAGTCTAGTTTACTAGTCATTGGCTCAGGTAAAATTCCAATTCAGGATCAGTGAATATGATTACTTCTTTAGAGGTAACAGGTTCTAAGTCTGGTTCAAGGGGGAACGATGACAATGGGTTCTTTGTCTGGTTGTATTCTGCTTATGTTCTGTTATATTAATTTAAGCCATCTTCTTCCAAAAAAGAGTGTGAATAAAAAAGACTTCCTTATTACGAAGTACTTAAGATAAAAATAAAGGTCAGGTAAGTGCAATCAAATAATTAGGATGTTTTCTTTTGGATTGAAATTTGCTGGTGTGATCTGATCTAGTTTGGTCTACTCTGGTCAGAAGTTGTCCAGTTTGATAAATGTCTTGTATCTATGTATTTTATAACTATGGAAGTTTGATCTAGTTTGGTCTGGTCTGGTATGGGACAGAAAATAGTCCAAAAGAAAAAATGAGGAAATTACCAAATGTATGATTAAAAGAGATACAATTTTCGTATGTATGACTCGAGTAGTCTCCACAATAGTTACATTTACAAGATGTAACTGCTATATTAAAGCATACCGTATGCATGTACACCCTTTACTATGTCAAATAAACATTTTAAGTCGCATTATGTGAAAGTGGCATGTTTTAGTAATATATTGGTATTTTTCCAAAGAAAACGTCTTGTAGGAGGAAATTGGGTAACCAAAAGTACAAAACCGCTGGTAAGAAAGTCAAACCGTTTTGCCGTATTCCCTGAGTCAACGACACATTTTGGAAGAAAATGTACTCCGTATAAGACAAATGTTATTTGTGATTCTATTCAAAAAAAAATAATTGATCATATTCTATTCAAAAATTTAAGATAGTAATTTGGATGTTACAAAAAAAATTAAACGAATGGGTAAACGAGTGGTAAGAAAATTAAAAAGGGTGACATTCAAGTAGTATTCATCTTGATTAGGAAAAAATGTCAAATAAAAACAAAGTAATTTTTTTCTGTTTAGCACGTATCCATGTTTGGTTTTTCATTTTTTTTTCACAATTCCACATTATATTGGGACTTTAATTTTTCCAATTTTTATATTACCTCTGTTTTTAGTTATTGAATTTTACATTATTCAAGTACCATGTCCGTTCTTTTACATTGTAAATGTATTATAAATTTTATTTTTGAATTACATTGTTAAATTATTCTCATTTTGAATTTGCAAAATCCCATTTTTTAATATTTTTGACTAACAAGGACTGAAATATATTAAAGGTCAAATATGTGCATAAACAAAAATGGATTTTTTGCAACTAAAAAGAACAAATTATTCTCTTTCTCACCATATCTTGCTTCTCATTTCTAATAGTCTTGATTCTCTTTTACACCATTTATACCTTAATTATTACGAGTATCACCTACTGTTTTTCTTGATTTTTGGGAAAATACTTATATTGACAAACATAAAGGAATGGTTGGAGTAGCAAATTTATCCAAGGTAAAGTTAAGATTAGGTTTACGTTCACATTCTTTCGATACATTTTTTTGTACATTCAGAGTGACACCTATTATTGAAAGGGATGAAATCAACTCACTATTTACACTGCAACAAAGGCTCTCACACCTTCGGTGGGGTAAAAGGAGGCGGATGTACGCAGTATTACTCTTATACTTTAACCTTATACTACAGAATAAAGAGATTGTTTCCAAATGATCATAGTGAAAACGCATCATAGGTATCACATCGAAATGTGGTACATATCTATTTAGATGTTTTAAACTAGACTGTAACTTTCTGATCTTAGCAGATTTGGTATCTGGTTTGATTTGAAATGGCCAAGTCTAATTTGGTCAGTTTGGCTCTGTTTAAATAAATTTGAACGGGTCGCATTTGATTTGAGAATAAAATCAGCGGGGGCGGACCCAGAAAATTTTGGGGGGCGAAAATATTGTTTGGGGGTTCAAATTTTTTTTTCATATAAATATATATATATACACTAAAAAAATCTTATGGGGGCGCGCGATTGCCCCCTAGGTCTACAGTACGGTCCGCCGCTGAAAATCAGTCCAATTAAAGACATTGTTAATGAAACAGATAAATTTATAATTATTTCATCATTTATATACATTTAAATTATTTAATTGTACGACAATAATTTCCAAAAGTAGATTTTGCCATAGAATGTTTTAAAGGTATCGGGACAAAAACAAAAGCACATGACCCGCATAAAGAAACACAAAAAGCGACGGACGACGTTAGGAGCGTACCGGAAACGGAGGCAAATCGGAGGGCCTCTTCGACCATGCGGATCTGAGCGGCGCGGTGGTCGGAGAGGGAGACGCCGGCGGGCTGCTTGTCGTAGAAGCCGTGGTGCAAATGGTCTCCCCATATGTCTTCCCACATCCCCGACGACTCGTCATAGAACTCAGCAATCCCTTTCTTCAGCTGCTCATCCTGCCCCGCCGCCGCAGACGGCAATTCGGAACTCTTCTCCACCGCATTCGCCATCTGAATAGTGATATATGTGCTCTGTATATATCTATATATCCACTGATTTCGTTCTTTATAGCTGCGGCCGCCTGGGTGAAGAATGTGCCGCGTACAAGTGTGATGGATGACATGACACGCGGCCATATGCCATTGGACCAAGACAGGCACGCTACATTCGGATGCTCTACACCATCTATTCGAGTTACCTTAAAATATACCTATGTTGTTCAAATCGAAATTCCAATTATTGGACAAGTCATCGGGTCACGGTGAACTTGGACTTAGATGACTCGCTAGTTAAAATTGGGTCACTAAAAAAGAAATTCTCAAATAAGATCATGTATGTTTTTTTCCTCAAATAGGATCGATTTACTCCTATTTTAAAATATCCGTATATTTCATTCCATTATTAAGCTCTATCCCTTTACGCACATCTCTCCAACCGCTTCCCCTTCTCTCCTGCGCACATCCCTCTCTCTCTTTCTTGATTCCTTGCGCATCATCATCGGCTTCATCCAAGCCATCGTCGCCGCCTCCGTCGACTTCGCCCTGTGCACAAGATCGACCGCTTTCCTCTCACGCCATCGATTTCGCCGCTGCCATTAAGGTTCTTCTTCTCCTTCTTCCTCTTCTCCTTCTTCCTCTTCTTCCTCTTCCTCTTCCTCTTCGATTTTCCTCTGTTTTTTTGGATTTTGAATTTTCTTCTTCTTCCTCTTCCTCTTCGATTTTCCTCTGTTGTTTTGGATTTTGAATTGAATTTTCCAATTTTCGGGCTTCTGTTTTGATTTTTTGATTTCTAGTTTCTGAGTTTTAAAACAAATTCAGATTTTCAACATTTTGGATGATTGTTTCGGATTTGGCAATGTGTATGGCAGAAATGTGTCCATTAACATCATATTATGGCAGAAATGCTTTTGTATAAAGTGTTTTTTTTGTCAATAGCTTCGTTTTTCTAATTTGCTATTGTGCTAAGAAAATTATTCCACTAAAAAACATAGTTGTTTGAATATTTGGTTATTTATTTCATGTTTTTTCATTTTTTGTCAAATTTATGGCATTTTTGTGTTAATATTTCAACATGAATCTGCCAACTTTTTGGCAGATCTGAAACTCTTGTGTTATGGAAGATGTAGATCTAATCCACAACTCTAAATCTGCCAACATAAAGGCAAATTTATTCCGCCTGAGTTGTCGTGTTCAGAGGATGGCGGTGGTGGTGGATGGCGACGCCGATCAATTTAGTTGTTTGAATATTTGGTTATTTATTTCATGTTTTTTCACTTTTTGTCAAATTTATGGCATTTTTGTGTTAATATTTCAACATGAATCTGCCAACTCTTTGACAGATCTGAAACTCTTGTGTTATGCCATGGACGGTGTCGCCAGTGTGGGAAGCGGCGGCGATCAGGGGGCGGCGATGAGTGGAAATGATGGGCCGTCAAGGATGCGGCAGCAGGCGGCGAGGGCGGCAACGGGCGGCACATTCACCGGCGAGGGCGGCGACGGGCGGCACATTCACCGGCGAGGGCGGCGACAGACGGCGTCGTCTCCGGTGAGGGCGGAGGCAGGATCCGGCGGCGGGCGGTTTGGCTCTGGCGGTGGCAGTGTCACTGCTAGGGTTTCAATAGTTTTTAATTTTACATTTTTAAAATTTAAAATATTAGAAGAGGGGTATTTTAGTCTACTACTCTGAAAATGGTCCTATGAAACATATGATTCGTTTATAGTCCTAAGTGGACAATTAACTTTACTATTAGTCCTATTTGAGGCATTAACTCTATTATATTCCCTCCCGTCATAAATATATTTAACATTTTTATTTCACACAAATTAATGAAATAAATTTGGTTTACCGTAGAGTACACTGTTGTGACACTGTTTGACACTGTTTTGCACTGTTTTGATGTAGATAATTTGCCAAATAAGGAAGAGAGAAGAAGTGCGAAGTTTATTTTGGACCTACGCAAAAAAGGAAGCGTGAAGTTTATTTAGGACAGAAAGGAGTATTATTATTATCATCCCTTTGAGTGATATTTTCTCATTTTGTTAATTTTGTACTTCCGATTAATATTGCATATATTAAATTTGGCAATGTTTATATAGTTGTAAATCATTTGTAATTTATTAAATCAATGTCTATCATACAAATTTAATATTGTCGATAGCCACATCACCGCCTAATGTATCAAACATAGGAGACGCAACAACTCTTTATTGCCATTTTGCAGTAAAATTGAGCATAATTATACTCACTAAAATTTATGAAGACATGTTTTTGTCCATTACTCTTATCTTGATTGTATATCAAGATTTATTTCATAAAAAATATGAAATAATAAAAAACGTGACCAAAATAACAATAATAGACAAAATTGTGAGTTTTTATACTTTAGTCTCTGTAATAGTAACTTTAGTGACGATTATTGTGTTCAATTCTACACCATAATGACTATGCATAGTAACTATAGTAATATTTTCTCCCTAAGTTGTACTTCGGTAATATTGAATGAAAAACCTAAAAAATCGCTCAATGATCACTTAGAGAATGCTTGGCAATCAAATGTTGGTTGTTAAGAGAGAGGAGATTTTATTGGCTATATGGATATCAACGGAATCTATTATTTCACTATTACATTTTCGGGTCTTTTGTAACAGCATAATTCATTACATTTGATCCAAAATACTGTTACATTTGATTTATTGTAATAGTTTGTCGTCGTTACTTTCGTTCGCGTTGCATTTGCTCTAATGTAACGACTTGTAACGAATTTTATGACCAATTGTAATGGTCATCACAAGATGCCATAAATGTCACGCCCAGACCGCAATCTAAGCGCATGTACAACCGCCGTACAATCGAGTGACGTCACCCGCAGGTCAACCTCACTTAATCATACAAGGCGTTCGAGAAAACAATCCGTTCATACTCAGTAGTAAACATACATAACAACATCACAATTAAATCATTGAATAGCGGAAATATTCAGCGGTAATTCATATGCTACATTCGCCCAATAACATGGACATGCAAGCCCAAAAGTAGTTTAAAACAAATAAAAATATCCATGAGCAATGTTTTAGTAATTTGAAAGAACATGAGGAATCACGAACCATGCATTTCTTGAATTTGATGTCACCCGTAGAAGGGTGCAAGCAGCAAGCCCTAGCTTCAACCTGAAATGGTGCCCCCCGAAGGGGTCAGTACAAGTATCGAGCGAGTAGCAGACTAAATATAGAATAACTAGCGTTTTAAGTATAAGACCCTAACATAGGGTAATACTTATATAAATAGTCTTTTCCCCCAAGTTAAGCAATACTTAATAGTACATATACACTTGGAAAATACCCGATCCGTAGATCGCCGTTTTATTTTGGAAAATAGTAATAGTCAATATTCTTGACTAAAAAACTCAACCCACTCATATACTTATGAGTGTATAGGACTCCTCCTTATCCTTATTTCAATATCGTAATCTATGAGTTTTGAGGATAACATAATCTTTGGGTGCTCCACCAATATATATTTGAGTGTTAAGGACTTTTAGTCCTAGAGTCCTCCACCAATTTATAGTCCGAGTATTAAGGACTTTTAGTCCTAGGGTCCTCCACCAATTTATAATATGAGTTTTAAAGACTTTTAGTCCTAGGGTCCTCCACCAAGATTATAATATGAGTGTTAAGGACTTTTAGTCTTAAGGTCCTCCACCAAGTTTATAATATGAGTGTTAAGGACTTTTAGTCCTAGGGTCCTCCATCAAGTTTATAATATGAGTGTTAAGGACTTTTAGTCCTAGGGTCCTCCACCAAGTTTATAATATGAGTGTCAAGGACTTTTAGTCCTAAGGTCCTCCACCAAGTTTATAACATGAGTGTTAAGGACTTTTAGTCCTAGGGTCTTCCACCAAGTTTATAATATATTATCAACCTCCTATCAACCTAGATAGAGTCTATACCCTATTTATTCATTCATGGCTAAATCAATCCATGAAGCTTATGTATCTCAATTCATGCAAAGTCGTGCATTTATATAAATTTATAATTAACTAATACCAACCGGTATTAATTAATCCATTATTTATCGGTCAACGTTTTCGTTGACCATCATTTCAAGCCTTGTACTTCAAGCAAATATGCATTTTATATAATTCCACATATCATATTTTATGCATAAACAATTAGTTCCTTTCATACAAACTTAACCATGTTGGCTAATCTCATGTTTAAATATCTTTTAAACATCGTTATGAACACATAAAACATTTATTTAGGTAATCTCATAATTAATCCAAAAGTTATAAGATATTAAGTCGTCCACTCACCTCAAATGAGCTTTAAGAAGTTCTACTCTTCTTAGTTGAACTACGGCAAAACTCCGACGAACTCCGGCGAAACTCCGGCGAACTCTAAAAACCCTTTGGTCAAGTTCCTAACAAGAATTTATCATCATAAAACCCATATCAACACAAATAACTTCTAAAAGATTCTTTTCCGGTGAACCGGTCATTTTGGCTTCTAAGTCCATTCTTGGACTTAGAACTATTTTCCAACCCCTCATTCAACACTTCTAAATGTATAGAACAGTTCTAGGGGTCCTCCATATGATACATGAGTCATATTATAGATAAAAAGTTAACATAAGGTTGTTACCTTAATCCTTCACAATTTTTCTAACTTTTTCTTTCTTTAATCTCCCTCTTTGAACCAACTTTGCTTGAGCTCGAATTCCAACAATGGAGATAGGTTTGAGAGCTTTCTCTTCTTCTTCTTTGATGGCTTTGGTCGAGTTAAGGAGGCAGGGGTGAGAGGGATGTGCACTTTTGTGTTAATTGGCAAATAAATGAGTCCTCTTTGGTACTTTAGATGCCAAATGACTCTCCACTCCTTCCTTTGTCAACACCAGCCCATTTTGTCTAATTGAGCACATAAAAACGTGGGGTGGCCCCCACTCACGTGGGAGGTCAACCCTTTGTATTCCGAAGTGTACATTCGACCCCAAAAGTTGTATTTATCGGACTGTTTTAATTATATTTTATTTTATCGGGTCAAATAAAATATATTGTGTGACTCCAATCACTAAGGACCTTTAGAAAAATTATACATTCCCAAACTTTAATTTAGAAGTCTCCGAAATTCATTTTGGGCTACTACCCGATAAATTACCAATACCGATAATTGGGACTCATTTGACGAGCCGGTCAACCCTATGCCTTTGTTATGGTCCAACTAGGATATCCAGTTATCCACCACCCTATAATTATTATCTAGACCAAGATGAATATTATATGTGGTCCCGAAAATATCGAGTTGCCCCCGTTCCTGGTGTGGGCCCCGCGTGCAATTTACTATTCACGCAAAAAGAGAATAACAAAAATTTACAACCTCGTAAATTCATAATTCATTACTCATGGTTTATTACATGATTTCCTAAAAGTAAATATACTTGGGGACGGTGTTACAATAAATGTTACAACAGATCGAGTAGAAATGTAACAGTATGTAGCATGCACGGTGGTAACGGTTTTGAAAATACATTGGCCTTGATTAATTATGTAATGTAACAGTTTATATATTTGCACACATGCACCGAGATGTTTTTACACACCTATAGCAATGAATGTAACTAGTTGCCCATTTAATTATAATTACATACAAAAGTGAAACAAAAGTTGGCCCCAACATTAAATCAATTACATTACAACCCAAGCAACTTAAGTTGTTCAAAAGCATGCAAAGTAGTTATGTTAAAAGCATTTTGACAGAGACCTGAGTTTGATAAATAAGTAGCAAAATGTTGAACATCATGTTCACAAAGCAAAAGATTGTTTATCACTACTACTAGGAGAAGCTCAAATCAGTCATGAGTATGCATCATTCATCATTTGATTCCATACCATCTTCATCCTCATGCGAATCCCTCACCTGTAAACAAACATTTCAAATAATTAAGCACTCATGTTATATATTTATATATAATCCGTTCATTTGTTTTTTAGAATAAGATTCATCTAAATACTGTTCTGAAAACTCATATTCACATCTAAGCTACAGAGTACATTATAAAGCAGTTAGTTCATGCACATACCATAATTCAAGTCAATCTTTACTAGGTGCCAACCATATCCTTACCAGCATGTAAGATACCTCTCCAGTACTACATGACTATTTCCACTTAAACTATCTATTGAGGAAATAGATAGTTGGCCTTCATGACCCCGAAGGGAATTTTTTAGTACCTCGTCATGGTTTTCGGACTCAAAAACTCTGGCGCCACCTATACCAGGATGGTGGCTAAGATCTTCAGAACAGTCCTCGGCCGGACGATGGAGGCATACGTCGATGACATGATTGTCAAAAGCAGGTGAGCCACCACACATGTTGATGACCTCCGGGAAATTTTTGAAATCATGAAGGAGTTCAAACTCTGCCTCAACCCCAAGAAGTGTGCCTTTGGCGTCCAAGGAGGCAAGTTCCTCGGCTACATGGTCAGCCGGAGAGGCATTGAAATAAACCCAGAGAAGATACATGCTATCATCAATATGGAGCCGCCCCGCAACGTCAAGGAGGTACAGCGGCTAACGAGGCGTCTGGCGGCCCTGAGCCGTTTCCTCTCCAAGTCAGCCGAGAGGTCACTCCCTTTCTTCCAGATCATGCGCAAAGCAAACAGCTTTAAGTGGACGACGGAGTGCCAGGAAGCATTTGAAGAGCTGAAGAGGTACCTTACGTCCCCACCAGTGCTCTCCAAGCCCAAGGCCGGTGAAACCCTCTTCTTATACTTGGGGGTGAGCACGTCGGCTATCAGCTCCGTGCTCATCCGCGAGGATGAAGGGGTGCAGAAAGCCATATTTTACATCAGCAAAACACTCAGGGAGGCCGAGCTCAGGTACTCCCCCATTGAGAAGACGGTGCTAACTATCGTCCACACGGTGAAAAAGCTGGGGCACTACTTCCAGGCCCACGCCGTCCACGTACTGACCCAGGAGCCCCTTGGCGTGCTCATGAGGAGCCCCACTAGCTCCTCGAGGATGGTGAAATGGGCGATCTTCCTCAGCCAATTCCAAATTGAGATCAAGCCAATGCCATCTATCAAAGGGCAAGCCTTGGCCGACTTTGTCACCGAATGCACAGCGAGGGAGACGACCGCTACTACCCCCGGGCCAGAGCCAGATGACATGTGGACCCTCTTCAGCGACGGCTCGTCGGCCGCGAAATCATGCGAGGGCGGCGTCGTTCTCATCTCTCCTGAAGGATTTAGAGCTTACTATGTCATCCGCTTCAACTTCAGGGTGTCCAACAATGAAGCCGAGTATGAGGTCCTCCTCATCGGCCTCAGACTTGCCGCCGACCTCAGAGCCAAGCACATCAGAATCAGGTGCGACTCCAAGCTGGTAGTGGGCCAGGTTGAGGGTACGTACGAAGCAAAGGAAGACCGGATGAAGCAATACAAACAAGCAGCAGAGGAGTTGCTGAAGGCGTTCGAAACCTACGAGATCACACAGATCCCAAGGACCGAGAACGCCGAGGCCGACATCCTCTCCAAGCTCAGCTCGGATACTCTAGAGCACATCTCCAAAATAGCCAATATCGAGGAGCTGAGCATGTGACACTTCAAAAATTTAAATAAAAATAAAAATAATTTTTAATCAGATAAAATATTGCGAAAATAACATTTTCATAATTATTTTCGTCATTTAGTTAATTATTTAGTTGGTGCCTAATTGAGCCTTGCGCTCGTCCAACTAACTGGGAATTTCTCCTTGTGCTGAAACTTCGTTGTTCGAAATCTTTGACGAAAACTATAGTTTCAATGCGGGGATTTTTCAAAATGTTTTTGTAAAATTAGGAGAATTAACATACTAGGAAAAAGACCTTTTAGGACGCGCTGAGAGGGAGAAACCTTTGCGAAATTATTGAGTTATGAAATGCATGAAATTCGTGCTTATGTGAAGTATGTGGAGTAAGTAAGATCCTCTGTATGTGTTTATCTGTTTGAAGATAGTAGAGAACTTGTATAACGTAGAAGTCTTATGCATGCCTTAGAACTTAGTACACGTTTTCTTTATTAAGAGTCATGCCGGCGAGAAGAGACATCCATGCGACCCCAACTGTCGACGAGCTGGCCCAAACTGTCCAGCGAATGGCACAGCTCATCGGAGCAGCTCAACCCCAAAACCCTGGGATCGACTACGCAACAAAGGTAGCCGGACGGAACCCTCCAAAATACTTGGGCGAGGAGGACCACCTTATCTTGGAGGACTGGATCCGCACCTTCGACAAGCTCTTTGATTCACTGAATTGCCCGTCGGAGCAACGGGTGAATATTGCGGTGTATTATCTGCACCAAGAAGCGGACCACTGGTGGGCCGCCAACGGACCAGCACTTCTCGGGCAACCGGGTTTCGATTGGGAGGACTTCATAGTAGCGTTGCGGGATCGCTTCTACCCAGATCACGTGAAGGAAGCAAATTATGAAGAATTTGTCAACTTTAAACAAGGTGACCTGACTGTTCAGGAGTACCACACGAAATTCGTCCAACTGGCTCGTTTTGCCAAGGACCTGGTGTCAACAGAGGCTAGTATGACCCGCAGGTTTGTTAATGGGCTTAATTTCGGGGCGCAAAAGTCCGTGACGGAGGTCCGGAGCTTTCTAGGTTTGGCAGGCTATTATCGCTGATTCGTGAAGGATTTCTCAAAGATAGCAAAGCCTTTGACTAATCTCACGAAGAAGACCATGAAGTTCATATGGAGTGATGAGTGCAAGAAAGCTTTCCAAGAGCTGAAACAGAGATTAACAACTGCACCTATATTGACCCTACCATCTGGGATTGAAGGGTTCGAGATTTACACCGATGCTTGTTTAAAGGGATTGGGTTGCGTATTGATGCAAAACGGCAAAGTGGTGGCCTATGCATCAAGGCAACTGAAGACACATGAGGTCAACTATCCGACTCATGACTTAGAACTGGCAGCGGTTATCTTTGCTCTAAAGCTGTGGAGGCACTATCTCTATGGGGTACCCTGTAAAGTTTACACCGATCACAAGAGCCTGAAGTACATCTTCACCCAAAAGGAGCTTAACATGAGACAGAGACGCTGGCTAGAACTCGTCAAAGACTACGACTTGGAGATCCAGTACCATGAAGGGAAAGCAAACGTAGTTGCCGACGCGTTGAGCCGAAAATCAACTCACTCCTGCAAAGCAACATGGATACTTCCTGATGAGCTATATCGGGACTTTCAGAAGCTAGACTTGGAAGTTCGGGATTTCGGAGAGGTAGATCAGGAAACGCGGTTACTCACCATGACCGTTACCCCATCTATTCTCGACGAAATTCGAGAAGGGCAACCTAGAGACATCAAGTTGGATAGAATCCGAGCCGGTATGACAAATGGCATGAACGGACCGTTCAAAATGCATGAAGATGGGAGCATTCGACACAAAGGAAGATGGTGTGTTTCGATGAAATGCGAAGAGCTTAAGAAGAAAATCATGGAGGAAGGGCACAATACGCCCTACTCGGTGCACCCTGGAGGCGACAAACTCTACAAAGACATCAAAAAGAATTTTTGGTGGCCGAACATGAAGAAAGAGGTAGCTGAATTCGTGGCTCGATGCTTGAACTGCCAGAAGGTGAAAGCCGAACGTTGCAAGCCCAAGGGACTCGTGCAATCCTTGGAAGTGCCAAAATGGAAGTGGGATTCCATCTCCATGGACTTTGTTGGGGGCTTACCCCTAACCAAGTCTGGCCATGACAAAATTTGGGTTATAGTCGACCGGTTAACAAAGACCGCTCGCTTTATCCCGATGAACGAGACTTGGAGCATGGAGAAGTTAGCCCGAGCCTACATCAAGCACGTGGTTAAGGACCATGGAGTTCCTCAAGACATTGTTTCTGACCGAGATTCCAGATTCCTATCTCAATTCTGGAAGGAGTTGCAAGCTGCTATGGGGGCAAAACTGAAGCTGAGTACTGCATTTCACCCGATGACTGATGGACAAACGGAGCGAACCATCCAAACACTCGAGGACATGCTGAGAGCATGTATGTTAGACCTACAAGGATCGTGGGACGAACACTTAGACTTAATAGAGTTTTCATACAACAATAGCTACCACGCCAGTATCAAAATGGCCCCGTACGAAGCTCTATATGGTCAAAAGTGTAGAAGCCCACTATGCTGGGGTGACATGGAAGATCAAGTGGTGTTAGGGCCGGATTACCTCCAAGACACCATAGAGAAAGTGAAGATGATTCAAGCAAGGATGAAAGCTGCACAAGATCGTCAGAAGTCTTATGCAGACTTGGGAAGGAAGCCAGCCGAATTCGAAGCGGGAGAGAAAGTCCTACTCAGAGTCTCCCCGACCAAGGGAGTAATGAGATTTGGAAAGAAGGGAAAGCTAAGCCCGAGTTTCATTGGCCCATATGACATCCTCGAGCGAGTGGGAAAAGTTGCATACCGTCTAGCTCTACCCACCGAGTTGGCTAAGGTATAACATACTATAACCGCTCGTTAGTGAATACCTTAATAAGCTTCTCTCAAGTACTAAAGTGTGTTATGCGTAGGTACACAATGTCTTTCATATCTCCCAATTGAAGAAGTATGTCCGCGACGAATCCCATATTCTTAGCTCCGAGGTACGAATCGTAACCTTATGATAATTAGATCCAAGTATCGCATCTAACCTCGACTTTCTTAGGTGGTCGAGTTGGATGAATCGTTGACTTACGAGGAGAGGCCGATCCAGATTTTGGATACTAAGACTCGTGAGACTAGAAGAAAAGCGGTTAAGATGGTGAAGGTGCTGTGGTCTAACCATTTGGCCGGAAATGCCACATGGGAGACTGAGGAGGATATGCGCAAATGTTATCCAGAGTTATTTGACTAAGGTAAAATATTAGTTACGAGGACGTAACCTCTCTTTAAGGGGGGTAGAATGTAATACTTAAGAATTTGAGTACTTAGATTAAGTTAATGTTTCGGGACGAAACATCTTTTAAGGAGGGTAGAATGTGACACTTCAAAAATTTAAATAAAAATAAAAATAATTTTTAATCAGATAAAATATTGCGAAAATAACATTTTAATTATTAATTGAGTCAGACAAAAATTCAACAGTTGTAACATTCCAATCAGATAAAAATTTCCAAGTTTACGACTTTTTAATCAGATAAAAATGACCTGATAATAGAAGTTGAGTTTTAGTATAAAATTAATTTTTATATAACTATTTTAGGTTGTATAATATACAATGTATAAACTAAATAATTAAAATACTCATAATACACACACACACACATATATATATATACACGTACGTAATAATAATAATAACATACGTAGTAATAATACTAAACCTACGTATAACCTAGTATATAACTAAATATAATTATAATACTCCTACTATAATAAGTATACTACTAATACTATTCCTAAACGACCTAAAACAACCAAAAAACGAAATTGAATCCTACTTCAATACATATTTTACTCAGGGAAGTTTTTTTGGCCGGCAACATTAAAAAAAAAAACGAAATTGATTAAACTCCAACTCCAACTCTAAAACCCTCATCTTCCCCTATAAATAATAGGTCAGAACCTGCGTTTTCTTCATCCCAAAAACTAAGAAATATACATATATACGTATTTATATATATTTTTACGACCCAGCGTTTTAGCCAGAAACAAGCCCCGAAAATACTTCTCAAACCTTCCCCTTCGTGATACGAATCCAACGGAAAAAGAATCGTCGAAAACGGTCGTGAAACGAGGGAGAAAAGCCTCGCTGGAGTTTCGCCGGAGAAAAGCTTTTCGACGGAAAACGGAGAAGAGGGAGGAGCTGCCACTGCCGCCAACCCACCACCGTCATTCGCCGTCCCGAGAGGAGTGCACCGCTACCCCGTTGGCCGTTTCCGACGAGGTAAAACCTCTTTCCCCGTTTTTTTTCTCTCTCCCCGTTTTTCCGGCGACCTGGGGAAGAAGAAGAAGACCCAGCTGGTCTGTCTTTTGGGCCTTTTTCAGGATTGGGCCAGAAAATTTAATTTGGGCCAGTTCGGCCCAGTTTCAATAAAAATTAAAAATAAAATAGTAAATGAAATAAATAAAATCTGGAAAAATATAAATTAAATACCTAGTATAAATATACATATTCGGACCAACAAGAATTGGAAAATAATATTTCTAGCTATTTTTAATTGATTTAATGGTAATTGGGCCAATTTATACACTTTTAGTAAATAATTAACTAAATGACGAAAATAATTATGAAATAAATATTGGAGTAAACTAGGATAAATATATGACTAACTAGGACCTTATGGACCATTTATAATTAATAAAAATAAGGTTTAGTATATTTAATTGTAATTAAACCGATTAATAGATATATGAAATTAAGGGAATAATTATGGAAAATAATTATAAAATAGATATCTGGACAACCTAGGTCAAATATAGACCCAAAATATAGTTATAGACGGTTACTAATTTATAAAGTCGATTCTTAGTCTATTTATTTAAATTAGGCCATATAAGACTAGTTAAGTAATTAAATAAGGAAATATTAATATTAATGATGAAATAAATAAATCAGTGAGGTTGAAAAATAATATTCTGGACTAAAAATAATGTTTGAATAAAATAAGGAAAATAAATATATTCGGTTATGTAAATAAAGTAATTAGATAATAATTAGAGAAAATTAATGGTGATTATTGAATAAAAATTGGATGTTGTAGTCAATAATATTCGGATATTTTATTTAGGTTTAGAATTCAAATATTGTAATTAATGACGAAATTAATAAGGTATTTGATTAATAAAAGTGATTAACTCGAATAATTAATTAATTAAATTAATAAATTCGAATAAAAGAATAAAAAAGGGGAAAATCGGGTAAAGTAATTACAAATAGAATAAGTGACTAATTTATCATATTTAATTAAAAATGTGATTATCTAGAGACCGGATTAGAGGAGGATAACTAGGGGCATCAGGACGTAAGGTAAGTTTCTCTGCCAATCCAAAATTGTTTCCTCGTATTATATGCTTATTATATGCATTATGTGATTAAGTGTGAATTGTGAATTTTGTGTATGTGATTTTGAGAAGATATTATATATATGGTAGTTAAGAAGTATAAATCAAGAACTTTTGGGGTATTAAATATTTTTAAATACCTTTGAGATTTTTTAGAGAAATTAAGAAGTATTTTTGAAGTATTGTTAAGCAAAGATAAAATTTACATTTTCATAAGAAGATAGCATCTCGGGAGTAATCCGAGGTGGCGGTTTTTCCACATCCGGATAAATGTGGAGGGTGATTAGAGCTACTACTACTAAGAAGTACAGTTTGGATCTATGATCCCTTTTAAGCAAGATTTGGATCTATGATCCCTTTTAAGTAAGATTTGGATCTATGATCCCTTTTAAGTGAGATTTGGATCTATGATCCCTTTTAAGAAGAAGTTATAGTAGTAGTCCCTAATCATTCAAGAATTTTAGAATTGGGGTGGTTGGGTTCCGACCACTCGGGATGACTTACTACTCGGAGGGCTTGGAATCCCTTTTAGGGGGTGTGCACACTTAAGGTAGTCGTTTCGTTTCCAACAGAGCAGTTGTGGTACCGGCACTTGTTCGGGGTGGCCGTCCGTAACCACGGTCCACCGGGCTCTACCGAAAGGTTAAGCACCGCCCTTCTAAATTACTAGGAAGTTAGAGAAGAAGTGATTTTCTTAAAAAGTTTAAAGAGAAGAATTACTAAGAGATTTTCCAAGAGAAGTTGAGGATTTTAGTAAAGAAGTAATTTTAAAAAATATTTTGGTGGAGTGCGTCATTTTTATATGATATTATATAAAAATCTATTTTTAGTCAAACCTGATTATTTTACGGGGTTGGGTAGTACTTACTTAGCTCTAAAGCTAATTTTTGTTATTTTTCTTGTCTCTCTCTTCTCCCTTAAATTTTATCAGGTGATGAGTTGGATACCTATGTGGATTGACGGATTGCTCGAGCTTGAGTGCGAATTAGAAGATGCCTTAGTTAAATCTAGTCACAAAACAAACATTTACTTATTATTACATTAGTTTTTGTTGTTTTACTTTGAGTTGCCTGTGCATTCGGTTAAGAGATGACCGAATGTGGCGGTAACACTCATTTCCCTTTTAGACTTCCGCTGTATTTCTTCAACTCTTTGATGAATGAATAAAGTATTTCTTTTAAATATATCAATGTTTTTGGCGGGAAATTTAGGGGTGTTACAGAGCATGTCCAATATCCATGTCAGCCCCATCTTGTGCATCCAACAACGACCGAAGGACTGGATCTCCGATATCACCACCTTCATCACCACGGGGGAGCTACCCCGGGACGAGGAGAGGGCCAAGCTCGCCAAGCTCAGGGCTCCAAGCTACACTATGTAGGATGGTAATCTCTACAAGCGATCTTACAACGGCACTCTCCTCCGATGCCTGCACCAGGACGAGGCCGAGGTGGCCATGGAGGAAGTTCACTGCGGTGTTTGTTCCTCGCATCAGGGCCCTTTCAGTATGTCCCGTCTCGTCGTCCAGGGCTTTTTCTGGCCGACGATGGCGCGGGATTGTGCAGATCTCGCCAGGAAATGTACCACGTGTCAGGTGCTCCAGAGGGCCCCTGGTCGGCCAGCCGTCAACTACGCCCCCGTCATCACTGCCATCCCATTTTCAAGGTGGGGGGATTGACCTAGTCGGCCCACTACCCAGAGCTGCTGGCAACAACCACTACATCATCGTCGCAGTCGACTACTTTACCAAGTGGGTTGAAGCGGAACCTTTGGCCAGCATCACGAGGGCTAGGTGCCAGAAGTTCGTCCACAAGAACATTCTCACCCGTTTTGGCGTCCCCCAAGAGATCATATCCGACAACGGCACCCAGTTCGAAGCAGCGCCTTTCCAGGAGCTCCTTCGAGAATGGGGAATAAAGCACTGTTTCTCCTCCGTTGCCTACCCTGAGGGCAACGGGTAGGTTGAGAACGCCAACATAACTATAATGGAGGGGCTGAAGAAGAAGCTCCAGGACGAAGGAGGGAGTTGGGTCGACGAGCTCCCCAACATCCTGTGGTGCTATCGTACTACGCCAAGGAGAGCAACAGGTGAGACACCTTTTGCCCTGTGCTATGACTTTGAAGCAAATGCACCCACGGAAGTCACCATTCCCAGCCGACGGGTGGAGCAGTATGACCCTGAGGTCAACGAGGAGAACATGAAGATCGACCTCCACCTGGCCGAAGAGAGACGCGAACAAGCATTCATCCGAGCGGAGAACTACTGGCGTCAAGTGAAATCATACTATGACGCCAAGATACGTTCCCGGGAATTCCATGTGGGGGACTACGTCCTCCGTCGAAGGGAAGCAAGTCAGCCGACGGAAGGGGGCAAACTAGCCTTGAAATATGAAGGTCCCTACATCGTCAGTGCCGTGGTGAAACCCGACACCTACAAGCTTAAACGCCCAAATGAGACCAATGTACCACGAACGTGGAATGTACACCATCTGGTGAAGTTTTATCAATAATACGAAGGAGGTGCAGCCGGCGAAGCCCTCACCCCTTGACGGGTCATTGATTGAACACCACCCTCGACCTTGAGCCACTTATGAATAAAAATCATGTTTTCTTTGATTTCTTGGAATTTGAGTAAAACATTAATGGGCGCCCTCATCGGCCACCTCAGAGCGAAAGGCTGAAGCATGGCCGATGTGGCGCTTCGCATCTACAGCCTTAGAGCGAAAGGCTCATGTATGCTCCATTGTATTTTGTATCAGCGAAAGGTTTAGGCCCAGCTGAAAGAGCACGTCGTACCGGCCCCTCAGAGCGAAATGCTCAGGCAGGGCCGACGATGTCCCCAGGACGATGGGCCCGCAAACGGCCTGCGTCTTGAAATGGAAGTTCACTGCGTCGTCCACGCGCCTGATCGCAGGATGACAGGCCTGAAATCATGGCCGAGGTGACAAAATCCCCAAACCCAGGGTGGGGCAACGGCAGCCGTTGGAAACTAACCAAAAGTCTAGCCCGCGTCATAAATAGGCGACAAGACCCCCCCCCCCCCCCCCTGAGACCATGGACGTTATAAACGAAGTCCAAACCGGCCGAAGGACTATCGACCCCTTCGGCCGAAGCCAGAAAGAAGGACACTCCCCGAAATAGGGAACAAAAAAAAGAGGGAAGCCGAGGACCGCGCGCACTTGCCGGCCTCGAGCAGTAAAAATAAATCCCCACGCATCAAGCCACACATTTGGCTAAGTACATATCAGTTGAATACAAAGGTAACACTACAAACAGGTAACACCGACGAAGCGGCCACCCGTTACGAGGAAAGTGTCAACGACGGGGCATGCACCTATAAAATCCTAACCAAGTGGTTGGGTGAAACGAGGGTGGTAACCTTCATCGTCCATGACCGCCTGAAGTGCCAACACTTAGCATGCAAACCAATAGTCCCAGCTTGACACTTAACACAATACTGAAGTTGAACACACTGGCGGCAAACCTTACCGGCCACGACATTCTCGCCGGCCGTTAAGGGCGCTAAAACCGAGGCGGCCGCTTGGGATGAACACTTAGGAAAATCCCAAAGGCAAAAGAGAAGGAGAAGACACATCCCCGAAACGAAGTGAAGAACGGGGAGGAAAATTGCCTAAGTGAATTTCAAACACTTAGAATTTTTTTGAAGAAAATTGCCCAAGTGAATTTCAAACACTTAGAGGATTTTTTGAAGAAAGCAAATGCGAAGGGAAAAACAAGCACCCGCGTGCGCAACACACGGGTACCTTCATCGGCCACACCGCCCAAATTGGCCGACAACGGTACTAAGCAGAGAAAACTACATGGCCCAGCACTTAGAGAAATCTCCAAAGTATTGAATAACGAGGGGACAGCCTCAAGACGAAGCGGGCAAGAACTTCTCAACAGCACCATCAGCGGCCTTCACCGCTGCAGCCTCGGCTTCGGGTTTGGCTCTCTCGGCATCATCGGCCCGCCGACGATCAGCCTCATGGGCGTCCCTCTCTTCGGCAAGTTTGGCCAGGGCCTCGTCCTTGGCCGCATCGGCCTCATCGACCCTCCTCTGCAAGACCGTAAAGTCCTCTCACGGCCTCCCCAAGCAGCTCATGGCCTCATCGGCCGAGGCTGCCTTCTGCTCAAATTCTCTCAAACGGGCAATCTCTCGTTCCTGTCTCTTGTTGCTCTCCATGAGCATGAAGGAACCCTGCAACACAAAACACCATCAGACAAGTTCGTAAAAACATTAAAGGAAAACGACAAAGCTAAGGACGAAAGGATTTACCTGGACGACAAGGTCCATCCCACCGTCGTATATCTTGACATCGTCGAGCTTGTCAAGATAAACCCGATCCTTGGCCGGAATGGCCTGAGAGAGCACACTGTGGCCGTCAACACCATCATTGAAGACACCCCCGTCCTTGGGGTATTCAACCTCCACCTTATAAGTGGCCGTAGCCACCTCTTTGCCGGACCGCTTCGGCCGGGAATCCTGAGCGAGGGGGAGGGGTTGAGAAACATCCCTGGAGAGACCAGAGGTAAGATCCACGAGGGCAGCAGCAGCACCGGATCCCCCTTCGTCCACAATCGGGACGGTCAGAGCGCCGACCTCATCGGCAACGGCGGAAGACGAAGCCTTCTTGGTCTTCTTGGCGGGTTGCATGTCGGCCTCAGTCAGCTTCTTCTGGGATTCATCCACCGACCGCTTTTTCTTCGGAGGGGGGGGGGGTGGCTTCTTCGTCACATCACCACCTGCAGCTGCCTTCGCCGCGGCCTCCTTGGCGGCTAGCTCCGCCTTCGCAGGCTCGCAGCGGCCTTGTTCATCACTGACCGGCGATCCATTACAAAATCTACACACCAAAGAAATAAGTTAGAAAAGTAAAAGAACAAAACAAAACGAGGACGCCGTAGGAAGTATTACCATCAACTTCGGCAGGGACGCCCAGATCGGGCCCGTCGGCCTCCTCGAAGGTAGTGGTCATCTTCGGCCATAGTTGGACGTCATCCTCCTCATCACCATACACGAAGTACCTAAACAAGCCGATAGCGGTCATCTTGTACTCCGTGATGTAAACCTTCACGCTCCTCAGGCCCCCCCTCAAGGAACGCCTCCACTTGAGCATCTAGGATCGAACTCTTCGACGGGTCATGAAGATTGAACCTCCCATCATGGCCAACAGAGGGGAATTCAGTGCCACCCTCACCCAGGGACACGAAGACAATTTTGCTTTTCCAACCATGTATGGATGAAGGCAAGTCCGTGAAAGACCTCTTCTTCGGCAGCTGCTGCAGAGTGGCGTAGCAGGCACAATTTTTATGGCTCCCTCGGCCAATCTGATAAAGTTCATGAATAGGGCCGTTGTCGCCCTGTAACCTAATTCAGCACAGCGGAGGAGGAACCCCACCATCAACGAGTAGCTGTTAGGGGTCAGCAAGGCCGGAGGGAGCCCCACCATGTCTAAGTATTCCTTGATGAAGGGGTGAAGGGGAAACCTTAGCCCCTTGGCGAAGCTCATCGGATACACTCCGAAGTATCCCGACGGCGGATTGAGCACGTGGGTCCGTTGGCCTAGGCGTCCTAGCCCTCCCAAACGAACCCACGTACATCTGTGCGACCAAATAATCAGCAGCGCTGCTCTCCGGCTTGATAAGGAAAATGTTGGTAAGGTCCAGGTAAGAGAAACCCGGGCCCTTCTTCGGCCGCCTATTCCTCTTCGGCTGCGGTACCCCCTTCACAGCAGACACCGACTTCGGGCACAGAATGGTAGTAGAGGCAGACGCCCCGTCCATTACGCGGGAGACCCCTGCGTCCTCACCCTCAGATGACGAGGCGGACCCTTCGTCCTCGTCCTCCTCGTCCACATTATCTCCAGACTTATACGGGCTCAAGTGTTCAATCTCCTCGGCACACTCTTCGATCACGTCGTAGTCAAGAGATTTGACGGAGGGCTTGTCGTCATACGGGTAATACTCCTCGTTCAAGGTTTTCATCTTAACAACCCCTAAGGCATTAAGAGAATCTACTTTAGATCTAAGGTGTTTTTGTGACTAACACTGGATCAAAGCCTAGAGGGAGAAAAATATGTAAGAGATCGAAGAAAAGATTAAGGAACTGACCTTGAAGTTTGAAGGAGGTGAAGAACACTCAGCAAAAGGCTTTATCTCTCTAGAATTTTGGGCAGCACTTCGTTTGCTCAGGATGCAAATGAAGGCTTTCTTCGGAATGGGGAGGGTATTTATAGCCCCCCTCCCAACGGTAACTACACGTGGCATCACCCTAGTGGCCACACCAACGGCCACCAATGGGATGACACCACTTTGTCAATGGGCCAAACCCCCTCCACATATCAGCGGCCCACCAGCAAAGCAGGCTCTACGGAGCAAGGAAGGGAAAATACCACCCACAACGGCCAACACAGCCAACAGCCACCCACATTGCACCCATGTCGGCCATTTAAGCGGCCATGCATATTATGCAAAGGAAGGCTTTACAACGGCCACAATACCCCAAGGGAAAGGAACCCAATGGCCATGAGACCCTCGCGCTAAACCCTTGATGATAACCCTTTGAAAGCGACCTGCGTCCAAGGGTTTTCCCACAGGGTTACCTTGGTCAGGAAATCGTCAAAGGGTTGGATCCAAGGGCAGCATGAGGATCCCGCTTCGGCCTAGTTTTCAAGCTACTCCTTCACCCCTCACTCACTCTTCGACCTGAAGCAGTGGGGGACTGGGGGACTACACCGACCTCAAGAATGGCAGGCAAAATGAGAAATAAAAATGCACAAAGTACACAATTGCAACTACAAACGCGGCCACATCGTCCATGTACCACAATGGTTCCAAAATCCTCATAACTCCATCTCCGGCCAAACAATGTTATCATCCCCAAAAACCTTGGGCAATAGGGCGCCTTGTCGCCCAAAGGCACATGGTGTCATCAACAACGGCTAAAAGGAATGTACAACACCCTCACCGGCCAAAAGGAGTGCACAACACCCTCACCGGCCATCCAAAGCAATGGACGTCCGTCGTCCTCAAAACAAGACGCAACCCCAACGGCCTCATCATCCCAAGAGGAAAGTTCAACCATCAACGATCAAGAAAGGATAGACACTACCTTCATCGGCCACTCATGCCAGAACACTCATCGTCCACAAAACAAGCGCACCAAAGGAATAACAGCCTTCCCCGTCCACATCAAGGGGCAGGTAACGGCCAAACTCAGAACAGGGCCACCAACGCCGACAGAGAACGGCCAACGTGGTCCCGCATCGGTCAGGAGCATCAGGCACAGAAATCTACTCTCCTTCACTTCGTCTACATCTCAGCTTAGAGAGTGGGGGACTCCTGATTGAGTATATGAGTCTAAGCCCTAGGACCCACATACTCAGAAGAACAGAAAGTACAAGCCACTAAGTGGTGCCCTCGTCGACCAAAGGACCCCCGTCGGCCAAAGAGGGACCAACTCAGAATATGATCCTGAAGCCAGGGAACTAGGGTGCCCTCGTCAGCCGTGCCCTCGTCGGTCACGGAAGCCTCACAGAACTAGATAATATGCACTACACTGAAGTACTTAAAGTTGACTATGATAATCATTGTTTAATATTGAATAGGTTACTATTTGCATTTTGTAGTTTTTTAATAACAGTTTTAGTGTGTCACTAGTAAGCTCGATTTTGTATATTTCATTAGTCTATGATAACTTATTGTATTGAGAGACATACACGATAATTTATCGATATTGTAACATTACCGAACCGGAACTTCGATATATCAAAATACCGTATATCGAAATTTCAGTAAAGCATCAATATGTAAATTTTGTATACTACAAAAAAGGACACTTCCTCCGTTCTTTAATAAGTGTAACGGTCAACTTTTCACATTTGTTGATGCACAACTTTGACCATTAATATATATGATAAAGTATTTGGACTCGGACATCCGGTCTTATGACTATTGGGCCCAGACAGCGACCCACATACGTTGAGTAGATGACATTTTGATTATTGTACATTATTATTTGGGTGTTCTAGAGTAGCTTTTAATTTATATTATCAACCCTTTTATGTAAATGGGTCTGTCGGGGCCATGTTTGAGTCTGAAACTCAGATTTTCCTATATATACTCCTAGTGGGAGCTTGTAAACCATAATTCCTAACTCAATACATCATTATACACACTATCCATCTTCTTCTTCTTCACTCTCTACCTCAATCTCTCCATTATTTATGCAGTTTGGATACCTTATAATCCATCAATATATTACTCTATCCGTCCCGAAATTATCTTCATACTTTCCTTTTCGGCCCGTCCCAAAATTATCTCCTCTTTCCTTTTTTGTCAAAGAATTTGTGGTTCACAATCATTCTTACACATTTCTCTTTCCTCTGCACAACTCTTCACCACACATTTCCCACTATCTTAAAACATGTGCCCAGTCAAATAAGGAGATAATTCCGGGACGGAGGTAGTATTCTTTATTAGTAAAAAAACAGTTTTTGATTTTTTTTACAAATAGAAAAAATTAAAGATATATTTTTAAAATTATTTATACATTATAAATAAAATGTAATCAAAGTAGAATATGTGAATAGTGTGAAATTCAACACGTTGCATATATTTTTAAAAAATCTAGTATGCGATAATATATTCGTACCAAACCACCTATCATTGGAAGCATTATCAATAAAAACGCAAAAAATGTGATAGATTAAGAGCCCGTTTGTTAAATCAAAATGATTGAATCAGTTGATTCTGCTGAAATTTATAAAATTCTGGTGGTAGTAATTGAGTTGGTTGATGCTCCTGATTTATGAAATATATATTTTGTTAATAATTAAAGAAAAAATTCTATGTAAATATAGCTAAAATATTTCTCTACAATACTTCAATCGATACAACTAGAAAAAACCTTCAAACTTACTTTATTTTTATTGTCGCACATAAAAAATCAGGTATTAAAAATTGGTCCAAAAGCCTGTAAGCCGAAAAAGAGGTTAACAACCGGGCTGTCAATTAAATATCCGGCCCACATATGCTTTGCGAAGGATCCTACTTTTCGATTTTCCGATACATTCGAAGCAAAAGCTTTTGAGATCTCAGTAAGCTCTCAAATCTCTTCAACTCTTCCTATCCATCGACCTGAAGTTCGATTGTTAGCTTCCATGGCGACTGGAGTAGCCTTCTCTACTTCCTTAGGTAACTCTTTGTAGTTCCATTTCCTCCTCATCTCTATCATGGGGAGTTGTTTTCCCCGGTTTTTTGTTGATTTAGTTTTCAGTTCGGTAGTATAGAGGCGTGGAGTGATTCTCATCACGATAGTAGGGGCGGGATTGCGGGAATAGAGAATTTCATAGTAGATTGCGTTTGGCCTCATACATTGTTATTCCCTTCACGATGGTTCAGCTTCCGCCGTTGTCTAAGCTTTTTCACAATGTTACTCTGAAATGCGGATTGACACACAAATGGAAACGTTTTTAATTACTATTGTATCGTTAACGAATCACATCCATCAGGATTTAGAATTATCACAACAAGGGAAATCAGGAAAGAAAATGTTTTATCACAGAAATTGCTTTGGTGCTATCTGGTCCCTGAATTTGTATGATTTATAGTCAGGTTGGTAACACTGAAATTGTCTCAATGCTGAAATTGTCTGAACGCCTCAATCAGATGGATCCGTTGAAATTTATGAAATTATGGCAGGTGGCTGCATTGGCTAAATTTGGTAAAATATATCTTCTTGTTAACAAAATTAATAAAAAAGTATATGAAAAAATAGCTAAAACAGTGCTCTATAGTAACTTCAGCCAATCTAGCTTGAAAAATAATTCTAACCTAACTTATTTTGATTATTTCTTGATTTAGTGTGCCTAGTCTGAAACTACATGTTTGGTAAAAAAGTTGGTTGATAAGCTAAAAATAGGGGTTACCCTACGGGCTCTTATACTTTATAAATGGTGTAGACCTGGCCAAACTTTTTTCTAGACATCATTCGGTGGTTTGACATTTAATGTTTCAGATTTCACTTTCATATAATTTTGAGGTAAAAACTCCTTGAGTAGATGGTAAGATGTTACTCTCGTGTTATTATTAATTTTGAAAAAGCATTGTAAAAAAAACTTTATAGTAGTAAATTAGACAATTAAGTATTCTTATATAAAGTACTCCCTATATCATCATCATCATTACCAAGTCCCGCAAAGGCTCCCACCTATAGTGGGGTAAGAGGGGTCGGATGTACGCAGTCTTACCCCTGTACTAAAGCACAAAGAGACTTTTTCCGGATGACCCATAGTGAAAATCGCGTCGAAAATTGCATGGGACTGATTGATGCTTCGTAACAAAGAAGCGTAGACAGTATAGTGAGCCATTTTGCTTTACTCCATATTTCCAAGCCAAAAAATAGTGAGTCTTTGGCTCCATTACAAATGATAGAAACGTACTTCCTATATGACAAGTACTAATGTTTCACATTTTATAGGTCCAACTAATCTCAAAACATATGAAGCTTGGTCCGCAAAGTCCTCTTCATTTGTGAAGACACCATCATTGAAATTTCAGAGGAAACCGATTCACCGGAGAACCAACTACTTGTCGGTTTGTGCACAGTATAAGTACGTCTATCATAAATTATTAAATTTAATTCATGACACATGGTTTACTAAATTTTTATGTTGCATGTGGGGAAATGAACTTCAACTTGTTGAGTGTGACTCCATAATTCTTTCCTATGCCCTAGCCTAGGTCACACTGTATTTGTCTTCCAGATTGATTTTAAATAAAATTGACAGTGAAAGAATTTAAATTTTTATTATTTTACATATATGTAGAGTTGCATTCTAGATAAGAAAGAGTCTTGCAGCTTTTGGCATTGCAGGATTCAGTCCTATAGGGTATTTGGTGCTTTAAACTGCCTTGCATGATTTTGATGGTTGACTTATTATCGTAATTGCTTCCATTTTAGGCATGAATATCAGAAGTGTCCCTGGGCCATAATTGTATGATTTGGTTGAAGATCAGTATAAAAGATCAGTATAACACATTACACATGTAGATGTGTGGGTTGTTACTGTTCCTTGTATTATCTTTAGTAATTTTTTTCTTTGGTTGTTTAGCATCATTATATTTTAAATACTAAGGCGTCATTAGTTAAATGCTTTTTGTAATGCACACATTCACATGCGTAGGGTTTTGTGAAGAAAGTTTACAAACCCCAGATTTTCTTTTCTGACACCTTTGTAAATCATTATTTTAGTTATATAGATTGATGTAAGTCCACCTTACAGAATAGCGAATTTGGAAGGATAAAGGAAGGAAATGTGCAACATAATTTCCCTCATCATTGAGTGACATTGCATTTAATTTAAAGTGGTATACGAGTATCCCCAGTATTTTTTCTCTGTGATTAGTTCTTAAATTGATACCTCACATTTTTCACGCTCTACTTCTCTTTAGCGTTTGATGGTCATACAACCGGAGTTGGTTATCAGATTCTGTGGAAGGATTTCTCAAATAACCTGCTCTAAACAATTAATTGATCTCTTATTAGGAACTATTTTCGTTTTTATGATATTCTTTCTTAATTTCCTGACTTACATGCAAACCTCGTTCAATCAAACGATAGTTTATGTGTGTTCTCTAGCAGATAACTTAATAGTGCTAGGGCTATAGTATTTTATTTAACTCTCTTTAGCCACATGTATATAAAATGTTTTTTTTTAATTTAGTGAAAGTAGAGGTGGAGGTGGCGTTGAATTTATTTCTGGATTTCTCTTGGGAGGTGCAATATGTGGAGCACTTGGCTATGTTTTTGCACCACAGGTGGTTATACAATTCTCTTTGACTCCGCTTAACTTTTATCTCAATGTATCACATTTTTATCTGATTTATATCATGGACAGAATGACAGTTGGACTATTTCATGTCCAGCTTGAATACATCCCATATATGCTTACTGTGACTATCCTTTTTTTGTTTGCCAAAATATCCTTAAACGGGTTTTGTTGCTCTCACATACGCCTTCCAGAACAAGACATTTAATATCTGCTTTAGACTAGATTAATTGACGAAAAAACATACAGATAGTACTACTGAAAGAAATGAGAATTGATCACAACCTCTATGCTGTTAAAAAACAGTGCAAGGGAAAATTGTCTAATTTGATCCTGGCATTTTCCTCTTAGATTTAATATAGATACCATGTAGACCTTGATCCATTTAAAGACACACTGCCAAATTGAATGAACACTATATATATGATAAATGCTGAGCAGGTAAGAAATACGTGATTGAAAGTTACTCGGTATTACACAGAGATGTATGGTGACATAGAAGTAATATAACGTAGGCAATAAATAACCCTGCTAAATTTGATCACATCTAATTCTAGAGTAGTCTGTTTAAGCCCTTCTTTATTGTGCTAGCAAGATAAATTCAGGTTCTAATTTTTTAGAGACTAAATTTCAAATGTTGAAGGGTGTTTACTTATATGACCAAAATATATGAAGTTGATTAAACTGTTTAGCTGTTGAGCACTCTATTAGGTTTTTTGGTCTTGACTCTCAAGTCTTAAGCCCTTCTTTATCGTGCTAGCAAGATAAATTCAGGTTCTAATTTTTTAGAGACTGTAAATTTCAAATGTTGAAGGGTGTTTACTTATATGACCAAAATATATGAAGTTGATTAAACTGTTTAGCTGTTGAGCACTCTATTAGGTTTTTTGGTCTTGACTCTCAAGTCTTAAGCCCTTCTTTATTGTGCTAGCAAGATAAATTCAGGTTCTAATTTTTTTGAGACTGTAAATTTCAAATGTTGAAGGGTGTTTACTTATATGACCAAAATATATGAAGTTGATTAAACTGTTTAGCTGTTGAGCACTCTATTAGGTTTTTTGGTCTTGACTCTCAAGTCATAAGAGCTGAATGTTGTACATGACTTGTCTAGATAAGAAGATCTATCCTAAATGAGAATGAAGCTGGTTTTCAAAAGGCTAAGCGACCAATCTATTACGACGATGGCTTAGAGGTAATAATCAATTGTGTGGAGAATCAATCATTTCATTGGACATTTGCACCACCAACAACTCTCTCTAATTTATCATTTCTTATGTTCATGAAAAATGCAGAGGAATAGGGAATCCTTAAATGAAAGGATACAGCAACTGAATTCTGTCATTGACAAGGTGACTTCCCGGCTGAGAGGTAACAAAAACCAGAGTCCTTCGCTTGCGAAGATTGATCCAGGAGAAGCCCCTTTGTAAGACCACTTTGTCTCTTCTGACATCACAAAACTAGCGTCTTTGGTTGGTCTGGTGAAATCAAATACTGGTGGGTTGGTCGCACAGCTGTTGATGAATTATTTTACTACAGTGGGCAACATACATTACCTTTGAAATTTGATGCACCAACTTTGTGAAAGGTGATGTTTTGGATTGTTTGGAGATGTTTCTCTCATAAAATTCTGAATGTGTTTTCATTATTGACGTGATTCACCCAGTGAATAAACTGTTACTCCGTAAAAGATTAAATCGAGACGTTGAGTCCTTGATGCGAAATTGCGAACTGGCCCTCAGTTGAGGATCAAAGAAAGTATCTTTGTAATATCTCCTATCACATTTTTTATTTTCATTCTTTTCTTTTCTCACTAAATTATTTATTTTTTCCTTTTTATGAAAATGATTCAGCGGTTAATATTGGTTAATATTAAAACAGGTAGTATAACATGAAACCGTGCTATAACATTAGTGAGAAAGTATTTTCTCACTAATGTTTCTTTCTTCAAAGCAAATTTCTAACTACAAAATTCATTCTACTATAAAACTGTGCTCAGCCAAATTAGGAGATAAATGAAGGACAGGTAGTATAGTATTCTTTCGCATGTCATAAATAACACTGAGTCGTTTTTTACTTTTTTTTAAAATAAATTATATTACCAATGGACGCAGCTCAATTGGTAGCAAAGGAGTGTCACAAGAGTTAGGTCTCGGGTTTGAATCCTTTCAACTGCGATGAGAGTTTACTATGTTAAAAATGCATAGGGCTTTTACAAGTATCGGGGACAGAGTTTCACTTTATATGTGTTAGATTGTGATTATAGTTCAATTTACATCCTCTCAATCTACCGTCCGGTCAATGTTGAGGGCTTTCAGAGATGAGGTGTCATCTTTTTTTAAAAATAAATTATACATGTAAGTATGGGTGGACCGGTTCCGGTTCGGGCCCGGCCGGGCCTCGGTTCAAGAAGGGGAGGCCCGGAACCGGCCCGGGTAACCCCCGGGTCCAGGCCGGGCCTCAGTTTAATTTTTTTTTTGGCTTTTCTTAGTTAACCCCCAACCCTCCCCCTCACCCCCAAACCAACCCTAACCACCTCAAATGACCCAAAATACCCAGCCCAACCCAAAAACTTAAAAAAAATTCAAAAAAAAATAATATAAAATTGGCCCGGCCCGGGCCCGAACCGGCCGGGCCGGTTCACCTTTTGAAGGGCCCGAGCCTGAACCGCCATCCCACCGGGCCGGTTGGCCTGAACCGGGCCGGTTGGCCCGAACTGGGCCCGGAACCGGTTCACCGGTCCGGGCCCGCACAGTAGCGGGCCGGTCCGGTTCCGGGCCGGTTGGCCCGGCCCGAGTCCACCCCTACATGTAGGATTGTAAGCCAATGCCAATCTTATCATGGTAAGTGGTAACTTTGGTTAAGAAAATTGATTCTGAACAAGTGAAAATCAGACCTTCAAGTGATATTCTTAAGCACCAAACCCAGTTTATGATAATCTTAAAAATTCTCACTAATACACACTATATTTGTTTAAATAACTGAAATAACTCATGCATACCCGGTATTAATGCATGTATAAATAAATATAATTGGATATCATCGAGTTAAGCTCAAGTAATTTGCGGTTATTCACATTCCATACCAGTGTAACCACGTTTAGGGGTGGATCGGGCCCGAGCCGGGATTGGGTGGGACTGGGGTTTTGGGTTGCAGACTCGGTACCGGCCCGGGTTTGTATCAGGACCGGGCCTGGCCCGGGTTGGGTCGGTCAATTTTTTAAATGGCTTTTCGAATTTATTCCGATCCCACGGTTCGGGCCCCCAGTCCTGGTCGGCCAGGCCGGGACGGTCCCGCACAGTAACATCCCGGGACGGGCCGAACCGGCCCAGTCCATCCCTAACCACGTTAGGCATTGCTCGGGCCCAGGGGCGGGATTGGGCGGGAGTGGGCACGACTGGGGTTTTGGGATGAAGGCGCGGTACCGACCTGGGTTTGAACCAGGATCTGGCCGACCTGGGCCCGGGTCAGGTCAGGTCATATTTTTTTTATAAAAAAATTAGTCTTTTCGATTTTATTCCTACTCCCACCCCACCCCCAAACCCTGCCAAAACACCAAGCTCAACCCACGTAGCAGCACCCCAATGCCAAAAAACTAAAATAATAATTTAACCTGAACCGGGCCCGATTCGACTGGACCGGTCCACTAAAATTAGGGCTCATAGCCCGCCCCATAAACAGCCAGTTCGGGCCCACAGTCCCGATCCTGGCACCGCCCGTCCGAGCTGGGCCTGCATAGTACCAGACCGGATCTCGTGTCGTGCCGACCCGTCCGAGTCCATCCATAAACCACTTTAAGTGTCTTGATAATTTGCCTATTATCTGATAACTAGTTCTAGTCTTTGGTAAAGACTAAAGAGCCTATCAGGTTGACCATGAGCAAATTCTTGAAATAGGTGTAAATTACTACTCCATCCGTTTTTAAATGAAAGCCACACTTTGACTTCACACATATTAAAGAAATAAATTTATTGAAGAGTAAAATTTAATGTAGAGTGCATAGTTTTGACACTGTTTGATACTTTTTTTATACTGTTTGACACTGTTTTGTTATTAGTTTGTTTACCAAATAAGGAAGTGTGACTAAGTGACTTTGTTTTGAAACATCCAAATAAAGAAAGTGTGACTTTCATTTAGAAAAGGATGGAATATTATGTTGAAAACTTGAAGATAGTAGGAAAATCTTACTAAATTAAGTGAAGACCATATTTTGGATTTACAATTTTGGAACTCTTATTTAGATCAATTTTTAAAAATTAAGAGTCAAATGCACCGTCAATATCTTACTAAATATACTTTTACGTCTTTTACATGAGTAAGTTTATAAATTAGTTGAAAGGAAAACCCGTCAAATATTACTGCATACTTCGTATTTGATATAGCATAATAGTTTAAATTAATTAGCACTGATAATATTTGTAACACTAATGATAATTGATAATAACAAAATTAAACGAAGTCCTTTATAAACCAAACAGCTACCTAACAGAAAATGAGTATTATCACATTCTCCACATAAAAATCTACAATAATTGATCCAAACAAGTAATATAAACAACTAATGCCCAGAGCAATCAGCTACTCGTCAAATACAACCATTTTAACAGTTACAGTTTTCACATGTAAAAGGCCTCTTAACAAGCACTACCATACAAACTAGTCAAACTAATACAAGTATACAACAGACAACAGTGACTATAAAACATGGATAGTAAAGGCTACAACAGTGACTACATCTATAGTGTAGTAAAGGCCTACTTGGTTAGGACGGAGGGAGGGGAGGGAGTTTCCCTCCCGACTCCTACAACCAAACGGCCCCCAAAGTTTTACAATCCCGTTATTCGATATCATCAATCCAGTCCCCATAAATTTTACTTATTTTATCAGGTCCTTTCCATTTATGAAATGCCCTTTCCCCATTCCTCTGAGGCATGCAGGATGGTCTTTGCATTGGAATGCCTCCCAACCCTAAATGATAAGCATCTCCACAAGGGGCAGATATGGTTGACACTGCCATGTTTTCTGTTGGCTTTATCATTCCCGCTCCCTGACTGGAAGCAGATTCTTTGCCCTCAAGACTTCCCCCGAACTTGTGCAATTCTGTTAGAAGTTATCATACATGAAGAACAGTTAATGGTAACCCTGTAAATTCACAATACATTTCATGCCAATTTATTACCAAAAGCAGTGGGTTGGTGCAAGTATAAAGCACCAAAACACATAACATCATTCCAGCACTATAATAATTTATGGCTATAAAGCAGGGAACTAATCTTTTTTACAGAACCCTTAGAATATTATCACAAATGTTAAAAAAGCACCTCATACACGTATACATCCAAGAGAATGACGACTTACAAATCTTAGAAACATTCTTATACCTGAAGAATAGTGTAAAAAGAAAACAAAATCATGGAACCCTTCGTTACTAGTTTTTGCTGCAGAACTATCAAAAGCCACAGATTCATGTATACATATTTTTTTAAAATAGCGTATGTCTGATAGAAGATTTGGAAAAATGACAGGAAGGACTAGTAGCTTATTGCAAGACTATTTTATTTGTAAAAAATCATCTAATGAATTATGAGTACATCACAAGGATAAAGAGAACATATTTAAAATCGCTTTAGTAGAGAGTAGGACCCCAAACGAAGACTAAAACAAATTATCACCTTAGTAATTAATGGTGCATCCTGAGCATTAATTGTCATTTATGTCAAGCAAAACATTAAATAATTAGGACAAGTTACAGCTTGCACGGTCTGAAGGTGATGCTCATGTCTGATCTGTCCGGTCAAGAACAGATGGCCCAGAAGAAGACAAGCAGCTGATCCAGACTCAAATCATGGAAACCCGACTCGTTGTTTTTCTTCCACTGGAACGTCTGTTCGAGATCAAACCAGGCAGATGCGAGCATAAAACTTGCACAACCTGAAGGCAACACATGCATCCGGATTCCAGTTCATGTGCCTTTTATGGTAATGCATACAAAGTTGAGTGTTCAATATCCTGACTTCCGATTAGTCGATTACCCTTCATGGTTTTGTTCATAGACACATTAAACGTGCCTTAGCTACATAATACACGATTTGTGGTTTAAGAAACAAGGACTGCCAGTTAAAGAGGCAATGCCCCCCCCCCCCCCCCCCCCCCCCCCGCCGAAAAAGGTAAACAAAAGAAAGAAATACATAGTATAACTTTAGTTTATAGTGAACTCCTTAAGGCTATGTTCGGATTCCGAAATGCAAAGAAAAAGTTGATGAACATTATTTTCTTATGTTTGGTTCTACATAGGGAAATATAAAGGAAAATGAAATATGAATAAGCTTTTTACATTTGTTACGATTTTTTAGTATTTATATAAAAGGCGTAACCGCGTAACTAACAAATACGATCTGAACAAATCGTAAACATATACTTATTGAGTTTGATCCAGTGCTTTATTTTTGTCAACATTTTCTTTCCTTCCAAGATTCTTCGACAATTTTCTCATTTTCTTCTCAAGATTTTTCTCAGATCTAAACTCACCCTAAGAGTTACCACTCCTCCAATCCACATATCCTAAGGAATGATATAATGGCTCAATCTTGTACTCCATACCATACTAATATGCATATTAAGTTCTATAAGAGTGATATGCAGATATTAAGATGACTTGCCAGCTCATTTCATAACTATACATTGCTATATTAGATTATTTACCATACTTATATCAACTAAGATGACATGAATTCCAATTGAATAAATGAAAGAGATGATTCTTATTTACATATAAAATATTACTACATTTCTTTTTTGGGTAATTACACACCCAATCAATCATTCTAACCAAAAAATTACCAAAATCTTTTAACTCAGCCTATTGGGCTCATAAGTATCTGATCAAACTATAGCATTCTCACATAACAATTGAAAAAATAGCCTTACCATCAGCTCCGTGAGCAAAATGGCACTTGGTCCCAAACGGGCAGTATCCAGTTGTCTCCCACTTGTTACAAATCCTAGTCTTCCAGTTGGAATGCTTTGGGGTTGGGGCAGTTGGACCACTATTACCAAACCCTCCAACATTAGGAGTCACACTTATAGCCACACTCTCACGAGCTCTAGACTGTTCGTCATGAAGGAAGGAACAACTATCGCCATACGGACAACCTTCTTCGGTGAAAAACCTCTTGCAGTGCCTCCCCTTGTAAGACCTCTGAGTCTCACCACCACGTAGGTCAGGAGAGCTCATAGTTGGAATCTGGTGTTCCTCTCTGGCAGGTGGTGGCTCTTCACTCTCATGTGCAGCAACTATCTCTTGCCAATTCGGAGGAGGATTACGAAGCTCTTCCATCCCATGAGCGAAATTACAATTGGTAATGTAAGGGCAGACGCCTGCCCGGAACTTGCAACACAGTTTAGTCTTGAAGAACATTTTCCCAATTGCTTTGGATCGGTTAGGGGCTATGAATTGAGAGTCTCCTTCCTGCGAGCAGCGAGATCTCTTGCTTGGGGGCTCGCTTGAAAGGGTTTCGGCAGAAGAGTCACCTGGGTTCCAGGCAATGTAGTCATCCTCAGTCGCCCAAACGTCCTGATCCATTGTTGGGCCCCAGCTGTCGAACCCCATGCCTGCACTGGCATCAGAGTGCGCATTTCCTCCTGAAACTGCATCTCCCACGAAATCCATAAATAGAGCACATACAACCACCCCAAAGTTGTAAAAACGCAGGTTGCAGGAAAAACATACATAAACAGCAACTAAAACTGCAGTTTCCCGTTTGTTAACCAGGAAAGATCTGACCTTTTACGCTGAGATGGCCTGAATTTTTATATCCGAAGTGAACTTCGTTGGAAGTTACAGAAACTGGGCAGAAAACCAAACCTCCAACATGCCCACCGTTCTAATAAGAGATAACAACCCTAATTACGAACCTGCGAATCTCCCACCACTCACACATAAATTTAATTCAAGACCCCAAATTTCAGAGGGGATTCAAAGCGAAACGAAGAGAACACAAGTAATACAACAAGCATATCGAAGTAGTTTTAGCGATAGCTGGGGCCTGGGGTTGACGAAAGGTAATAATGGAGATCCCAGAGCCATTCATCACCATAATAGTACTCCGTAATAATATACTCGAAGTGATTAAAACGGACTAATAATCCGTTTAAGCAACTAAACACTTGGTGGGGTATGGTTAAATTGGTGGGAGATAGGCTGAATTTAATGGCGTTCATTTTTACTAGCTGTGGTGTACTTCTGTTAAGGGTAAATGCATTTATATTGATCAATTGAGATTAAATATGATTACTTGGTCCAAAAGGTGGAATCTTCCACCCATGAGCTCTCATCCCGACGATTAGGGGTGGGCGCGGTCCGGAATGGTCCGGTAAATTGGTAAAACTCGTAATGTATCCGTGAGATTTTTAACGGTCCGGTACGGTCCGGTTACACGGATAGAACCGTTCGGTACCATGTCGTTTCGGAACGGTACAAAACGGTACGGTACAATGCCAAACACATGCTAAAATTTAACATAGTACTTATACTAAAGAAGTGCTTATTCAAATATTTAGTACTATTTTAGTATAGTACTTATTTAACATAGTACTATACTAAAGAAGTGCTTATTCAAATTTTTATAATTAGTAGATATCATCACACCAACCATCTCACATGAAATGTTGAAATAAATACAAGAAATCGCATAACTAGTACTAAATTCACAAATACACAAACAGTGCAAAACAACTAAGAAAAAGTATAGCAAAACGATGACGCACGAGATAAATATCATTTTTAATTTACTAAGTTCATGTGAAGTCTTATACACGATTAAATATGATTACAATTATGTGTTCAAAGGTAGAAATCAAATGACCACATGGAGCAGCTCGAATCGTAGGCGGTTTGCTTCTAATTTTAACAATAACTCCTTCCAACAAAAAATTTGAACTAATACGAAATAAAAGGCAAAACCAAAAGTCTTACCAACTTCAAAGATGATAGCTAAAGGGTCAAATACATCCTCGAACTAATTTAAAAAGTACAAATCATCTTTTAAATAGAAAGCTCTGTTCGACCGTCGCCATTTGGAGCGGTTCCCGTTGGAATTTTTTGATCAATTTTTTTGAGCATTTTTTTTCATTAAGTCTAGTTTACTCATAACAATTTTCAGTTAAAAATTCAATCAGAAAGGAAGTCAAATGAGTTTTTGAAGATAACTGCGCAGTTAAACAACACAGTACTTTTCAGAAAATCATTTGACTATCTTCTCGGTTGAATATTTTTTATATGAAATTTGGTATAGGTAAACTAGACTTAATGAAAAAGATGCTTAAAAAATTTTATCAAAAAATTCCACTTGAAAACGTCCCAAATTTCGACGGCCGAACAGAGCCTCCTAAACCAAGATTATAAAGGAAGATTAGAAACGAAAAATAAAGTATAATATTGAACCAAACGAGACCATTAAAAGTAATTAAAGACCGCATTCGTTAAAAATAGCAACAATCATCAATGTGTAGTCATGTTGCGTCAACTTGACATGCTGATTTGTCTTGTCTTTCTAAACACCACAACGTTTGCTCTCTGGATTCAAACTTGTAACGTGCTTCCAGCTTTCCATTCTATGGCAGTGGTTCGGGAGGGGCGGACTAACGATGCCACCATAGACGGATTAGAGGAATACGAACCATTAGTCGTAGTTGAAAAACAACATAACTCCGAAATTTCTCATCATTAACATGAGGAGTCACCCATAAAATAATTGTCACAATTGGCAGAAAATAACAACACTAGATATCCTACAGAATACACTACCGCCGATATGAGGTATCAAGAATTCAAGATCACTTTATATGGATGTTCTAAAAAGCGATAGGCGCCCAGTCAGTGAGTATATATATACTCATGATTTAAACAAATATTAAAATAAAATAACTTTTGAGAATAGTTACTAAGAAATATTTGCATGAATAATGAAAGATAGTACCTAAAAGCTCTACATCATCATCATCATCATTTCCCCAATGACGCAAAGCCTCCCATCTACGGTGGGATAAGAAAGGTCGGATGTACGTAACCTTACCCCTATACTAAAGTACAAAGAGTCTGTTTCTGAATGATCCATAGTCAGAGGCGGACCCACTAAGGGTCCCACGGGGTCCGGGGACCCCGTGCACCTCGGAAAAAATACCTATATATATTATATATATATATATATTATATAAAATTTTATTCAATGTATATTTACACAAAAATGACCTTAGAACCTAAAGAACGAAGCAGAGGGATGGGAGCATGTGTGGGACTGAAAGTTTTTATGTTGCGGTAGGTACCAAGTTCGAATCCCCCTTTTTTGTTTTCCAAAACTATTTTAATTAAATAGACCAAAACTTCGTCATTTTGGCCTATTTTTTGGGGGGTTGCTTCACGGTCCACAGCTCCACGCTGGGCTCCATCTTTGTTCATATCAATTTTACATTAAATATACATCCAATAAAATGTTGCCATGTGGTAAGTAATTCTTTTTTATAAAATGTCATAACTTTTTCATTTTTGCTCCAATTTTTTTTAAAAATTATACCAAATTAAATATCTTTTTATGATCTTTAATATGACACCAATATTTTATATGTAATTTAAAAAAAATATGGTCAAGTCTCGTGAACATACGTATACGTATTTTTTCATATATGACTCTTGACTACTATTAGAAAACATACGTATTTTGTTTATTCCATTAAATGTTGCTTTGAGCACCCCAGTCCCAGAATTGCTTTACGTAACCATGACATGACAAATTTGGCCTTCTTAATTATTAATTAAAATTAAAATTGTTTTACGCACCTCCACGCTCGGCTCCATTCGGAGTTCAGACGGCTTGCCCCATTTCAATTCTACATTCAATCTATATCCAATAAAATGATGACATGTGGCAAGTAATTCCTTTTTTATAAAATGTCATAACTTTTTCATTTTTACTCCAATTTTTATAAAAATTATACCAAAATGAAATATTTTTTATTGTCTTTCATATAACACCAATATTATATATGTAATTTTTTTTTAAAAAAATATGGTCAAGTCTCGATTTTTTTTATAAAAATCGGTTTTTTTAAAAATCGCGCTGTCGCCCAGGTTTTTTTTACTCTGCTTCTTTTTTTTGCATATCTTTTTTTTTAATGTTAGATTGAATTAATAAATTCATGTATTTATAAATGTTATTTTCAATTTTATATGATTAGTTACATATGTTGCGAGAGATGTTTTTGGTACTATTAGTGATGATTCTATTATAGAATATTTCCAACAAATGAAGCCTAGGAGGGGTACATTTGTAGAATTGTTGAATGATTTTTATATGTAATTTTTTGCTTTATAATATCTTAATGTTTTGATGGTGTACGTTAACTTTGAAGTGTTATGATTCTTTAATATTTTATTATTAGTTTTATATTTATTAGAGATTAGAGATATAAAATGGTAGGGACCCCGTGGCTCCGACTTTCTGGGTCCGTCATTGCCCATAGTGAAAGTCGCGTCAAAAATTGCACAGACTGACTGTTGCTTCATAACAAAGAAGCGTAGACATTTTAGTGAGCCATTTTACTTTATTCCATCATATTTTGAAGCCAAAAAAGAGTGAGTCTTTGGCTCCATTGCGTGTAATGGAATAAAAGTACTGCATATGAGATAGAAAATTATCACGCTCACTTAATAGTCCACCTATCTTATACGTAAAAGCACTCTATATGAGAGAAAGCCCCCCCCCCCCCCCCCCCCCCCCGGCAAAATTATGAGTCCACTCATCTTCTTATGCCTAAAAGCATTACGTATGCATGAGAGAGAATTCTTTTGTTCACTTACTAGTTCGTTCATCTTATACCTAAACGGCTAAAAGTACAACATATGAGAGAAAAACTTTCTCGCTCAGTTATGAGTTCGTTTATCTTCTTATAACCAAGAGAGTACTACGTATGAGAGAGAAACTTCTCTCGTTCATTAATTAGTTCCCTTATCTTATACCTAAAAACATTATATATAAGAGAAAATATTTGCTCTCACTTATTAGTACGCTTATCTCATACCTAAAAGGACTGACTACAAAGTTGTTCTCTCACCTTACCTGAATATTTCTTATCTGAATTTTTTAAGTTCTGATCTGATTTGATATGATTTTTTCTGATCTGATTTAATCTGAATCTTTCTGATCTAACATGATCTGATCTGATTTGAATCTTTCTGATCTGAACCACTCATTATTGGTCCGTTCATCTTATATCTAAAAGCAGTACATGTGAGAGAATTTTTTTTGTGAGGTGCAATTAAGGAGATCCACTCGAAAGAGGAGAAGTGCAACCAAATGATTACATTGTATTTCTCCAAGAACATGAGGAAACTTGGGAATTGGTGGAAGAAATGATAATCTTCCTCCAAGAACAAGAATCAGATGTTGGTTTTGAAGAAGATGATCCAATCAACTTCTGTCAAGTCATGTAAAGTTCTAACTCTCAAGAATGAATTAATGCCATGAATGATGAGATAAAGTTCATGAGTGACAATGACATTTTGGAGCTTGGCTCATTACCTGAAGGTGTTAAATCCATTGGTTGTAAATGGATATCTAAAATCAAAACGGATTCTAAGGGAAATGTTATAACGTTTAAAGTTCGTCTTGTTGCTAAAGGCTACACTCAAAAGAAAGGAATCGACTATAAATAGACTTTCTTTCCAGTATCTTCGAAGGACTCCTTTAGAACTATAATGACATACAACGCGCAGGCTGTCTTTCAAAAAATGAAAACGTTGACTAGAGAGACTTTTAGTAAAAATATCTGCCAGCTGTAGATGAGTAGGAACATGCTTAACAATCAGATCTCCATGAGCAACCCGTTTGCGAACAAAATGATAATCAATCTGAATATGTTTACTGCGAGCATGCTGAACTGGATTTGCAGTCAAGTAAGAAGCAGATATATTATCACATAATAAATGTACCGGCTCTGAGATAGGCCATCCAAGTTCGAACAGTACCGATTGGATATGTAGTGTGTCTTGTACTGTGTAAGCAATGACACGATATTCCGCTTCTGTGGAGGACTTGGACACAGTATGCTGCTTCTTAGTCTTCCAGGAAACCAAATTAGGACCCAAAAATACAGCAAAACCTGTGGTGGACCGAGAACTATCAGGACAACCTGCCCAATCTGCATCGGAGTAAGCAACTACACAGGCTGGCCGATTGGACTGCTGAAGCCAGAGACCATGATCTCGTGTTCCCTGCAAGTACCTGAAAATTCTCTTGACTGCAAAAAGATGAGTGGTACGAGGAGCATGCATGAACTGAGACACTAAGTGTACTGCATAAGTAATATCTGGTCGTGTCAATGTTAAATATTGTAATGCACCAACCATGCTGCGATACTCAGTAGAATCAGACAATAACTCAACATCAGAAAGAGACAGAGTGGTACGAGAAGCTAACGGGGTACGAACAGGCTTTACAGTATGAAGATGAAAATAAGCTAGAAGATCAGTAACATATTTATGTTGAGAGAGAAACATACCTTTAGCTGAACGAATAGCCTCGACACCCAGAAAATAATGGAGATTACCCAACCCGCACGGGTAGCTCTGTTGGTCGAGTGGTGGGAGATTTGGAACAATGGACCAAGGTTCGAATCCCCGCAGCGACCGGGTGGAGGTCACAGAACCTGAAATAAGGCTGGGCCTCTGGTGCACACGAGTGTATGGTCCTACTGCCATTCTGCTGACTGAGTCACCGTGACTAACCTCCCTACCATCCTGTCGGGTCGGGGTGGGGTGGGGGGCTCCTGGGGTGGGAGATTCCACCTTTTTGGAACAATAATGGAGATTACCCAAGTCTTTCATAGCAAAATGTTTAGAGATAATTGAAATAAATTGGGTAACAGATGACTCAGAATTGTCAGTAATAATAATATCATCCACATATAGTAATAAATAAATAATAGTATTATTCTGGCGGTAAATGAACAAAGAATTGTCAGATTTGCTACAGCAAAAATTATGTTGTAGAAGAAAGCTACTAAATCTATGAAACCAGGCCCGTGGATCTTGCTTAAGGCCATAAATGGCCTTGCGCAGATGACATATATGATTAGGAAATTGAGGGTGAATAAAACCACGGGGTTGCCGCATATAGACTTCTTCTGTCAGATTACCATGTAAGAAGGCATTTTTAACATCAAGTTGTCGTATACCCCACCCAAAAGAGATAGCTAGAGTAAGTACAATACGAACAGTGGTGGGTTTTACGACAGGACTAAAAGTTTCAGAGAAATCAATACATGCCAGCTGATTAAAACCCTGTGCAACTAATCGAGCTTTATGGCGCTCTAAGGATCCATCAGAATGATATTTAGTTTTATAAATCCACTTACATCCAACAATATTCTTAGAGCTATCAAAGGGCACCAAGTCCCACGTATTATTATTAATGAGTGCATTAAATTCATCAGCCATCGCCTCACGCCATTTTAATTGTTTATTTGCCTCAGTAAAACAGGTAGGATCTGTAGAGGTAATAACCGTACTTAAATTTAAAATGGTTTAGGCTTAGAAATTCCTGACTTAACACGGGTTTGCATGGGATGGTGGTTAACTACCGTAGTGGACGTAGGTGAGGTGGTTTCGGGTGAGACATTGTCGGCTGAGGCTGTTTCCGGCGTGCTGGACGAAGTAAGGGAGGAGACAGGTGATGGTGGCGGGCTGGTTGTGGACGTGGGGAAGGATGTATGGGGCGATGGTACAAACGGAGTGGTAGGAGTGAGGGGTGACCGAGGTGGCAATGAGGGGGGTGGTGGTGCGGCCGTGATTGTGGGAACAAACTCGGTAGGTGGGTCAAGAGTAATATCGGTGAGATTCATAGGAGATGGTGTAGTAGAAATAGAATGGGATGGAGCAGACGAGAGGGTTTTAAAAGGATACGTGTCCTCATGAAACCTAACATGACGGCTAACATAGACTCGACATGTGATAGGATCCAAACAACGATAGCCTTTATAACCAGATGCATAGCCAAGAAAAACACACTGAACTGAACGAGGTGATAATTTATTTGCTGAGGTGGCCGAAAAATTTGGATAACAGGCACAACCAAATACTCGCATAAAGGAGTAATCCGAAACACGGTTAAAAAGTTTTTAGTACGGAGAAAAGCCCTTTAAGGTAGGAGAGGGTAATCTATTAATAATATATGCAGCAGTGAATATGGCATCGGCCCAATAGTGACTCAGAACCTCATTTTGTTGAGGTGTTTCAGGACAAGATTTTTGAAAATAAATGCCATTAGTAGAAAAAAATTGCTGCATATTATTATTAACAAATTCACCTCCCCCATCACTTTGAAAAATTTTAATTTTCTGATTAAAAAGATTTTCAACCAAAGCTTTAAAATTTTTAAAGTGCATAAAAACTTCACTTTTGTGACACATGAGATATATCCACGTATAACGAGAAAAATCATCAATGAAACATACATAATACTTGAATCCCAAATTTGAATACACAGGTGACTGCCATACATCAGAATGAATAATTTCCAAAGGAAAAACAGAATTATGACTAGCATCCATAAAAGGCAAACGTTGTGATTTTCCTAAACGACAAGCCACACACTCATGAGTAAAGGGAGTATGACTACATAAAAATTGTTTTCTCTTAAAAAACTGTAAAATACTATCACCACAGTGACCTAATCTACGGTGCCACACAGGGCCAGAAGCTAAAACGGAAGCAAAAACTAATGGTGAGGATGTCGACAGATGGAGAGGATAAAGTGGCCCACTACTGGTAGCTCGCAGAAGTATTGCCCCCGTTGCTTTGTCCTTAATCAAAAAAGAATTTTTATCAAAAATTACAGTACAATTATTATCAGCATAGAGCCTTTTAATGGAAATTAAATTATATTTTAACTGAGGCACATGATAAACAAATTTTAAAGTGAGAGGACGACCAGATGTAGGTAAAGCAACATCACCAACATTACATATGGGAAGATGGGCACCATTGGCAACACTAACAGAATTATAGCCGGTGTAGGGAGATTTATTAACTAAAATACCTTCAGATGCAGTCATATGAGCAGAAGCTCCTGAATCAGGAAACCATAGAGCAGGAGTAGTGTCACCGGGAGTAGTCAACAGAGCAGGGGAGGACGGTTGTGTGAAACGAGAAGGACAATGGATGGCAGAATGACCTGCAGAGAAGCAAGTTTGACAGACAACGCGATGGGGAACAGACCCAAGAATACCCCCATCTGATGGCAAGCCTGCAGAACTACGGTTAGTAACACAGACAGGTAAAGCATTAATATTTAAATGTGACACAACAGAATTACAAATAACAGTACCCGTAGATGTCACATCCCCTGCAGGTGTACTCGACTGCCCACCCCCTCCGAGGTAATAAACTGTCTACCTCTGGGGGTACCAGTATGCCTGCTGTTGCTGTCCTCGGCCACGCCCCTACCTCCGCGGCCTCTACCGTGCCCGCGGCCTCGGCCGCACTGTGGAGCGCCATACTGCCGCGGTTGCCCGACCGGGTAAGCCTGCTGCCCGACCGGGTGCGTGGATCCCGAATACGGCTGGGTCGGCTGCTGCCCAGACGACTGCCTGGGAGAAGAAACAGCCGCGCCAAACGCCTGATGAATGGACTGGGACTCCTGGGAGCGGAGATAAAGGACCCGCTGCTCTAACTCAAGAAGATGATTACAGAGAGTCTCAAACGGGAAATTTTGTCCAAATAATGACACAACAGTGAATAAAGATTCATACTCAGGTCCTAGTCCCATAATAGTAGTTTTTAAAATTTCACGCTGAGGCACATGACAATTGATTGTGAAAAGATCATCAGCTAATGTTTTAATTTCTCGCAAATAATTATCCATGGACTGATCATGTTTCTTTTTAATTTGATTAAATAAACGCTTTAATTCCATAGATCTCGCTAAACTGGCAGACATAAACCGAGACTCCAACCGCTCCCAAATTTCATATGAATGTTTTAAATCATGTACATCGATAAGAACATCCCTGGATAGGGTTGCAAATAATCATGAACAGATGGTTTGATCAATTCTCAACCAAGTAGAAAATTCAGGATTGGGAGTTTGACGGTTAAGAGCATCTATGGAATAAGCAGGGGGTACCTGAATGAAGTCATCAACCATGCCCAATAGAGCTTGTGAAACTAGAAATGATTCGAATTGTGTCCTCCAAGTGGTGTAGTCTTCTACCGCCAAAAGTTTAGTAGTCACAATATTTGTAACATTGGTGGCCACATGAGATATGGTTTGAGCCAGATCAGAAAGTAAGGATCCGACCGGGCCGCCTGCTGGTGGGCGAGAGGGAGGAACAACGGAGGAGATACCAGGCGAGCCGACGAGCGTGGGGCCGGCAAAGCCAGTTCCGACGAGTGGGGGTGGTTCGAGCGGAACAACCTGCACAGGAGTAGGGGCTGACCATGGAAACGCCGGTGGGAAATTTTGAAAAAGGGGATATGGCATAGAGGCCTGACTTGGAGACGCAAAATTGGAGGAGAAGGTCACGCCGGAGGAGAAGGAACTGTTCCACGACAGCGATCCGAAGAATGAGGGAGCGCCGGTCGAGACAGTGGTGTTGGTCGAACCTGCCGGAAGAGAAGTCGGCTGGCTGAGAGCTGCAGAAACTTGCGACGTCGGAGCTGCCATGGTGTGCGTCGCGGCGGAAGACGGCAGAATTTTTGTAGACGGCGGCGGTTCTAGGGTATTGCACGCGGCGTCGGAAATTTTTTTAGAGAGAGGATCGGAAAAGTAATTAATGTGCTCTTGATACCATGTGAGAATAATGGGAAAGGTTACTCCCTAAGGAACCCTGACAGATATATTTATATTAAAGAGAGTTTAATGTAAAGTACAATACTAAGCCTCTAATAATTCTATTACGTAGTATTGTTAATTAAAAAAAACAGAAACCCTTATTCCGTAAAATTTGTTGCCGACTTCGTTGTTGCGCAAGTGTTAAAACAGAGTATGCAACTCCGGCGGTCTGATTCCTTCCCTAGCGATTTCCATTTTCTCTGGAGCTGCGGTTGCTAGGCGGACGGCTCTGACCCTTCTGCTTTGGCTCCCTCTTTCCTTCAACGACCTGGAACTGAGGATTGAGCCCTTCTTTGGTTTTGGAGTAGTGGGTGCATACGTATATACTTCGTATGTAATATGGCTTAGAACAATTAACTTTATTTACGCATCTAGATCAAAAATATTGTTTATAAATTTTATACAGTATTGGAAAATTTACATGTGATTCCTTATTTTCATTGTTTACATGTGATAATATATGAAGTTACATCTTCTTATGAGTGAATTACAACTTTTTTACACGTGAGTTACATATTTCTATATGTGAGTTATATTTGAACTTGCCTTAACAAGTTATATTTTGCATATATTTAACTTAGATTTTTCATCAACGCGTTTTACATTTTCATAACATGTGTTACATCACAAAATAATCAAGTGCAAAAAATTTCTTTTTTTTTTTTGCAAAAAGAAGATATTTTTAGTATAACAATCACTTTTTGTGGTAATAAATGTTTTTTAGGAAAAAAATATTTTTTAAACAACATTTTTATGGTCTTAATGTTAAAAACCAAACACATTCACTATTTAGGTAAAGTAATTAAGCAATTAAACTCATTGTTTTTATTGAAATCGATATTTTATTTTTTATTATCCATATTAAACAAGTTACATTTCGACCTGCCTGCGGTTACATTTTTTATCAACTTGAGTTACATTTCTTTACACGCAAGTTACATCATTCTACTCCTTAACAATGAAAAACAAAAAAAAAATGTTACTGTTCACGCGCGTGAACAGTAACACGCGAATTTTTTAGGTGGGAGCAGCATGCTCACAGTACGCTGCTCCCACGGTATAACAAGTTAACAACTGTCAAAATGGCCCCAAAATCCCAAATAATCCGAGTTGCCTAATTTACCAAATGAATAATTTATTTTATTTGAAACGGCTGATAGCAGTTGGCGACACTACCAGATGAAAGTGCATGGCCTGACCCATCCACGGTCGCCATGCACAAAGCAGGCATAGGGCCCCACCCGTTCCTGTGTGCCGACCTCCTTTTCCGTTTCAGGTTGGTTACACCTGCTTAGAATTATTTACATTCTACATGCTCTGTTTCACTAGCCACAACAACGGAAGGAAAATGTGTTTCACACAAAATTAGGTAAATTAGGAATTGGACCAGAGTTGGTCAACTAGGGGTGACTATGAATCTATGCCAGATAATTACAATCAATGGTGGGAATAATTACAATGGGTTTGAAGTTTACAAGCTGGAGATTTGATCTGAACCAATATCGGCAGACCAAATGGGTGATTTCTTAAGCTGGTACTCGAACGATTCTGCCAATCCAATGGCATCATGTACCCTAAGCCGGGTGCCTTGCTGCCCTACAACTACAGATGCAACCTTAGCTGCAATGGTACCCATAACCTTCAAGTTGGGTACGCCACGAAGCATCCCATACAAAAAGCCTGATGCGTAAGCATCACCCGCACCACAAGTATCTAAAGGCATGCATGGGGAAGGAGGAATAAAAATAGCTCCCCCCTTTACACCAATGTAGGAGCCTCTTGGACCGTCCGTAACTGAAACTAATGGAACAAAATGGCTTAGGTACCTCGCCGCAGATATGGGGCTTTCATTTGACTTAAAATGACACATAGCCCGGGCTTCGTCACTATTTGCAAATACAATGTCCCCAAAGTTTGCAACAATTTCCCTGCTCAAATAAATTGTATACATAATATTATATATTTAATAATTGTCAAACATCAAAACTTAGACTTTCATCCTAAGCAGTGGGGGGACAACAGCCCCAGACATTTTTTTTTGGGAACAAGTGGTAGTTTTTATTGATCACAAATATCAGCCCCAGACATTATATATTCATATACTTTCATAATTGTCAATGTAGGAAGACTTAACATGCCCTGCCACATTATGGGTTCCCTAAGACAAACCAATCTTTAAGTGAGTACTCGTTCTTTATGTTTATCGGCCACAACTTGCTTGTTTGAAGCTTAATACATGCCCTCAGGTTATGTTAAAACCTGATATATCATATTAAAAAATCAACCTAACCATCATCATCATCATTTTTATTTACCCCAGTGCCGCAAAGGCTCCCACCTACGGTGGGGTAAGGGGGGTCGATGTACGCAGTCTTACCCATGTACTAAAGCACAGAGCGACTGTTTCCGGATGACCCACAGTGAAAATCGCGTCCAAAATTGCATGGACCGACTGCTGCTTCATAACAAAGAAGCGCAGACAGTTTAGTGAGCCATTTTGATTTATTCCATCATAATCTCAAGCCAAAAAATTATGAATCTTTGGCTCCATTGCAAATGATGGAAATAAAAAAAAATCAACCTGACCAACTTATAAAAAAAGAACAGCCTTATTGTTGTGCTGAGGCCCCTTTCTCACTCAGATTTTAGTTCACGCCCTATCTTTGAGATCATTAATAATTGCAACCCATCTTTTCTTCTGAATTGAAGCTTGCTTCCCTTTGGGTGCAAATATTAATGATTTCAAATATAGGGTGCAAATTAAAATTTAGATGAAGAAGTAGGGTCCAGCTCCCTGTGGAAAAAGGGTCAAGAGAGAAGGCTTACCAGAAATCGTCATAGTGCCGCTCGATGCAAGAGACGTCAGAAGCTGTGATAGCAATCAGTGTACCAGACCTACGGGCATCATCACATGCTTTTGCGATCGTTTTTACTGTATCAGGGAGTTCAAATAAATATCCCTCTACAACTAATATGTTTGTTTTTGAGATTGCTCTAGCCAAGAAGGGCTCATATCTAATGCTTGAAGATGTACCCTAGAACCAAGAGCATGAAAAGAACAAAAGTTACGAGCAAAAGATTGAATAGAGATAAGATATATTCGATTTCTCATGTAAATATGTAATTGATCCTAATATTTTATAATACTAGAGGAGGGGTTTTTGGAATTGAAAAAAACATAAAAGAATGTTTGAATCAGTGAAATAGTTAGGGAAAGGGAAAAACATGCATGAAAGTTATTTGATTATACTTTTTTATTATAGGAAATCCAAAAGTAAATTAAATATAACTTTTTTCATAACATAGTGTTTATAAAATATACAAAAATAAATAAAATGAGTATAAAAAAGTATCAAAAATAAATCTGTCGACTTGTACTGTTTTAGTGTACATTTTTATTTCCCCCCATATTTTATTGTCTTCCAAACAGACCCTAAAGCTTGAGAAGCTTCCTACAAACAAGAGGAAAAAAAATTACATCACCTTCATAACTTTTGGACAAAAACAGGAAAGCAAAAATGCAATTGCTTAGTGGCAACTTACTTTTAGGTTTACATTCTTATTAAAATCAACCATTTATGTGTGTAAATGCTAAAAGGGATTTGATTTTTTGGAGCCAAAAAAGTGAAAGAGCAAAATTTTACCTGATACGCAAGCATCGTGCGCTGAGCATCTGGTGTTGTGAGAACTATTACAGTTCCCGTGGTTCCATCTTTGATCGGTGTGGATAAGAAGTTCACATTTGCTCGCCGCAGTTTGGATCTAAACCAGATAAACTTGCCATAATTTAATGAAAAACGACAAATACATTACAAAAATAAAAATAAGGGAAAATGAAAACTAATAATCCAACCTTTTAGTGGTCTTCTTACCATAGTCCGACCTTTTGATTATTCATGAATAATCCAACCTTTGCACCCCATCTTCATTCACTTGTCCCTGGCCGATTTATGACCTGTTATTCCAAGTTATTTTCTTATCTTTGCAAAACATTATGTGATCATAAGGTGGGAATTATGGTATAATGTTTTACAAAGATAAGAAAATAACTTGGAAAAAAGGTCATAAATCGGTAAGGGACCAGTGAATGAAGATGGGGTGCAAAGGTTGGATTATTCATGAATAATCAAAAGGTGGGACTATTGTAAGAAAACCGCTAAAAGGTTGGATTATTAGTTTCCATTTTCCCTAAAAATAATGGACAAAGGTATGGCTTTTAACATGCAATAACCATAGTGATGATACTTTTGCAAATTGCAATGACTGTAGGTCAGTAGTGACTATGTAGTCATATTTGTGCCAATGAGTTCTATTTTCGTAATACTCCGTATTATACAAAAAGTGGAAACCCCCCTTATTTTAGTAGTTAAAGAAAACAAAATGCTAAGTTGAGAGCGGACCTGTAGAATCCACCCAGTGGATCGCTTCCAACACTGCCTGCCATGGCTATACTCAAAGGTGGGCCTCCAATAGGTTGAAGACCGAGTCTGGCCAACGCCACCAAACTATTGGAAAGGGACCCACCAGCAGCAGCCTTGTAACTGCACCCATCCATTGCACGCAGGATTTTACCCCTCTCTTCATGGTTCACAACCTTCCTTGTACCCTTATCTAATCCAAGTCTCTCCAGAAAGTTTTCATCAACCATGCCCGAGAAATCAACCTAGCATCTCAAAAGGGGAAAAATATATGACTACTTTGGGATGTTTGGAGAAAGGAAACAGAAATGTCAAGGGAAGTTATTTACTTATTTTATAGTGTTTGATTTTACCCCAGAAACTGCAAAAGAAATAAGATTTGATTCAAGTGTTTATAACTTCTACATATATTTGGATGAGATTCGGGAATTTTGTATAATACAAATAAATAATTAAGTAAATCAATAAATAGATAAATATAATGAGTTTGAACACATGAAAAATTAATTTATTAAGTTCGAGTCTATCTTTTACTCTCCCAAATTTTCTTTCCTTGCAATTATTTTTTGTGTTCCAAACAGACACCTAAAGATATAATTACTCACAGTATTAGCTGTGCCCCTCAACTATTAATAGATAGAATTATTTCAGAAACCATGCAAACAGTATACCAATTGAAGTTTCAAGACATTATTAGCAATCAGAGATGTAGAGTGAATGCTCAAAATATATATTAAACCATTGGCAATGCTCTGATCCAAAGCATATTTATATGGTTTCCAAAACACATTAATCTCGTGAACAGAACTAATCTTGTCAAAGAAAACAAATAACTCACATGTATAATTGTTTATATACACAGTTTTCTAGCATGCCATTTCATCTGGAAATTTGTTAACTTGTGATTTGTGAACACCTCTAGCATTGCGGGACATATGGGTATTGGGTTGCAAGGATGTACAAAACAATTCATCAGAAAACAAATAGCAATTTGGTTTACCCCTAATTTATCACCAACATCAAAGTTAAATACTACACTCATATATAAGAAATGATTTGAATTACACAGGGTAAAATGGAATTCAAGGTAAACAAATTTATTTCCAAACAACAATCATCTACTTGAACAAACTCTCTCAGCTCGCAATGGGATGAACATGAATAGGCAAAAGCTAGGCGCGTAAGTTAATGTACAATGGAGGAATAGAAAAATCACCATAGCTTGACCAAGTCCCAACACATCCCATCTCTGAGAAAAAACGGAAGTGGGACTACAATCATCTTCCATATCCATATCATGAGCAGTCACTTCATCATGCTCTTCATCGTCAGAATCTTCATCCTCATCTCCTTCATTTGGGCTGGAGAATTGGTTCCCGCTTCTCTCGCCGGAATTCGGCCGGAAAGAGGGGGACGACGGCGAGGCTCTACACGAGAGGGCATCTTTAGCACCGGTCGACATGGAATAATTTTTTTTGTTAGGATTAACGAAAAGTGAAAAATAATCAGGAAAAAGTGGAAGATAATGCGATTTCTCAAAGTGATGAAAATGGGGTTTAATTAAAAGAGGATAAACAGTGGGAGGCGGAGATGAAACTTCGGAATTGCGAAGAGAAAAGCATGAGGATGAGAGGATTGTGAAAGACATGGTTTTCTTTCTACAATTGAAATTGAAAAAAAGAAAAGGAAGGAATCTGCTGGATGAAATTTCAGGAACGGAATCTATGGATTGAGGATAAAGCGACACGTAGCTCCATCCAAATCTCCATAGCAGATGTCCAGGGAATAGACCCAAGGCCAAGGTAGTGTGAGAGCATGGACATGGATGGATATGGTCATACTTCGTACGGAGTATGACATATGGTGGGTTAGGATTTATGAAGAAGCTATCAGCTATTTAGAGCGCAACTTATGCCCTAAATTTGGGAAAAGAAGCAAAAAAGGTCAAATAAGGCCTTATTTATGAAGCTCTGTTCGGCCTTCACCATTTGAGATGGTTCTCGGTGGAATTTTTTGATGATTTTTTTTACCATCTTATTCATTAAGTCTAGTTTACTCATACAAAATTTAAGATAAAAATTTATACGAGAAGGCATTCAAATGAATTCTTGAAGATAACTGCGCTTTTAACTGCACAATTATCTTAAAGAATTCATTTGAATGGTTTCCCGATTGAATTTTTAGCTTAAATTTGGTATGAGTAAACTAGACTTACTGAATAAGATGTTCAAAAAATTTCATCAAAAAATTCCATCGAGAACCAACTCAAATGGCAAAGGCCGGACAGAGTCTCATAAATAAGGCCTTATTTGATCTTTTTTTGTTAGTACGTGACCTTATTTGCCCCTCCCCCCCTAAATTTTGAACTCATTTGTTATGGCAGGGAGCGTTTGGAACTCATTCCGTTTATGCTTGTTTTTAAAAAGCAGAATTAAAATCGTTTTTTAGAAGTTACTTCTGAATTTGGAGCAGAAGTACTTTTGAATTTTGACCCAAACACTCTAATATTTGTTTCTACTTCTTGAAGGAGCAGAAACAGTTTTAAGAATTCATACAAGCACCCCTAAATCGATAATACACGATAGTCACAATACTTATATTTGAATATCATATAAGCCAACCATCATACGAAGTACATTCTATTACATACTCTGTATAATTTTTTTAGTAGCAACCCGCACCGTAAGATTCATTAATCTTGTACATGATCACACCACTTCACTTTAACACATTTGAGTATGATCAAAGGGTAAATTGAGTACATCAATTTGTATGACGTGAAGTAAAGAGTACATTATATTGCACCTCACATTCCTAAGTACATAAACTCGGTTTTTAGTTCTAATTGAGTACACTTGTTAGATTAACACGTTAAAAGGGGTAGTCGTCACATGAGAATTCAACCAATGTTCGTGCGTTGGCCTTCACGAAGTCGATCAAAAAGGGGTAGTTGACCCAACCACGGTTCTGGCATTGAACTTCAGGTCGTCAACCTGTGATGGTGCATCGACCAAGGGTAAGTCGACCAAAAAGGGAAAGTCGATGAAGGTTCTGGCATTGACCTTCGGAGATCAATGTATTGGGGTGCATCAACCAAGGGGAAGTCAACCTGCGGGGGTTGGCGTCGACCAAGAGGTTGGCCAACCCCTTGGTAATTGGGGCTGTATCAACCTTCAGAAAGTCGACCTATTAGTATTTTGTTATCCAACTCAATCGTATTAACGTGTTAATCTAACGATATGCTCAATTAACTCCAAAAACTTGAGTTTATATACTTAGGAATGCCAAATGCAATATAGTGTACTCTTTACTCCACCTCATACAAGTTGATGTACTCAATTGACCCTTATCTCCATTTAAATATCTTATGAGATGTTTAATACCTTCATATATAACCCCCAAATTGGATAGATTGGCCTCCCCTCACACACGGGAAATCTCGAATACTATCATATATCCATTTCGATCTTCTACTTTATTCAATTATTCTCACATGTTTAACGGGCACTCTAACTCTCAATGCATCTGCTTCAATCGGTGACCAGGGTGCAACCTTTAATAAACGCACCATTGCAGTCCCGTCCAATCTAACCAAAGCTTACCGTCCTGATCTGGAATCAGCAGCCGCATCTTAATTAGTCACTTTTGGATTTTTGTCACCTGACCTCCCTATCCATCTCATTTGCAACTTTAGATTACTTACTTTCCCTGTGATCCTCTCCAACTTGTTAGCGTAGCAGAAGCAGCACGCCACACTCTGCAAATATCCTCCTCTAATAGACTATTAGAAACCCACTTTAGCCGGTCCCCAAAATATGTATTCCTTGCCAAAGATGAAAGACTAGATACCCACTACCCACCTGTACTCTCCTGATTAATGAAATGTTTACATTTCTCAAGCCGTCAGCGAGCCATTCTAGTTTGCTAACTGAAAACACTCTAACAAGTCTCTTATAGCAGCTTTGGGTTATATAACCATTCTCTACTTGTCACAGACTCACAAACTACAAGGAGCTATTGAGGAGAGAAAGAAGAAGTGCAAGGAAGAGTGCAGCCGTGGGTGGAGGTCCCACCACGGATCTTTATCTCACTTGATGACAAAGTGTTTGGTATGGAATGTTAGGGGGGCTAAATAAGGCCTCTAAACATAATCTAATTACATCTTATATAAAATCAAATAATATTTGTTTTGTATGTTTTTTGGAAACTAAAATGACTTTGGCCACATTAAATAACTATATTTCAAATAAGTGGCCGGGTTGGACTTTTGAGAATAACATTGACTTGATAAATGGAGGGAGAATTGCGGTCACGTGGAATCCAAGCTTAATTAGGTTTGATTTTCTTGAAAGAGACGAACAATTTTTAATTGCAAGGTGTGTGTGTTGTATTGCACAAACCCCTTTCTTTGTTTCTTTTGTCTATCCATTATACACGCTCCTAGAAAGGAAGGCCCTTTGGGACCAATTGACTTTGGTTGGTGATCAAGTGTCCGAACATTGGATGGTGTGTGGCGATTTTAATTGTATTGCTACGCCCAATGAAAGGGTGGGTCCTACCCCCCCTACGGTGTATGTAATGCAACACTTATTTGATTTTAAGGTTGCCAATAGCCTTGAAGATGCGCCCTCCACGGGAGAGTTCTTCACTCGGAACAAAGGCGCGCTTTGGGCCAAATTGGATCGTGTACTAATAAATGAAGTGTGGGGAATCAAAGGCATCGGTTGTAGGGTCCATTTCCATGAAATGTAGGTCGAGTTTGACCATACGGTATCCGTAGTGTCAATACTCTTAAACTCCTCTCCTAGACCCAAATCGTTTAAATTTTTTAACATGTGACTTAAACACACTGATTTTGCTAATATCTTAGCCTCGCATTGGAGTCAGAATTTTGTAGGTACGGCTCAATTCAGGTTGGTGAAGAAACTTAAGGGACTTAAACGGCCCCTAAAAAATCTCAACGCCGCGGAATTTAGTCATATCTCTAGTAGGGCAAAGACGGCAAAGGAAGAGTTCAAACGGTTGCATAGATTGGCGCTTCTAGATCCGGGGGATCAAGAAATCAAGGCCCAACTGTCCATAGCTTCAAAGAAAGCCACTTTCCTAGGTGAAGCCGAAACAACCTTCTTCCAACAGAGGGCTAAGGCTACGCATATACTAGAGGCGGACAGGTGCACCAAATATTTCCATGCGATCGTCAAGAGGAACCTGGCCAGGAATGCTATTTCATCACTTACCTTGGAGGATGGTACCCTTACCACCTCTTTGGATCAAGTGGGAAATGAATTTGTAAACTTTTTCATTAATTTATTTGGAACTAATGCCACTTGCCTGGACCTGGACCCCTTGATTTTACCTTCGGGTCCATTAATTGAGCCTAGCGCTCATGAGAGCCTCATTGCCCCGGTAACATCGATGGACATTAAAAATGCCCTATTTGATATAGGCAATGATAAGGCTCCGGGTCCGGATGGATATTCATCTGCCTTCTTTAAGGTGAATTGGAATGTTGTTGGGAATGACATAGTCCTTGTGGTTAAGGAGTTTTTTAGTTCGGGAAAGTTGCTAAAACAGATCAACCACACTGTCATAGCGCTTATCCCAAAAACAAATCACTCCCCAAAAGTCTCGGACTATAGACCCATTTCTTGTACGAATGTCCTATACAAAGTTATTACGAAAATTCTTGCGGCTAGATTAATTCCGTGTCTTCCGGGATTAATTGACCATGCCCAAGGCGCTTTTGTGGATGGCCGTCTCATGATTGATAACATTTTCCTTGCCCAGGAACTTGTTAGAGGATACACGAGAAAGCGAATTTCACCAAGATGTATGATCAAGGTGGATTTGCGAAAGGCCTATGATACTATTTCTTGGGATTTCCTTGAGGCGGTTCTCAAGGGCTTGGGCCTCCCTTCGAGATTTGTGGGATGGATTATGGCATGTGTTACCACGACATCGTTTTCTGTTTCTCTAAACGGATCACTATATGGGTTTCTTTTAGGGAAAAAGGGGTATTCGTCAAGGAGATCCAATGTCTCCCCTCTTATTTGTGAATGCCTAGAGTACTTTTCTCGACTTCTTAACTTGAAAACCAAGAATCCAAGTTTTAAATTTCATCCAAAATGTGAGCCTCTTAAGATTGCGCATTTGGCCTATGCGGATGATCTTATGCTATTCTCTAGGGGCGACAAGGTCTCAATTGAAACTCTTGTCAAAGCTCTACAAGAATTTGGGGATGCATCGGGCCCTAGGGTGAATTACAAAAAATCTAACATCTTTATAGGTAGGGTTAATGAATTTTATTTACAAAACATTCTGGACATTGTTGATTTTGGGAAGGGTGAGTTTCCGGTTAAATATTTGGGGATTCCCCTTGCCCCACTTAAAGTTTCGGTGGCACAATATGCCCCTTTGCTTGATACGATTTTAGATTTTTTGAATGCATGGAATACAAAATCTATCTCTTATGCCGGGAAGATTGAGCTAATTAGATCTGTGATCCAGGGGGTCCAATCTTTTTGGCTACAAGTCTTTCCCGTACCGCGGACCATCCTGGATCGTATTGTTTCCATTTGTAGAGTGTTCCTATGGGGAGGGAAGTATGCCGAAGTGGCATGGGATGATATCTGCCTTCCCAATGAGGAAGGGGGCATTGGCATTCGTAATGCCAAGGTTTGGAATCAGACCCTCCTTTCCCAAACGCTCTGGGATGTCCACCTTAAGAAGGACACTCTTTGGGTGAAATGGGTTAATGGAATTTACCTCAAGGGCAGAAGTGTGTGGGATTTCATCCCACACAGCCGTGATTCGACTTTCATGAAGAGTTTGGCTATAATAAGGGACAAAATCAAAGGTCATTTTAATAACCAGAATGATACTGTTATGGGTTTAGCCTCTAGATCCATCAACGGTAAACTGATTTCTAGCAAAATTTATGAATTATTGAGAACAAAGGGGAAGGCTAAGGTATGGATGAGCTTTATTTGGAAATCTTACATCCCTCCCAAATTCTCTTTTAATGTTTGGCTTGCGTTCCGAAATAGGTTACCTACCCAGGATAACCTTGAATATTTGCATATTGTGAATAGATGTGATCTTTGCAAGGGTGGCTTGGAGTCAATGCCACACCTTTTCTTTGTTTGCCCTTTCACTTGTAGGGTATGGGAGCGAATTAGGATTTGGCTTGGGATGACGCATCAAATGACCACGATGTCTAGCTCGGTCAAATGGATCTTGAAGGACCACAAGGGATCAAAGTTGATGGGAAAAGCAGTTCGGGCTGCCTTTTGTGCTACTATATATCACATTTGGCATGCTAGGAATGCTAACCGATTTGATGACGCAAACAAGAGTGAAGACGAACTAGTTGCTAAAATTAAACACGTGGTATATAAGATACTTTTCAACATATACCCGTGTGAGATGATTAAGTTTTGATGAATGGCGTTGGACTACAACTTGGAAGCCGCGGCATGTGTGAACTGTGATGCCGCGGCATGGGAGAGCCTCTGAAGCTGCGGCATGTGGAGCAGTGTGGATGCAGCTTGCATCGCGATTTCCTAGTTTTGTTTTTTGGGGTTAAAGGAGCACACACCGCAACCTCCTTTGACTATGGCCTGATTTTTTATTTTTGGAAGAGCTATGTGCGTGCACACTTGCAGCACTGATTCTGATTTTGTTTAGCCTAGGGCATTGGGTATGTTATACTTAGGCCCCTGATTTTTGATTTTGGACTAGATCGAATAAAAACCTCTTCTAACCCCTACGCTAGGTAGGGGTGGGGGGGTTTTAGGAGATCTAAAACGCATGATGTATAGTTTTTCTTTGGGTGTTAATATATATTTACATTTCATCCAAAAAAACAAATTAAACATATGACTTATACGTCAGATGTTTCAATTTTCAACTGCTACATTCATATCCCAAATACCTTTTGGCCTCTCTGATTGAACTATGTCTAAATCTTTTCTAGGTAGCCAAGCATCCGCCAAACTAAAATTTATTTGTCATTCCCCATCCTACGTCTTGTACCAGCAATCGCGGCTTCATTCTTATGTTGCAAAAATACTCCCATACAAAAGAGGATCATTATCCGCTCTGTCAATTTTGTTTTATCAAACACTTAAACTTTTCATTTCGTGCGTTGAATTACGTAATAGTCAAAATAAGTAGGATTATAATTACTTTTCTCGTTGAATTGATTAAGAAAACTACTTTAATAATTTTCATAATTTTCTTTGTTTTAAACTAAAACATAATTTAACTTTTTATAATTAAGCATACTCAACCAGTTGAGTTAAAATTTCACCAATTTAAACGAAATCATCTGATTCAGTCAAAATTTAACCATGTTTTGACATTGCAAAACTTTTAACATAGCAGCATTTTCTAGGCATGACAATAATTACTCAAATTTAGAGAATAAAAATATGACAGTACGTCCAATTTTGGAATTCCAAAATGTTTCTACTCATGTTTTGGGAATGTTCCCTTTTTATAAGATCATAAATACAAAAAGAGCATTCTAGGTCTTCACGTACACCATGCGAAGGAGTTTTTCGACGCCACTTTTGTATGAGTCGCCACGAGAGGAGCACAATAGCAACTGGTAGGGTTTTGATGGAAGAGCTTGAGTATCAATTCACGAAGATGGCATTAGATGAGGAAGATAAGAGTTTGGGGCTCCAAGGCGGCGGTGGTAAAGAGCAACCAAGGATGATTGTGAATTTGAAAAACGAAAAAATGAGGAGTAGGCGGGTCTTGTAAATTTCTTTGAATTTTGGTTTGCAGCAGCGCTGTGGGATGTGGCGGTGGCAGTGGCAAAGGTGCAGGTCGCTCTTAGGGGAAAGTTTAATAGTGGGTTGTTGGTGAGCGTAAAACATGTGTGCCATCTTGGTCGGCCGACCCGATGGAGTTGAAGTTGATGTGGATGCCGATGAGAGAGTAGCAGGAAGGGGATACAAAAATCTTTATCGCTCGGCTTTATGTGAAGGTTCTGGTTGGAGAGCTAAAGGCCTAAAAGACGGGATTGTGGGTGGGCTGTGGAACCTCGACTCGCCTAGGAGATTGAAGGCTCATATTTTATTATGATGCTCCTTTTTACTTAGCAATTTTTGTTTTTATTTATATTCAAATCTTTATGTTTATGTTGATTTTAGACTCTATTTTGGAATAATTATTAATTATGGTAATATATTTTATCAAGCGAACAGACCTATCACTTTAGCTAGAGTTTTAGTTTGGCAGCGTAGCACGCTTGCGCAGGCTTCGTCCGTCTAGTTCGAGGCAGGCAACCCAAATCAGCGGCTCTCAACGGAAGAGATGACGTCATCTCAGAACATCGCTCAACAGTTTGGTAGATCCGAAAATCACTTGGTCGAGATGGTGGAGACGTACAACCAAGAAGAAATCGAAGCTCCAACGCGCACATGCGTACAGACAGATGGAGATGGAAGAGGGGGGTGAATTTCTGGTCGTGGAACCTATGGTGCAGAGCTCTTCTAGTCACAACCTCGCTCTGGTAGGAACAATTACATCAGAAAAATCAGTACGTTTCAATAGTTTTTCGAGATATTATGACATTTGTATGGAAACCTGTGAAAGACATCACCATAAAAGAGATATGACCTAGAAGATATATGTTTTAGTTTTATGATAAGGATGATATGAATAGGATAGCTTAAGAGGGACCATGGATAGTTGATCAAAACTTAATTTTCATGAGTAAATTGAAAGAGGGAGATCTTCCCATGTCTGTTCCACTAAATAGAGCTGAATTTTGGATTCAAGTCCACGACATACCGGTATGGTATTTTACCATAGCTAATGCTGAACGAATTGGGAATTTTTGGGACAATTCATAAAAGTGGATGACCACGTTTTTCTGTAAAACGAAATCCTTTTATGAGAATTCGTGTCAGCTTTGATCTGGGAAAACCTTTAAAATGAAAACTGTTCTTGCAAAAGGAGGAGGGGATTAACTATTGTGTCAAGTTTTGATATGAGAAACTGGCAAGCTTTTGTTTTCTATGTGGGATAATAGGACACTCAACGTGTCACTGTCCTCGTAAGAGGGTAGGCTACAAGAAAGCCAGAGAGAAGCTTTTTGGACCGTGGCTCAGGGCAGCAAAGGGGGGAATGCAATTGAGAGAGAAAAACTGACTTATCCCAGCGGGCAAAGGGCTCAGTATTAACGATCAGGCCAATCTCGGTGGCAGTGCTGATGACAAACATGTGGGCACGTTGGAAGGCGGGTCTCTACAAGGTGAGGGGGGGGAGCTTGAATAGAAGCGTAGGTGTGTGGAGTAATCATTAGGTCATGATTACAAAGAGAAAATGGCGATAGAGCACGCCCGGGCAAAAAATGGGGAAGAGGCGAGCTACAACTTTGTGGGTCACCAAGCACAGATCAGAGCTCCTTTCAAACACGGCGTGTGGGCCTTAAGACAATTTACTTTTACTGCATTTATTTATTTTCTTTTAAGTACTTTTGCATTGCTATTCTTGTGGACAATAGTGATAGGTTCCTTGTTTGTGTTTTCACTGTTCGAGTTAGTTTTGTGAGCGGAAGCGATAAGACTGGTACGACCGGTAAAAGCTTTGAAGCTCTCACATGATCAGAGAATAGTCTCGCTCATTATTGGGTGATCTATTCTGTATCTAGTCAAAGAGTGGGAGAGCTGTTTGACTATGTGGAGCCTCATAGGGAGGTTTGGCTTCTTCTGATTGTGGGTACGTTGTTTTCTTTGACATTTGTGATATAAGGAGTTTCCTTGAAAAAATACTTTGTTTTGGATTTTTGAGTGTTTTTTTTGTGGTTGTTAGTTGGGGTTAAATTCAAAGGATTTTGATAGACATTGCTAATAATTCGGTCATTTTAAACTTACAAAAATGCTATAGGTACCCCAATTACTACCACATTTATATCCCATATAAAAACTCTCTCCCATTTTTACCTCCCCCTTTCCTATTTCAAAATTTTACCCCCCCCCCCCCCCCAGCTCTTCTCTTCCTTCCAAAACTCCAGAACCCTACTTCCTGCTTACTCCCTGCGACTTTGAACCACCCCACCCAAAAATGAACAGCCCAGAATCGAGCATCCCCGGGACAACACCGGCCAACACCACCCCTCGTCTCACCCTCCCCTCTTTTGTTTTTTTTTTCATTTCGAACGGAGAGCTACAGTGCTAGGACGAAAGGAGGTCATCATTGGGACACCATTTTCAAGCCTCTTCAATGGAGTTGAAAAGTCCCCTACAACACGCCTCTTCCTTCATTGCCACTCTTGTCTGCACATTTCCCTCTCAGTATGTCTCTTTCTCCCTTTTTTCATCTTTCTTCATTTTTTATTATTTATTTTTTATTTCATGTGTAATACTCTATATATCTTGTAATGTTGAATGGTTGAATATTTTATGTTATTTTGATGGATTTGTGATGTTTATTCTTAAAATTTTAGTCTAATTATTTTATGTCATTAATATGCCCATAACTTGTTTGTTGAAATGCTTCAATGAATTTTTTGTTTTTGTCTTGGCTCAAGTTCTCTAAGGCCTGCCAGATAGATTGCGCCTCTCTTGAAGCCATCCTTTTATTCCAAAGTAAAAGAGAGAGCGTCTAGCGGTCTTACGAACCAATCAAACCAAAATTAAGTGTTTAATTTGTACTATTCCCTAACTGGGTAAAATGTCCTTAGATACCAACATGTCTGCCCATCTATCGGGAAACATTATGTATGCCCCATTTTTCTATTTTTTGTTCACTTGTTTCTTGTATAAACATTCTGTGTGATAGGTACGAATGAAGACTGAACGTATCACACTATCCTTAGATTTCTCTGCTAAAATACATGTTTTCAATATCATAACTAATGCCTTGGCAAGAGGGTTACTATTTGAATCCAATAAGGGAATAGCCTTTCCAAGAGTGAGTCTATAGTACTATAGCCATGGATACATGTTGTTTTAGTATTGTTGGTGGCAGTAAACTGTTTTTCCAGTAAAGTGTTTTTCAGTTTGCATTAGACACCTGGACTTCAGTAATGAGCTAGATGAATTTCAGTAAACTATTTTTTTCAATTTGCTTTCCGTAAACTGTTTTTTTTTTAATTTGCATTAGAGACATGAATTTCAGTAATGAGCTATGTGTGTGGATACATGGTTTTTTATCAAAAGCTTCCCAGACTCGAATTACAATTTAGCTAGGCTGCTATTCTTGTGGCAGACACTTTGAATTGTTCTCCAACCCTTGTATAGCTCTTGAATTGAATGAAATGAAGTCCATGAAACTAGTATTGTTGTAGGCTTATAGCTCTTGTGTATGGTTTTTATTTTTTGAAGGAAGAAATTCATGAGACAATGGAAAAAGATCCTTAACTTTCTAATGTCGAGGTATATTTTCTTATTTCTTCATTTCTGCAACAATGTATTGCAACAAATTGTCTGTAATGTGATATAAAATGTTTGGCCTTTCTTCTGAGTTGTCTGTCTACAGGTCAGGAGAATGTGGAGTCAATACGTGGAACAAGAGATGTCAATACGTTGTTCATTTGTGGCGATTGAAGAAGGTGGAGGAAGCATATGAATTGTTATTAATGTGGGAATGTATTTTTGTGGGTTGTTTTGATGAGTTTAGTAGAACTGTATTTTATAGTACATTTTGATGAATTTAGTAATTGTTAGTGTGGTTATATAAAAGTGTTCGGAGATATGATTGTATTTGTTATTGTATAATTTTGAAATATAACCATTGAATAGACAAACAACATACATAACCAGACAAACATTACGTTCACGCAGACAATAACTTTACACATACAGACAATACCGCAGATACCCAAACAAACAAAAGATCAACATACATAAGTGGATAATTGTACACGTAATGTTTGCAAAAACTTACACATGTTCAAAAAAATGAATCCAATTGTTCAACATTGAACATGTAACATTGTACAATATTCAACACATTTTCCCAAATGTAATATGAAAAAATACATGTTCAAAAAATCACAAGTTCAAAACGTACACATTTTCCCAACACTCTATACTTCAGCATTCTTCAAGAATAGTGTATATAATCCTTGCATTTGTTTCTCCATTGCAAAAGAAGTCACACATGGTATCATTTTTGTAAATGAATTAGCGTCCGCTTGAAACTCTTTTTCAGCCTTACATTTTAAGCCATTCGTTAGCTTGAAGTGAATACCTACGATTAATACACAACACGTAGTCAGAACACATTTTTGGTACAAATAACATATGTGAGGCATAGTCAGTTTGTCTAGAAGAGACAACTATTGTATGGCACAACCAACTTTTATCTGGCTGTAAGACAGAGAGTAATTAATTGGCCCAGATTACTAATGTCTGGCCCAGACAAAATTTGTCTGACTGAAAGACAGAGAGTAGTTAATTGGCCCAGATTACTAATGTCTGGCCCAAACAAAATTTGTCTGACTGTAAGACAGAGAGTAGTTAATTGGCCCAGACTACTAATATCTGGCCCAGACAAAATTTGTCTGGCTGTAAGACAGAGAGTGGTTAATTGGCCCAGACTCCCAGTCGGAACAAGGAAGTTGTAAGGTCTGTACCCCTTTAACAAGGAAGTTAATTGGAGCGTACCTTGTTCCGACTAAACACCGAGAGCAGGGCGTACCCCTTTAGCAACGATGCTTCCATGCCTTCGAGTAACAGCTCTGCGTTGCAAGGTCTGTACCCCTTTATCAACGGTGCTTCCAGGACTTTGAGTAACAGCTCCGCGTTGCAAGGTCTGTACCCCTTTAGCAACGGTGCTTCCTTCCTTCCCGGGACGAATGTTGCCGGGAGGGCCTCCTTCCTGGCTGCCGCTGCGTTGCAAGATCTGTACCCTTTTAGCAACGATGCTTCCATGCCTTCGAGTAATAGCTCTACATTGCAAGGTCTATGTCCCTTTGAGAACATCGCTTCATCATGGTACCAGTGGATGGTTCTGGGACGTGGAGGTAGGCCATGTATGGCTCTCCCTCGACGACCTTTCTCCCCAGCTCGTGCAGCCTTAGCCTCAAATCTTCCACCGCATCAAGGGTCGGTTCTACTCGTGCTCGCCCAGCGCAGAGCTGAACTTGCGCAGAAGACTCTGCAACCCTCTCGTGTACGTGAGATTGAGATTTAACATGGCGTCTATCCGGGAAGGTTGTATGCCTGCCCGGTAAACGGGAGTGATAAAACGAGTCGCCCTTTCTGGCTACCATGGCTACCTAACTTGTCGGGACACATACCCCATAGCAACGGTACTTCCGGACCTTCATGATCAGCTCCGCGTTGTAAGGTCTGTACCCCTCTAGCAACGATGCTCCCAGGACTTTGAGTAATAGCTCCGCGTTGCAAGGTCTGTACCCTTTAGCAACGGTGCTTCCTTCCTTCCCGGGACGAGTGTTGCTGGGAGGGCCTCCTTCCTGGCTGCTCAACTTGCCGGGACACTTACTCCCTTCGAGACCCGTCTGTTCTGGTATGTTTGTGCGGGTATGTCTCCTAACGAGCTAGTCCACCTACCCGGTCGACGAGAGTGATGAGACGAATCGTCCCCTCCTTCCCGGGACGAGCGTTGCCAGGAGGGCCTCCTTCCTGGCTGTCGTGGCTGCTCAACTTGCCGAAACACACACTCCATTCGGGATCCATCTGTGCTGGCACGTGTCCCTTTGCACCGTCCAGAAGACGCTTTTAAGTCTCTAGGGGTGATGTGACTCGAACACACGTGCTCCGCCTCCTGCGGCATCAGCCTCCGAAATCCCTAAGACAAATCCTCAATAGCACGAGTAGCCTCCTGGAGTGTTTGCATCCCAGCATCGAGCGGTGTCGGGTTCCTGTGCGAAACATGATCTGGTTCACCTTCGGGGAATTATGACATTACGTCCTCCTCGCCAGTTTGAGCTCGTGCAGAGGGTACCCAACATGCCGATTGTCGTTGCGGGTGTTCGGTAAGGTGATAGCTTCAAACGTGCATGTCCTCTCGGTAATGCTACACGACATGTCGACGTTAATGACTAACCTGCAATTTAAAAAAAAAAGTTCCATTTTTTTTTAAATTTGTGATGTATCAGTGTTGATGTCAGAAGGATGCATGGAACTTGGTCAGCAACAAAATGAATAATCATAGCTCAGCTGCCCGTGAACCTAATTTTGTATTTGGCCCCACACCCTTTGCTTTGATTGGTGGAATTTTGACTAGGTCAAAATTAAGGCATGCTACGAGAAAGAGAAGTCCAGTAGTGGCAGTCCCTTCCCTGCCGGTAATGCTGTCGCACCGCTGCCAAAGAAACTAAGGAGTCCCAGATGGTCGATCCGCCTCAACTCGTCGCCCAACAGGGGAGAGACCGAGGCAGCGACCGGAGACGCAGCTGCATGGTGGAGGAGCGACCAATGACCCGGGCGGAGCTGCGAGCGGTGGTGACATCGGTGAAGGTGGCGCGATGACCCTGGTTTCTATGGAGAGCTGTAGTGATGGCGGCCCTCGAGCGTGGTGGCGAGGTTTTGGGCGGAGACCATTGTACTCTAGCATCTGGTGTGGTCTACAGCAGCGCTGCAGCGGGCGAGCTTCATCCGACGACGCATGTCGGAGCCCTGGACGACAACGGCCTCGATGGTGACGCGCTGCGAGCGCCACTATGATGAGGGTGTAGCGATGGCTCTAGGTGGGGCCAGGCTTGTTCGGATCTTCAAGGTTGCGACGAACGTGGACAAATTCTCGGTTGGAAGACTCCCATCTTCCCAATTTCAGATCTGATTTTTTTAGTAAAATACCCTTCTTTCTCATCGCTGGATTTTGTAATGTTCTAGGATCATTATGAACGAAGAACAAGCCAGTGACAAAGAATTGCGTTAGGGAAGAAGAATGAACTGAGTAAAATGAATTCATGTATCTCCAAGTTTACAACATGGTTTATTTATATACATCTCCTGCAACGATTCTAACAAATTAGTTATCTACAGCTAACTTAACTAAATCGTTATAACCCTGCATGCAAGCAACTCCCACGTGCCAAATGACGTATGCAAGCATCTCCCCATTAGTCCACTGAATCAACCAATATACCACAGCTACGTTTCCTCTTTTTGCCAGCTTCCTTTCCAATATTGCCAAAGGTTCCACCCTTATTACTCCTTGATCATCCAGTTGGGGCAAAATGAGATTTTCAGGAATATCCACTTTATGTTTCTTAAGCTGAGATATGTGGAATACCGGATGTATTCGAGCCTCATTTGGAAGTTTGAGTTTATAAGCCACTTGCCCCGCCCTTTTAACTACTTCGAATGGGCCAAAAAAATTAGGAGATAATTTCAAGTTGATTCTTTTGGCTACTGATTGTTGTTGGTAAGGTTGCAGCTTGACATAGACCCAATCTCCTACTTGAAACTCCTTGTCAGTTCTGTGTTGATCTGCTTGTATCTTCATCCTATCTTGAGCCCTTTTCAGATGAAACTTAAGCATGTTGCTACACTCCTCTCTTGCTTTTAAACTTCTGTCAACTGCTTCCACCTAACTAGTTCCCATAGTATATGGAAAAATGAATAGCTGGAGATTGTCCATATACTACCTCAAATGGAGTGGTCTTAATGGTTGAATGATAATTCGTATTATACCACCATTCTGCCAAGGATATCCAGTTGGCCCATTCCTTGGGATGCTCCCCTGTCATGCACCTTAGATATGTTTCTAAGCATTTGTTGACACACTCAGTTTGTCCATCCGTTTGAGGATCATATGCAGTTGACATTTTGAGTTCAACTCTTTGTAGTCTAAAGAGTTCTTGCCAAAATTTGCTAAGAAATATCTTGTCTCTATCAGTGACTATAGATTGCGGTAGACCATGTAATTTGAAGACATTATCAAGAAATGCTTTTGCCACCGTGCTAGCTTGGTAGGGATGAGTAAGTAAGATGAAATGAGCATATTTGTTGAGTCTGTTCACTACTTCCATTATGGTGTCCTTATTCTGGGATTTTGGAAGTCCTTCTATGAAGTCCATGGAAATATCCTTCCATAATGTTTCAGGAATTGGTAAGGGTTGTAACAAACCTGCAGGACTCAGTAAAAGAGGCTTACTTTTCTGACATGTATGGCACTTGGTTACCATTTCCATAACATCCTTTTTCATCTTCTTTCAGTAGAACATAGTTCTCACTCTTTGGTAAGTTGCTTGGACCCCAGAATGTCCACCAATAGCAGAGCTATGAATCCCCTCAATAATCTCCTTTCTCAAGTATTCATCTGCACCTACCACAATTCTCCCCTTTTTCAGTAATTTCTCTTCCTTCCATTCATATTTGGTATTGATCTGAGTTTTTTCTTTTAAGTTTTGAATGATTTCAGGTAATCTTCCCAATTCCCAACTGCTTTTGATTCTGTCCAGTAAGTCAGCACTAATCTCAGTCACCAAGAGACTCAGTAATTCTCCATTACATACTCTAGATAGTGCATCAGCTACCAAATTCTCCTTCCCTTTTCTGTACACTATTTCATAGTCTAACCCGATCAATTTTGGAAGACATTTACTCTGGAATGGAGTAGTAATTTTCTGTTCCAACCAGTATTTCAGACTGAAGTGATCAGTCTTGATAATGAAATGTTGGCCAACCAAATAAGCTCTCCATTTTCCACTGCCAAAATGACTGCCAGAAGTTCCTTCTCATAAGTGGATAAGGCCTTGTGTTTGTCAGATAAAGCCTTACTCAAGAATGCTATTGGATGCTGGTTTTGAGATAATACCGCCCCAATTCCCACATCAGATGCATCAGTCTCAACCTCAAAGGGAATTTTGAAGTCTGATAGGGCCAGCACTGGTATCTGACTCATGGCAGATTTTAGTTTGTGAAAAGCGGTCTCAGCCTCTATTCCCCACCTGAAAGCATTCTTTTTGAGAAGGTTGGTCAGAGGTTTACTCAAAAGTCCATACTGTCTAATGAACTTTCTGTAATACCCAGTGGGACCCCTTAATTCCTTCAAAGTTTTAGGAGTAGGCCATTGAATCATGGCCTCAATCTTGCTAGGGTCAGTTCTTACACCTTCATATGATATAATGTGTCCCAAGTAGTCAACCTTAGAGACCCCAAAAGAGCATTTGCTTTTCTTGGCAAAAAGGACATTCTTGTGTAATACTTCCAAAGTTTGTCTTAAATGTACAACATGTGTAGTCATGTCAGGGCTATAAATCAGTATATCATCAAAAAAACCAGAATGAATTTCCTTAAGTAAGGTTGGAAGATGTGATTCATAAGGCTTTGGAATGTAGAGGGAGCATTAGTAAGTCCAAAGGACATGACCACTAATTCAAAATGCCCTAGATGAGTTATGAAAGCAGTCTTTTCTATGTCCTTTTCCTTCATTCAGATCTGCCAATACCCACTCCTGAGATCAATTTTGGAAAAGACTTGAGATCCATGTAACTCATTTATTAATTCTTCAATAATAGGTATGGGAAATTTGTCCTTAATGGTGTGCTTATTCAATTCCCTATAGTCTGCACAAAACCTCCAATTGCCATCCTTCTTCTTAATCATCACTACTGGGGCTGAATAAGAACTCTGACTGTGCCTGATAATACCATGCTCTAGCATTTCTTGGGTGATTTCTTCTAAAGCATCCTTCTGAATCATAGGATATCTATATGGTCTAATATTAATGGGGCAAGTTCCAGGTTTAAGATGAATCTGATGGTCATGCACCCTGTGTGGAGGAAGTTGTTTAGGCTCTTCAAAGATTCCCTGGAATTCTTGTAACACCAACTGCAGCTCCTTAGGTGTAATCTCCTTATTCTGCTCTGCGATATCCTTTGGAAGTATCTGCATCACAAACAATTGGCCCATAGAATTCTTCATTGTCTTACTGACTTCTTTAGATAACTGATTCGCATGCAAACATTGTATCTTCCCTTTATGACTGCCTCTCAGTACCACCCTCTTATTCATGTATTGAAATTCCATGATGAGCTCTTTAAAATTCCACTTGATTGGCCCTAAAGAAGCAAGCCACTGTATTCCTAGTACCATTTCACAGCCTCCAAGTGGTACTAACATGACATCCATCTGAAACTCATGTTCATGGATCTTCCATCTAAAGTTAGTACATGATTGATTTGTTACAATCTTATCACCATTAGCAACCGAAACTTCCAAAGGAGTAGATTTAGATATCTTGCACCCCAACTTCCTAGCAGTATGTAAATCCAGAAAATTGTGTGTACTGCCTGAATCAATCAAGATATATAGATCATTGTTCTTCACCCTACCAGTTACCCTCATAGTTTGATAATGTTGTTGTCCTGTCAAAGCATTGAGGGAGATCAATGGCTGAACTTCTTGGACTGTAAGGTATTCATAAGAATTCCTGTCAGTAAGCACTTCTTCCTCTTCACATTCTTCTTCCCTCTGAGTCTGAATAATATCATACCCTTTTGTATCAAGAATTTGGATTTGATATAATTGGGTTGCACATTTGTGACCAGGAGAATAGATCTCATCACAATAGAAGCAGAGATTTTTCTTCCTTCTTTCTTCAATATATGTGGCAGACAAATTTCTTCTTCTAAGGGGTTGAGGCTTCCGGAACTCTCTATTCTGTATGTCTGGTTTCGGCAGCAGTCCCTTATTTGTGCTAGGGGTACTGCTCCTGAATGATAGATTAGAATTTCTCTCCAGAGTTCGAAAAGGAGATTTTTCTACTTCAGCTTTTCCCAATTTCTTGAGTTCTTCCAAAATGTTTTCCTGTAGGCGAGCATATTCCATAACCAGATGCAATGTTCCAGGCTTAAAAGCCTTGACAAAATGCTTAATAGCAGGATTAAGGCCTCCAATAAAACTGTCTAAAAAGAATTCCTCAGGCAGTAATTCACTCCTCTGCAACATTAAGCTTCTTAACTGTTCGAAATTGTCCATGTAATCATCTAAGGATTTAGTTTGGTGTAGTTTTTTGAAATCTTCCACCACAGTACTCCCTAAATCCTCATTGAATCTAGCACATAGATCCAAGACAAATTGTTCCCAAGAGACTCGTTTATGCACAGAAATGTAGCCAGTAAACCAAGATTCAGCTCTACCAATCAAATATAAAGATGCAAGGTCAACCTTCTGACTATGTTAATTAGCACAAAGCTCGAAATATTTGGCACATTTTTGAATCCATTTACGAGGGCTTTGACCAACAAATGTTGGAAACTCAAGTTTTGGGAGGAATGCAGAGATCTTAGGTGAAATACCTGAATTAATAGGTGGATTTCCATGAATAGAATGGACTACTGGAGATCTAGCGTTTTGAGAATGATTCCCTTCTTCTTCATCGTTCCTCTTTTGCAATAACGACAACAGTGCATCCAGCTTCAGGTTAGTCTCTGCGAACTTCTCTTCGTTTAGCAATTGTTGTTCCTTCAGTCGCCTCTCCAAACCTTGGACCTTATCCTCCATTTTCTTCGATAGTGAAGCTATGCTCAATTTTTTCGCCAGGATGTGCAGTAGACGAAAGATGAATTCAGTAATTCAAGGTGCTCTGATACCAATTGTAATGTTCTAGGATCATTATGAACGAAGAACATGAAAATAGTAGGAATTCTTACATGAAGAAAAGAATTCGAATAAGCCAGTGACAGAGAATTGCGTTAGGGAAGAAGAATGAACTGAGTAAAATGAATTCATGTATCTCCAAGTTTACAGCATGGTTTATTTATATACATCTCCTGCAACGATTCTAACGAATTAGTTATCTACAGCTAACTTAACTAACTCGTTATAACCCTGCATGCAAGCAACTCCCACGTGCCAAATGACGTATGCAAGAGGTGGCCTTCTTCCATTGGCCTGACGTGGCGTTCTTCTGTTGGAATATAACAGATTTTGAAACTGTAATAAATTGTTCATAGTTTTTTTTCCTGCTATCACTTGATCATTGGCATGCTAGTTTCTCTTCCAAATTCCTGCCGAGAATGATAGATGAACTCTCAACGAGAGCACCAATGTTGGTAGTAGAAAATATTCCGGGTAGAGAAAGTAGCAACATTTCTGTATAGTAAAATAGCGTCTCAGAATACAAGAGGTTGGTGGCCTATTTATAAGCGTATACAATGTGCCCACCAAGTAAGTGCTACATGAGTTTGGCCCGGTTTATCAACTAATACTGACGCTAATGGGCCAACCAGCCCAATAAGTAATTAAATAATCCCGGACTAATATCCGATAGCCGGACTGTGATCTGAGCTTGGTCGGGCCAAAGTTCGGGTGTAACGGGCCGATAGTCTTGGACCCGGTCCATTATCCCAACATACATAAAACTGAAAAAAGTAAAAAAATAATAAAATAAAAAACGCACATGAGGAAAAACCGGAAATAGAGTACATAGCCCATGATTTGAGAAGAGCTGATTACCTTAGAGACAACTAGATAGGGAGGTCTTGAAACCTTCAAAAATGGAGATGAGAGCTCTTGAAATGAAAAGAGGAGAAAATATGGGAATGAGGGTGAGAGAATAGGGACGGTTGGGAGAAAGAAAGAGAGGGTGTGGGATGAGAGATGTTTGGAGGGGTAAAAAATGGTAAAAAATTAAAAATAGGAAGACTTTTATATGTGGTACAAATTGGGGTAGGATTGAGATGTCAAAATTATGTTTTACTCATTTTGTATTTGACGAACCATGTTACTTTTCACGGAAACAGACTCTATGAGCCCGTTTGGTAGCATGAAAATCGGCTGATTTGGCTGATCCTGCTGAAATTTATGAAGTTCTGGTTGAAGTGGTTGTATTAGTTGATTCTGCTAATTTAGGAAAAAAATATTTTCAAAATATATTTTATTAATAAAATAAAGGAAATATATTATATGTAAAAATAGCTAAAATGATCATCTACAGTAACTTCAACCAATAGAGTCAGAAAAGTAACTTCAACCTTACTTTTTCTGCTTATTACACAATTCAGCGCGCAAAAGTAAAAGTTACGTGTTTGGTGAAAAAAATTGGCTGATAAGCCGAAAAACAGTGCTGCCAAACGACCTCTATATCTATTCCTAAATTTTACCATCCGGTGGTCAGTCACTCAGTTGTAAACTTGTAATTGTCTGGATATTATTCTCTATGTTCTTATTGAGATTTTTTTTTTCGCGTTGATTCTTATTCCAGGCTGATGAACTATTGGGAATTAATTACTGGTTTACGGAATATTACACAGCATGATGACACCCTAGCGCAGCTAATGTTGATTTGATTGGAGAATGATTAATAGAACGAAAGGCTGTCACCACTTTTTTTCAAGTCAATCCAAACATGCTAAATCTTCATATGGAGTAAACAATAATAAATAAAACAAAAGCTCGATCATATAATTAGGTGAGTATTACATTATAATATGATTTACGTTATATGATTACCAATTTCATAGTCACTTCGTCTTAATGCATATAAGCATATTCATTGTCTTGTTGCACACTTGCACCAATGTGAATGAAATAATTAATATGTACTGACAATATTTTAATTTTAGTTTTTTTTGAATGGATTTTGATTTTAATTTTAGTTATGTAGGTTGTTTTATTCATCATTAGCCACAGGAAAAGAGTATATAATAATAATACGGAGGCAAATGTTATTATTTAATCGTTCGTGGAAGGAAATAATAGGGAAAAAATATATATAGTGAGTGTGTATATATAATTTATTCATTATATTTTATATTCTTCTCCTATTATTTAATGGGTTTAAAGATAATTTTATTGATAAATATAAAATATAAAATTGAAGGTAAATGAAAAATAATTCCAATTACTTTTAACTATTACTTATTTTTAACTATTACTATGTGCGTATCCAAATGTTTGCAACACTTTCTCATTCGGTAGTTATTCTCAACATTTTCTATTTCTGATAATTTTTTTATTTAAAAACACTCAACCATTCTTACGTTTTCATACTATTTTTCATATTTTTTGCTCTCCGATCTTTTACATTTTTACAATATTCACTACTTATATTATTCCACCCTTAAATTGTGCAAAAATGGAATATTGTGAACGTTTGAATATGAGGATCGAGGAATATAATTTATTTGTTTTAATACATGGACATTTTTAATTACATAATTCTCTTCATAATATTATTACTTTTTATAGAAAAATAACACAATGCCAAGTACCTTGTAAGCTTATGACATCAGTGTGACACTTTCGAAGAGGAAGTCACATGTTCGAATCTCATCTCAATTCAAAGATGTTAGTCTTAATAGAACATATATCATACTCCGTAAGAGGTTAGAAAAATTTGTCCAAAAAAACAGAAAAAGAAAAATAACACAATAAATAAATAATACGTAATACTAGTATTACTTATTGCACTTGAAAAATGAAAACTACTTATAAATAAAAAAAATCATAGAATTCTCTGTTTATAAAATTATATTCTTTGCTTTGATATGAGAGGAAGAAAGTTTTAAACGCTTTATTATTATTTTGATTATTAATTTACTAGTCCCTTTATCTTTATTATAATACATGATCAGTATTTCAATTTTGATTTGGCAGGTTATTATCCTTTCAAAAAACAAAATTGGTAGGTTCTTATCTCAATCATTAGCCAGTAAAAGAGTGGCTTAACCAACTGTTTCTAGTCTTCTACTACTAACTACTACACAATTACCGATTTAAGAATATCTGTCAAAAAAAGAAGAAATTAGAACAACAAAAAAGTTTCTCTCCTTCTCTCTCCCCACTCCCCTTTGCGGTTAAGTTGCATTTACATGCCATTTCACAACTAGTAATATTGATTAACAAGAAAGAACGCCCTTCCCTCCCCTCCCCTTTCCCATTGTTTGCTGCCAGCACAGTCTGCTCTCTCATCATGTCCACCAAATCCAAGTAAGTGACATTGTTTTGCCCAGATCTGGGTTTTGATATTTTTGCTCAGATATCTTGATTTTGCTCCATCAGAAGATGCAACTTTTCCCAACTTCATTTAGTTTTTTTTCCCGTTTCTGGTTAGTTTTCTTGATTTGCTTTACTAAATTGCAGCCTAGGTCTGCTGCTTCTTAAAATTTCCCCCAAATTGTTTTAGTGAAGTGAAACTTGCTTGTCATGGCTGCTTCAATTTGAAATATGTTTAGAAGAATTCTGGGTTTGGTTATGAGTTATGAAAGTTTCCATCTTTAGATATGCTCATTCATTCGTTCAGTTTAATTTCATAAATGAAGCCTGTCCGGGTTTGGTGAATGTTCACTCTTTTTTTGCCTTCTAAAGTATGAAGCTTTACTTGATCTTGAATCAGATCCACCTTGCTGGAAACTCCAAAGAGCAAGCCGTCAGTTGTAACAGCACGGCCTAGTAGAGTGAGTAGAGTAGGAGCAGCAGCCAAATCTGATACTTCTGGTACACCAACTCACTTGCAAGCACCTCGCTCTTCTTCTGCTGATAAGTCTCCAGGATCGGTTACTTCTAGGCCTACTATCGACCGACGGTCACCTAAGCTCTCTGTCACCCCTCCTGATGTAAGTGCCACCATATGTGTGTGTGCAGCGTTGTTGTTCTCCCCCGTTGAGCCAGTGTTCCAGATTTGTAATTTTACTCTTAATTAGACTGTGTTTGCATCCTGAGAGTTGTGATGAAGGGAAAGGAAATGCAAAGGAGTGTTGCTCTCTTATGTTTTTTTTTGGATTTAGCTAGGAAAATGCAACTGAAAATGAAGGACTTCCTCTTTTCACTTTTAGCAGGACTCCGAAATTAAGACTAGTTGCAGGGTAGTGATGGCAGGTTTTTCTCTGATATATAGAGTAAAGTTGGAGAAGTTGGTAAAATAAGATTACCAAAATAGAAAGTGAAGCAAGTAATAATAAACTCCCATAAAAAGAAAGTAGAGCAAGTAAGACTGTAAGAGTCAATAGAGGGAGTATGGTCATTTTTAAGTTTCTTCTTAGCAATGTTTAGACCGTTTAGACGTTTAGTATTTATTAATACATATGAAAGAATTTGAGAAACAATAAAAATAAATTTGTTGAGTTTGAACCAAATATTTGATTTTCATCACCATTTTCTTTCCTACCAAATTTATCCTGTAATTCCCTCCCGTTTTTCTTTCCCTAGCATTTTTCATATTCCAAGCAAACCTTTCATATAAGAAGTTTACTTCCTTTCCTTATTGAAGTTTGATGTTGGTTTGTACCAGAAAAAGGCAACTCGCATTCTGAAGCCATCATCAGAGCTGCAGGCAGAACTTAATGTTGCTCAGGAAGATCTTAAGAAGACCAAGGAGAGCTTAGCTTCAATTGAGAAGGAGAAAGTCAAAGCTCTTGATGACTTGAAGGAAGCACAGAGAAAGGAAGAGGAAGCATGCGAGAAGCTCAAGGAGGCTTTGATGGCTCAAAAGCTTGCAGAAGAGAGTTCCGAAATAGAAAAGTTCCGTGCCATCGAGATACAACAGGCAGGCATAGAGGCAGCTAGGAAAAAGGAAGAGGAATGGAAGAAAGAGGTCGAAGTATTGAAGAGTCAACATGCTAATGACCTTTCTGCCCTCCTCTCCGCCACAAAAGAGCTTCAGCGTGTCAAGGAAGAACTTACCATGACCTGCGATGCCAAAAACCAGGCTCTCAACCATGCTGATGAAGCCACTAAGATTGCCGAGGCACATGTGAAAAAAGCTGAATCGCTTTCTGCCGAAGTGGTCCGGTTGAAATCCATACTCGAGTCGAGTCTGTCAGCAGAGGCTGATGAGAAGAATGAGCTGGTCGCTGAGTTGGACCTTGAGATCGAGACACTGAAAACAGAACTTGAGAAATCAAAACGTGTCGAGGAGAGGTTGATGGAAAGAGAGGCTCTCCTTGAGAAACTTAACACGGAGCTCCAGGCTGCGAATAAAGCTGAATCTTGCGCACAGAATCTAGTGAAGGAATGGAAGAAGATGGTTGAGGAGTTGGAGGCGGAGGCTGCCGAAGCACATAGGCTGGAGACTTCTGCTTCAGAATCTCTGGAAACAATCATGAAACAACTAGAAGACAAGAATGATTCACTGCATGATGCAGAATCTGAGATTGAATCTCTCAAAGAGAAGGCCGGGCTTCTGGAAATTTCCATCAGCAGGCAGAGAGGAGAGCTTGAGGAATCGAGCCGTCTTCTTAAGATAGCCAAGAATGAGGCTGCTGACATGGCAAAAAAGGTTGAATCTCTCATCTCTGAGATTGAGACCATCAAAGATGAGAAATTTCAGGCTCTGAACAATGAAAAGCTCGCTGCTGACAGTGTACAGAAGCTTCTGGAAGAAAAAAGCAAACTTCTGGATGAACTGGAAAACGCTAGGGATGAAGAAGAAAAGAGCAAGAAAGCAATGGAGAGTCTGGCATCAGCCTTGCATGAAGTTTCTTCAGAGGCAAGAGAAGCCAAAGAGAGGTTACTGTCTAGGGAAATCGAGCATGAAAATTATGAATCACAGATAGAGGACCTGAATCTTGTCCTGAAAGCAACAAACGAGAAGTACGAGAACATGCTTGATCACGCAAAACAGGAAATTGATATATTGATCTCGGCCATTGAAAAATCCAAGCTTGATTACCAGAACTTGAAAGCTGAATGTGAGGAAAGAGAGACCGACTTGATTAACAGTCTGAAAACAACTAATGAGAAGAGCTCTTCATTGGAAAGAGAAATAAACAGACTGGAAAATCTTCTGAAAGAGACACAAGCAGAAGTTTCCTTCTCTAAGGATGAAGAAACTCATTTAAAGAACTCCCTCAGGGAAACCGAATCTGAGGTCGATTATCTAAAGGAAGTTCTCGGCGAGGCAAAAGCTGAAAGCATGAAGCTAAAGGAGGCCTTAATGGACAAAGAGAATGAGATGCAAAGCATTATGCATGGAAATGATGAATTTCGAAGCAGGGAGGCAAAATATTTGAAAATAAACGAGGAGCTGACCAAACAGCTTGAGGAAGCTTTGGCTAAAAAGGTAGCTGACGAAGAAAATGAGGAGCTCACAGACAGCGAAAAAGATTATGATGTGCTCCCAAAGGTGGTCGAGTTTTCTGAACAAAACGGCGGAAGGGAAGAAAATCCTAAGATAGAAGAGATATCACATCAATCTGAGCATTTTGTCATAAAAGAGGCTGAAAATGGAGTAGGGGGTGCTGACGAAACAGATAAAGAAAGCGCACATGGAGAGAAGGATGATGCAGATTCTGTTGAGGCAGATTTTAAAATGTGGGAAAGCTGCAAGATTGAGGATAAAGACTTTTCCCCAGAGAAGGGAGAGGAGACAGAGAGTAAAGAAGCAGAGGGAAGTGAGAATGGCGACCACCAGAATGGGCTGTCGTCAATAGAAAACCATGATGATGCGCTGCTATTGAAGCAGCAGAGTCAGAAGAAGAAGAAAGTGTTTCTAGGCAAATTTGGGAACATGCTGCTTAAGAAGAAAAGCACTGGCAACCCCAAGCAATAGGTTCCTCTTTAATGTGTGCTTTGCAGTAATTCTTTTTTGCTCCTTCATTCATTCGTTTTCAGGTAGGGCTTAAATACATATATGGAAACATAAAAAACACGTACCGTCTATTCTCCTGCCCTGTTTGGTTCGCCTTTTTCTGTGTGTGATGGCATGTCAGGGTTGGGAGAATCCTTGTTTTTTTTTGTTTTTGTTGCAGGACTTGTTTTGCTGGTTCAGTATCATCTGAATTAGCACTGTTGTATATTGTTAATATGTTTTTTAATCTGTTTGGCAACAAACTTGCCTTTATTATGGTTATATAGCATGTTGTTATTTTAATGACTAGTCTTTCTGGATGGGCATGCTCATTTTGGCATTTTGTTTTTTAAAAAGAATTGTGCCAACGTTCATAGTTGTTTCTATAGATACAGAACCAGTAGTCAAAGTTCCGTAAAAGTAATCCAGCATTTTTTTCAAACATTATACCGTTTTGAAATAATTTTATACTTTTTGGGTGAAGAATGACAGCCACACCACGTGTGTGTGGGCAAGCCCAAAATAAGTACTCCCTCCGTCCCATAAGGTTCCATATAAAGGTTCACATTTCCATTTTAGAAAATAATTAGCAATCTTACGTGATAAATTAATCATTAAATATTAAAAAAATACATTTATAACATCATAGTTATCAATACTAACTACATTGTAATATATATTTATTAAAAGTATTTCTCAAAATATACTTGAAGTACTGTATTTAATTATTGTCTAAATAATTGTGTCGTTTTGCTATGAGAACCTTGCAACGGAACGGAGGTAGTACAAAATTAGGAAAATCAGATCTCCAAGATTTTAACTAAATAAAATTAAGCGTCAGGGAGAAATAATGAACTAAATAGATTTTTAATGCCATGTCAGTTTCATGATTTGTATTAAAAAAATCGTATACCCTAAACCCGGGCAAATTATACGGTACATCCGGGTGTACATATACACCTCGTATTTTTCAATTTCCTGCAACTTCAAGCCTTTTGATTCTTCTTTTGCCACCATCCTTTTATTTCTTTTTCAGCTGACCCGTTCCTTTTCTTTCTTTTCCAACCGTCATTCTATTTGATCTTTCCTTCTAGTTGTTTTACATTTTGTGTTTTATCTTTTTGATTTTATTTTTTTGTTTCTTTTAGGTTAGTTAGTTTACTTTCTTTTCTTTTATCTTTTTTCTTTTATTCTTTTCGTTTCTTTCTTTTCTTGTTTCCTTCTTTCTTTTTCTTTATACTCCGTATATTAATACCGAGCACATTAGAGAGCCTTTACTTTAAACTCAAATAAATAAAGTGTCTAAAAAGAATGGACATACACAAATTAGCTTTTGAATTTTTGAAAACTCATTTTATAAGTTATGCATGTCCATTTAGTACCTTCATTATGCTCATTTTAAAATGTTATATCAATGCATATTTCAAAAATCTCATATTACATTAGATTCACATATAATTTGATTATAGACACGAGACCACAAATAATGATACTCAATAGCACGATTCTAATACTCAATAACGTAGGTTTGATGCCCACTGAAAATGTCTTGATGCTCAACGAACAAAACTTACAATTTTTATATCAATGCTCATCTTATAAGTTATATATGCTCATTTGTATAGGTCTGATGCTCATTAAAAATTCATTAATGCTCATTTAACATTACGATTTTATAAGGTTTGATTCTCATTAAAAATTCATTAATGATCTTATAAGGTTTGATGCTCATTGAAAATGTCGTTATGTCAAACTAACAAACTTTACGATTTTCATATCAATTAACATTTTGAAAGTTACGTATGCTCATTTTGTATTGATGGTATGCTCATTTTAAAATGTCATATCAATGCATATTTCAAAAGTATCATATTACACTAAATTCACATATTGAAATTCATAAGAGTGTATTATAAATATAATTTAATAAGTTTTTATAAAAGAAAAAATAAGAAAAAGAACAAAAATTAGAAGATATGAAGTTGACACTGTGTTACTCATTGTTAGCCTCGTAATACTCAATAAAATAGGTCGGATGCTCACTAAACGTACAATATTGCTCATTTAGCGGAAGCCGTGAATTTTCGCTTAAATTACAAATATGCCACCGAATTTTTTTTGGCCTGTATTAGTGATTGGACCGTATTTCTTACTTGGGACGGATGTACATACACCCTGATGCACTATATACGAACTCCTAAACCCGAGGCACCCGAGGCATTATGTGAGGGTATAACAGTATACAACATCCAACAATAACATCCAAAGTCTTAATCCCAAAAGAATTTGAGGTCGGCTAACATGAGTCGATCTACGATAGGGTATAAGTGTATAACTGTATAAGGCCAAAAAAATGTTAGTGTATGACTTCACTTTTAGGTTATACACATTCTAATTTTTCCTTATGCTTCTTTTACATAAAAAAAATGCATTTGAAACAAATATCTTCAATACTGCTATGTAATTCGATCGAAGTATATTATTATTTGTAATGGAATTAGTACTTCTCCAAAATAAAGAATTGTTATGGATATAATATTTTAATATGGTGTTGAAAAATCTCAAGTACTATGATAATATTTGCACCACTATAGTAAACATAATATTGGGTGTGGGGGCTAAAAAAAATTATAAGACAATAATTAAACAAATATAAATGTGGGGAGGGGCCAAGGCCCCCCAAAACATACACATAGCTTGGTGGATGGGTTGGTTTCTTTCTCGCTTAAAGTTGGAAGGAGGAGAAGAGGGAAAAGTGGATCTAGTCCGATGACCATTCACTCCAAGTTTCTACTTTGTGAGAGATCTTGAGTTCGATTCCCACCTAGAAGAGATGAGGGAGGTCTTGCTCCCCATGATTCTTTCTACTTTCACGGAGTAGCTCAGCGGTTGAGAAAAGAGAGGATGATAATGAAAGCAACATGTTCATTGGTGGGATGAGCAGACTAGAAGGGGCAAATGATGTAAATCATGCTGGAATCATCCTTTGGAGCCAGTACAGACGAGACTCACTATGATCAGTTTCAGATTTATCTGTCTAGATACTTTGGAAGGTAGTTCATAGCCTACAAGATTATGGAAGCCTAAACATCAATATCTGAATTATAATGAAAAAAGTGAAATGAGGGGAAGAGGAACACAATGAGACCAAGCACGTTATGGTTGACATCATAATCGTTTTTTATTTGACTTCCTAGTCATTGGATTCTTTTTCTTTTACTGTGCACGCCGCACGGGCTGTTGGGTGTGTCTCGAAAAAACGAAGAAATATTAATTAATTAAAATTAATTAATAAATAAAATAGCTTAAGAAAACAAAAATAAGATGAAACAGAATTTAGCAAGAGCTCGTGCTACGCACGATGTCCTTAAAATGTATTCGTCGCCTCCCACGGTGCTAGGAGCGTTGCAACGACCGTTTCCCATGATACAGTGGCTAACGAACTAACGTTTGAGCACACAAATGAAAGTTCCGGCGAACGGGAACAAAGAAGAACACTCAGGAATTTTTTCAGAAAGCTGGAGGTCTTTTTCAAGTTGAAATATGTGTATGATTGCTTGTGAACGTGTAAGAACGTATTATGTTGCAAAGCACCTGCCACCTATTTATAGGAGGATTTGTTGTGTGTTGAATGAAGTGTTAATGGACCTGAACGTTGGACATCAATGACCAGTCCGTTGGGCATTGAATTGTCCATAAACTGTCCATTTAACGCAGCATTAAAAGATAAGAACATTGGACATTTATTGTTGTCACAGATCAGAATACGTCGAGCACTTCTGGTGCGAACATCAGAGTTGGAGCACTTCGGATGCGACCAGATGACCCCCACTAGAACACCTCGAGGTGTTCTAGTCTGAAGCCACCAGAAGACCTCATGGTCTTCTGGTTCCGAAGCCAACAGAGACCCTCTCAGGTCCGGAGCAGTTCTGCCGCTGAGCAATTCTGATTTTGGGAAAAATAAAACGTTACGGGAAGAAACAAAAATTAAATCGTATCTTTGAATGATAGATTTTTCGGATAATATTGGTGTCCGCAAGTCGCCCGCGCACACGAGTCGCGTTTTTTCTTCTCCATTTTCAGGATTTGATCAGCACACCCCTGCGCGCGAAGAGAGCCTTTTCCTATAAGAATCTTAACTCCTTCAAGGTGGGTTCCCTTTATAAAGGGGTGAAAATCCTTTGGGTTTTTCGGTGTGGGATAAATCCCACTAGAAAACCCATAATTTTCCCAGTTTTTCCATTTTAACGAGTGAACTTCGAGAATCAATTTCTCATTCATCCGTTATCCGTTTTGAGTGTACCACATATCTAATTGTAGCCCTTAACAAGGAAAATCCGAAATGACTTTGACCCGACCCAAATCAGAAGTGGACCCCACTCAAAAAATAGCTCCAAAATGACCATTTAATGCAATTTATTAACACATTTTCCAACAATCCCCCACATGAATGAAAATTGATTTTCGAGACTTAAAAAGACACGAAGATAGGAGGACACGTTGTGTTCACCGGATGATCCCTGCATACGGAGAGGTAGGTTTTATCCTTTGAACCTTCCGCTGTAAAGACATGTTTATTTACTGGCTGTCTAGTAGACTCGATGTCCTTAAACTATACTACCGTCGTGTAAACATTGACTTGTCTTTACACAGGAACCTTCCAACTTTGTTCCGTTCTCAGGGGTGTGCCCGTTTTGGCCATGGGTCACCGTCCTGGTTCTACAAGGGTTTCTAAAGAACAGAGTCTATACAGTTCTCCTTTGAAGCGACCCTCTTCTCTCTCACATAGGTGATTCTTTCACGAGTATCCCGCATACTCTTCCAATGTTCTTGAGTAGATCAACATTTTAGAATCATTAAAGCAAACGTTTTTGCTAACCTCGTGCGGGAGTCATTGTTTTAACGAGAAGTGTGTAGGAGTCCGGGACCCCCACAGTAACCATCCTTCGCTCAATAATTTAGGTGTCCCTTTTGAACCTAGGATCAACTAGGTTGGATATCCACTATAGAACTTTTCAATTCACGAGCTTTAGTCCCATTCGTCGTGACAACTTCTTCAATAATTCTCTATCCAATGCCTTGTTTAGCATATTCGCTATGTTATCCTTTGATTTCACGTAGTCAACAATGATAACACTCGTTGTGAGGAGTTGTTTAATGATGTTATGTCTACGACGAACGTGTCTAGACTTACCATAATTAATCCTGTAAAGGTCTGAATTTGAATTTGCTCTAAGCTTAATAAATACGGAATATGGTGCATCGCAGCATCGGTGGCCGAAAAGCCATAATATGGTGTTTAATAATAATAATGCCCACAACATTATTATTATTATTATTATTATTATTACTATTATTACTATTATTACTATTATTAATATTATTACTATTATTATTATTATTATTATTATTATTATTATTACTATTTTTATTATTATTTGTAGATCATACCTGTAACCTGTTAGGCTGTTACCATATCACGAATTTATTCATATATAAATGTAACAACACTTCCCACATTCAAGTGATAGTTCTACTTTTTCATCTCGGTGTACTGTTATAATATTAATTTCATGAGAGATTTACTTAAATAGGACTAAAACATGGTTAAAACTCCAAAGTGGGACATTAAGTTTTTTATTACCTAAATAGGACTTTTAATTACCGATCGGACAAAATTGCCCTTCTTAGTTCCTGCTGCAACAATTCACTGGGTGCGATGAAGGTCGTTTGCGAGTTGCGATGCACAGATGAACGGCTCCCCAGGTAAGTTTCTTGCGATCTTTTTCTTGTACTCATCTCTTAATTTCTTCTCAAGCTCCCTTGTTTTCTTCTTCTACAGGTCTTCTATTTTCTTCTTCTTTTGGATTTCCAAGTTTTTATAATCCTGAGTAATTTATTTTTAAAAGATTCATATTATTGTTCTAATCACTTCAATCTGAAAAATGACATAGTTGATCTTTAATTGAACACTGATTTGTAATAATGTCACTTTCATGACATTACATTTGCTAAGGTGACAATTTCAAAGAAGAAAATGACATTTCCAGAGTAATAATGTCACTTTCATGACATTTTCAAAACAAAAGTGACATTTTCAGATTGTCATTCTAGTAAATAAACTGTCACAAACGTGACATTTTTTTTGAACCAATAATTTTGACATTCTCGGATTATAAAAGTGACATTTTACTGAATAAATAAATTCAAATTCAAAAAGTCCAAATTAATAAATAAAATTCAAATCCAAATAATTTAAAGAAAAGAACAGAGGACCAAAAATTTGAAGAGGATTAGAAGAAAGGAGAATAGGATTTTTCACAAGAAAAATAGAGGACAAAGAGGAAGGAGAAGGAGGAGATGAAGAAGAAGGGGGAGACGATACCTGGGATTGACGCAAATCGATATCGACGGTGGAAGAAGCATCGTCATAGAGAGGCAGCAGCGTAGAGAGGAAGCGTAGAGAAGTGGTGGCGGCGATGGAGTACATGTTGTGGCGGGGAGAGATGTTTGCGAGAGAGAGGGAAGGCGCAGTGAGAGCTATTTGGGGAAAAAATCTGATTTAGGGATTAGGGGCAAAAAGGTAATGTGAAGTCCCATTTAAGAAATTTAAAACTTGAAGTCCTATTTTTGAGTTTTAACCATGTTTTAGTCCCATTTAATATAATTTCTTTAATTTCATTGCAACGTTACAATAAATATACTCCGGATCCGTATTATTTATGTTCATTTCACTAGTAGGTGCAGGCCAGGTATGATGTGATTGGTTGTATTTCCACTGACTCCACAAGTGGGGAAGTAAATGGAGGGATGATAGACTAAGACCAGTTAGTGCACGGCCGGTTGTTATAACTTGCTTGTACGTCTAGTTGTATGGGGTTGTACTTACGCTAATCGCAACTCAGCTTCATCATCCATAAATCAAATTTTTCATCACCTTTAATATATTCACTAAGCAACGTTGTTCTTAACTACAACCTTCCTTTTATTACTATACGTCATTTTTTTGCCAAATATTTTTTGTTAAATAATTACTCGTATAATTTTAAAAGTCAAACATTCGGATGTAAAAATAAATACATTTAGAGTCTAATTTTGTTGTCGTTAATTTAGAACTATTTTTGAAATAAACAACTAAAAGATGTAAAAAAAAGTATTTTAGTCATAATTTATTTAACAAAAATTAACATAAAAATCTCCCACTTATTTTTTTTAATTTTTTTATATATACAATATTGATGTTATATGAAAGGTCATAAAACTTAAGAATTTTGGTATGTTTTTAATAAAAGATGAAGTATAAATAAAAAAGTTGTAACACATTAAAGAAAAATGGGATTTTTAATAATCTTGGCCCGGTTCCGGTTTCGAGTCCGCGACCGAGTTCACCCCTAATTATACGTTATGGGTCTAGATGGATTTATTATACTCACAACTCACAATTATAGTTCCATTAATTATAATAAATACTGTTATGTTAAATGCACTGTATTGCAACTATTTGGCAGTCACATCTTCAAGATGACAGTATATACTGCCATGTTAGTCCTATTTCGAGGATAAAAACGTAGTAGTTCTATTTTGAAATTCCAAACTCCATTTACTCCTATTTTGGGAAATCTCCCTTTTTCATTAAAATTTAGGTGTCTCAATTTCTGATGTATTTTTATGCATTATATTAAATTGTGGATTTCAGTAGATTGTTACGGATTTCTAAACTATAAAACACCACACACATTCTTATCCAAATTCAACTACTTGCTACTTGGCACAGATACTTCACTAAGGTACTGTATTGGTGTATCGGAAACGTTCCCGTATCAGATACTCTAGGATACCTGTATCGTGCGTTCCCGGGCCGTATAAGCAATTTGTTAAAAGTTTCCAACTTTGTTTGTAATTTTTCTAAAAATTTCGAATACTTTTTTTTCTTAAAAAACACCCAAAATTTACATAATAAAATGCTTGAAAAAATGAAAAACTAAAAATGAATTTTACACAACTAAAATATGGGATATTGTTGAAGATGACTTTGAGAGCATGGACGATATAGGAGTACTTGACTTTGCCAACCTTTCCAAATATGAACAAGAATTGGAGGTTGTCTTTTTGGAAGATGATGTTATCTCTGGAAATTAGTAGCTCCAGTGGAAATATGTGTTAGAACTTTTATTAGATGTGTTAGCTTTTTATTAGAGTATTGTTTTCTATCTGTTTTATCCAAGAACTTTGGGTACTTTCAATTTTAATTTCAAAATTGTTGTTGTTTGATTCATTTCTCATTTTAAATTAATGACTTATTGACTATATTTATATTTCGAGATGCACTAATGTATATGAGATAAAGAATGAATTTATTTCTAACTATATTGATAATGTAAATTGTTTCAATGTCATGAATGGGCAGAGGTCACATGATATATATGTATTTATTTTAAAAAACAATCTTGTAATGTTTAATATTTAAAATACACCCCATAATTTATAACTATAAATACACCCCATGACTTTTAATATTTATAAATATGCCCCCCTTATTTGTCTTATATTTTTTTGGTTTTGTCTCATGCCCACACTCGTTTCCGTGTACCTGTATCGGTGCTACATATACTACTTGTACTTAAATTCTCATGAACTTCATAAAATTCTATTAAAATATCTATTAAATTTCATAAATTTTATTAATTCTATATTCGAATTCTATGTTGGGAATTCATTTAATAGGGGCTATTTACATACGTCACGATACATAGTTTTTTATTAAAAATACAGAGACTTTTGTACAATCTTTTATGACCATAACAATTTTAAATTAAAGTAGTTTGTAATATTTCAAGCAGAACGTTACACCAACGTACAAAATTTTTTAATCAAGAGTATAGAGCCTATTCTTCGAAATTACACCCAAAACCCATACGGGATCTCTCCTAAATTAAGCTCCAAATGACTTTTAGCTTGACTATTTAAACAAAGATGGGTGAGACTCGGTTCTAAGACTAATTTTGGATTTTTGGTAACACATTTCGGCTTACGTTGATTTTTTTTTGAATTTAGACAATTATTATTGTAGAAGTATCCCTATTTTATTGAAGTAGACTTAGAATGAAATACAAGTAGAATTAGAATGGAGAAGATGATGAATAGTATTAGAATTGAAGAACGAATGATCTAGGACTTGCCCTAAAGGCAAAGCTCTCATAACAATACAAGTATCGGTTAATGTATTACTTCTAACTTCTCATCCATTCTTTACACGATTTCAATAGTTTGTTCTGTTTCCTTGCATTCAGAAATTGGAAGTCTTGTTTCTCACATTTTCACAATATGGCCGTGATGGACTTCTGAAGTATACCCTTTGCATAACTAATCAAAAGGGTAACAACCTCTCTGCAAAATAACGTTCCATGACTTATCATCAGTAATTTAATACTTCCTCCGTTCCAATTTGGACTCAGGCCGGGTCGGGCCTAGGCCCGGTCGGGCCGGGCCGGGCCAGGCCTCGGGTTTGGTTAATTTTTTTTTTTTTTTTTGCTTAGCTACCCATCCCTGACCCCCCCCCCCTCACCCCCCACCCCCAAACCCCTCCTAAACATCAAGCCCAACCAGGTGGAGCCCAAACAAATGAAAAAAACCAAATAAATAAATAAATTTGGCCCGAACCGGGCCGGGCCGGGCCTTGTTATGGGTGACCCGAGCCCGGACCAAAAACCCACCGGGTCGGGCCTACCCGGACCGGTCACTGACCGGGCCACCGGTTCAGGCCGGGCCGGAACAGTACCGGTCCCGGGCCGGTTCCGGGTCGGGCCACCCGGCCCGAGTCCAACCCTAGTTCCAAAATGATGGTCCTGTATTTCCTTTTTGGGATGTCCCAAAATGATGATCTTGTTTCCCTTTTTGGAAAGAAAGATGTGGTCCATATCATTTCATTTTATTATCTTCAAATCTCAACCACAACTTATACCTTTTCAACCATTTTATTAAAACTTGTGCCCAATAGAAATGAGACTATCAAATTGGGACGGAGGGAGTATCGAAATATAAGAATTGATATATAAATCCACTAAAAAAATCAAATTTAACATTTTATTTGAAAATGACTCAAAACTATCTGCGCTTTTTTGTTAAAGCAGCAGTCAGTCCATGCAATTTTGGACGGGATTTTCACTATGGATCATCCGGAAACAGTCTCTATGTGCTTTAGTACAAGGGTAAGACTGCGTACATCCGACCCCCTTTACCCCACCATAGGTGGGAGCTTTTGCGGCACCGGGGTAAATGAAAATCATGATGATTTGAAAATGAGTTGAGGCAAGCCAATTCATAAAACTCTACTTACTTACATGAGCGAGCGAGGAGCACGGCCACCATTAAGGTAGTATATGTACAAGAACGCGTCCCGCTGACCGGCTTCGGTCGGATAAAAAGAACGCAATCTTCTTATACATTTAAATGACATTTTCTTGTAGAGCGAGATAGCCGGTGTATTGTTGGAAACCACATGAAGATAAACTGCTTTGCAAGTTTGCATGCTTGTAGCATAATCAATGACCAAACTGATTAGAGAAGTGGCTGAAATTCCAATTCCAGAGGACATCCATTAGAAAATACTTTTTGAGAATTGAGAGGGAAAAGTGTTCTAATGCAAATCAGAACAGGAGTTTTACCACTGCAAATCAGAACTATATCTCACCTATTCCAAGCTTTCTATAAGATTTTAAGACTCCAAGCGTTAAGATATAAACTACAGTCTCAGCAGGCTTTGATGGATCAAACTTGACCAAATCATCTAACTGTACAAACACCAATGACAACAAATTAAGGGTTTGGTTTACTAGACTAGAACTAACATGAGTGAATTGAAGGAGGCCAACAAACCAACCTCGCTTCCTCTAGCAAAGACAACTTCTGTGGTAACAAATCCAATAAGTTCATCACTCTTACCATTGGTCCTATTGCAGTCAACAGCTCCCCAAGATACAATGCCATTACCTCCATTTACAATATCTTGGAAAAACTCAGGTTCGTACCTAAGACACCCGAATTATACACTTTTTCACCGATACATCGAAAAGCCATCGTTAAAATGTGTAAATAACACATATAAGAAACTAACAACCAACACATACATGGTGTGGTCAATGGGAGACAATCCATTCCCTTGCCCAGCCCAGCTTCGGTAAAAACATTTATTCCGAAGTCCCCATCCCATGTAAAGAAAAAGAGAAAGTTACCGATATAGAAGTAAAAATCATCAAATGTACACCTATATGAGTCCTGAAAATAATGATTAATAGGTGCGATTTGCTCCTATAGAGAGAAAAAACATGCATACATAGTTCTTAGTAGTAGAAACTTTGCTCATCTACTTGTGCGTTTTCCTATTGTTATGCAGAGTAGTTTTATATACGACAATTCCTTAAAACAAATATTTGTAATACTCCATAGTAAGTTAGAGAAAATATGAATAACTTTTGTTTATATATCTTGACCACCCCAATTTTCTGCCCTAACGACACCATTGAACGCAGAAAAGTGCTTGCAAAACCTGAAAGGGAACAAATCTCCATGGATCTTCTCAAGAACTTTTAAATCAGATGGTCGTAAAGGTCTATATGATATGAAAGGATAATGAGACATTATGACATTATTTAACGTTAAATCATCAAAGCCTTCCATTTGTTAGGTTCTCTCCATAACTCCTCATATATAACCAAACTTTGAGCTAAAATCTATGTGCCTTCAATCAACAAAAATTCTCCCTAGTAGGCAAAAAACTATGTCCATCTAAGAGTGTTAGTTACTTCATGTAATATAGTTTCCCTCATACGAATGCAAGTAAAGAATATTTTGAAGTAAAGAGTTCTTTTCTTGTACATATATAGAAGCGGCCAGGGCACTTGGCCGATTGGGCCGGTACAAAGATTATTTTTCAAATATATTTTACAAGGAAATTTTTATATAAAAAAAAAGATTTTTATAAAAGTAGCCCTAAATTCCACAATAGGACTATAGTCCTTTTATTCTCAAAATAAGAGTAATATATATCTCGTCTTTTTATTCTACCCCTTTCCTATAATTTCTAATATATTTATTTATTAATAAAAAATCATTGTTTTATTTATAATAAGAACATAAAAATCATAAAAAATTCATACACAGGGTATAAATTTGAGGGAAAATAAAATTAAATAAAAAAGTAAAAAAAATAAAAATATTAAAAAACTTAAAAAATACCTAAAAAATGTAGGCCACTACCTTTGCATCCTCCACTTCCCAGCACCACCAACTCCGATCGCAAGAAAAAAAATGCAATCTTGTGTTAAAATGTCATATTTCTCTTCAAAAATGCCATGAAGATGACATTTTTACTCTTTGAAAGTATCTAGCTTTCTTTTCAAAATTGTCATCACGATGACATATTTTTCAACTTGACATTCTTTTCCGTAGACCTGAGGTGACGGTGTTGTAAGGTGGCTGAGGTGGTGGTTGAGGCCTATATATGTTTTATTTATTTTTTACGTGGACAAATAAAATATACTCCCTTCATCCCTTAAAATTTGGCCAAGTTTGACTGGCACGGGGATTAATAAAGTAAAAACTGTGTGATTGAGTTTCGTGCAGAAGAGAGAGAATTAACCGGAACCACAAATTCTTTAATTAAGAGGGAAAGTAGCAAACTTAGTGGGACACCCCAAAGAGGAAAGTTGGCAAAGTTTTAACATTTAAGGGACAAAGGCCTTTGGATTTAAATTTGGGCGGTTGAACCATTATTTCCCGTTCAAGTAGTACCAAAGGCATCCCCTAGCCTTAATGCAGGACAATGTCATGCGGAAATCACTGACCAATTTCTTTAAAATTTTCCTCAAAAAACTGTATTTAAAAAGCTAGTCAGTGGGCGAGCTGTACCTTTTTGTGCTATGCATGCCTCCGATGCTGATTGACCATGAGGAACCCACTCTGACTCCCACTCATCTATTTACCCATCAAAAAATACTCCCTAATGTAAACAATTAAGAGTCACTAAACTCATTTTTCACTCTTCAATTGATTCAACCACAATTTCCATCATTTTGAAATGGAGCCAAAGATTCATTATTTTTTGGCTTGAGATTATGATGGAATAAAGCAAAATGGCTCACTAAACTGTTTGCGCTTCTTTGTTATGAAGCAGCAGTCAGTCCATGCAATTTTGGACAGGATTTTCACTATGGGTCATCCGGAAACAATCTCTCTGTGCTTTAGTACAGGGGTAAGACTGCGTACATCCGACCCCCCCTTACCCCACCGTAGGTGGGAGACTTTGTGGCACTGGGGTAAATGAAAAAAAAAATTGATTCAACCACTACACGATAGTGCAAGCTGGATTTCCTGTTGCAACCACCCGCATCAGGCTCTTGAGAGGGGAGAGAATTCTTAGGATTTTTGCGAGAGAGCAGGCCAAGACACCTTCTTCACTTTTCATCCTCTGGTTTTGCTTTTCTCTGTGTGCCACGAACCATGTAGAAAAACTCAGACATCTTACCAATTTTGCTGCACCTTGAAGAGTAGAAAGGAAGGGGAGAAACGAGGTTTATTATTGAAGTGAAATGATAGAATGAACTTTTCCCAATTTTTACTCCTAAAAAAAGAGGTTACTCCTACATCGGTCAATTTCCCATTAAATAATGGGGAGCAACTTAACCATTTTAGTTTTTTAAGTTTTAATCGGAATCCTGAATGTGCAAGCAGGAAGGCTAAAGACAGAATCAAGTTTAAATTTACCTGATTGCATTGGAACAGAGCTATGTGATGGGGTGACTTCCTATTGCCGCATGAGTTCGCCCCCGACAAAACTAAAGTTTCGGTCTCCGCCACAAAACCATTTATTATCAAAATGATAGCAGCCTGTCAGAGTTGTTCCCTTAACAAGGTTATGTGACGAAAAGGTCATGACATACCGCTTTTAGGCATATGCATACATCATGGATGGTGAATGTGGATAAGACAATTTCCTACCAATATTCTCGACAGGAGCATGACCCATCAACAAAATGATGGAAACGGTTGGTGTCTCTCACGATAATCTCCCGAGCTGTGATCTTCGAGATGAGTTTGATGGCTGTGTGGCAATCGCCACATATACGAAGGTTTTTAATCACCCGGATCACATCCTCAGGTTTAGTACTGCTAATTAAGCCAAACGCAACCGCAAGTTTCTCACTATGGCACCCAACAAAATACTCCTTCTCCTCCTCTTCGATATCAAAGAGAACGTATTCAGTTTCTGGAACGTACCCCGCTTCCCTTAACCCCTTCTCCAGCTCACCGAGTTTACCATGAATCTGATCTGACATTGGATGCCTCCTATCACCTACAAGAAATTCATGAACCTTTCCGCCAACTTCTATCCAACTACACGCAGGCAGCTTCTGGATCTTCATTTTGTTCATATCAGATCGGATCTTTTCTGAATCATTCCACTTGCGGTCGGCTGAGTATATGTTTGCCAGAAGAACGTAGTTACCACAATTCCACGGCTCGAGTTTAATCAGTTCCTTTAAAACATGCTCCGCTAACTTTGTGTCACGATATAACCGGCACCCAGCTAATAGCGCCCCCCAAATGACGGCATTAGCCTTCATCGGCATCCTGGTAATTAAGGAATGGGCCTCCTCTAACCTGCCTGCCCGCCCGAGAAGATCGACCATGCAACCGTAATGTTGAATGTCATGTTTCAAGAAATACAACTGGACCATGCTGTCGAAAAAGCGACGGCCTTCATTTAGAAGGCCAGCATGAGTACAGGCGCAGAGAAGACCCATGAAAGTGTTGCCGTCAGGAGGAATCCCATGCTTCTCTAATTGGGCAAAGCATGAGAATGACGATCTAACGTGGCCGTGCATGGCAAGCCCAGAGATCATGGCATTCCAGACGACACAATCCCTCACCTTCATTTCTTTAAACACTGCCCAAGCAAAATTCATTTCTCCGCATCTTGCATACATGTCTATGAGTGAAGTACCTAAAACCGGGTTGAGATGGAATTCTTTTTTGTCGATCAGGTTACTGGCCAAGATACCCACGTTTAAAGCACCTAATCTTCCACACGCAGACAACACTCCAACCATTGAGTAACAATCAAGACTCATATTTGACCTTTGCATTCTGTAGAACAAATCCAGTGCCTCCTTGGGGAGGCCGTTTGCAGCGTAGCCTTGAATCATAGCACTCCATGAAACAATATCTTTTTCAGACATTTCCTCAAACACATGCCGGGCTTTCTCCATGTTCCCACATTTCGAGTACATGTCCACCAAAGAAGTACCCACAAACACATTCATTCGACCACAAGTGTCCAAAATATACTTGTGTACCCATTCACCGGTTCCAATATCTCCTAGATGGCCGCAAGCAGAGAGTACCCGAACAAGTATGAAGCTATCTGGCACCAAACCCATCCCCACACACCTGCAGAACAAAACGACTGCTTCTCTAAACCTCCCGAAAGCTACATATGCACCCATGATCGATGTCCAAGAAACCACATTCTTCTCAGGAAGACCATCGAACACTTTGTGCGCATCCTGTAAGCACCCACATTTTGCGTAAAAACAAACCAACCCGGTGCTCACGAACGGATCATCACCAAACCCAGTTTTCACGACAAGGCCATGCGCATTGATCCCCAGTTCATAATCCGAAATCCTGGCGCATGATTTCAGAAGAAAAGGGAATGTGAAGTTGTTCGGCAAATAGCTCATTTGGCGCATGGAGTTGAAGACTTCTATGGCAAGATCGAAGCAATCATTGGTTACTAAACCCCGGATCATAGTGTTCCATAGAAAGATGTTAGGTTCTAAGGTTTGGCTGAAAAGAAGCTTAGCGTAGTCAGGATTGTGGAAGGAGTTGAGAGTAAGCATCAGGAGTTGGTTGAGAAGATAGTTGTTTTGGTGTAAACCAGAGCGGAGAAGCCGAGCGTGGATGTGCTTGAAGTGGTTGAATGACTCAAAGCCTTGAAAGAGAGCCGCTTTGATCTCCACCAGGGATTTGGGAACAACTGTGGTAGCAAGATTCATGGCTGCCTTAACCTGCAATTTCTTATTTAAAAAAAACTTAAATAAAACGTATATAGAAGTGCTTTTAAGTTGGAAGTTTATCAATCTAGGACTTGAAAGAAAGATGAATTATCAATACGGGATCTAAAAGAGTAAAAGTGTCGGTATAGAGCCCACAAGATAGAAAAATATCAATCTAGGACCTCAAATTCCATAGGTTTTTATTCTCTTTATTATTGATTCCATTGCTAATTTTTTATGAAAATTTCTTCACAAAAGTTTATTAGTTTAATAAATTAAATAATATAAATTTTTAAAAAAATCTTTCAAGTCCCAGATTGATAACTTATCTATCTTTCAAGTCCTGGATTGATAAAATTCCTTTTAAGTTTGAAAAGTTTTATGCATTTAATAGATATTGGTATATTATTTGAACACTTCTCTATATTTTAATTCATTAAATGTATTCAAATGTTATCAAACAAAGTATTGAAATTACTTTAATACAACGTACCAATAATATGAGCTGTTAAACACGTAGTAGAAAATGAAAATCATAGTATAGAGCTTGAAAACAGTAAGTTAGCCATCGTTCAGCGTCCACGGGATCCTTGATCTCAATAGCCTTATTGAAGCATATCCAAAAACAAAATCACTACATATATTAATATGTGTTAGCTGACCCTAAAATCTTCTGGGACTAAGGCTTGGATGCTATTGTTTATCAATATGGCACGTTAAAGTAAATGCTATGTTCCTTTCATCTAAAATTGTTTTTTAGTCCATCACCATTGACAAAAAAACACAAATAGCTTGACAATTTTAAAGATATATGAACTTTTTTATCACTATAAAATAGATAGTACTTACATTGGATAAACAATGATACATGGTCAATGCATAATTATAATTTAAGTAAAATCACCAGTGCTATCTTAGTTACCTTTATAATGTCTAATGCGAGAAGATGGTGAAAAATATAAAGTTCCTTTAAAAATTAAAAGAAAGTTGCAAGGTGTATGTTGTACAATTGTATATTTTACTTTTATTCATAACAAAGTGTTGTGTTCTCATTTTCAACAGTTTAGATGCTTAATTCTATTTGTATGGGTTCTAGTGATTTTGTAAAATTAAGCCAATAGAAGGTGAAAAATATGGAGTGCCTTCTCTATTCTCTCATTGCTAATCCATTCACAGATCCACGTAAATGGAGAGATCGAGAATTACATCCATCATTGTAGTTTACATTTTTTCTTGTACTTTTTGCATATTTTCGTAAGGCTTTTAACAAAATTATAATAGAAAAGTAAAGAACATTAAGTGGACTACTCAGTAACCAATCACAAGAATACAGAAACATACCTGTGGTTTAAATTTATGAGATAGAAGAACCCGCAAGTGTGATGGATTCAACAAATTATCAACTACCTATGATAAATGATCAATCACACAAAACAAAATCAGTAACACGCACTTTTTGAAAACTAAATAAACCATTTCATACTTTATCATGAGAGAAAACATATCAACTTTTGTAACATTACCAACTATGCCAGTAGAGTTTGCTGATGACGAAGATTAAGAAGAAAATAATTAGATCATTACCTTCAATAAACACATAATTAGGTGTACTTGATGCCATTAAAATATGCCTGGTTTAAAAATAAAGCATGAATTACTCAATAAAAATAGAGTATGGTATTATACTTTAATTTTGGAATTCTTTCTTAAACGTAATTGCTGTATAACCCTTTTATTCTCTCTTTTTATTAAATTTCCTTGACCGGACATTGCCCAAGGATTCCTTAATGCTGATGCCCACTTTTAAATGATTCAACACTTGCCAAATTTAAATAAATTACTCCCAGGCCTTTGTTCTTTATTAGTTATCCCTTATTCCTTTTTGAAAAGTTTTTTATTATTTGTTTCTCTTTCCATTGTTAGTAAGTTTTTCTTATCAAAATACCTTCATACCCTTACCTTTTTACATTTTACTATCTACCTTCTCTTTCCTACTTTTTCATTACTTTCCTCATAGTATAATCTCTTTCCTACTACTACTTTTACCCTACACCCTTTATACTACCCCTACTATTTTCTTCTTAAAAGCCATAAAATACCTAAGTGGACAGTTAATTAAGAACGGAGCTAGTATGATAATATTACCAATAGAAAATGCAAGGAGAAATATATTGAGGTTAAGCGAGAAATCCCGAGAATGATCATAGTTATTGCTTATAAGTTTTAGAAAATAAATTTATTAAATCATATTGAGGTGAAGAGAAAATGAGCATAATTATTAAGGAAGTCCTCGATGTTCTTGTCTACTATAACCATGGTACAATTTATCGAGTTTGCAAGAATGAATTAACCTAAAATATTAAAATATTATTCTTCAAACTTCAGAAAAGTCGGATGAAGGAAGCGGGCAATGAGAGCGAGGTAGTTTGGCTTTTTCAAGTAGGGAAGTGGGATGAAGACAGAAATCTTACAATTTAATAGGTTCCATCTTATATAATTCTACCTTATGGTTCTTATCATTGATCCACTTTTTCAATTGTTAGTAGAAGAAAGATGTTGCTGGCTTAAAAGGCATTCTAATGGTGACAACAAACGAACCATAATGGGATTAATGGCTAATATTAAATGTCTTAGTTCTTGGTTATATCAAAAGGTTAAAAAATGAAAAGCGTTTGACAAAGAAGATGAAAAGAAACAAAAAGAAAATAAAAAAGTAGAAAAAGGATCAAATAAGTAAGAAATATGAGATGAAAAAGAAAGGTTAAACTTTAATGAAACAAAACAGGTATTAAAAACATTCCTAAAAAAGCAGCAACCAAAAAAACAGATAACACTAAGAAAGCATTCCTAAAAGGAATAAGAAGCAACTAAAAAGCAGAGATAAAAAGTTCAGGATACTTTCACCATGTAAACTACTTGTACTGGGTTGAGAACCTCGTTTGACAGAAAAATAAACACGGTGTTTAAACGAACCATAAGCTAATTTTTTTATTACCAGTCAGAATACTATCTCTACTTGATATGTTTTTATATATGTAGCTCCCTAAGAAAATAACATTTCTATGCCTTTGAAAAATTGTGTTCATGAGAAAAGTACGTGTATGGCATGACTAAGTGTGAAAATATCTCTGGTAGTGACTGATATTGTGAATAGTAACAAAAACTAAGCCATTTAGTGTTAAACCTCACTTTGAAGGTGCGGTTATTAATAGTAACTTTTCATAGCTGTTTAAAAATATGCAGTTTTAAATATTTTGTTTTTTGTAGGTTTGATTTGGACATGAGTTGTGCTTTGTGAACATAATTGACTCCTCATTAGCAACATGTAATTGTCTCGATAAATGATTAAAAGTGATGTAACAATAAGTCAATAAGAACATCATTTAGAATCTAAATTAGAAATAACACAGTAGATGGGTTGAAGCAAATGAGGCTCAAGTGTGCCCCTTTCCTGATGGAGGATCCGCGCATAAATCATAAAGCCAAATGGTCAAAGCACTCAATGGCTAGGGTGGCTCCATGGTAGCTGGGTTCTGATGAAAGAGGAAAAAATCAAAAAGTGGGAAAAGGGTGAAATAAGAAAGAAGACGTGAAAAAGGAAGTTAAAACTTCAATGGAATGAAACATGTATTAAAAAACACTCCTAAAAGGAACAAGCAACAACTAAAAAATCAGAGAAAACGATGAAAGAATAAGAGCCTGTGAGAGAAGGTTACTTGGGTCATTAATGCCCCGTGGCAATACAACAAAATATTGAAACCATCTTAGTAGCTAATTTAATCCATGTCTTTTGAACAGATATATCTTACCAACCAAGTCAAACAACCCATCCTTCGTTGTATAAATTAATCTGGCAGTGTAAATACCTTCCATTTCCAACTCTCAATGAATATAATGTTTGATAAAAAACAGCTAAACTTGGTTTGGCCACCATGAGAATCTCTGGGAAACTGACAAACTGTGTGCTATAATGCTATCGTAGCGTGTCGTTATTATTTGTAAACTGGAAAGCAACATTAAAAAAAGGAAATCAGATAAATATCTTAAGGACCTCTTGAGATCATTGTCATAACTGAATATAGGTTAGTGTTGTACTGTTGTCTGATTATCCCATAACCCAGTTAAGTAACCTAAAACATTAAAATCAACTAATCCATGTCTTTTAAACACATGTCTTACCAACTGAGTCAAACAACCCATCCTCTATGTGTATATAATCAATCTAGCAGTGTAAATACTGTCCATTTCCAACTCTCATTGAATACATACCGTGTTTGACAAAAAAAGCTAAACTTGGCGTTTGGCCACCGTGAGAAGCTCTGGGAAAAATGGAAACTGTGTACTTATTGTAGCTAGTTGTTTTTATTTTTCAATTGGAAAGCAACTTTAAGCAAAGAAAGCCGGATAAACAGATCATCTAGGTCTATAAATATTTCAAATTATCCTGATAGTTACCATGTCAAAATATGAATAAGAATTGTATGAAGACTGATACCAGAATACAATTCTGTTATTTACCGTGTCAAAAAATGGATAGGAATTGAACAAACATATCATTTTTGTGATTAAAGTCTTAGTTCTTGAAGATAAAAAAACAATCGATCAAAAACTTTATTTTGAAAATTTGTCATCACTGTACTCTGTAGTTATAAGACTCCTAATGCAAGAAGACAGAAAAACAATTCAAAAAACAAATTGCATTTTAGTTCACGACCAAAATAGCTAAATATAATAATAGTTTTGGTAAAATTGTGAAAATTTTAACAAAAGAGGAAATAAAAAAGAAGGAAAATAGCATTCACTACATTCATCATTTTGTCATACTATATTAGCAGCAAATCTATACTAAGATTTTTTTGATTCTAAAGTATAGCTCTGTAGAGTTGGTAATGCATCATCTTGAGGGGAACATTCGGGATTTGACTTCTTCACATAATCAAAATGTCTCCATTGAACCCTTTCACTAAGGTCACTTTCTCTAATCTTCTCCTTTTTTTTCTTTCTCCTATCCAGATTCAGCCATTTTATTACACCTTAAAATTAATTAAATTTATAAATTTAATGATTTTCCATCATTTTCGGAGCCAAAGATTCACTATTTTTTGGCTTGAAAATATAATGGAATAAAGCAAACTGTCTGCCCTTCTTTATTGGGAAGATCAGTGGGTCCATGTAGTTTTCTAGGGCTATTTTCACTCTGGGTCATTCGGAAATCAACCCAAAAAAATCAACAACTATGATTCTATGAACCATTCAACCCTTAAACTAATATGTAATGACCCATTTAAGAGTTATATCAGATTAGCAGAATACCAGAAACCACTGAATTGAAGGTCAGGAGGCCGAAAGGGTGAAGGGGCGAAGGGGCTGCGGGTATGGGATTCTGGGAACTGGGAAGGATCGGAACCGCAGGCGCCAGGTCCACTCAGAATTGGCAGGGCCAGGCACCTGTCGGGAGGCGGCCAAGCAGCGCAGGCGGAAGGTCCAGTCTGAATGGGCAGGGCGGGGCACCGGTCGGGAGGCGGCCAAGCATCGCAGGCTCGCAACCGTCGTTGTGTCGGAGTCGGGCAGCTTGGCCGTCGGCGTTCCAACTTCTGTGTCGCACTTCCGTCAGTGTTGAGTAGACATGTGGGCGTTTAGCACTTCTAAGTTGGGCTTATCAGCGTCCGTAAGGACTGCTAGGGAGTGGGCGCTGCTTGGGCCGGGTAAAATGGGTAGATTAGGGCTGAAAACATGCCTAAAAAAATTCACAAAAAGGGTCTCACTTAGGGGTGGGAAAAACCGAATCGAAACCCGGAAACCGACCCTCGCTCAGCCCGAATTATGATGTCGGTCTGGGTTTTTTATTTTTGACCGGTCCAAATAAAAAATAATCGCACTGAATCCAAAATTTTGGGCTCATTAACGGGCCCTAAAATCTATAACCCGGCCCGTACCAATAAAACCCGAAAGAATTAGCTTTAATATAAAATCAATACTCCCTCCCTCCCATAAAATTCTTCTCACTTTCCTTTTTGGGCCGTCACAAAAAATTCTTCCCACTTACTACTTCCGTCCCATAATTTACTTCCGTAGTACAAATGGCACACGGATTAAGAAAGTGGGTTTTGTGTGGTGGAGAGTTGTACGGAGGAGAGAGAAATGTGTAAGAATTGTTGTGAACCACAAATTCTATGCTAAAGAGGGAAAGAGAAGTTCTTTTTGGGACGGATGAAAAGGGAAAGTTGGAAGTATTTTCAGGGACGGAGGGAGTACCATTTTTGTAGAATCTGTGTGGTTCACATTCATTTCACCTTTTTCTTACACAACCACAACCATACATTTCCACTTTCTTAATCTTTGTGCCAAGTCAAAGTGGGAAGAATTTTATGGGACGGAGGTAGTATAATATACCAGTATAATTTATAAATTAATTCCTATTATATGATTATAATCATGATAGACAAAAAATGATTTAATAACTTTTAGTGACTACAAATATGTTCAATTTATTTACCGTAATGACCATGAAAACATATTTATAGTAACTTTAGTCACATTTTTTCCATAAACTTTATTTCGTAACATTTTTAGAACACCTATATTATTTATTTTTATGCATCTTAAACAAAATATTATGACAATTATCTTTTTTGGATTTGAATTCTTGGTGATTTTGGAGACTAATATTTGTGTTATTATTTGCGGTTTGTACTTTTTATTAATTTTATTTGAAAATAGATTTTAAAATATAAAAGAAAAATGAGATGATTTCACATTCGGGCTTTAACCAGCCCAACCCGAACCGATCCCGGACTACAAAAAACCCGACTCGGACCGAATATAGTGGGCTTTGTTTCGGTCCCTAACTTTTATAACTCGCGACCTCACGGGTAATTTCCGGGTTTAGCAAAAACCCGACCCGGACCGGACCGATCCCACCCCTAGTCTCTCTCACTTATGCTTTTTTTTAGAAATTTCGAGCGAGGCATCGTCACACTTGTGTTTTTTTGTGTGCTCTTGGGGTATTAAATTAAATTATACTACCTCCGTCCCGCAAAGAAGTTCCCACTTTCCTTTTATGGATGTCCCAAAAAGAAGTTCTCATTTATATAAAAGGAAACCACTTTTAATCAAAAAGTCACAACTACCCTTACTTTTTACCCACTTTTTGTTTGATTTGATATAAAGTAAGGGTATACTTGGAAAGTCAAAACAAAACTCTACCTTACATAAATATGTGTAGGTCAAACTAGGAACTTCTTTACGGGACGGAGAGAGTACTCTTGGATAAAAAATCAACAAATGATACACATAAGTCATAATGCTCAACCGGTAAGAGGAAAATGATTCAGCACATTAGTGTATGAAAGGGCAAAGTCCTGTTGCCCAAATAATTCGCAGGTTAATTATTTTTCCTGATTTCCTATGCAGAATTTCGTCTACAATCTGAAATATTTCAGAGGCATGTCGAGGCTTGGCATATATGACACTGATATGGAAAACACGATCGCAACAATTGTTAAGTAACCTCAAAGAAATCTAGAAGAATTGTTTTGGAGATAATACTGAGCATTCATTTGTTTCCTTAACTCTCCAACCTTTTAAATTAAAAATTGCACTAAATGTTTGATTTTATGCATACATTATATTCCTTCGTTCTTAAATAATTGCAACACATTCCCCTTTTTGACAGTTTCAAAATAATTGCAACCTTCCTCTTTTAGGAAATAAGCAACAGATGAAATGACTTTAATACCCTTAATAATTCCACATGAAGACTCATCTCCTGATGTATTTTTCCATCCACCCATCGAGACCCACATTTGTCTTTTCCCACCATTATCACGTCATCTTCTCCTCTTACGCCTCACCTATCTTCTTTCTTTGTCCAGTTTTTCTCAAATTTATTTTTAGATTTGGACGGAATGGAAATCTTGCTAGAAGATTTACATGATTTTTACTCCAACTACAATTTTGTAATGGTGGTGTTTTTTTTGCTCCGACTACGCTTTTTCTCTTCCATCACCAACACTCCACAACAGGGCATCATCCCTTCTTATCTGTTTTCCATTCCGCCACACCACACTACCATAAACTCCTTTTTGTTTTTTTTGATAATCCAGTTGTCGGGGCTTACGCTCCCATAATCCCCGTGGACGGGATTGATATTTATAAATTAACATTTTTTTTCTATTTTTATAAATTAACCTTATCTTCATCTTTCATTATGGCTTTTTCCTTGCCAAGATTGCTGTTTATAAGGGCATCCCCATCCATTAGATTATTTGAGGTTTAATTGAATGATGTGGAAGATTATTTGAAATATTATCATTGTGAGTGAAAGAATATTAAAAGAGATTATTGAAAAAGAAAATCCGGTATCATGATTAGGATCCCGGATTATTTTAGGTTGTAGTTAAACTTGCATTTAATGCATGGTGTAGAAAAACTAATTATTTGAGTATCATGGATGATGAAGAGTATTAAGATTTGAGATTGTTTAAAATCTATTGAGTAAATGTGATGTGGCAATGATGTGTAATAGAAAAACCATTTATTTTAAGATCATGAATGGAGATGCTCTAAAGCTATACATCCAATAATGAAGCTATAAGTTCTTTTATGTTTTCATGTATACTGTAGGTTTATTTTCTTTTGCACGTGTGAAGTTCAAAATCTTGGACTGGACCAAGCATTGACCTACTGAAGAGGATAACTCATTTTTCAACAGCATTGGTGTTGGGTGCAATGTAGAGTGGCGGGGAACATGTACAAAACATATGGTTAATACAGATCCTTTAAATGTTTCTTTGTTATATTTTCCAGGTTTATAAATATATAAATCATCCGAGACTTATAGTTCTCTGAGTTAGGGTAATCAGTGCACACAAATTGACATAAAAAATGGTTCCTTGATGATAGAACAAGAAGGAGAACGATGTTGTATTCATAGAAGATTCTTGGTGGAAGAACGAGAAGGAGAAAGGAGAAGAATCTTGATGGAAAGAGAATGAAAAGTTAAGGATGTTTTATTTGGAGAAACTCGTTGAATGTCTTCTCCTAAATTTGTTAGATTGAGGCAATGTTGACATTATTAGTTGTTGATGAATTGTCATATTTTTGTACAAGGGTAAAAATGATATTTAAAATTATTTTATTTATTTAAATTTAATTATATTGTTGTACTTAATAATTTTGTGGTTGTGAATAGACCACCCCATATCTATTATGGAGTACAAAGATTGAAACTGAGCCTAAATTTTTTCCATACTTTTGGGCCTAAACCCCCCGCCCCCAGGGCTCGCGTGTGGGAGAAGAAAGAAAACTTCACATTAGTTCACCAAAAAGTACATAATTGTAGGGCTCGTTTAGTAGTTTAGATGTTAAATCTTTGCACGCAAAATGATTGCATGTAAAGTTTAGGGGAGCAATCATTTTGCATGTAAAGTAGATTACATTGTTTGACTAGATGTTTAATTTATTTTTAAATTGCATGTAAAGGTGTTGCGGTGCTTAATAAAAAAACATGTAAAGTATTTTATCATCCTCCCCTACGTAAAATACTTTACGTAAGTTACTATAAGAGGTTGAGAACATGATATAGGTCAGATCTATTCGAAGAGGGAGAATTATTTCGATCGGCTGGAGTGTTCTTTCACGACAAACCGACTTAATATTCACACATCTCTTAGATTAAGATCAATTGTGCTTGTAATTAGAGATCTGATTTTTAAAAAATGAAAAAGAAAATGAGAAAATTAGTTTTGAATGTTATGTTATGTTATGTTATGTTATGTTATGTTATGTTATGCTATGTTATGTTATGTTATGTTATGTTATACTTTTATTTAAGGAGTTTTTTCGAGAGTTTACGTCAAGCCATCTTGAAGAAAACTCTCGAAGATCTACTTCATTGTTGGTCTAAAATGAATTCAATAGTCCACTTGTTTATTCATAGCTACGTATCAAATATGGTTTTAGTTTCAACTATTATAATTACAAAGGAGATAAATCTTATCGAGCTAAATCTATGTTTTGATGAATTCATCTTAATCCTCCTACATAATTGCACTACTTTGGGAGAAGCATTTTTCCCGCTCAGTTTCATATATGTATTCTTAGCTGCACGATGGAGGAACGAGGATCAATCGCTCACGTTTGCTTAAGCGTTCTACCCTCACTCATTTCTCGATCATACCATTTCTCAAGAAACTAGGAAGAAACTACACTTATAGCCCTATTATAAAAAATGGGGAAAGTCAAGGAAGATATGGGTATAATTAATCATTAAAGAAAGGAGAAGAAAGAATTTGTGTTTCCATTGTGATGAAACTTATTTTTCAGGTCATACCTGTAAGGCATAGATATACAATATTCAAATCCTACCCATAATGGAATAAGAAAATGAAGAAGTCATGGAAGAAAGGGAGAAGTTTCAATGGATGGAAAACACAAAATCCTACTGCAAAATTTATCAAGACAAGAACCCTTGAATGTTTTGGCTGGTCATCAAAGTTTCCATACCATGAAAGTGGTTGGTAAGGTGAAAATAAGGATTTGGACATCCTTATTGACTCTGGTAGCATCCATAACTTCATAGACCTAGGAAGTTAGGGTGTAGAATTTCTAAATCCTATCCTATGAAAGTATCGGTTGCTAATGGTGAAAAACTCATCACAAATCAAACATGCCAACAGTTTAAGTGGAGTTTACATGGGAAAGCTGACACTATTCTAGGACCCTTGGGTAGCTATGAAATGGTTTTGGGAATTAGTGGTTAGCTTCTTTGGGACAAATTATTAGGAATTTCCAAGATTTAGTTATGGAGTTCAAATATTTGGGAAGAAAAGCTGTATTGAGGGGAAACAAAAGAAGTAATCTGTGTTGGATTAATGGAACTCAGGGATCAAAGAATTGCAGAATGGGAATCAAGAGTGGGGTGGTCAGTTATTGGTGATTCAAGTGGAAAATATACAAGATGTGCCAAAAACAGTGTAAGGAAAAAGAAACTGAGTATCATCAGAAAGGGTTAGATCAGTTGTTGAGTGTATATGCAGACATATTTGAAGAACCAAAACATCTACCCCCACACAGAGAACATGATCACCAAATTCATCTCAAACCTGGGACCTCTCCTATTAATTTCAGACCATACATATACCTTATAATACAAAAGGATGCAATAGAGGAAACACAAAAGAAATGCAAGAGAATGTGAAAATAAGGCACGAACATTTCAGCACCAATGGTTATGATCAAGAAAAAGGATGATTTGTGGAGATTTTGTGCAGATTACAAGGAACTAAACAAACAAACTATTAAAGATAAGTTTCCAATCCCCATAATTGATGAATTATTAGATGAATTACATGGGTCTAGTGTATTCACCAAGATAGATCTAAGATTTGGATATTTGCATATAAGGATGGAAGAAGAAGATGTGGAAAAGATAGCATTTCATAGTCATGTTGGACATTTTGAATTTCTAGTGATGTCCTTTGGGCTCACTAATGCCCCTTCTACTTTTCAAAGTTTGATGAACATCATATTAAAAAGCCTTATTTGAGGATATTCATACTATTTTTTTTATGATATCCTCATTTATAGTTCCAATTGGGAAGACCATCTCAGGCACCTAAAATGGGCTTTGGAAGTACTAAGGAGTAAGGACACATGTTTTATTTGCTAAGAAGAGCAAATGCTCCTTTGGGGTAAACGAGGTTGAATACTTGGGGCATGTTATATCTAAAAGCGGAGTAACCACTGACCCTAATAAATTGAAGCTATGGAAACCTGACCAACTCCTAGGAATCTAAAAGGAATAAGAGGATTTTTGGGCCTAACTGGATACTACATGAAGTTCATAAAAGATTATGGCATATTGAGCAGACGTCTGACTAATCTTTTGAAAAAGAATGCTTTCATATGGGACAAGAAAGTTGATCAGGCATTTTAATACCTCAAGCAAGCATGAGAAAGGCTCCCGTATTGACTCTCTTGGTTTTTAAATTTCCTTTTGTGATAGGGACAAATGCATCTGATCTGGGAATTGGAGCCGTCCTATCTCAAGAACAATGTCCCATAGCCTATTTGAGTAAAGCTCTCTCTGAGAAGAACAAGGCCATGTCTACATACGAAAAGGAACTATTAACAGTAATCATGGCGGTGGAAAAATGGAAATTATACTTAATTGGACACCACTTTGTTATTAAAACGGATCATTTCAGCCTCAAGTACTTACTGGAGTAGAAAAGCACTACACCATTTCAGAGCAAATGCTTACCTAAACACATGAGATTTATTATGAAATTGAATATACAAAGGTTAAGGAGAATGTTGCAGCATATGCCCTTTCCAGAGTGGGTAATGGAGAACTGATTAGTTTAATATTAACTGAGGTGCAATCAGATTTGATGGAAAGAATACAAAAAAGCTGAGAGATTGGAAATATTTTTGAATTGATTTAGTTTCTCATAGAAGAGATATCCATGGTCATAAGATAAACTCCTTAGTAAAGGAAAATTGGTGGTAGGAGAGGGTGAAAACTTGAGGAAAGAAATTATTTAGTTTCTACACAGTTCTGCCATTGGTTGGCATTCTGGAATTCAGGCTACTTACAAAGGAATTCAATCTCTATTTTATTGGAAAAGAATGAAGAAGACATAAGGAACTTCATCAAAACTTGTGTTACCTGCCAAAAGAATAAACCTGTTCTGGAAGCACCTGCAGGTTTACTACAACCTCTTCCATTCCTTAGGCTATTTGGGTGAATGTTTCTATGGATTTCATATAAGGATTACCGAAATCTATGGGCAAGGATACAATACTTATGTTGGTGGATCGTCTCAGCAAATATGCTCACTTTATCTTACTTACTCATCCTTATCAAGCTAGCACAGTGGCAAAAGAATATTTTGAGCATGTTTTCAAATTACATGGTCTACCAAAAACTATCATAAGTTAGAAAGAAAGAAACATTAGGGTGATGCCCCTACAAGCTATACTCTCAGTAATGTGGATGACATGGGACTGTTGAGCGTGGAACCATTGGCAGTGTTAGAAAGAAAGATAGCTAAGGTGGGAAATGCAGGAGTTGTGTATTGGCTAATTCAATGGATGAATGGAAACAAACTAAGGAAGATGTTACATGGGAAATATATGAAGACTAAGCTAAGAAGTTTCGAGATTTTGTACACTACTCGCTTGAAACTTGTGGGCAAGCTTCTTCGTATGGGGATGGATTGTTGGATAGTGAATATAATCACCATGGCATACTATGGATGTCAATGTAATCTACATGTCATTTGTATAAGGGATCAGTTAGATAATGGGCTTCGTCAGTTAGCATGTAACTAACTGGTAGTTGGCGGGAAGTTAATTATAGACGTATAAATAGCCCATTTTGTACACTTATTACGGAGCTTGATGTTGGAAAAATGTGTTAAAATTGCATTAAATGGTCTATTTGGAGCAATATTTTGAGTGAGGTCCACTTCCAATTTGGGTCGGGTCAAAGTGGTTTCGGATTGTCCTTGCTAAAGGCTACAATTCGATATGTGGTACACTCAAAACGGATAATGGGTGAATGAGAAATTGATTCTCGAAGTTCACTCGTTGAAACGGAAAAACTGGGAAAATGATGGGTTTCTAGTGGGATTTATCCCACACCGAAAAACCCAAGGGATTTTCACCCCCTTATAAAGGGAACCCTCTATGAAGAAGTTAAGATTTCTACGGGAAAAGACTCTCTTCGCGCGGGGGGGGGGGGGGGGTGCCTATCAAATTCCGAAAACGGAGAAGATAAACCGCGATTGGCGTGCACGGGTGACCTGTGGACACGAATGTCGTCCGAAAATCTATCATTCATAAATACGATTTAATTTTTTTGCTTCTTCCCCATTACGGTTCCAATTTGGTGGCTTCCGAACCAGAAGACCAAAGGGGTGTTCTGGTGCCTTCTGAACAGAAGACTACATACCACTTCTGGTGGCTTCCGAACAGAAAACCACGGAGCAGTTCTGTCTTCGAGGTATTCTGTCCGCACCAGAAAGGTTTTGAACCGTTACAACAATAAATGTCCAACTTCTTATCCTTTAATGTAGTGTTAAATGGACAGTTCATGGACGATTCAATGCCAACGGACTGGTCATTTATGTCCAACGTTCAGGTCCTTTAACCATCACATTAACACACAACAAATCCTCCTATAAATAGCTGGCAGTCGCTTTGCAACAAACACACTTTCACAAGCAATCTGCGCGTAGTTTTTAGCTTTAAAAACACTTCCATCTACTCCGAAAATTTTCTTGGTGTTCTACCTTTGTTCCCGTTCGCTGAAACTTTCGTTTGTGTGCTCAAACGTTAGTTCATTAGCCACTGTATCCTGGGAAACGGACGTTGCAACGCTCCTAGCACCGTGGGGGGCGACGAATACATTTTAAGGACATCGTGCGTAGCACGGGCTCTGGCTAATTTCTGTCCCATCTTATTTTCTGTTTTTCATTGGCGATTTTTATTAATTAATCATTTTATTAATTAATATTCCTTCGTTTTTCCGAGACACACCCAACACTTGAATGAAAACCGACTTCTTCTTCCTTATTCATTTTAAATTCATCTATTAAGCTTCCGTTCATATTCTTTTCTATTATTAAGAATTCGTACATAATTTAGCTAGTTCTTCAATTCGAATCCTTGAATATTGCACGGAGAAAAGAGTAGACGAAGAAAAATGGGCGTGCAAGGTAGCGGCCATAGTTGTGGGTACATCGGAGCCGACGCTAAGTGTGCTTTCGGGCGAGAGTACGACAATGCCTTCGAACGCCAAGATGGATGGGAGTGTGCAGAGTCTTACAACTCCCTCGAAAGACACGAAGAAAGAAGGGATTTATTACATGGGTGTTTTAGCCTTTTCAATTGTACTTGGTTTATTTTTTGTCTAATTAAAACGTTGGTCCTATTTAAAAATAAGAGTGGTGTACAAGAATGTGCCAACTATCGAGGTATTAAGCTTATGAGTCACACCATGAAACTTTGGGAGCGAGTGGTTGAGCAAAGACTTCGTAAAAGTGTGAAAATTTCGGAGAATCAATTTGGTTTTATGCCTGGACGCTCAACAACTGAGGCCATTCACCTTCTTAGACAAGTTGTGGAGAATTATAGTGATACAAAAAGGATCTGTATTTGATGTTCACTGACTTAGAAAACGCATATGATAGGGTACCTCGAGAAGTCCTTTGATGGGCCTTAACTAGAAAAGGCATATCACTTAAGTATATCAATATCATCATGGATATGTATGATGCTTGTACTACAAGTGTCTGCACTAGTATAGGGAGGACTGCAGAGTTCCCTATTACTATCAGAGTGCACCAAGGATATGCTCTGAATCCTTTCTTATTCGTTATAGTCATGGATGAACTTACGAAGTCAATTCAAAAGATATATCGTGGTGGATGATGTTTGTCGATGATATTTTATTGATTGATGAGACACAATCTGGTGTTAAAGCGAAGTTAGAAGTATGGCGACAAACATTGGAGACCAAGAGTTTCAGACTGAGCTGAAGCAAGATTGAGTATATGGAGCACAAGTTTGGTGGAGGTAGAAGTAGTAGCGACAATGGGATTACTCTTGATGGTAATGAGATACCGGTGTGTGATATGTTCCGTTATTTGGGCTCCGTAATTCAGAAGGATGGTGAATTGGAGGAGATGTATGTCATAGAAGCAGGACTGGGTGGATGAAATGGAAGAGTGCATCAGGATTTCTATGTGATCGAGGTATGCCGAATAGACTGAGATGTAAATTTCATCGAACATCAATTAGGCCTGCATTAATGTATGATGTAGAGTGTTGGGTAGTGAAACAATGTCTCACATTCAAAAGATGAGTGTGTCATAGATGCGTATGTTACGTTGGATGTGTGGACATAGCAGAAAAGACCATTTGAGGAATGAAATAATCAGACAAAATGTGAGAGTAACACCTATAGAAGATAAGACGCAGGAGTCTCATTTGCGGTGGCTTGGACATGTGAGTAGAAGACCGAGTGATGCACTTGTTAGGCAACTTGAGAGGTGGGGAGAAGAGACAAAGAAGAGAGAGAGGGGAAGACCTAAACAGACTTGGATTGAAGGAATCAGGATTGATATGCGTCTTCTTGGGTTGGATGAAAGTATCGCTTTGGAGAGAGCAAAGTGAAGGGCGCACATCCGTGTGGATGATTGATATCTTTTCTACATTTCCTCTCTATTTTCTTTTATCCTTTATCTTTGTTATCTTTTTATATTCTTATGTTATTTTTATCTTCTATTTTATCAATTTTATCTTACTCCCCCCCCCCCCTCCTTGTTTGTCTCTCTGTTTGACATCGATATCATAGATTGATTCATGTTAGCCGACCCCAAATTCTTTTGGGATTAAGGCTTGGATGCTGTTGTTGTTGTTAAAACGATGGTCCTATTTTTATCTATTAAGAAGTCTAAGGTATTATTTTTTGTCATTATTCCAAACTTATAACTTATTTTTTGTAAAACTTATAAATATTGATTATATTTATAAAACGATTAAAATGAAAATTACCTTTGTTTTACCCAAAACTTCACATTTCACTAAAAATAAGCTAATATTCTATGAATTTAATATCTGGTATCCAAAGAAAGCTGTTCCAACCCGGATAAGTATTGCAATTGTGGTTATATAAAAATATATGATCCGTACAAAGTAGAGAGACATATTAAGTACCGTCCCTTAAAACTTTGCCAACTTTCCATGTTTGGATGTCCCACTAACTTTGCCACTTTCTATTTTAAGTAAAGAATTTGTGGCTACAATCAATTCTCTCTCTTCTGCACAAACCTCTATCACACAGTTTTTACTTTATTAATCCCCGTGTTGATCAAACTTGGCAAAGTTTTAAGGAACGGAGGGAGTAACAACGTCAGATTGAACTATGAGATAAATTGCAGGTTTTGCATCTAATTGCTAGTCTACCATTAGCTAAAAATGACCTCAATTGCTAGAAAGAATTTCATGGAGTTCTAGAGTTGATAAGATACTGAATCCGAATTAATAAAACGAAAGTATTTACGTTCTACAAAAGTATAGCAGTTGAAAGCCAAAAAAACCGCACGAGTAGCTCAGTTGGTTCAGAAACCCGCACGGGTAGCTCAGTTGGTTCAGTGGTGGAAAATTTGGACCAAGTGACCAAGGTTCGAAACCCGCAACGGCCGTGTGGAGGTCACAAAACCTGAAATAAGACTGGACCTCTGGTGCGCACAGGAAAAAGACCTACCATCATTGAGTCGACTGAGTCACCGTGATTAACATCCTCCCAAAAATCCTATCGGGTCGGGGTATGGGGGGCTCCTGGGGTGGGAGATTCCTCCTTTTGGACCAAGTTGAAAGCCAAAAAGATAGATAAGTGTAGCAGTTTACTTGGGGTCTTTGGGAGAAGTTGAACGACTGGTGAAAGTCAAATGATGTCGATAGACAAATTACCAAGTATAAATTAAGCTCGTTTATCAATATTTTACAAACTTCTCTGACGATAAGCTATCTATAGCCCAATGAGACACTCCAAGAAATGAAACAAATCACAACAAAACACAGCATGAAATGCACAATTATGGGCTCCAACCCGCGGATTAATTAGATTCACATCTACATAAGTTTTTGCTTTTAAGTTTTAACCTATTTGAGACACAAATATACCTCTTAAGAGAGGCATGAAATATGACAAATCCGAGGTACTAAAAAGACAAGACATGATCATGTTTGAAAGTTCTTATGGAACTTCAAGCAAATTGAATTCTTGTAGTTTCAGTTGTGTGCCCTCTTATTCTGTGATGTGGGGAGAAGGCAACCTGTTTCTTTACAGCTGGACCACTTGGAAGTCTTTCTTTCATCACATTTCCACAATCTTGTACAGATAGACTTGAATCTACTCTTTGCATAACTAATCAAAACGGTAAATACCTCTCTGCAAAACAAAGTTCAATGATGAATCAATAATGTATGACCCAAACTCAAAAATCCACATCACATGGGTAAAGCAATGCTGATTTGTCAATAAAAGTTAAAAAGCGATTTTCCCTGAAATGTGAGCAGAATGAATTCAGAAAGATTGACTTACAAGGGTGAGCAAGGAGATCGGCCAGAATTCACATAGTATATAAACAAGAACGCATCATGGTGATGGCCATTGATCAGATAAAAGGAATGCAACCTCCGTTCACACTTGAATGACATTTTCTGGTATAAAAAGATAGCTTCATGATTGTAAGAGATCACATGCAGGTATACTGCTTGGCAAGTTGGCAAGCTTGTGGCATATTTTATGACCTCATGAATTAGAGAACTTGCTGAAACGCCAATCACCAACCACAGAGAAAATCCATGAGTAAGTGAACTTTTTAAAAGCTTTTATCATATACATGTGAACAAATAAGTAAAACCTCACCTATTCCAAGATTTCTATAAGATTCCAAGACTCCCAGAGTTAAGATATAAACTAAAGTCTGGTCTGGCTTTGATGGGTCAAACCTAATCAAATCATCTACCTGTACAGAGAGATCATAGTCACAACAAAGAAAGACTGACCAAATATCCAAATACGACCCTCATCATTCAACAAAAAAAGAAGAAAAAAACTTCTTGAACTTCTTTAGTGAACTTTAAAGTGTCACATTTACCCTTAAAATAACTTAAACCGTTTAATAAAGACCCTGAAATTTAAATAACTCTTGATTGATTTTGGCCGTCTCTGTATGCAAATGTTTTTAAAACACTATGCGATTAGCTACGTGAAAAAACCGGTAAGCGATGATAACACCAGTCAGGAAGGATTAAAAAAACACTTTAAATCCACAAAAAATCAACCCAAATTGTATCAATGGTAAACTTTCACTATCAATACTTTTATTGTGCAAAAAGTTTTACCATAACTTATATTATATATATGAAATGAATGTATCCCGTCACTTTTATTTCAAACACCTAATTGCGTTAGTGTTCTGAACATCTGCATACAAAACACGTCCAATTCAATCAAGACTTCTAAAAGTTCAGTTATGTTGAGCTATTTAGTTGGATTAGGGGCGAAATGAGCCATTTGAAGAAATCAGGGACAATGGAGTTTTTAAGGGTTAAAAGTTGAGCGACATTTTTCCATAATTGGCCAAGAAAGACTTGCACATGATCCCATTACTTGAAGAGCAACATAAAGGAAGCCCACCTCACTTTCTCTTGCATTCATAGTTCGTGCAGTAACAAATCCAATAAGTTCATCACACTGACCATTGGGCCTATTGCAATCAACTGCTCCCCAAGATACAATGTCACGCCCATTTACAACATTCTGGAAAAACTCAGATTCATACCTAAAATAATCATTTTTCACCAAAAGACAAAACTCCATCTTTAAATGATTTTACTACGAGCACTAGGGCAGTCAACTAAGTCAAGGCAAGAATTAACTGACAAAGAATAAGTAATCATCTAACCTGATAGGGAACAAATCTTCATGGATCTTCTCAAGAACATTCAAATCAGATGGCCGTATAGGTCTATAAGATATGATAGGACGATGAGAGCTTTTGACGTTTACCATTGAATCATCACAGCCAGACCACAGGGTCGTATAGTTCTACTTTCCATCTATGCAACATCAGCCAAAAAAGCCATTCAAATTTCCGGTAAACAGGCCCAACTTGGGCTGCCCAGGTATATTTCTTCTAGCGAATTCCTACATATTGATACAATGAACTAAGCCTCATGGATAAAACAAAATTATCAAAAGGGGTAACAACTTATTGGAAATTTTCTCACTTTGAGTTTTTCCCTACTTTTAGTCATCTGACTATTGTGGCAATGCCAGTTTTGATGCTCAAATTTAAATTTTCCACTTTTGGTCTTTTGGCGTGACAGTGACATTTTTGGTACACTTTAAATTTAGTCAATAGTTGGAGAACCAAAAGTTTCGTTGTCACATAGTAAGAAGACTAAAAGTGTCACCCTCACAATCGTCAAAGAGTGAAAGTGGAAAAATTCAAAGGCAGTTACCAAATGTGTAGTTGTCACCAAAGTTAGAGGACAAAAAGTGAAGGGAATTACAAGTCAGCGCAAACAAGATATTAAACTTTTACTAGATAGACAAACAAAATACTCCCTCTGTCCCATAAAAGTTAGCCAAAGTAGATTTGCAAGTGGAATTAGAAAATAAAAAATCATGTAGTTCAAGTATGTGTACAGGAGAGAGAAATAAGACTAACAACAACTCTGTTTCTTTAAAAGGAAGTGACAAAGTTTTTTGGACCGCTAAATAAAGAAATGGCTGAATAAGGAAAGTTGGTCAAGATTTGTAGGACGGAGGGAGTAACATGCTCAGAAAAAGGCTTCATGCTTTCTCATTTGAGTGGAAAATACTATCATATCGGACTAGTTTGCACGATTATGATGTCAAAAAAAAACCTTTTAACTTGATAATCAGGCTGTCTCAGTAATTACTCTGCCATTTCTTTACGCATCAGTAGCTTCTATATATAAATGCATATGCTTTAGGTTGAACAGTCAAGATTGCTGTAAAAAGTGGCCAAGGGGAAAGAAGGGCACAGTAGGAGTGCATTATAGAAAAGAAAGAAGAAACTGTGCTTAACAGAAATTACTACAATTTACACCAGTTACCTTGAACCGTTCAAGTTGAACACGTTAGGATAGAATGAACAGTGACCTTAAGTAAAACTGGTAAACTTAAGTGAACTTAGGAAGTTAGGAATAGATGGTTGAACATGGGTACTTATATATAAAAAAATGTTGTTTTGGTAATTATTAGGTTAACCCACGTAAATGCAGCAAAAACTTGTTTGGATATAGTCATATAGGTTAACCTAGTTGAATATGTTAAAACTACTTATAGAGAGAACTTAACCTCACAAACCTCCGGTTAGAAGACTCTCTCAGGCTAGATTGTTAGAAATTTTAAGAGGTTCTCCTAGATAAATGAAGCTCTCTGAAAAGTGAAAACCTATCAATCTGTTCTCAAAAAAAAAAATAGACAATTGAGGTCAAACCAGAAGAACCTAAGTTCACAAACAAACAGAGTAACAGACCATTATTTTCCATTCAAAGAAATGTGTGATTTATATTTTCCACACATTTCCAGCAAAATTTCAACCCACACGTTCATCTTCAATTAAATGGGCGGGTATAACTTTAACAGTTACCTAAAGATTCCATCTTTGGAATTCACGAATAGATTTATTAAAGCGGTTCATCCATTTTGGCAACTGATATAATAGACATCTAGATCAATCCTAACACAAAACAGCACATGGGGTGGAAACTAAACTATCAGGTAACCCAGAGATTAAAAGTATGAAATCTTTCAATTTGAAAAGAAAATGAGATCATTGTATACACATATATATGCATTACATAATCGAAAAAGAAAAACACACAAATTACCTTTGCTGCAGGAGAAATTAAGCCAATACAGACGAAAAGATTTCAGAATTGCAAGGTAAGACAGAAAATTTGTGAGGTAAGAAACGGAAGTATAAGTGATTAACGGAAGAAAAGAACGAGGAAGTAACCGGCGGAGAATCGAATCGGGATTAATCTTGGGAAGAAAAAGGGCTACAAGGTGTTAAGCTTGTAGATACTGCGGAATTACTTTGTAATCGGGTTTCTTCCTGATCTTTCTTCCACTTCCTTTCCGTCAACGTTTCAACTGGGATTACAGCGACTTGGTGATACGTGCCGGTTCAGGAACTGGTTTTCTTTATGCCTGACACTATCACACGAAACGAATGTTTTTTGTTTTGTTTCACTTGTTTTTTCCAAATGTTGGGCGGATACAAAAAATATACAGAAGCTCAGAAGCATACACTTTTACACATTTGGTCCAAAAAGTGGATTTTCTCACCCCAGGAGTCCCCGCCTCAACCCGAAATCTGTTTATAGGGAGAACTACCAAATAAGCATCGAAATTTCATAAAAAGTGCAAATATTCTCTCTTGAGGTTTATTCCCTCAACCTCCAGATCCAACACGTATCCTGGGGGTTTCGAATGGGTGATGAGCAAGTAAAATGGAGAAATAAGCAGGAAATATGTCAAACAATTGTGTTTACTAACTCAACTGTTACAAGCCGAAGGGCCAAGCGTACTGTGCTATGCTACGAACTGCTATTACTGATAGAGATCTAAAGTGCTAAATTGCGAACCCTTTAAAGTGAAATAAATGCCACTATTTATACCGTTAATGGGTAGTTGGACATGTCGACGTGGCAGGTTGTGGGCGGCATTATCCCAACCACCAAATCTTCTACATTAAATGAACTTCCCGCCAGAATCTTCAAATGCTCAACGTTCCATATGCCAGCGGGACGTCCCTCCATGGTTTGCAGGAGGAACTTCCCCGCTGACACCCGCTTTTCGTAAACTCTATATGGTCCTTCCCAGTTCCTGGCCATCTTGCCACCCTCGAGCGGCTTGCTCTTTTCCCACTTTCGCAGCACCAAATCTCCAACATTGATTTCTCTGACCTTGATTGACTTGTTGAAATACCTCTCGGTTGCCCGATGGTATTCCTCCATTCGTTGTGCGGCCAGATCCCTTCTTTCCTCGATGAAGTGCAGTTCGACCCTTAGATTTTCCTCATTTTGTTCCGGGTCGAAATGCAGCGTCCGGTGCGTGGGCACAAGCACCTAACCTAAGTGGGACCTTTGGCCTGAAATCCGTACGCCAGGGCGAACGGAGTTTCCCCGGTCGCAGTCCTCGGGGTCGTCCGGTACATCCACAAAACGTAATTCAGCTGCTCCGGCTAGGTTGAGGAATAATCTTCCAGTTTTTTCTTGATACCGTCCATGATGGTTCGGTTCATATGCTCTACCTGGTCGTTCATCTGCGGGTATGCCACCGAAGCTCTAGAATGCCTGACGCCCCACTTGGCTAGGTACGCTTCAAACCCTTTTATGACGAAATGCCTGTCGTTGTCTGTGATGATCTGCTCTGGTATGCCGAAACAACACTGTATGTTTTGCCAGACAAAACGCTGACACTAGAATTCTTTAATATTTTTTAGGGGTTCGGCCTTTACCCACTTGTGAAATAATCAATGGCCACAATGATGAATTTCTTACCTCCGGTCGTCCTGGGAAGGGGTCCCAGCAGATCTATCCCCCACCTCGCAAAGGGTAAAATGATGGTCATCGGGATATAGAAACTAGCTAGCCTTCCCGACATGGGTGCATACTACTGGCACACTACACATTTCTGGGTGTGGTTAAAACAATCTCGCTAGATGGTTGGCCAGTAGTACCCCTACAGGATGATCTTCCTTGCCAACGTTCGAGGCCCATGGTTGCTGGAGCAGATGCCCTCGTGGATTTCTTCCATGGCTGTCGCGGCTAGGTCTGGCGGTAAGCATCTGAGATATGGTCCGCCGAACGTCTTTTTGTATAGCTCTTCATTGATAAGTTCAAAACTCGCCTCTCGTCTCTTTATCCACGGGACCCTTCCAGAGGTTTTTTCGTCTTTATCCAAAGGAAGCTTCCCGTCCTTAAGATAATCTGTTACCTGCTTCACCCAGCTAGGATCTGCAAAAGAAACAACATGTACCTGGATGGTTTCTGTCGCTGGTCGGAGGAGCACTTCCTGCCTAGCAAAACCCCGGATGTGCTTGGGGACGAGCGTCGCCTAGCCCCCGAGTAGAGGATTGCCTAACTTAGATAGGATGTCAGCTTCGGCATTCTCTACCCGTGGTACCAAATCGATGACCACCTACTCGAACTACGCAGTCTGCTCCTCTGCTAGCTCTTTGTAAACTTTCATCTGTTCTTCCCGGGTTTCGGCGGTACCGTTCATCTGCGTGACTACCAACTGGCTGTCCATCCGCACCTTCAGACGAGCTGCTCCGAGGGCCCTCACGTACTTCAGACCTGCGATAAGCGCCTCGAACTCAGCCTCGTTGTTGGTGACCTTGAAATCAAACTTCATAGAGTAATAGGCCTTGAAACCCTCGGGGGAAGTGACGACTGCACCCCCAGACCCTTTTGCGCTCGCTGCCCCATCGGTGTACATCTCCCACTAGTTATCAAAATCATTGTCACCATGCTTCCCCTCCCCCGTGCGTGTCGTACATTCGGCAATGAAATCCGCTAATGTCTGCCCCTTGATCGTGGGCCTCGGCTTGAATTCCACACTGTATTGCCTGATCATCAAGGACCACTTCGTAATTCTTCCACTCACCATTGGATTCCTGAGGATGGTGGCCAAGGACTGAGTAGTGAACACCGACACCGGGTGTGCCTGGAAGTACGGTGCCAGGCATTTGATCGATGCAATCGAGGCCATGATCGTCCTCTCCATCAACGTGTATTTGGTCTCTGGGCCATTCAGCGCCTTGCTCACAAAATATATGGGCCGTTGAACGCCCTCTTCTTCTTTCAGCATAACCAAGCTCACTGCAAGGTCGGCCACTGCCGAATACATGTACAACTGCTCCCCGGGGTCCGCTTTGGTGAGGACGAGCGGCGAGGAGAGGTACGTCTTGAAATCCTCGAATGCTGTCTAACATTCTGGGGTCCACTCGAATGGACTGGCCTTCTTCATGATTTGGAAGAAAGGAATTGTCCGATCTGCCAGTTTTGACATGAATCTGCTCAGAGATGCCAACCGCCCCGTAAGTCTCTGCACGTCTTTAAAATTCCTCGGCGCTTCCATATCCATAATAGCTTTGACCTTCTCCGGGTTAGGTCCAATTCCCCGCTCACTCATCATGTAGCCAAGGACCCCCCCCCCCCCCCCCTGACGGTGAAAGCACACTTCTTCGGGTTCAATCTCATGTTTGCTCCCTCCATGATAGTGAAAACCCTTTCCATGTCCTGGACGTGGTTCTCCTTCTTTTTGCTCTTGATTAGGATATCATCCACATACGCCTCCATGATTCTGCCAAGGACGTCTTTGAACAATATCCCGATCATCCTTTGGAAGGTGGCCATTGCGTTCCTCAAGCCGAACGGCATGACCACGTAGCAGTACACCCCATCCGATGTGACAAATGCAGTTTTTTCAGCATCATCTGGGTGCATGAAAACTTGATGGTACCCCCTGAAGGCGTCCATGAAGTTGAGCAGCTCACAACCTGCGGTTTCATCCACTAAAAGATCGATCCTCGGCATTGGGTAGGGATCCATTGGGCAAGCCTTGTTGAGTTCAGAATAGTCGACGCACATCCGCCAAATGGGCCCCTTGGGTGTTAGGATGACGTTGGACAGCCATTCCACGTGCATAACAGGCCGGATGTGGCGTATGCCAAGCAGGGTAGTGACTTCTACCTTGATGAAATCTCTTCTTCTGCTGCACTGGTCGGGCATCTGGTCGAATGGCCAACTTGTGGCAGATAATTTCGGGGTCAATCCCCGGCATGTCCTCCGGCCCTCTGGCAAACAATATTTTGAACATTCGAATGACTAAAATCACGCCCTCCTGGATCTCTGGTTCTAGACCAGCCCCAATGGACACCTTCCGGCCGTAGGGATCATCCAGTTCCACCTCCTCCAGCAAGGTCGCTGGCTCTGGTCGGGATATGGCCTCCTCCCGTCGGGCTGTTTCAGCGATGCTATTGACCCTCATATCCTTCTCTGTCATCTTCCTTACCGCCTCTTTGTAGCAGGCCCTTGCTGTGTCTGGGTCCGTACGAGCCACTTCCACCCCGGTCTCTGTGGGGAATTTTATACAAGAATGCCACACGGAGCAGATGGCCTCAAGGTCTTCCAATCCCGGTCGTCCCAGAATAGCATTGTGGGTGCATTTTAGCCGCACCACCAAAAATGTCATGGGGATTGTCGCACGGTGCTCATCGTCCCCAATGATAATCGGAAGGACAATTGTTCCTTCGGCATCGATACTGTGACCGGTGAAACTGGCCAAGGGTGTCCGTAGGGGGCTCAGATCGGCCCTTCTCAGATGCATTCTCTCGAAGATGTCCCAGTACAGGACATTGACGCTGCTACCGGTATCGACTAGGACCCGGCGGATTATTCACTTCCGAATATCCATGTTGATTACCAGTTCATCCCTATGGGGCCCCGGTGATTGAGGTAAATCCGCTGGTCCGAACACAATGGGTTCGACCTTATGCTTTTTGGTGGGGGTGCGGAGATGGAATTTATTCGGAAGACCCTTTCGAATTTCTTCATCTCTATCGGGGTATCCCTGGTTTCCGCCCCTCCAAAGATCATTTTGATCTCCATCTTCTTCTTGGTGCCGACCGGCCCCAGTGAAGTTTCCGGTCGCTTATCATTGTGATGGAAGTCCTCGCCCTTGACCCCAGCCTCTCGCCGATCGTCCCGGCGCTAGCTGTAGGGCCTCCTGTGCTGCTCTGAGGGACCCTAGGACGCTCCTCCCACAGTGAACTTCGCCAGATATCCCCTCTCGATGAGCGTCTGGATGACGTACTTTAGACTCTTGCAGTCATCGGTACGGTGCCCCGGCTTGCGATGGTATTCATAGTAGACCTCCATGTCTCGGCCCATTGTTTGCCCCTTGGTGGGCACCGGTTCCTTGAGCAGTCCTTTGTCTCTGATAGCCCCAAAAATCTGGCTGATGGGGTAAGCCAAGGGAGCGTGGCTGACATCCACATGATGGTCGTCCCCAGGAAGTTCCTGTGTTGCCCAAGGGACGTAACGCCGAAGACTCCACCGGCCCAGGGCCCAATCGGTCCGATATCTTACGTGCTGCGAGGGCTACCACCCCATCCCGCTGCACAATTTCTTCCTCGATCGCGGCGAATTTCTGTTCCCGGGCAAGTACCTCAGCATAGTTATTTTCGGGGTTCCTCTTCAGATCCAGATAGAGGTCCCCGGTTGCCGGTGCGTTGGTGAAGAGGGTGATGCCAGTACATCCCGGAAGGTCTTCCACCTTTAGGGTTTCGTCCCTCCACCTGATGAGAAAGGCGGACAGGGATTCCCCCTTGTTTTGGTGGACGTTCGTCAGCCACCTGAAATGCTTCTTTGGTGTGGAGCTTGATGCGAACTGTGCCATGAATTGTTGGGATAGCTGTTCAAAACTATCAATGGATTCGGGCATGAGCTGCCCGAACCACTCCTGTGCTGGTCCTTTTAGAGTGCTGAAGAACAGCCTGCAGATGGCCTCGTCAGAGGCTCCCAGCATAGAGAGTGTCCCCTGGAAGGAAAGTAAATGAGCCTTGGGGTCCCCGGCCCCGTTGTAGATCAGGGCCCCTGGGGGCCGGACGTCCCTCGATATTTCCATTGCCATTATCCTGGCAGAGAAAAGTGAAGACAGAATGACTCTGGGCTGAGCCGGGCTGGCCTCCGTCCTCCGGTTCAACTCGTTAATCTGCCTCTGCATCTCCATAAGCATGGCATCCCGTGGATCGGGAGTTGTGGGTGCTGGGTTCACTGACGCTAGGGCATTTCCCCATGTCATGACCCCATAGTTATGCTGCCCATGAATGACACGGGCCTCCTGCCTCATGTCATCCATCAGGAGAGTCTGCTCCCTTGCCGCCTGATCATTACGGGGCATCACCAGCGTGTGCTCCCGGTTCATGCGTCGCTGTGTTCCTCCACCGAACCTGGTTCCCCCATTGGCCCCCATGCCCAGGGAATGGACGTTCCTGACTATCCTGGTATGGACCGATTGGCAGGAATCATTGTTCTCGCCAGTTCGCTCACCGAGCGTCTGCATTGAACGGAGAGGAGAAAGTGGTGTTCGTCCTGAGTTGGCGGAGTGCACGCGTTCCGCTTCCCGTTCATCCGCCAAGCGGCGGATAGTGTCTGTTGTTTCCCTTAGGGCATTCGGGTCTCGTCGGACCTCTTGGGGAATCAAGTCAGTGAGCACCCCAAAGTCCCCACGGGACCAGAGACTGCTGGACTGGGCCCCTACCGCCTGGTTACGGCTTCTCCTGCTATGGGCCAGTCGTGATGAGAGGTCTTGGGAGTTTCCTGCGTTGTTAGCAGCCATTTTACTTGTTCTTTGATTATTTTGGAGTGATTCTTAGTGTAGAGCTTAGTTTGAAATGACTTTTTGAACTAGGTTCCCACAGACGGCGCCAATGTTGAGTTTTATTCCCTCAACCCAGAGGCCCAACACATAACCTGGGGGTTTCGAATGGGTGATGAGAAAGTAAAATGGAGAAATAAGCAGGAAATATGTCAAACAACTGTGTTTACTAACTCAACTGTTACAAGCCTAAGGACCGAGCGTAATGTGCTACGCTACGAACTGCTATTACTAATAGAGATCTAGAGTGCTAAATTGTGAACCCTTTATAGTGAAATAAATGCCACTATTTATATCGTCAATGGGTAGTTGGACATGTCGACGTGGTAGGCTGTGGGCGGCATGATCCCAACCACCAAATCTTCTACATTAAATGCGCTTCCCGCCAGAATCTTGGTTTCCCGCCATTGGGTGGGGATGTTCGTCCTCAAGGGGCCTGACCGCTGTTTCCTGCTGTGATCTTGACTCCTTATCAATGGGGTAGGGGACGTTCATCTTCCTGTACTTGATCTATTGAGAGGCCACTACTCCTGACCCATTCTCGAGCCGCCCTTGGTCCCCTACTAAGAGGTGGTTACGTCCGTCCCCAAGTACCCCGTAGGGACCCTGGGCCTGGGTGCCTCCTGGCAGTGCAACATGTACGTCTCCTGGCCCTGGGGCCTTGGAACTAGCTGATGATGGACTACGTTCGTCCCCTGGCCCTTAGTAGTTGGCATTCTCCTTGGGCCTTTAGTAGGACGCTCGTAGGAGATCCTTAAGGGTTGATGGGCCGACCCTTATTGGGCCATTAACCCAACATTCTCTTTTATAGGAGGCTCTGTGCGGTCGTCGCCATTTGGGGCGGTTTCCGATGAAATATTTTGACGAATTTTTTTAGTACCTTCTTCATTAAGTCTAGTTTACTCATACCAAATTTCAGCTAAAAATCAATTGGGAAGGCAGTCAAATGAATTTTTGAAGATAACTGCACAGTTACGCAGCGCAGTATATTTCAGAAAATTCTTTGACTGCCCTTTTTATTGAACTTTTAGCTGAAATTTGGTATGAGTAAACTAGAATTAATGAAGAAGATGGTCAAAAAATTTCATCATAAAATTCCACTGGAAACCGCCTCAAATGGCGACAGCCGGACAAAGCCTCCTCTTAAAGGGCTTATTTGCACCTTTTATGAAAGTTCGAGCACTTATTTGATAGTTCTCCTTTTGTTTATACGAAAAAAGTTTATTTGTGCGAACAAAGTTTATTTGTGCAAACAAATTTTGTTTGTAAACATGTATATGCACAAAAAACTATATGTCTACATACACCTTTTTGTATGTATACAGCCATAGAGGCATCTAGTGTTTGTATATCTACATTAATTTCCGCGTAACCTCATTTGACTTTTTTTTTGCAAAAAAAAAACACACTAATTAATGTGATTTACACTAAAATCAATGTATATGCACAGACATGTTTATAGGCAAATTTTGTTCACACAAACAAATTTTGTCAAAAATTGTCTGTATTTGTGCTTTTTTGTCTGTGTGAAGAATATATAAATAGAGTGTAACTCGTGTAATCCAGGGTATACACCAGACACTAATGATGGTAAAAATGTGTGAATAAAATAGGATAAAAACTTTGGTGAATAAACTTAAATAAAAAATCTAAGGCATTTGTGAACCGTGACAATGAAGTGATACTCATAATGAAAGTGTGACAAAATTGTAATCAGATTTTAAATCCATAAATTTAATAGTAACATAGAAAAATGTAGCGCAAAAGTGCATTATACTGTGACAGAAAACTTCGGTTTATTTACGAAATTACCACCGCGTTTTGATCAATTTTAGTGCATATTTTGGCTCATTTCGAGCCATTAGATCTGAAAATAAATGCACAAGATTAATTCCCGCTTTACATGTGAAGGCCTCTTTGTATTTGAACCCCCCTATATATACTTTATAAGATATATAATTTATACAATGTATAAATAATTCATCATTTTACTTCAAATAAATGTTTCTCGTTGCGGATATAATTCACCATTTCACTTTGCGGATGTATAATTTAATCAAACGGAATATATTAAACAGACATTGTAATGTGACACCATGCACACCATGCATTCACCATCTTGGTGCAAATGTGTATCTTTGTGCATTATCTTTGGTATTACAATTAATGTACAATTGACCATTATAGAAACTTATTTCCCAAGGTATTAATCAAATATATTATCCATTATTCAATTCCATATATAATAAAAATAGTTATACTAATATTACAATAAATACTAATGAATAATTTGCGATATAATATTAACGAAAAATTTTCACTTTTAGTTCTAAGAGTATGGCTTCAATTTCACAATTAATCTATATCTTTAACTTTAATCAGGTTTAGTACACAAGACTATCTATCTTAATCTAAAAGTAAAATGTTTTTGGGGAAGAAGTTCCCGCTCAGAAATGTCGTTGTCATGGTTGTGGAGATAAATCTCAGGATTATATGTTCTATTGAATGGTTAAGTGTGGCATTGGTTAAAGGGGTGTTCTGTTGGTAGATTTGAGAATATTAAATTTGTGGTTGTTGAGATTTGGAGGCACTGTTGGGATTTTCTCAAGATTTCCCACCCACTCATGAAGCTTTTTTAATAGCGCATAGGTAGCGTTTTCTAAGTTGGGTTGACGTATTATTGGTTGAGTGGCAAGGAGGATGAGCAGGGAAGATTGACGTGACATAGCATAGTGTAGTGGCTATGATGAGCATAGTGTTCCCTCTCATTTTGAGAAACTTTCCTATTGGTGGATTTGGAGGTCAATAGTATGTGGCTTCAGTTGCTATCCTAACCTGAACCGCTATAAATTGGCCACCGTTTTGTCCAAGTTCCCCCACATTCAAGCTCTACCAAGCCAAAAAAAACAGAAGCAAAAAATCTTAAGATGGTGGGCATGTGGTCTTTATTCCGTGAGATAGACCAAAGCAAGACCACATGGGCTTTCAAGGCGAGAGCTATTCGCGTTTACCGGGAGCCTGCACACGATTGTTTTCCGGAGTCCTTGGAGGTCGTATTCCATGATGAGGAGGTTTGTTTATCTTTGACTCAATGTCAACTTGGTATAAGATTACAACTCATCCCGAGTTAAAAAACTCAAGTTCATGGTTCATACGGACGGATTAAGTTTTCCCGGGGGCAATTTGCCTTTTATTTAGAGTTTTAACCGTAAATTTGGGGATGAATTATTTCGATCGAAGTATTGGGCGAATGTATGAAAAACCCGTTATTTGTATGATCGGGATTTTCGTAAAGTGAAAAACCGTTAAAAGTAGTCTTTATGCATTTTCTGACCCTTAACCGCGTGTTGACTGGGTATCGAATTGTAAATTCCAGGGTTCAAAAATGCATGCAGACATTCTCGACCAGTATATTAACATGTTCAATGGTCTATTCAAGGAAGGTCGTGTTTCTGCGGTTAAAAATTTTATGGTCGAGGAAAACTACATGTTCTTTAAAACTACGACCAGTGCCTATCGACTGCGTTTCTTCAGCAAGAGCGTTGCATTTGAGATTAAGGGTGTTCCATTTCTGGCAAGAACTTTCTCGCTGGTGACGTTCGCATCGCTAAAAGCCATGGACGCCATTGATGAGAAATACGGAATCGGTGCGCAAACAATTTTGTAAATTGACCCGTGTCACATACTTTTCGAGTAGATTGTCATCTAATTTAATGTCTATATAAAGATATAATTGGCCAAGTGGTACACGACAAGGACCCTAAGACGATTTTAAAGAATGAAAGACCAAGGAGGCTGATGGAACTTATTGTGGGTGACACGGAGTAAGTTAACAGTTCGTTAATAATGCTTCTTAAATATTTATCATGGGTTCATGATATATTCAAATAGATTTTTGCAACGTTTTCGTAGGGGGAACGTCATAGCTTGCACCCTATGGGGACCAATGGTAGAGATGTTGTTGACATACAAGGTTACAACTTCAGATCCAATCGTGATGCTACTCCAATGTTGCTGGGCTAGGAAGTACCAAGGTTTTGAACGCTGCCTGCCTACCGATCCTTTGTTGTTATACAACTGTCTAACTTGGAAATTTTTTGCAAGGCCACGTCCATGTCTCAAACATGTTTAAAACCACCAAGGTCATTTTGAATGGTACCAAGGACGAATTCGTGGATTTCAGGTCTAGGTGAGAAATTGGAGAGCATTTAATTTTCATGTTCTAAAAAAATTCATGAAGTCATCTTCCCTTAATGATGAAAAAATGTTTGGCAGAATGGGTGAAAGAGCGGTGCAGGGATTGAGTTTCACTATACAGTCGAACAACTCAAATGATGGAGACGTTGCAAATGGGCAACAAGAATTGTTGACAATTGATGAACTTAGCAAACTTCATGAGGTTGATTCTTATTTGAATTTGCAATTAAATAAAATACCTATACAACATAATGTTCCGTGTTTATTGGTCTTACATTTCGTGCATTGGCTGTATCCAGAAGGTATCACCCAGTGGTGATAGCTTTTGGTGTGCATCTTGCAGTTCTAATGACGATTTTCTAAGGTTTTAATTTCCTTTACATGCGCTCTTAAAGGTTTGGTCCCTCAATGTCTAAACATCACATTTTCAAACATTGTCAAACATGTGAAGGTACAAGGTGAACGTGAGGGTTGTTGATGGCACGAACCACGCCTCCTTCTTGCTGTGGGACAGAGAGGTGTCCTGTTTGTTGGGCAAGTCTGCAGCTTCACTGAAAGACCAGATAGCTAGGGTTTGTTTTTTTCTATTTCTTTCCGTCTTAATATTCATACTTCAAAACACCAACGTTCACGATCGTTGTAGAGGAACTTTGGTCCGCATCACTTTCCGTCAGAGAAATTCTTTGATCGATACAAAGGCATTGTTCCGGGTTCAGTTTAAAAGAGAGAGCAAAAACTACAAGGAAAACCTCACTTTCAGCGTGTTGAAGATGAACACGGACCCAAAGGTCCTGGTGCTTTACAATGCAAAGATTAACGGAATGGATGTACGTATACATTTTGGGAAAATTTCGACTAAATGTTATGTTATGGTTATCTGATTATTCTCTCCTTTTATTAGGAGGAAGATGAGTTCACCAGGTTGGCTTCACAATGTTCTGGGTCTGAAAAAGTGGTTTGGTTTACTAAATTCAGTCATTCGTTTCTTTTCAAGGCATGTGTTTGAAAAGGTGTCCTAGGTCTTTGAATTTCAGGCTGGATCATCGCATGCCGCTATGTAGTAGACCACGGTGTCTAGCCCACTAATGTGCAAGGACAAAAGGCAGGTTCTGGAAGTTGACGTTGAGGGGGTTAAACGTGACTTATTCGGAGAGTTGTCACAAACATCAACAAAGAAACTCAAGAAAGTGAAGATTGAAAAGGAGTGAAGAAGCTACTAATTCTGGGGAGTATGGATTAGCATGATTATGATATATGTTTTGTTACGACAGTACTAACTGCTTAGTGTTTTAACTTAAGGGTCAACTAAGTAGGCAAAACATGTACCCTAATAACTGCCTTGAACTCGGCTACTATGAGTTCCTGATGGGTTGTGCATTTTGTAAAAGTGGTCAGCTGTAGCTTATGGTTATGCTACCACCTCTCCATCTATCAATGTTTTTTTATTTCCATGCCATGTGCTTTGTCAAAGTGTATCAACAGCTTATGATTCAGTTGTTGTTGTCAGTTGTTTGATGAAATTGCATTTTAATATATTATTTTTGTGAAAGAAGTGTTAGTGTGTGTTCTAAAGTGTTGGAGAAATTCTCCAGCGTATTTGGGTGTTGTCGTCTATTGTTTGAATGATTTTTGGTTGTGTGGGACTTCGTATCATGCGCTTTTGGAAAACACATGTATGGGCCTTAAAGGGGCTCCTAAAAGTTGAATATATATTTTCTCGCGTTACCGAATAGACATTGAATGGCTACAGCTGTCTATAATACATGTTCTTGCGTCCATGTATAAATACAACGGAGCTAAGAGTTTCTGCGTACTACGGATGGCCTGTATCGCCTTCGACAAAGGCTAAGTTCAATCTTGCTAATAGAGATCGCTTTATATGGTCATTTACTGCTATATAATGAGGATGGGAAGCTACGGGTATCATGGATTTCATGCATAGGCTTTAAAAACAAGGAATGCGTCATACGCATAACTTTTGAAGGATTGTTTGTGCAAAGCTACGTGTCTCAAGTTTTGTTTCATACACTTTGACAAATGATGTATGGTCCCGAACTTGAACATTTGGTTGTAAAAGAAAACTCATCGTGGGATTTTTGGAAAAAACAGAGTTTTGTTAATAAAAATGGAAGTGCCAGTGAAAGTAGACTATTTTGAATTTTGTTATCGAATTTCAAATGAGTTCAGTCACTTTTGGGTAAATGCATATATCATTTGTCTACTTTTTACATTGCGAATGTTCGGTACCATATATCATTTGTAAATGCATATATCGAGTGTACAGGGGTAAATGTAAGGAATCATACATCGAAATACAGAAAAATTAAGCATTGCTTAAAAAGCGTAAAAAGGCGTACCCGCAGTCTCAACCGGAGCTGGCAAATGTCCTAAATCTACCCTATATCTATTATTACATACATCACAAATTGAAATTACAGTTAAATTGATACTAAGTATCCTAGGCATTTATCAATCACTCCAAGCATTAAGCATAAACCTGCATTTTTTCACATAAAAAGTGGTGTCATAAATTGTTTAAATTGCAGTTCAATGTGAGCTTGAAATGTATTAATATTGAGCTAATATTAACTACACTGGTAATTTATTTTAAATCATGATATATTATGGTCAAACACGCATTGTATGCAAAAATGAAATTCCAAAGTTTATAAAAGATTATACCCAATATCACCGCCCCCTGAATTCCTGGGCTGTGTTTGTCACATCGTTTCCCTTTGGCAATTCAAATAAGATTTTTTCTTATAACACAATTATTTTTGTCATGTCCCGGGTTTTTTTGGCATTTCAGATGTGGCCTAATACAGTGTTGGTGATAATACTAAATAGTTGGGGATTTTCGAGTAGAATATTACATGCGTTGAATAATGCATGTGTTTTAGTTATGGTGTTCTTTCCCTGCACTGAAGTATTTCAATTTTTAGAGTGCACTTATCAACGTTTGACCCTTGGACAGAACTAACTAATTAATTTACGTAAGTTTCCTAAGCGAGCCCTGAAAGTGTAAACTAAAACAAATGTTGACTAATTTGTATTTTTGTACTACTAAGTTGCCTAAAAATTTAATTCCACTAGGTAGCATTGTTTGGATATTTGTCATCACCAAAATGTATTACGTGTATTCAAATTTCGAAATGTACTAATTTGAGCAGATTTGTGTTTCTCGCAATAGAATTTCACACAAATTATTTTTGTAAAGGAAGAAGTGGATCAATTAAATCAGTGAATGGAAGGAAGATTTCATCCACATATTTTTTGGGTGTACGGTGAGTATTTTATGGGCTTAATGTGTCTGGCGTTTTTGTGAGTTTTAGTGTGTGGGTGAAAAAATGCCAAATTACCTTTGAAAAGTAAAATAATTAGTAACCCTTGTGAATCCCACTAAAAGTGATTACCATTGGTTACTTTTGATCACAAAAAACACTGTTTTAGATATTTTGAATTGTGGGGATAAAGGTGGGTGGGTTTAATGAGCACTTTTCACTGTGCAAGTTCTGAGAATGAGATTTCTTCCATACATTACGATTTTCTGAAGATTATGAGCCCATTCGACATCTCATTGATGATACAATATAAATAACACAAGCGTTTTAATCAGATTTAGTAGACAAATGATATATGCATTTACCCAAAAGTGATTTTATATGCGAGACATGTATATGCGAGACATGTTCAATACTTATGGTCCCAGGGGAGGCCATAAGTATACCATCAAAATCCAATTAATCTATATCTTTAACTTTAATCAGGTTTAGTACACAAGACTATTGTTTTAATAAGGTATGAGAGACATGTTCAATTATATTTTGATTGTAATTATTCCATTCGACATCCATAATATAAAATACGGAGTAATCGCATTAAGAATAATTTAGAGTGAAATCTCACTTCTTAATAAGTATTGCTAAAATTTATCACTGTAAGATTAATTTTATGGCTCCTGTATTGAGCAGGAAGCAAAACTACGGGAGATATAAATTTGCAAAATGAATCCGGCGTGGTTTTATTATTAGTTTATGCGTTATATAGGTCTAAATGTGTTTGAGTAACAGATCCGACCTTAGCTCAGTTGGCAGAGCGGAGGACTGTAGTCGTTTAAAAGCCACAGATAATCCTTAGGTCGCTGGTTCGAATCCGGCAGGTCGGACATTTTTTTTGTATGCGTAATATGAATGCCATCATGTCTATATCTGCACAAATTTATTTGTATAACATAATTTGTAAAAAAGGGAAAGTTTGAAGTTCTTTTTGGGACGGATCAAAAGGGAAAGTTCGAAGTAAATTTAGGGACGGAGGAGTATCAACAATAGTCTCTCAAAAATCTTTGTAATTTATGGTTATCTTCGTGCATGTCTAAAATATCAATATTTTGAAAGAGAAGAAAATGGAGTATCAATATTGCTGCAGTACCGAAATGCATTTTACCCTCACAAATGGCAAATTGCAATTTACAGTTACAGTTAATTCCCAAATCCAAATCTAGGAGTAAAACACTATCAAAAGGCAAACCTAGGAGTAGTAGTTCAAAAATTCCCAAAATATGAGTTTTTAGTGAATGAACAAAAAATATCCTTGCAGGTATTAGCTACCCAGCCAGCCGCCACTAACATCCAGATCCCCACCACGTTCGTTGTTGCCGCCGGTCGCCAAAGCTCCGACGGTGAAAAAACAAATTCCTAAATTCCCCAGTCTACCTACCACCGCTAGAGTTACTCAAGGAAACTAGGAGGCAATTAATTAATTAGGTGTAGAAAAATAATATTTACTCCTATTTAAAAAAGATTAGAGGCAGGGGCGGCTTTGAGGGCAGTTGGGCCAGGCAACTGCCTTGGGCCTCAACTACCAAGGGGGCCTCCAAAAAATTCTACTCCGATATTAGTATTAGGTGTTATTCGCAGACCGTCAATACACGAAGCGACAACTGTAAGCAGAAATCAGCTTTATAGTTCACTTTTGACTATTCGTTCTTCATCAAAGTTGTATCTAATGAAGTCTTCTATCCAACATAACTTGCAAAATTGGATTTGAATAATCCAATAAAAATATATGAATAAAATGGTGGAAGGTCGCATTCTGAAATCTCAACAGAGATTGTCTGACTTCATCGTCTGTTGTCACCTTGCTTCTCTCAGATTCTCACAATGGTGTCTTCATATAATTTTTAGCCCTTGAAGTTGGCTTTCATATGAAACTTGAATTATGTTTTTTGGATGTTCCTAAGAAAAGATATGCTTGAACGATTGACAGAACGTCATCATGACCGTAGTTTTCAAGCTCTATTTGTCTTCTTTTGATCCCGTAGCCAATTCTAGAGCTCTTTTGTCTTCAAAACTTTGTCTTTAACACCTCACTGATCTCCAATGCTCATAATCAACTCTAAAATGCTTCTCAACTCGTCCCTATTGCTTCTCAAACACCGGTGCCAGGCTCAAATTTCCTGATTTTGACTCCAAAAATACCAAAACTCGAACCAACGGCCGGTAAATATAACTTGAGCTTAAAATTGAGACTTATGACACCTTAAAGTTAGGAAAAAACTATCAAAAGCCGATCTCAACACGCATCAACGCTCAACACAGATCGCTAATCGGCTACTGTATATATGCCTCACTGCCCGCCGTCGAAATGGGCCATTGGTTAGTGAATCAACTAAAACTCTTCAGCTCTTCTCTCTGAGTCTCGTTCTTGAAGTCTCTTAATACTTTTACAAGTACAAGTTTGCCTTCTGTTTTGAAAAAGTTTGCATTTTAAAATTATCCTTTTGAATATTACAAACATTATATCGTGGACTTTGAATATGCTTTTTTTCATAAGGCGATTTTTATTCAATTTATCTGATTTTAAAAGTGATTTGTACATAGTAAATATTTTTCGTCTGGGGCCCTTAAAATGCTCAAGCCGCCTCTGATTAGAGGTGATTTAGGGAAAAGTGGTACATAGTATGTTCAACTCCTAGGTCAATTACTTTTATTTCCCCAAAAAGGGTCAATTACTTTTACACTTCTGATCACTTATCCCATGCTCCTAGGGATGGACCCAACCGATTCGGCCCGGCCCGGAACTGGCCCGGCCCGCTACTGTACGGGCCCGGACCGGCCCGGGTATTGGTTGGGCGGTTCGGTCTTTGAACTGGCCTGATCGGGTAGGGCAGTTCGGGCACGGGCCAAGTTTTCAGTGAACCGGCCCGGCCGATTCGGGCCCGGTCCAGGCCTGACGGCTAGTTTTTTTAAAAAAAATACTTCCTCACTCCCAAATTGTAAGATACATTTACTATTCACTTGGTCAACATAAATCACTCTTAATCTTTTACTTTATATATCAAAAGTTTATTAAATTTGAATTACTTTTTGCAGGTTTTGTAGCGGTTTTAATGTAGTTTCTGAATATGTAAATTTTATTTTCTAAAACTAATTTGAGTGTTGACAGGGATCAATTTGCTTTACTGTCGGTCAAACATCGTAAACCGTAAAGTATCTTACAAATTGGGACGGAGAGAATAATGATAATTGGAGGCCCAAACAAGGCCTTATGACCGTTGCCCACAAACCCAAATGGCTCTATAGCCGTTGGGAGGCTCCATGGGGGTCCCGGGATGGGGTGGGTACAAAAAATCTATAAATACTCCATTTTTTCTATACATTTTACGATACATCTTCTCCAAATATTCCTACTCTCTAATCTCTATAATCTCTATTCTCTACTAATCTTCTCCATCTTCACTAATTATTATATTATTGTTATTTACTTATATTTACATATTACATATACTTAATCTATACTTATATATTAAAGTATTAAATATAAGTGTATTACTCATCTTATAGTAATATACTTATATTATATATACTATAAACATAATATTATACATTACTTAAACAATTACTCCGTATTATATCTACTTATACACATATTATCTACTTATAAATATATATATTAAGTATATCTACTTATACACTTGCTTATACACTCTCACACTCCCATTAATTTAGTTTACACACTCATACACACTCATACATTCTTTATTAATATAAAACTAGTTAATTGTTTCACTTATCATTTTAGTATTAGTTCAATGCTATAAAAGTAGATAACTGTTAGTTATTAGTTTATTGGAAATAGTTACATTAAAAGAAAGTAGTTACATTTTACTTCCAAAAAAGTTGTTAGACAATAATTCGAAGTTAATTGTTTAGTTGTTAAACTAGTTAATTGTTACATTTCTTATTCTCCTATAAAAGTAGTTAATTGTTACATTTCTTAATCTCCTATAAAACTAGTTAATTGTTACATTTCTTATTCTCCTATAAAACTAGTTAATTGTTACATTTCTTATTCTCCTATAACACTAGTTAATTGTTTAATTGTTAAACTAGTTAATTGTTACTTTTATATTAAAGTTGTTCGAATTTTATGATAAAAGTAGTTAAACTTGTTGTTTATTTATTTATTTATTATTTGTTGACAAATAGTTCGAATTTTATTACTTACTTAGATTTTCTCATTTTTAAATTGTATTTCGAATTGTTAGATTTGTATTTCAAATTCCCTCCGCCGCAACCGAACAAAGATGGAACGTGGTAGAGCTTCTATAGATATGGGTAACCTCCGCCGCAACCGAACAAAGGAGATTGCGAGGAATCATCCAAGCTCACACATAGGTAAGGGACGGGCTGGGTCTTCATCTCAAACCCGAGATGATGTTGATGCGAGTTACAACCAAAGATATGAGGATGTGATGTCCGATGAGCAAGTAGAACAACTATTGCAACAACATCAAGAGCGCTTTTTCCATTAACAAGACATCCCAACCATTGACGAAGAAGAGCTCGAGGATGATGATGCAGAGGAGGGGGATCCGCAAACGGTCGAGGACGAGATTCATGGCACACCAGACCATGAGGAAGAGCAAGCGGAAGTGGCTACTTCTTCCCAAGGCAGTGAGAAAATTGAATCTTTCTTTAAGGCCAATTTTACAAAAGTTAAAGACCCCGAAACCGAGATATGGTACGCCACTTGCAAGCATTGCCCAAAAGTGTATAACCTGGGAATTTTTGGAGGGTACGGGAGCGCCACAAGGCATCTTAAGGCCAAGCACCCGGCGGCGTATGCGAAATTGGACAAAGGCAAGGGAAAGCAAACACAAATTTCAAGGTTTGGAATTGGCCAACCTTTCGGCAATTTCTCCTATGATGATAAAAAACATTTGATCGGTATGTCTCATTTAATTGTTGAAGAAAATTTGTCTTTTATTTTTTTCGAAAGTCTTGCTTTAAAAGAATATGCTCAAGGTACTTTAAATCCTCAATTTTGAAACTATAGTCGCAAAACAATTAAAAAAAGAAGTTATAAGGCAATATGTTTTGGAAAAGCAAAAATTACAAACGTTTTTCGCAAACTTTGATGGACGTGTTAGTATATGTAGTGATATATGGGAGGATACTCATCATCATTTATATTATTTGGGTGTGACTGAACATTATATTGATAATGATTGGTGTATGCATAAACATGTTCCTGCTTTTCGTGAATTTAATGATCGACACACTGGTGATAATATTTATATTCTCATTGAGCGTATATTAATTGAGTATAATTTGATTGATAAGGTGTTTGCTATTGGTTTTGATAATGCTATTAATAATATTGCTGCTATTCCTAGATTGCGTGAATTGTGTGGTTCATCTTCTTTGATGGCTAGGTTTTTTCATCAGCGTTGTGCATGTCATATTTTAAATTTATGTGTAAAAGACGGACTAGCGGCGTTAGGAGATGCTATGGAGGTGGTGAAGGGGGGATTAAACTTATTTGGGCTAGTAATCAACTTAAGATGCATGATGCTCATGTACTTGAGAAATGTAGTAGGCTGCTTAATCATTAGGGTAGCATAACGAAACATGACTCTCCTTCCCCGAGTCAACAACATGCAGGTCATTGTTGTTAGGGCAAAGCACGGGTCGGATTCATAAATGATAAACCCGTTCGGGTATCGGATTGATAATTTCAAACCTTACCCTATCAACAAATTTATCAGTTTTTTCGGGTCGAAGAAATTCGGGTTGCGGTCGTGTTGAATCGGGTTTCGGGTCCATTCGGATTTTAATTTATTATTGTTGAAATTGTGATAAATAAAATGGTAATCGGTAAAAATATTATTCAAAGTTATACTAGTATATCATTCAAAGTAATAGTTGTATAAATACGGTAATCGACATATTTGAACATGTAAAATAATAATATACGGTGATTGACATAATTGATATTGTGATAAATAAAATGATAATTGGTCAAAATATCATTCAAAGTCATAACAATACAACATTCAAAGTTATAGTTGTACTAATACGGTAATTAGAATATTTAAACATGCATAATATGGTAATTGACATAATAATTGAGATATTTGAACATGCATAATAATTTAAAGTAGTATATATACTATGCTAGTTCGGTTTTTCGGGCGGGTCAGGTAGCATAATTGGTAACCCTACCCGCTACCCGCTACCCGCTTAAGTCTCGGATTGCAAAAATTGGATCGGGTTTATGTATTTCGGAGCAGGTATTCCAACCCCATCAAAAAAAACAGATATATCCGATCGGGTCAATCGGGTAGGGTCGAGTTTGCTCTCCCCTAGTTGTTGTGACCAACCCAATAGGCTTGTTTCAGCTATAAACCAATCCTTTTCCACTCACAAGACATCGTAAGTTCAGGATTGGTGTTTAGTTTTTCAAATACTCTAACCTAAACCCTGTGATCAAGCCAGGGCCAAAGTCCAGTTGAGCAGCCTAGGTCAAGGACAATTAGTTTGACCTACAAGTTGTCCCAACCATCTCTGAAGGTCTGTATTGCTTGTACAAATGGTCAATGTGCGTTAGAGTCGTACAACCAACTTCCACCAGCTGCACTCAGGGGCGGAGCCAGAGCACTGGGCGGACTGGGCCGGTACAAAGAATATTTTTAGAAAAAAATTTAGACGAAATTTTTTATCTTAAAAATTAAGTCATTTTTAAAATTTGGGGTGGGCCATGGCCTAGGTTGGCCCACCCCTAGCTCCGCCCATGGCTGCACTACAAACCGGTATCAAGACCGTCTCTGAAGGTCTGAAGGACTGTATTGCTTGTACAAATGGTCAATGTGCATTAGAGGTCGTACAACCAACCTCCACCAGCTGCACTACAAACCGGTATTACTATTGTACTCGGACCAAGTGAGAGCCATGAACTAACTCTTTGTGAAAGACTTAAAAGCTCGCAACCTATAACTAGTCGTAAACCACCAAATTGAAATAAAGGTCAATACACTCGCATTTTAGTGCCATCACGCAATTTGCTAATTGTAACTCTGTACTGAGACTCATTGGATTCAGCATACCAATAAAAAGGGAAAGTGTATTTCGGTTAGTTCAGAACAAAGTTATGTTACTACCACATAACAGGTTAAGGAGGAAACTTATGACATGAATGTCAGTATAAAGTTATTCATTTCTACTTGAAGTCTACGCAATGGAATACAACTGCACTTGACTGAAGAAGAATGGAGACATTTCGTCATTATCAATACTGAAATCCACGATGAATGTTCAGTTACTTTTTGTACAAATTTTGAGGGTCTTGCTTCAGAATAGGAAAACTGATTTCGGCACTACAACAGCTTCAGTCCACCTGTAACATCATCGACCATATCCGAGGGTCCTGCACACACAGAGACTTATTTTAAATGAAAAAAGTGAACTACTGGAGAGATGGTTTGCATCCATCATAAAAATAATGAAAACAGCAGAATGTTGGGAGGAAAGATGGAAAGTTGTGACAAATTTAGAATGGGAAGTCTCCACTCCCCAGAACAAATTTTTACTGAGAAACATACCAAGAATCGCCATCACTGTCCTTGAGTCTGCAGATGGAAGAAAAGAATAATTACCACCATTGCGAGACATAAATAAAAGATCACAAAAGCTAAGCTCAATGAATGAGTGCAATAGTTTGTTTTTCAGGCACCAGAAGTTTGGGCTACATTTCATTTACCTGATCAGCGCTTCAGCGGCTACAAATATGCATAAATCGTATGAAAAGGAATAACCTCTTCTAGCATTATCCTAAAGCTAAGCAGTGGCCCTATGAAACTATCAAAAAATGTTGAAATCTAGGCATACGTACACGAGTCCCTCTAATTCAACAGATGTGACTTATGAAGTAAAGGTATTTGAGTTCAGGAAAACTATCAATGTTTCTATTATTTATTATATTCAAGATTAAGCAATTCCCATCCACCCCTACATGCAAAAAAGGTTATAACAACTTACTTGGTGCAATCTGTGTTCTCCCAGCATCAATGGTTATATGTGTTGGTAACTTAATTAATTTTGCCTTTTCCTGTTAAGAGAATAAATACCATAAGGAAAAACATAATAAAAATGGCTAAAATACTTTCAAGGGCTGTTCTTGCTTCCCATGGCTTGAGAAGTAGTGACTACTTAGTCTTCAAATTGTGGAGGAGAAAACACAACTTACTGGAGGCACTTATACAACAGGTTTCTTGGAAGTTCAATCATTTTGTTCTGTATGCTTTGTCCAAGTTTGAAGTATAATTTTCTATTGTTGCATTCCATGAAAGACATTGGGAAAAGTTGTTCAAGAAGAAACTAAGAGATTCTGTTTCTTCATGTCAAACATTTTGACATGATAGTCTGGTTTTATGTAATTTGTACGGAGTATTTTATACGGAGTAATATTCCTTAAAAATACACACACACACACACACATATACATGCCCTTACTCTATAATATGTAGACTCTATATACATGCAAAAATATTTTCAAGTAATAGATGTATAAAGCTGGAGGACAAACAAATGTTCCAAGCGAAAACATCTAAACAGATCAACATCTGGAGGGTAGCCACACTGATGGAAATAACTTACTTGTAAAACCAGCATATCATCTTCACTTTCAATTTTGACAACAACCTTAACCTGCCCACACATTTCCCACCTGTATCAATTAATACTCATAATCATTTAAAGTTTTAAACTATTAAACTGTATATGAAAACATAAACTACATATATGATTACAAATTACAAATGCACAATTCTCCCCAACTAAAATGTATTTGGCATTAAAAACACCTTTCCAAAGCTTTAGGAGCACGATTACATAGCTTCTTGTAGAGACCCAAAGTTGCATGGCTGAATATCAATCAAGAACAGAGCGAGTCAGAATAGAGGGAAATATCACATAGATTATGAATACAATAAAAAAGACTTATTTTAGATATTCATATTAAGGTAAAAGGCTCGTGCTGTAAGCATACAGTGTACTCAGTAGAAGATTACAAGTAGCAGCAAAAACATCAGGAAAACTGGAAATGTATATTTGGTCACGTATTACTTAATCAAAAAACCTTTCACTTCTTTAGTAAACAAAATCTTAGTCCCACAAATCAGCTCAATGATGCAGTAAGAAAAGAATAATCTCAGTAAGCAGTGAAGATATTCTAGAGAGCTCAATTCACAGACTTCAATAAATACCTGCATTGTGCAGCAATCTTTCCTTTCCCCATCTTTAAGTCATTTCTTACAACCAAAACCTGTGTAAAATGGAAAATTGTAACAACATCCAAGCCTTAGTCCCAAAAGAACATTAAAAAATATACTCCCTCCGTCTCTAAAGGTTAGCCAACCTCACAGTTTGGCTATCCGAAAAAACTATGCAAATTTCCCTTTAAAGAAACAAATTTGTAGACTTGTGGTTTACATAGTCTCTCTCTTTTGCATAAATCTCAACCATATAATTTTCAAATCCTTGATACTTCTATGATTCTGCCCATCAAAGTTACTAAATAAATTAGAGCGGATGATAGCAATAAAATATAGCAATAACAAAGATGACACTACAAAGAATATATAGAGAACTTATACATTGATATCAAAAATAACAAAGTACTACTTCCGCCCCACTAACATTGGGACATGAAGGGGTGGTGCGGTTATTAAAAAAAGATTTATGTGGTTGATATTGAATTGATAAAGTAAGAATACAGTAAGAATTATTTAGATTTTAGAACCACACAAACTTTAATAAATTTGGTATCAGACAATCTTAGTGGAACGGATCGAAAAGGAAAGATGAGACAATCTTAGCGGGACGGAGGGAGTAATACAATATTTTTACATTTCAATTTTTTTACGAAAATTTCTTAAGACGGAAATCAAATAAGAATATTATTATATACTCAATATATTTTTGTACCATTAACACATTAAGCCTTTTTATTTTATGTATATCCATATTAAGAGCCCGTTTGGTGACCCTATTTTTCAGCTTATCAAACTTCAGCCCACCTTTTCACCAAACATGTAACTTTTGATTTCGCACGCTGAATTATGTAATAATAAGAAAAAGTAAGGTTGAAGTTACTTTTCTGACTGTATTGGCTGAAGTTACTATAGAGGATCATTGTAGCTATTTTATCATATAATTTTTTCTTTATTTTATTAATAAAATATATTTTAAATATAATTTTTTCATAAATCAGCAGAATCACCCAATCTAGCAACTTCAACCAAATTTTCATAAATTTCATTTTCAGCAAAATCAGCCAATACAGCCGATTTGGGTATTAGGGTATTACCAAACGGCCTCTAAAAGTAAAATTATGTACACAATATAAACACTCCTCTCTATAATTAATAATCAAAACTTCGAATAAACAACGGATGTTTTAAACTAGAACTCTAACCAAACTTTTCTATACTCTGGCTCGAGTGGGATGTACAATGAATTTATAGAAAAAATTATAAGCATATATGCACTATGCCTCTAGTTCTGTAACTTAAAAAATTTATACCATTTTGAAGTCCTCAAGAATGTCAGCAAGTTTATCAATCTCAAGAGGTTGTGCTGTCTTTTTTTTCTTCCCATCAACAGCTATTTCAGCCTTTCCAGAAGCTCTGCTTGAGAGGAAAAGGCTAGCAGAATGATGTGCACGAGTGAGATACCCAATAGCAAAGCAGCCAGCTCCAAGCAAGATAGCACCAAGCCATGTCATGTCGAACATGGCCAAATTATTCTAAAAGGATCCTTTTTCTAAGAGATCAATCCCAAAGAAAATCAAGCCACTGTACAATTCGCCCTTCCTGGCACTAGTCAATCTTATCTAGAACAGATTTGTAAAAGAAAAAATGTGAACCCTGAATTCTTGAAATCATGGCCATTAAAAGAATAACTTTTCTTACATGAATATCCAATAGTTCAACATATAATGCTTCACCCTATACTCGAAATAGTAGGTCTAAGATATCCAACAGATACTGAAGCACTTCATATTCTAGCATATTAGGGATTAACACATGCATATTCAACACTTTGGTAGTTTCACCTCCCATATAAACAGGCAATCACAAATTAACGGAATTAAGAATACATCCTATCACACATAAAGAGAATATCTAAAGGAAAGATTGCGAATTTGAGCCTACAAATCTATCATAACTCAATTGCCACAGAAAGTTCAGCTAACTTCTTTCTTCCAACTTCTAGAGGGGGAGAATTAAAATACTGTAGAAATCTTCATAGAATTACCTGTTGACTGTAATCTAGCGAAAGAGACACTGCACTGGCAAGCCAATTGGCAACACGGTTTCTCTCAGCTGTGGGCTGTGGGCTGTGGGCTGTATGGCGTACTCTAGACTGAAGAAAGAGGAAGAAAATCAAAGACGGAACAACACCTTCCTGTTCAAAGCATGGGCCATTTTTTGCGGACCCAAGTAAATATAACTACGCTTTATTTAGGCCTTTAAAAACATTTGAGACGTACGAACTACGAAGGACTATATTATATCGTAAAACCCGATATATATTTATATTAAATCAATAAATGGTTGGCCATTTTGGTGATAATACAATCCGAAATAACATCATAGTTAAGTCTGTGATATGAGACAAAAACATGCGCTCGAGCTAAAGAATGAGCCGCACGATTCACAGACCGTCTAAAAAAAGAGAGATCAAAATTACTCTTTATTTCCATAATCTTCCTAACATCATCAAGAACTAGATGTAGATATGAAGATCCTTCCTCTTTTTCTTAAGACGTTGCACCACCTTAAGGTCATCCGTCTTGATCTCCACTTTATACCATCCTTCCTCAGTTGCACATAAAATAGCATCCCGTACTCTTAGTGTCTCTGTCTCTGCAGTAGACCACCCTGCCTTTTTCGAGACTCCTTGTGCTTTGATAAAATCCTCTTTGTCTTCCCATGCAATCCAGACCCATGCTTGAATCCCCCCTGCCCGATAACAGCGGCATCCACATTGATTTTGATATACCTCACCTTGAGATGTTGTCACGCAGTCATAATGTTACTAATCGTCACCGTCGTCCCCGAGCTCGCAGGCATGCTAGCTGCAGCGTTGAGAACTCCAGCCGCCTCATGTGTCTGTTCCTTCCACACCATGTTGTTTCGCCGCTTCCAAAAGTGATTTTTAAAAGTGATTTGGAAAAAATGCTCTATTGTAAAAGTTGATAGTGTTTGAGAAAAAAAATGCTTCTAAAAAGTAAAAGTTAGTAGTGTTTGATAAAATAAGTGTTTTTTGTGTAATAGAAAATGTGAAAAGGAGTTTAAAGCACCTTTCAACCTACTTCTAGATTTTAGCTTTTAAATATTTAATATAAGCAGAATCTGTTAATTGAAAACACCAATTAGATTAATAATAGCTCATCCGGTTAATCTTTCGATTATTTTCTATAAAAAATTGTTATGTCACTACTGCATATTTGGACTGCTTGTATATTGTTTTCAGAATCAGATGTTGATTTTTAATCTATTGGTTTGTCTTCCTCAACATCACCATCGGCGTGCATGTATTTCTAAATATCAACATCCTCTAAGACTGAATTCTCAACCCCAAGGCCACCCACACCCTGACCCGACAAAACATTTGGGAAGTTGTAAATCACGATGACTGAATTCAGTCAGTCCAATGGTCGTAGATCTTATATCCGTGCGCATCAAGCGTTCATCCTAACACACATGAGTTGTAACCTCCACATGACCGCTACAGGTTTCAATCTTTGATCATTCCTCCAACTTTTCTAAACATCAGTATATTATGGTGGTGTACTGGTGTCTCTTATTTCAACCTTCTTTTTGTATTTACGTAGTTTGTGTCTTAGTGTTGTTAATTTCTCCTTATTATGTTAATTTACACCAATACTTGATTTCTCAATTCGATCACTTTCTCAAGACTTTTGAAAATGAATTTATTTTTAGATCGCTTAAGCATCTTTGTAAAATTATATGTTTTAGTTTACTATCTATGTTTCGTTAAGTGCAATTAGGTACTTCTTTTAATTAATATATATTCATTCATTATGTTTGAATTAAAAAGTCAACTAATATGAGCACAATTGGGTAAAATTCAGTACATATGTAATAAGTTTAGGTCTCATTTAAAAGTTGAATTGAGTTGTGAGAAATATAGTAATTTGTATTCTCCTATTTAATGGGTAAACAATAAACCATGTAGCCATGTTGAAATAATACATCATAAAGAACTTATTTTTGTCTTACTCATTTCTTCTAATATGTGATCAGAGGTTCATGTTCAAAGAACAATATACTATGCTCCCGCTAGTTTATTTATGTTGGAATAAATCCGATAATACTTTAATCTTCATATTGAAATTATCTAGATAATTAACTGAGCGGAAGCGTACCTGACTCCATAGGAGATGACCTTGGAGATCCGGGAGACAGAGACTAGAGTTTGCGTCTTCTAGTTGATACACACCCTCGGGATTATCTCTCTAGCGATGGGATGTAGAAAGACAGAATGATGTGTTTAACTAGGGACCATAACCCCTTATTTATAGAGAGTGCTTAACCCTAATCAGCCCATCATTGATTAGGTCAAGCCCATGGGTCTCTACACATTTGGGCCCTATACCTTATTAGATAACTTATTAGCCCACTTAAATTAATATCCATAGAACCACTAATTTTTGGGCCTAAATATAAGATAACATATAACATACAATTAAACCCGATAAATAATATATTGTGAATATTACATGCAATATAAGTCCAATAATCTAACAATTTCTCACTTGGACGACATACACATGTATACACAATCCTCAGAATTGTATGTTTACTTTAGGAGCTCCAAAATTTTGCTATCAAACTGTAGTCATCTTTAATCAATCCGGTCCATTAATTATATCAACATAGGATCAAAGAAGTCTTTGCTATATTTGAATAACTAGACCCATCAATGATCACATATATTAATATAATAAACGACATGGATCAAGTATAGGTGTGTAGCGTGGAAATAACATAAAGTGTGGTCTGGAATAGAATGTCTATTTCCAACTGGTCCACCTTGAGATCAATAATATAACTGTAAGAGTACATAAAACTTTAAACTTTATTTCTGCAGGAAAATAACCTTAAAAACTTGAATCAAGTCAATTAACCAAATATAGAAACATTACAAACTCCCACTAAAACTCATAATCCTCAACTGATTTGACACCCATTTGTGCAACATGCTCATGAAACACTTTGGGTGGTAATCCTTTAGTGAGCGGATCCGCAATCATGGAGTTTGTGCTAATGTGCTCTATAGATAACTTTCCTTCTTGTACTCGTTCCTTAACAGCCTTAAATTTGACCCCAATGTGTTTTGCCTTGGTCAAACTACTGTTGTTCTTAGCATAGAGGACTGCTGATCTATTGTCACACAATAGCTTAAGTGGTCTTTCAATGTTGTCCACTATGCGTAGTCCACTAACAAAATCTCGCAGCCATAATGCCTGATTGGATGCCTCATAACATGCTATAAACTCTGCTTCCATGGTGGAAGTAGTTGTAAGAGTCTGCTTGATACTCCTCCAGGAGATAGCTCCTCCAGCTAGAATATAGATGTAGCCTGAAGTGGATCTCAAGCTATCTTGACATCCAGCAAAATCAGAGTCGATATACCCAATGATCTCAAGCTGATCCGATCTCCGATATGTGAGCATATATTCCTTTGTTCTCTGTAAATACCGCATGACCCTTTTGGCTGCTTTCCAATGGTCCATTCCCGGATTGCTCAAATATCTGCCTAACATCCCAACAATGTATGTCAAATCAGGTCTTGTACAAACCTGGGCATACATCAAACTTCCTACAGCCGAAGCATAAGGAATGTTCCTCATTTCTTTAGATTCAAAACCATTCTTAGGGCACTACATGAGACTAAAATTGTCTCCCTTAGAAACTGGGGTATCTCCTGATTTGCAGTCTTGCATACCAAACCTTTTGAGAACCTTATCGATATAGCTCTTTTGTGAGAGTCCAAGAACGCCTTTGGAGCGATCTCGGTGAATTTGAATTCCTAATACAAAAGAAGTCTCACCAAGATCTTTCATTTCAAAATTCTTTGAAAGAAATCTCTTAGTTTCGTGTAATAAGCCTATATCGTTAGTAGCAAGCAGTATGTCATCAACATACAAGACCAGAAAAATATGCTTACTCCCACTGAACTTGTGGTATATACAATCATCACTGACGTTTGGTTGAAAACCAAAAGATATAATGACTTTATGAAACTTGTGATACCACTGACGAGAAGCCTGTTTGAGCCCATAGATGGATTTCTTTAATTTGCAAACCATTTTCTTTGAATCTCCCGAAACAAAGTTTTCTGGTTGCTCCATATAGATTGATTCCTTTCTTTTGAGTGTAGCCTTTAGCAACAAGACGAGCTTTAAACCTTGTAACATTGCCCTTTGAATCCCTCTTGATTGTAAATATCCATTTACAACCAATGGGTTTAATACCTTCAGGCAATGAGACTATCTCCCAAACGTCATTGTCACTCATAGACTTCATCTCATCTTTCATGGCATTAATCCATTCTTGAGAGTTAGAACTTTCCATGGCTTGACGGAAGTTGATTGGATCATCTTCCGCAAAACCAACATCTGATTCTTGTTCTTGGAGGAAGACAATTATTTCTTCCACCAATTCCCAATTTTCCTCATGTTCTTGGAGAAATACAATATAATCATCCGGAATTGCGCTTCTCCTCTCTCGAGTGGATCTCCTTAACGGCACCTCAGGTTCTTGAGGTTGTTGAGTTTGATCCTCATTAATAAATTCAGGTACTTGATTGGGGATGTTTTCGAGATTGTCATGATATGGAGTTGTTTCTTGAACATCATTAGGAATAAAAATATCTTGATCATGTTCAATGACAACTGAAGGAAGAGTAACATGCTCTTCCTCAAAGACAAAATCTCTAACCTTATCTCCCCACCCCCCAAACTCAATATCCTCAAAGAACCGGGCATTACCCGTCTCAAAAACAGTCCTGGTAGTGGGATCATAAAACTTATACCCTCTTGACCTCTCAGAGTATCCTACAAAATAGCTACTAACTGTTCTTGAGTCCAATTTCTTTTCATTTGGCCTATAAGGCCTTGCCTCAGCTGGACAATCCCAAACATGGAAATGATTTATACTGGGTTTCTTTCCAGTCCAAATTTCATAAGGGGTTTTAGTTGTAGCTTTAGTGGGAACTCTGTTAAGTATGTAAGCTGCAGTTTTCAGTGCCTCTCCCCAGAGTGAATCGGGTAAAGTAGTATGACAAATCATACTCCTAACCATGTCCTCAATGTACGGTTTCGTCTCTCAGCAACACCATTCATGCTAGGAGTTCCTGGCATGGTGTACTGAGGAACAATTCCACACTCCTCTAGGTATTTAGCAAATGGCCCTGGACGTTGTTCACCGGAACCATCATATCTACCATAGTATTCACCACCACGGTCAGATCTAACGGTTTTTAATCTTTTGCCTGATTGATTTTCAACTTCGGCCTTATAAGATTTGAACACGTTTATTGATTGGGACTTTTCATGAATGAGATAAAGGTAACCATAACGAGAGTAATCATCTATGAATGTGATAAAATATGTTTGGCCATTTCTACATGGTGTAGGGAATGGTCCACAAATGTTCGTATATATCAATTCTAATAGATCTGAAGCTCTCTCGGCACCTAATCTCCGTTTGTTCGTTTGTTTTCCCTTAACACACTCAACACAAATATCATAATTTGAGGAGTCAAGAGAATCAAGAATTCCATCTGACACAAGTCTCTGAATTCTTTCTTTAGAAATATGTCCTAGACGCTTGTGCCAAAGTGAAAACGAATTCTCATTGGTTAATTTTCTTTTAGTACCACGAGTACTTACATGCAAGGTTTCATTATATGAGGTATTTATATCAAGTGAATATAGATTATCATAAACTGATAAATGACCAGTACCAATAAGTTTTGAATCTTGAAATAGACTGAACTGACTATTTCCAAATGAACAAGAATAACCAAATTTGTCCAATGCAGAAATAGAAATTAAATTCTGCCTAAATGACGGCACAACAAATGTCTCTTTCAAATCCAAATAAAAACCAGTCTTTAATAATAATCTAAAAACACCGATAGCCTCAACTTCAACCCGCTTGCCATCACCGACATAGATGTATCTTTCACCATCAATTGGTTTTCGGCAGCTCAGGCAACCCTGCATAGATACACTTATGTGAGTAGTAGCACCGGAATCTACCCACCAAGTGTTTTTGGTACCGAAATCAAATTAACCTCAGAACAAACAAGAGCAAGAGACATACCCTTTTTCGCACGCCAGGCGTGGTACTTAGTGCAGTTCTTTTTCTTGTGATTAGTCCCTTTGCAAAAGAAGCATCCAGATTCCTTAGTTTCTTCCTTAGTTTCCTTATGATGCTTCCTGGGAGGCCCCGAATTTGCAGCTTCCTTAATTTTCCTTTTCTTGGTGCCCTTAGAGGTAGATGCCAAATGAGCACTCTCTGTCTTATCTTGCTTTATTCTCTCTTCCTCTTGAACACAATGAGAAATGAGCTCATTGAGAGACCATTTCTCCTTGATGCAGTTGTAACTGACTTTAAATTGATTAAATTGAGAAGGAAGAGAGATCAAAACTAAATACACAAGCAATTCCTCAGGTAAAATAAGCTTTAGTGCACTTAGTTTTGAAGTAATATGAGACATTTCCAAAATGTACTCCCTTATGTTCCCTTTGCCTTTGTACTTCATGGAAACAAGAGTGCTCAAAAGAGTACTAGTTTCTGCCTTTTCGTTTTTAGCAAAACGTTTTTCAAGTTCGGCAAGGAACGATTTGGCATCAGCCTTATCAGACATTGTGCCCCTGAATCATTCTGGAATTGCACGTTTCATGATCATTAGACTCATGCGGTTTGAGCGTTCCCACCTCTCCATCTCCCTCTTTTCATCAAGGGTAGATGTGTCCTTGAGAGCGGTGGGTTTCTCAGTCCGAAGTGCAAGGTCTAGATCCATGCAACCGAGTACGATCATAACGTTCTCTTTCCATTCCTTAAAATTCGTGCCATTAAGCACTGGGATGCTATTAATATTAGCAGATATTGTAGCAGCGGAATTATTGACTGAAAGAGAACAAAAAAATAATATAAATGATATGCTCTATGAACTGAAATTAATTTGATAATTAATTTTAAATTTAAATATTAGCAATCCCCATCACAAGATACCTAGCGCAACATCTAATCTTGTCTTTAGACATAAATTAGACTTGCAAGTGGTACTCTTGGTGTGATAATAAAATTTTGATAATAAAATCATGTCAAATATTAAGCCTTTCTTTGGACCGACTTAATATTCACACGAAAAACTTCATAATCATCACAAATTTTATTATCACAAATGTACTTAAATTTCGGCCAAATAATAACCTTCCTTTGGGCCGATTATTATCCACATGAAATAAGAAAGTACACAATCATCTTAATATATGAGTTAATTAATTTCAACAAGAGAGGCTACTTTGGCAGCATGTTGTGTCAATTAACTAACTCAAATATTAGACATGCTAATATTAAATCAAAAAATCTGAAAAATAAAATTGGGCGAATTTTTCTGAGTCACATGCAAATGTGTTATGTATAACGATAATTTGAAAAGTTTGTACTCAATCGCTATGTAATTGCAAAATAGGGTTTATGCATCCATAACACATAATACATACTTTTCAAGCCGCAAATTACAACGACTAACAAAATAATCTTTTCCAGTAATATCAAAATTATGCATTTCTGATAAAATTTATATTGACTGTGATTACATATAAGTATTTAATTGCCAAAACCGGTAATAATCATATATGTACTTAATTACCAAAATCAGTAAAATTCCATAATCAAATCACCGAGAAAGGAACCACATCAAAATTTTAACTTGATACACATAATTTGGCAGTCTCGATAATTGGTTCCAAATCAAGAACAAAAGTAGTACATACGATAATTACTTAAATTAAACAATAGCTTAAAATATGATTCACTATGAATCAACCCGATCTCCCACATTTAATAAAGTATTGATAATACTGATGATTGAAATCAAAAGAAATATAAAAGAGGATTCGTTAACATTTGAATCCACCTTCCCGAAAAATCAATCGTAGGATTGATTGACTTCACAAATAAATAAATAAAAAATAAAGAATGAAAAGAGTTCAGGAGTGCGTCACTTCCAGATTTGGCAACATCAAAGAGAGCAAAATAATTGCTCAATGCAATTTATCAATTTCGTTCGAGCCGTACATTGAAGCTTAAGAACACAAAAAAAAAATACTCCATACTTGATCATCCCAATGGATTAATCGCTAATGCGAACATCCCGATCAAAACACGGAAAAAATAACACATAAAACCTGGCTCGACAGAGTATGTGTCGAAAAGAAAATACTCATAAATGCCAAAAATTCCAATCGTGAATCACGATTAGAAAAAACAATATGAATCCTCTAGTTCAAATATAATGATTCTCATTGATCATCAACTGTCGATTCAATAGGAACGAATTGCATAAGTGCAAAATCGCATTACCCTGATTCTATTTAATCGCCAGATCATATGACAAAAGAAATTCCAGAAATTCAATCATTCAAGATTGAAACAAAACTATGAATACTCCAAATAATTCAATATGAAGGAGGCTCTGATACCAATTGTTGGAATAAATCCGATAATACTTTAATCTTCATATTGAAATTATCTAGATAATTAACTGAGCGGAAGCGTACCTGACTCCATAGGAGATGATCTTTGGAGATCCGGGAGACAGAGACTAGGGTTTGCGTCTTCTAGTTGATACACACCCTCGGGATTATCTCTCTAGCGATGGGATGCAGAAAGACGGAATGATGTGTTCAACTAGGGACCATAACCCCTTGTTTATAGAGAGTGCTTAACCCTAATCAGCCCATCATTGATTAGGTCAAGCCCATGGGTCTCTACACATTTGGGCCCTATACCTTATTAGATAACTTATTAGCCCACTTAAATTAATATCCATAGGACCACTAATTTTTGGGCCTAAATATAAGATAGCATATAACATACAATTAAACCCGATAAATAATATATTGTGAATATTACATGCAATATAAGTCCAATAATCTAACAATTTAATCATTTATATCTACCCCACCATATACAAAATTTTCTTGGCCTTGTCTAGGTCACTTCTACTCAAAATTATTTAATCATATATTTTCTTTATTTACCTTGTTGATTGAGGTAGTGCACTTCATTTAATTTCATTAACCTTTTGGTTATAGACCAAAAGACCATAACTAGGTAAATTTAGAACTCAAAATTAATTTTAATTGTAGCTTAATCTGAAACTGAATCGAGTTTTGTGATATACAGTAATTCGAATTGCCGGCATGGAAGATGAAATTGCAATATCTAATACAGAACGGAGTATACATTATGTTAAGATGCATCCCTAGGAATCCATAGTTTTAAACTCAAAAACATTAAGAGTTTAGTTATATTTTAGGGTGATTGGTAGGTTAGTTTAATATGTTTTATTTATTTTTCAATGCGGAAATTTTAAAACTGCATATTTCTCTAATACAACTCAATATTTTGTCAACAAATTGGGATGGGTGGTACCTCATTTGATACTAAACATCATTCTCAGATTGCCCCCAATGCAATTGAATTAAGTTTACCTTTAAATGTTGGTTGGTCCTTAAAGATCTTTTATGTGCAAATATGCTCACAACGTGTATCCTTTATGCTTTGTAGGCTAATAATTATACAAATAATCAGAAACTTATTCTTCCTAGAAAAATTGTTCCCATAACGGGAATGAGAAAGTATCCAAAAAGAATTTTCGATGATAGCTTTTTAGATGCATTCTCCCATTTTGTTGATGAGGTTGCGATGTTGCACAGTTCCGTGTTACAAATCGACAAATTGTAGTATATTTGTATGAGATTAATATTGATATTTGAAACAGTTTTATTTATTTGAATTTATTTAGGTGGCTATATATAAGTAATTTCGTGGGTGTGAATAGAATTCCACATACTTTTTATGGTAAACACGTTAATATTGATCAATTGAGATAAAATATAATTAAAACCAATTCAAATCAATTGACTCCGAAAACAGTCCAAGGATCAAATAAAGGAACAATCATTCTCTGAGGAGAAACTTGAATCGCAGACCATTGCATAGGTAACTCTAAGTCACGACTTCTCATTGTGATCATCTTACTTCTACGTACGTTAATTAGGTCCCTTGGATTTTGATGATGCCCATATATTAGACTTCACTACTTGATTGTGTTATTATATAATGCTTGCCACTTTAATTTGTTTACAAAAGAAGTACTCATAAAAATAAAAACAAAAAGAAGAGAACTAAAAAGAGAAAATAAAAAGTAAATAAAGATCATACCAAAAATATTAAAACAAAAATAAAAGAAAAGATGCGCACATAAGTTAACTAAATTTTTGTCCTTAATAGCACTCTCCAGCAGCATGCTAGTAAAATCGTTCCAAATAGTCAAAATTGGAATTTCTTACTACAAGCAAAATTATATGTCACGTTTTTCTCTACGACTCTCACTTTAGCGGCAGAGTCAAATAGCAACGTAGTGACCAGTGGGACTCTCAACAAACTAGTAGGCGGTAAAATTGTAAATAAGGCATATTAAATATTCCGACACTTATTTTTGCACATAATGTTTTATTTCTGAACCATTTAGCCTATTTTTAGAGATAGCATGTAGATAGTATTACATGATTGTAAACAAAAGACTTAGAGACTCATTGTACGTATTACACATGCGTTAAATGGCGATTGAAAACTTTGTCTCAATAATTTTGCTCCACATTGATCAATCAATGGATCAGATTGAATCTCCTCAACATGCAGGAGATATTCAACACTTAAGTCCATAAATACTGAAAAAGTGTTCATTCATATATACTTTTGTCCGCTTTTATCTTTGCCTTCTCTCTATAATACCACGAGTGGATTCATGTATAGTTATCACAAATTTCTACACTAGAAACTCTTCTTATAATGAGCTCCTAATCACCTAAGATAAAGAGATTGTCAAAATCTTAATCTTGCCATCATTTAAAGTGGTCCCTGGTTGTTTGTCGATTTCTATGGTGTATTTTACTATTATCGTGTCATGAACATAGCGGTGCAAAACAAACATCTCTATCAACATTATTATCAACATCTCTATTTGAAGAAGATATTAAGAGTTAGATAAATTTGTCCCACATCCCTTTGATATACAATAATAATTTAATATGTAGTATATAATATGTGTATTAGCTTTGTTTATTAAGTTGACATTTTAAGATGTAATTATATATCTTGATATGATTTTAGAGCTAGTTTAATTGTGGTTTGATTGTTTTTTGACACCTATGATTTAAGGAAGTCAATTCAGAGTCTTTTTTGCCTATTTATGTACTTCAAATTGTCAAACTTGATTTAGCATAGTGGACATGTTGAAGGTCTTATAAGTAACTACAAAAATAATGTCTTAGAAATTTAAAATGGGACTCATGAGCCGTATTCTTGTATTGTGCTAAAAAGAAACTCTTCCAGCTCCAATTAAAGAAAAAACAAAAACTTGTTAACATATATATGACTTATAAAAGTGAGTGTGTAATATATTCAAAAAAAGTATAAAGATATATGTATAAAAATGAATGTCAGAAAATATTAAGTTATTTACAAAAATGATATACCTTTCGATTCTATTATAGTTAGGTGAATTTTATTTATCCTCTTGTTATTGTAATTTAGTTGTACTCTTACTTGGAATATATAGACAATTAAATATAGATAAAAAATACACATGCAGGAGTATATTTTAAGATTTTTTGTATGGAAAAAGAATTGAGTAAGCCAAATAAAGCTAGTCATGCAAGAAGAATGGGCACTTAGTTTGTTGGGGTAGCATGGATATATGTGTGCTCCATCTAACCTCAATTTACTAGCACAAAACTAGTAAACACCCATTGCACACATCCAACAATATTTTTATCATACGAGGTTCCTCCATAATTATAATAACAACTCTCATCTTTATGGAGAAATCAATTCTCATTCAACACTAATTTCCCTAAATCGCCTTCACTGCTTATATACTTGTTGTTGAGTTTCATTAGCATAGATACATCTCTATATATGCAATAGTTCATTACATAGATGATTAATAAAGTTAAATTAATGATGTTCATCACTTATATTACTCATATTGTTAAACGTATTCATTCTATTGTGTTGACTGTTGCAATGATGATTATGTTGTCATCGTCATTGTTCCCTGCTGCTGCATATAGTCATCCATCAAGAAATCAGGACGTACTTGGGGCCATTGCAGAGATGCAGAAGGCGAACTACTTCACTTTTGTCATGCTCATCAACATGGCACCTCCTGACCTCTTCCAAGGAAACTTTACTTTCTTAATGCCCAACGATAGAGCGCTCTCCACAGCCATCCTACCAAACAGTGACGTCGTTAACTTCTTGCTCTGCCACTCAATCCCTTCCACTTTGCTCTTTGAGCACCTTCAACATTTCCCAACTGGCTCCTTCATCCCATCTTCCAAGCCAGATCTGATGCTCAGGGTCACCAACCATGGGCGGAGACAGTTCTTCCTCAACAACTCTCGTCTCATCAGCCCTAATATTTGCACCACTGGCTCCTCCATTAGATGTCATGGGATTGATGGGGTTCTACTGCCCGCCACCTCCACAATGACAGGTGATCACAGTGGTCCCCCACATGTGACGATTGCTCCTCCTCCTCCCTATATTACACCGGTGGGAAAGGCCTTGCCGCCTGCAGCTCCTTCTGAACCAGCACCCCCTGTCACATCATCTAATGATCCAACACCCACACCACCACCGGTGACTGATTCATACGAGATTAACAACGCACAAAGATGGAGCTTTGTTTCATCTATGCGGGAAAGAATAATATTTGGTTTGATGTCGTTTCTAGTGTCTATGTATGTCATATAATATTTTAAAAAACATAATCATTTTTCCATGACAATATATGACTGAAGTTAGCTTCTTTCCTTATGTATTATGTTTGACCCATGTCTTTTTTCATCCAAAAAATGTACTCCGTAGTAGAAAAGAGAAACATTTCAATGACTCAAATGCTCTTAATTACGTCATCTCACCATTTTCAAAGCACTTATAAGTTGTAGTAGTAGTTAATAAATTTAATGTGATGTACTTAACATTTTCAAATATGGGTATAATTGTCCTTCAATAATGTAACATTATTCATACATTAATGTCTATTACTCAATATTTGAATACATACACTAGTAAAATTGTATAACTTAAAACCATTAAGAGTTGGGTATATGCATTTTTTAAAGGAAAACCCCCTCATATATTAACATCAAAAGAACCACTACCCGCATTGAATAATGCGGCCCTAGCTAGCTTACAGGCCATGTGATTCGCTAATTGTTTACAGAACTTGACATCAAACCTAACTTCATTATGAAGAATGTGTTCGATATCATCAATAATTGTACCTAAATAATAAATTTTTGAGACTTCATCTAGCCTTGTCATGATGAGCTGTGCATCTGTCTCTAGCATGATCATACTCCATCGTTGACTCTTCACCCATGTGAGCGTCGCTCCAACACTGTGTGCCTTTGTTATGCTTGCTGACCAATCCACTGCATGAGATATCCATCTTCCTATAATAAACTCACTATTGTGATCTCTTGCAATCCATCCCCAAGCTTGTCTTCCCCGGTTTTCATTTGTAGCTCCATCAACATTAATCTTGATTGTTCCAGCAGCCGGTCTAGTCCAATGGGTCTCATTCGCCGCCATTACTCTATTTGCCACCATGGTTCCCTGTGCAGTCCAACACCCTAGAAGTACACCAGCTCCCATATTTATCATATGTAAAGCATTAAAACACTAGTTATTCCATACTACCTCATCATGTTTCCTCCATATGCCCCACAGAAGAGTATTAAATTTGCATAAGTCCTCCTCTATCAAAGTACTGAACAGATTTTCCACCCACTCCTACCAAGAAGACACAGACGGTCGGAAATCAATCCCGGCTTTTTCACAAACTTCAGCTACCGCCCCACAATTCTTAAAAAGATGGATCACGGCCTCGTCGTCCTCGTTATACAGCTTACAGCCTCCCGCTTTCTTAGCTTATCCGCCGTTAGAAGAGCAACTACCATTACCTGCCAAAAGAAATATTTTATTTTTGATGAAATAAAAAACCACATATTAGTCCAGCCCACCGAGGCATTCTCCTCCACCTCACCAATCAGTTTCATGTATCCCCATTTAACTGTATACTATCATCTGGAGTCCCCAATCCATCGGTAACCATCCTTCACCTCCCGACAACTGAGTGGGGTACTCAAAATAGTTGACGTATCCTGATCATTAAAAGTAGATCTAACCCTTTCTAGATGTCATTCTGACCGGTCCTCTTTGATTAAAGTTGCTACGCTCATGTCATAAATTCCATCGGGCTTGTTCAAAGTAACCAAATCAGTCCCTTCCCCTGGTAGCCATGTGTCATTCCAAACTGAAATATCCTGACCATTGCCATCCTTCCTCCTCGTCCCCTCTCAGATAACATTGAGAAGGATTATTTCTCAACTCTGCGTCTAGAAAAGAAGATTTAGGGAAGTAAGGAGCTTTAAAGACCTTACCTACCAGCGACTCCGCATTAATAGTAAGATCCCTTGCTTGCTTTTCCACCATAACAATATTAAATTCTCTCACTGAACAATACCCCAATCCACCTTTAGATTTGGGACTGCATAAAGCTCTCCATGTCTTCCACCGTATGTCGTGTCCCTCCAAATCCTTTTTTCGCCACCAGTATCCATTCATGAGTCTTTCTGTCTCCGTGCACAAATCCAGGGGTAGGAGGAACACATTCATAGCGTAGGAAGGCATTGCTCGAATGACCGTTTTTAAAAGTACCTCTCTCCTTGGTTTGGACAAAAATTTACTATTCCACATCGTGATCTTTTTCAAAATTATCTCTCTCAAATATCCCATGATCTCAATCTTTCGCCGCCCCATTAGCTATGTAGCCCTAGATAGAGACTACACATCTCTCTAGGTAAAACTCCCAATAAATTACATATCCTGCCTTTCACCTGATCCTTGAAATTAGGGCTAAAAGAAATTGAGGATTTAACAAAATTTATTTTGTCTCGAGACACACTCACACGTATAAAAAATTTCTTTGATCGTGAGGTTTCCTCTCCCTCTTGCCCTGAAAAAAGATAATTGTCATCTCCAAAGAGAAGATGGGATATCACACTCAGTGCTCCCCTAGCGACCGCAACACCATGGATCCTTTCCAAGTCTCATACTTTAGAAAAGCTGGCTTAAACCCTCAACAACAAGAATGAACAAATAAGAGGAAAGAGGAACCCCTTTGCAGAATCCCTGGGTTGGGGTCTGATCGGCCCAATATAGTAGCTCCGTCAAAAGGAATACAATACTTCACCCCACCACACAAGCACAGATAAGATGGATTAGACGAGGGGCAAACCCCATAGCTTCCATCACCTTAAAAAGAAAATCACATTGCACCCTATCATATAGGCTTTACTCGTGTCCATTTTTAGTGCAACAAAACCTTATTTGCTTTGGGGTTTCCTTTTTAGGTAGTGATGAGTTTCAAAAGCTATCATAAAATGATCCACAATAGATCTACCATATATAAAGGCACTTTGAGTATTAAATATGCATTTTGATTACATGATATCAATAATGATCTTGACAATAATACGAACCAATGGTACCATGATTAGTCGATCAATTATTTAACAAGATATTTACCCTAAATAGGACTAAATTAGAATCAAAATTCCTAAATAGGAGTTAATGTTTTATTTTTCCTAAATAGGACTCCTTCTTACCAATTTACCCCTGCTATAATAAAACCCATTGGTCCATCTTCAACTCGACCGACATCGATCGCAGGCGGCTCCTCTCCTATCCTCTTCCGCAACATTATTCCGGCCACCGATCTCCAGGCAATTCCTCCTCCTTCTCTTCTTTCTTCTCCTTCCCCTCTTCTCCTTATACTTCTTCTTCTTCTTCTTCATTCTCCTCTATTTCCTGCTCCTCTTTCTTTTATTATTATGTTCTGTTATTTTATTACAAAAAATCGATTCTAAATGCAAATTTTGAATTCGAAACCTTTGGGAATGAAAAGTTGAGGCTCTCGTTCAAAAAAATCAGATCTAAATATTATTATTGTGTACCTTTATCAATTTGTAAAAATCGCCACATTTATGTCATTTTTTTATGAAGATGAAAATATTACAACTTCAAAAATGCCAAATTTTTGGCATTTTCACAAATCATGGCTTTTTTATGGCATTGAATTCATCCGCAACACTACTTCATTTTTTCTCTCCTATTCCACATTTTCATCTCTAAAATGTGAAAATGCCATAATTAGTAATCTCAAAAATCCATGTTTTTGCATATAGAAATGCCATTTTTTGTCATTATTGTTACCATAATTGTAATTTTGCCTGAAATTGATACCATACACTCCACATGAGGTAGCTGTGACTAAGAAAATGTCAGCATCTCCACAGAGGATTTAGTGGTGACACCATTCTCGTTGTAGGACGGGGTAAGTCACCTCACCGAAGGTTTGCAACGGCAATCTCGGCGGCGACAGTGGCGACGTTCTCACTTGACTGTGGTGGTGGTGGTCTCAACAGCGGTGGCCGTGCTGGCGTGCACTGAAGGTGCTGAAGGTGTCGGCGGTTTGGAGTTTTATACTATAGACATCGACGAAGTAGACAGCTGGGGGGCGGAAGGGTTTTATTTTTTTATTTGACCTGTAATTTCATTAAGATCAATATTGTCTATCAGTTCATTTTTAAACCTATAAATTATGAGAGGCTTATTTTTGCATTTCAACATTGGTTTAGTCCCATTTAGAGAACTAACCCTTATTTATTCAATACATAAATCTACTGTGCCAAAACATTCATTGAACTGATTCGAATGTTAGTTTGTTGGAATTAATATGACATTGTCATATGTTTTTAGTTAAAGTAAAAAATCAAAATTGGATTTGATACTTTTCCCGTTTAATTTCTACTCGGTTGGTGAATTAAATTTACGTTTGTTTATTTACTTTTTTGAAGTAAATTTACGTTTACTTATTAAAAAGGCATACATATACGTAAGCACACCTATAAAAGAATAAGGAAATTTCTCTAGTGCCTTGTTAAATTAACAAGGTATAGGTGCCTTAAACAGTTATTCAAATAATGACATGATACTAAATTTAATTTCAATATTAATATATTTGCATTGCAGTCCCTTCCGTTACCATCTACATTTTTGTAAAGGTTGTCCTGTGAATCTATGATTACCGATTGTATCTCAACAAGTCATTGCAATTAAAAGATACAATAAAATTCAGCCCACGAATTAGGATCATATTTCCTTATTTGGATAGAGCATATCGATAACCAAGAATTGCAATTTTTGTTGAAAAGAACCAGAAAGCCTTATGCTATGTTGAGTCTGTTAAAAAATACTCTCAGAATATTAATGAATTGTAAAACTAAACATATATGCTTAAATAATAACAAATTCAAAGGACAGAGATGTTATTTTTTCTAAATTAGATTTTAAACCCGATGTAATGATTAAATGATTAACATATTAATCTGATTTGAGAATCTGTGTTCTTTTGTGAAAAATCTTTTGCCTAAAGCGCTGTTGCGCCGCTGGGGCACTGTAAAATCCAGAGACGTTTGTAGGACTCAAATGCAAATAGATCAATCATCATTTTAAAATTAAATTATATGCTTGGACATTACTTGTATTATATTATTTATAATACGGAGTAGGTTTTACCTATCCACGTGTAGTATTTTTAGTGACCATCTAGGCAAAGATATGGTACACTCTAAAACACACAAAAATCTATTAAAATACTAGTACTAAATTAATAGAGATTTTTTTAGAGATCAAATCTATTTTTTTAAAACATTATAAACAAAAATAAAATTTGAGTCCAATATAAATGTCCGGTCTAATCAAAATTAATTTTTTTCGATCTTTAGTCATATTAAGTATTATTTCTTTCCGTTGCATAAAGAAGTTCTCATTTCGGTTAACGATATGTGACTAATGATAAAGCAAAACAATCCTTGCTAATACTCACACTGTTTTTAGTAAATAAAATTTACATATTCAGAAAATACATAAAAAATTCTACAAAGTCATAAAAAGATAATTCAAATTTGATAAAAGTTCGATATATAAAATAAAAAATTAAGAGTGAATTAAGTTGAGCAAGTAAATAATAGTGAACGAGAACTTCATTTCAGGATGGGGGTAGTATAGTGGATTTTGTTCCTCTCCATTATAGAGAGAGGTGGGGAAATGGTGGGGTGGGAAAAAAAGAAAAGATTATGTTTAAATATTACTACGTATTTTTAAAAAGATAGATAGAGTGAAAAAGAAATGGAGAGAGTAAATGGAGAGAATGAAATGACAAAAAGTATGACCTCACACAGGTAGTCCAACTGATGAAGCGATGAGAAGTTTAAAGACATGATAAATGATCGAAATCCACGATAACTATGTTGAGGTCACGACTCATGTGTGCTGGATTAGGTCTTTAGTGGTGATGGATAGTGTACCCGGGGGGTAGCTTATTCGGGGGTTATTGCGGGAAATAATAAGAGAGAAGTCAGAGCAAGTAAGTAGAGAGAGAAAGTGTATTCAGAAAGTATGCAGCGTTTTTGACTTGTGACTTGGTTACAAATGGGGAAATGGGGTGCTATTTATAGTAGCAATAAATGTCGGACAGGGACACGTGTCAAGCGCCCATTGGCCGAGAGGTCACCTCAATTGGTTGGCGCTGGCAGCCGCATGTGGCCGCATTTAATGCGGCTGTTGGATGAGACGTTGTACAGGGTACGGTGATCTGTACGCGTGTGATGCGGATATCATGTCGGGAGAGGTGCCCTCGGCTGCAGAGGACTAACCGAGGGCTCTTAGTGCCGAGGACCCCTGAGTGCCGAGGGCTCCAGGTGCCGAGGGCTACTGTTTTCTGCCGTTTTTCCCCAGTTTCTTAGTTTGTTTGAGAAACCCGTTCTGTGAGAGTTTTGAGCCTTCGGCCAGGGGGCCGAAGGCTCCCGAGTGTGCGCTGTGGGCTGCTAAGTGCTTGGGGTGCCGTAATTTGGGGCCTGTTGTGCTTCCTGGGCCGGTTGGGCCTTTATTGGTGTAGTAGGAGTCTGTGGGCCGGGGGTTCTCGGGCCATATACTCCATCAAGTGGGTACAAGTATAAGGTGTATTAACGTTAAAATTGGTTGAGTGATTTAACGTTATAAGGTGTATTAACGTTATAATGTCCCATTACTTGCGGAGGCTTGGGCCCGGGGATTCAGGTTGTTTTTACTTGGACTGTAATTCCTCTCAGATCAGATCAGAGCAGACCAGACCAGACCAGATCAGACTAGACCAGATTAGACCAAACTTGGATAGTTATAAAAATACAAAGAAACCAGACCAAACCAGACCAGACCAGCAAATTACGTTCCAAGTAAAAACATCATCAAGCTTCAATCAAAGCCGGTTTCCTGTGCTTCCTCTGTAAGCTACACTCTTCCGTTCACTATGAGCGTACATGATGAGTGAAACGCCCATATTCCCATCTACCGCTCTACCTACGTCTCTACCAGTCTCCGAATTGGCCACGTGGCTTTGCCATACTCCTAACATCCTACCTACCATACGGCTTCTTATTATTGCTGTTACTTGGTCCAAAAATGTTGCATCTCCCACCTGATGAACCCTTCATCCCAACTAAGTCAACAAAGCGGGATTAGGTCTTAAACAGGGGTGGACCGTAGTACAGATCCAGGGGTTAATGTCCTCCAACAAGAATTTTTTTAGTGTATATATATGTGAAAAATAATATTCTCCCTCCGAAAAAATATTTTGAACCTCCCAAAAAATATTTTCGCCCCCCAAGATGACTTTCCTTGGTCCGCCCCTGGCCTTAAACACGTACGCACTAGAAGATTCAGACTTATTTCATTTTCTATAATCTCCACACGACCGTTATGGGTTTCGAAACTTGATCACTCGGTTCAATTTTTTCACCACTCGACCAACTGAGCTATCCGTCGGGATGCTACTACAAACTCTCTTTCCAGCGCTGATCTGATCTGCGCACTACCTATATACACCATCGTCATCAGTCATCACTCTCTATAACCAGCGAATAATTATCACAAATATGTTATCTGTTGATACTCAAAAACCGGAGCTTGATGTTGCCGGTTCTACCAAGAATGCCGCACAGCCACAGTCTTCTCCCCCCTCTCGAGTTTTCCGATCAAGATTGCCGGATATATCCATAGCGAATCATATCCCACTACATAGCTATTGCTTTGAGAGTCTGCCGGAGGACGGTGACCGGACATGCCTAATCGTGGGATCCACCGGGAAAACATACTCCTTCGCGGAGACTCATTTGGCTTGCCGGAAAGTGGCCGCCGGGTTGCACAAACTCGGGGTGAAGAAGGGGGATGTAATTATGCTTCTCCTCCACAATTGCGCCGAATTCGTCTTCTCCTTCATGGCGGCTTCCATGATCGGCGCCGTCACCACCACGGCGAACCCGTTTTATAAAAAAGCTGAGATTTTTAAGCAATTTAATGCTTCCAAGACCAAGGTCATCATTACCCAGAACATGTACGTGGATAACCTCCGAGATTCCGGTGACGGGTACCCGAAAATCGGTGAGGATTTCTCGGTAGTCACAATCGACGACCCGCCGGAGAGTTGCTTGCATTTCTCTGTTCTGTCGGAAGCCAATGAGGATGATATTCCGGCGACGGTGGAAATCAGTTCCGATGACCCGGTGGCGCTTCCTTTCTCGTCGGGGACCACGGGGCTGCCGAAAGGAGTGGTCTTGACGCACAAGAGCTTGATCACCAGCGTGGCCCAGCAAGTCGACGGCGAGAACCCGAACCTGTACCTGAACAAAGACGACGTCGTACTCTGCGTGCTGCCGCTGTTCCACATATTTTCTTTGAACTCTGTTCTACTCTGCTCCCTGCGAGCAGGGGCGGCGGTATTGTTGATGCCGAAATTCGAAATAAATGCGCTGCTGCAGCTGATAGAGAGGCACCGGGTGTCCGTGGCGATGGTGGTGCCGCCGCTCGTCCTAGCGTTGGCGAAGAACCCGATTGTGGATACGTACGATTTGAGTTCAATCCGTCTGGTGCTTTCCGGCGCCGCGCCGCTGGGTAGGGAACTCGATGCTGCACTCCACCGCCGAGTCCCGCATGCCATCTTTGGTCAGGTAACAATAACACGAATGCTACATGCCCTGTTAGACAACTTAGACATCTTACATTTTAATTTGCCTCAACTTATACATCTTTGGTCAGGTAACTATAACACGAATGCTACATTTTAAGTTCCATTTCCGCAAGGTTATTTACATTTCTAATTGTTTCAAGTTAAATTTTCATTAACATGATTTTATTTGATTTTATTTGGACTTGTTTCAATTTATATTTTAATTAATGGGGCTTATATTTCGACTTGATTCACCGAGTTGAAATCTGCAAACAATGTTCTAAAAGGCCTGACCTGTTGAGGTGTCACTTCGAAGCCTTAAACCTTTGAAAGCTTAGGCGGGGGTTGAGGCGTGAAAAGGCATTTTAAGTTTTTTCTTTTATTTTAATTTCCCTGGAGCTACTTTTAAATCTTTATATAGAATATTAAATAATTTTATTTAAAAGTGTCATAGTATTCAAATTTTCAACAAAAATAAGTTCTATATCTTGCATATATGTTTACGAGTTACACAAAAACCAGAAATAGAAAAACGTGTTGAATGATAAAATTACTAAGAATAAAAAGAAATAATATATAGTATATGATTAAATAATGATATTTGAACAAAAATGTGATTGAGTAACTTTTAACGACTATATTTAGATTCTAACTTCATATTTTGGTGATCATAAAAATATACTTACGGTTATTAGTCACACTTTTTGTCCACCGTTATTAGTCACACTTTTTGTCCATTATATTTATTTTAATATTCTTTAATACTTGAGATAAAATCTCTAATAAAAGTAATAATAGTAAGGATATTTGCATATTGGTACTGATAATATAAAATAAAATACGAAGTATTAAAATAACAATAATGTAATACGGATTACATAATACTTCATACGTAGTACACTACCTAATTAATTACTAGTATATAAATTACAAATTATAATAATAGTAGTGGTTGATACGGAGCACCCGGTGGGCAAAGAAGAATTGTGTGCTACGTTTCTGAACCATACAACTTATAAATTACTCATCTTACCTACCTAGCTTCTTCATAAGGTCGGTGGAGAGGTTTTAGGAGTTCAAAAGGTTAAAAATTGAACTTTTGGACTCCTCATTGACTCCCGAATGATGATATCATCTCTATATGTTATTAAATCTCAAAATTTTAAAAACTCATATAACTTTGTTATTTATATTCCAATTTTTTCAAAAAACATATCAAAATTCATGAATTTTCGTGATCTTTCGTATGACACCAATATGTAACATATAAAATGAAAAAAAATCAGAAATTTTAACTGTTGAAGTTTGTCTGAGCCCCAAAACAACATGAATCACAAATTTTTAATTTATCGAGCCTTCACAAATAACTAAATATTTCATAATCAAACTTTACTTGAATTAAGTTCATTTTTGTTAACCGAAAAACATTAAAAAAATTAATGAAATTTATTTATTTTTCCGTCGAAATGTGTATTTTTTACTTCACAATTATTTAGGGAAAATAATAAACGGAAAACATTACTTATAATAAATTAATTAATGTTTTACTAAATTGATATGTAAAAGAAATTGTTAAGTGTATTTTATTGACGGTGCACGAATGCAGGGAAAAACGGTATTTACGAAGTCTAAACACTGTTTTCCTATGGACGGTCTATTGTGCGTGTCAAAATCGGAGGCTGGTATATTTTTCTGCCGCCTTTTGCCACGCCTAAGGCTATGCAAAGGCTATGCGAGGCGTTTCGCTTGCGCTTCTCGGCGTTTCGCTTGTGTGTCTGCAACACACATCATTTATAGTTTACATTTTGATTTGTTCGAAATAATATTTTACATGCACATGATTTACATTTATTGAATCCTGAGTTACATTTAAGTGCACAGAATTCACATCACGATAAATATCGTCATTTTAGCTACGTCAGTGTCATGTTCACTATGGGTCGCTCTCGCACATTGTATAATAATTGAATCTATCTTACAACTTGGAATGAGTAAAAATTCATCTCGTTAATTTTTAGTAATTAGTAGAGAAAAATAATTAAAATGTCTCAAACATGAACACCCCCAAACTTCCATATGTAATTTAAACACCTCAATCTTTGTATAAAAAATTATTTTAGGACCATAGTCAAGATTTATTATTTTTTAAAAATGTAAATTTATCGTGTTAATTGAATAATTTATAATATTTTAGAATTCATGAAGACACAATCAACATTCTAAACTTCCAGTGCAAAAATAACTTTTTTTATAAATTTTGGGGTATTTAAATTACATATGCAAGTTTGGAGTGTTTACCTCACATCCTTTCAAAATTTGGGGTATTTTTATTATTTTTCCCTAATTAATTTACCAAAAAGAATGCTTGGTGATCTATAATTTAACACTTCAAAATTTCAGCCCCATTTGTTTACTAATTACTAAAATTTCCGGCCTAACTCTATTTATCAAAGATGATGGTACTAGTTATTTTTATATTCTTTTTGTTTATTACATAAATACACTTTGCATTATAAAAAGATGTAGCTCATGGCAAAATGGCATCTCTTAAATGTAAGAGTTGGAATAGGGTTCCATGTATATAGGAGGCAAGTCTTACCCCTTGGGCCTCCATGTAATAGGGCAGGAGCCCTATTACACATCAAGTAATAGGTTTATGACTTGTGACTTATAAGTATTTGCGAATAAGTAATAGGTTTATGACTTATGAATGTTGATACATTTGAAATTGCTAAAATGAAAGTCCCTCGTGATGTTGTGTCTAAATTGGTTGATTGGATGTGATTTTACAAAATGAACGTGTAAGGGACAGAATAAGATAAGAAGGTTAAGGTAAGCTAGCCAATGTTTTCTCCACCCTCTTGTAAATTTCCCAACATTCTTTTTTTCTATCCCGTTAACTTCGTCATTTTTCCTTTTAAATACATAATTTGTGAATCGATCTTATTATTTCTCTCTGTTCTGCATAAATCTTGCTCATATAATTTTTACTTTATTATTTTACGTGTTAGTCAAATGTAATAAAAATCAACCAAACAAGTAATCACTCAACGACTTCTTCTTTGGATGAAGCTCAAATAGGGTCATTTAGGGGTGCTTCATGATTTTTAACCTGTTTTCCACGCTTACCAAAGTGTATCTTAATCTTACCAATGCTCTAAATTCGGGGGGAAATGTTAAAATGCAGGGGTATGGAATGACAGAGGCCGGACCAGTGATCTCAATGTGCCCGGCGTTCGCAAAGCATCCCCTCCCGGCAAAGTCAGGCTCATGCGGCTCTGTGGTCAGAAACGCCGAGCTGAAGGTGGTCGACACCGAGACCGGTTGCTCTCTTGGCAGCAACCAATCTGGAGAAATATGTATACGCGGATCTCAAATCATGAAAGGCAAGTCACCTGTCTTGAATCTTTCCTATTTTTTATATAACTAATTACTCTTTCTATATCAGAATAAGTGTCACATATTTCTTTTTTAGTTGTATCAAAATAAACGTCACATTTATTTTTAGAATGTATAGTAAATTTATAAAGTATCTTAAATCTACTCTTACATGGTTCGAATTATGATACGGAGGGAGTAATCAATAAACAATATCTTAACTCTGAATTCGGTTATCAGAATACCTGAATGATCCGGAAGCCACCGCTCGAACGATTGATGTGGAGGGTTGGCTCCACACAGGTGACATTGGGTATGTGGACGACGACGACGAAGTGTTTATCATTGACAGAGTGAAGGAACTCATCAAGTTCAAAGGCTTCCAGGCAAGCCACTAAATCCATCTTATTCAATCTCCCTTCAGAGTTCAGATAATGATAATTAGAGCTGTTGTTTTTATTCTTAATTGATTAATAATTAGGTGCCACCAGCTGAGCTCGAAGGTCTGCTCGTCACCCACCCGATGATCGTGGATGCTGCCGTTGTACCGTAAGTAGTGATCATCCAAAGTTGAATTGGGATGGATGGCAGTAGTTCTTTTCTGAAAGAATTAGGACAATAATTCTTGATGTACCCGTTTTTATAAACATTTTTTCAAAATTTTTCATTCTTAAACGAATTAAATGTGTAAACAAATCAAAGCGGGCGTGTACAAAAGGAATTTTTCTTAATTCCCTGTTAAGAAAGTTCCAAGATGATGTTTGTAAGTTATGTGACATTTTGCCATATTTGACAAAAAGATGTTTTTGATAAAGTAGGACTACTTGGATACACTATATTAAAGCCAATATTGGGTTATATTCTATTATTTATTCTATTCTGGAATAGTTGGTTTGAAATGAAAATTTGAGATGTGATATTAAACGATTGCATCCATAAATGTGCAGGCAGAAAGATGATGGAGCAGGGGAAGTCCCTGTGGCGTTTGTGGTTAGATCATCCGATGGGGTCGATCTCACGGAAGATTCTGTAAAAGAATTTATTGCCAAACAGGTGCCATTTCTTTTACACAAAATAGCAGCCTAATGCAGTTAGACCATTTGGAGTGGTGGGAGAGTCTAAATGTCAAAAATGGATTCCGTCCATATGAAAACAGTGTTTTGACTCCTATTTCTCTGCATTCCAGCACCGTCAATAAAATACACTCTGCGCATTTTTTTACATATCAATTTAGTAAAACATTAATTAAATTATTTTAAGTAATGTTTTTCTTTTAATTTTTTCCTGATTAATTATAAAATAAAAAAGACACTCCAATTAGCACCTCTTCTTGAGGAAGACATCACAAAAATTTAGATAGTAAAGAAAATATGATGAAGAATGAGATACATGAGAGATGCGTGATTAAAATAGGAAGAAATGAAGTGTTTATATATGATTTTAGATCAAAATATTAATTGAAAATAAAGGAAAAATAAAATAAATTATTTTAACCGTTGGATTTCAATTCTAGCTGTTGGATCATTTTTTTACGTTCAAACAGTGTACAGATCATCACAACCGTTGGATCTACCAATTTTTTTTAATTACAAACAAGCTAGAAGTGCCCAATGACACCATCATGACGTCATGCAATGAATTAAAACCTCCCCTTTCCTCTGCGCGCAACAGCCTGTCCTTCCCCACCCTTTTTTTTTTACTTTTCCTTTTCCATTTAATTTGAGGGAGTCAAACTCCACCCTTCAAATTTGAAACCCTCCATCCCATTACCCACTTTTACTATCCCAGATTGTGAACCACTACAAGGAATTAGGAATCCAAAAATTCCACTTTTACTACCCCAAATTGTGAACCACTACAAGGAATTAGGAGTCCAAAAATTCCACTTTTACCATTTTGGACTCCTAATCTTACACCACTCCAAGTGGTCTAGCTTCTGCTTATTTCTGCTTTCTGGGCATATTCATTAGTTTCAGGTTTCTGTCCTAAAAGTTAGAATTGTTGAGTATCAGTACGATTGTTTGAAATATGAAGTAGATACGAGTATGATTGGAGTATACCGTATGTTTTTTGTTAAAGCAAAGAAAAAATCATGAGTAGTACACCCTATGGAAAAAATGTACTCTTCTGCGAAATGAGTCAATATAGTAGGATAGTATTATTTATACTCCCTCCGCCTCAATTTCTTTTGTGAACCGTCCTAAAAAATAGTTTTCATTTTTCTTGTTAGAACGTTTTGTGTGATTATCATTCATTTACTTTTTTATTATTCAATCATAATCATACTTATCACTTTATTCTCACTTTCTTAAATTTCGATCTAAATTCTAGTGAGAACTATTTTATGGGAAGGATAGAGTATTATAATAATGGTGATTTTTCTATTTTGTCCACTAACTTTTTACAGTAAATGTTCTTTAATAAATGTCAAGATTTTTGAGTTGGGATGAGTTTCAGCCTTGTAACTTCTTTTAAATTGTCACAATAATGTTATCGAATCATAGAGGGCTTACACAATACACCAAGGGGGTGTTTGGAACTGCGTGTGCTTCTTTTTTAAAGCAAAAATAGAATCAGAATCAGTTTTCAGAAGTTGGTCTCCCACATCTTCTAAAAGAACCGTTTCTATGAGTAAATTAGAACACCATAAAGTAATTCTACACTTTCACCAAAACACTCCAACTTCTGTTTTTATAGTTTCAAATAGTTTCATATTCAAACACCACATAAGTCACTACCATAGTAACACGCATTTTGTTTCTTTATAAATGTGCAGGTGGTTTTTTATAAAAAACTACACAAAGTATACTTCCTCCAGACCATTCCAAAGTCAGCCTCTGGGAAAATATTGAGAAAAGAACTGCGGGAAAAACTAGCTGGACAACTTCACGCGCCATAAGATTGTGTTTGCTCTATACTGTAATAACATTTAGGGCAAGTTGTTCCCTAAACCGTTGATTAATTCGTTATATATCTTTTGTTATATTCGATTTGTAAGCTGCAACGTTGGTCAAATAATATCCATTTGATTTGTATGCTTCATATTTTCTAATGACTCTTCTCACTTTTTTATTACTCCCTCCGTTTCCAAAAGAAAGTCACGGTTTGACTTCATGATTATTAAGGAAATAAATTGACTTTACTGTAGAAAACACTGTTTAGACACTGTTTGGCACTGTTTGGCATTGTTTCGCACTGTTTGGCACTGTTTGGATGTAGATTTCTTTGCCAAATAAAGAAATAAGGGAAATGTGACTTTGTTTTTGAAACATCTCAAAAAGGAAAGTGTGAGTTTCTTTTAGAAACGGAAGAAGTATTACCTTGTGACAAGTACATATCTGTAATGGATATGTAAGAAATTACTTCAATTATGACTAAACCCCAATAAAATGAACAAATAAGATTAATTAGTTTTTTTTCCAAAAAACTAATTTGGATTGAATTAATTTTTTAAGAATATAAAACTTTTCTAATTTGGATTGAATTAGACCTATTTTAAGAGTTTAGTCCTATTTGTACACTTTAATTTGTCTATATATGTTTCAGCCTTATTTACGAATTTTCTCAAATATTGGTCAAAGTAAATTTGGACTAATTTTCAAGTTCCTACTTTTCTTTTTTGGATGTTTCTCATTAAAGTTCTATTTCCTTATTTGATAAATAAAACAATGTAAAACAGTACCAAATAATGTCAAAACAATACTAAATAGTGTCATTTTCTTAATATGAGTGCAAGTCAAAGTGGGAACTTTAAATAGGAACGGATGGAGTATATGATACATGTGTACAATGTCATGCACGTCTAAATGTTTCTGACATTGTGGATAAAAAGCGGTCGAAAATATAAAAGAACGTTAAACGAAATATTACTGATCAATTTAATTTTTATATATTCATTGTCGTGTATATTGAACACAAGCTCTAGTTTCTAACGCATTAAGAAGCTAGACAATCCAAATGCAATGTCGCCCCAAACCCGAAAGTGGTTGGGGTTGGGCGATGGGGTCGTTTCGTGTCACTAGCAGTGGGGTCATTGTGGTCACCGGCCGAGTGGTGGTCACTGTGGAACTGGGTTTGAAGATAATCACTAGGATGGATGGTAGCATGTCTGTAATATCTAAGATTAGCTTAAAAGGATTAGTAATAGTACTCGTGCGAACAAGGTGCACCTTTTTTAAGGAAACTCATGCTTTAAAAACTTCAAGTTAACCATGTTTGTACGGGAGTACTCTTAAGATGAGTGATCCTCTAGTACGCGATAAGGTCTTGTGTTGATTTGTGATGACAGTACTAGATTGGGTTACTTTGGTAGCATCCAATAGTAACGTGCATGGATCCCATGGGGTTGGGTATTACAAGGCATCATCACGATGTCACGGTGTCACTGATAAAAATAGATCACTGTCGGAGTCGTGTAATTGGCGGCAGTGGAGTAACTAAGTAGTGGGTCACAAAAGTCATAGACTTAATAGTGTACAGGTTACTGAATCTGGGTAATGTCACTAATATTAATCAAATAAATTTAAAACTATAAAAATTGTGAAGGGCTCGTTTGTTTTCATGATTAGTTAAAAGCAAGACATTGTACGTCTGCATAAGAACGGAATATTGCATTGACAAGGCACTACAAAAGAAATCACCACCAATGGGACACTTGATAGTTCTACATAGTGGTGGGCATATCAGTTTTAGTTAAGTTGTTTCAATTTTTTATTCGATTTGGTATGAAACTATTGAAAGATTTATGGAAAAAGATTCAAATACACCCTTCTAGGGTTTCAAATTGGTCACTTAAACCCTTATACAATAAAAAGGTCATATAAACTCGTCTACTCAAAAAACAATCAATCCAACCAAAATACCTCGAAGGTGACCTTTAATAGGAGGTCATCCTCCCTTTTTCTCTCTCATATTTATTTTTACATTTTCTTTTTATTAGTTTCCTCCACAATTCCCACCATCAGTATGTGTTTAGCTTAGCCTAACCAATTTTTCCATTAAAAAACTGTCCCACTAGGGAATCGAACCCTGGTTGCACCCGAGAACCTGTGAATTCCAACTCATCTACACCCTTTGTTACGTTAATGTTTGCTTCTAAATATATTTATTATTGTACATATCACACCATTATTATTTAATTTAAATAAATTTGTAATGGTTTTTTTACAAAAATGTTACTAAAATTAAGCGTATTATTTTTACTAAAATTTAATAATTACATATTGGGTTTTTAAAAAAATGTTACTAAAATAAAACATAGGAAAAAGGGGCAAATAAGCCCACGTACTAACCAAAAAAGGTCAAACTAGACTTAATGAATAAGATTCTCAAAAAAATCATCAAAAAAATCCACTGGGAACTGCCCCAAATGGAGACGACCGAACAGAGCCTCCTATTTTTATTATCACTACAAAAAAACATGAGTTTGACAGAGATTTTGGCAAGGATTTGTCAGGGAATTTGGTAGGGATATGCCAAATCCGTACCAAAAACACTTTGGCATGAGCTATTTGGCACAAAAAATTGGTAAATCCGTGTCAAATTCTGTGTCAATCCCGTAATTTTGTTGTAGTGTATTATATTGTACAAATAAACTATGGAGTACTTTTGAATGTTTGATATTTTTACGATCTTAATATAAAGATAAAATATATTTTAGTAATATTTTGGGAAGATAAACAACATTATCTTATTTGTGCATTTACAGATTTGTTTTTGGTCTATTTTCTGTTTAATGTAACATATAATCAATTATATTGTATGTTTAGTTTTCTAATAATAGTGCGAGCTATGACATTATTTATACGTTTTGAGGTAGTTTTTTCACAAAAATACAACTAGTAGAGTTCGTACACCATTCATGGTGCTCACATAATGTCAACGGTTCGAATTCCCATGGAGGTGGTAGTTTTTATTAAAGCTTTTGGTGAGGGCTACGTTTGGATGCGAGATGGCTTCCTACATGGCTTGCCATTAATTAATGCAAAAAAAAATAAATATGGCACCAACCGAGCAAGTGAAGGATGACCTGTTATAATAGGTTACTTTTGGGTATTTTGGGTTATATGATTGTTTTTTAAAGTAGGTGGGTTTGTATGACCCTTTTTATAGTACAAGGGTTTAAGTGACCGATTTGTAATTGTAGAAGGGTGTATTTGACCCTTTTTCCAAGATTTATTACCAAACCAAAACCGTATAGTATTTCGGTTTGATTCAGTTCGTTTTACTATGATTCGATTTGAATTTGTTGATTTTTAACAATATAGTAAAGCTTTATTGAACTTTTTTTAGTCCGATTTAGTTTTAGTTTGAATTTTCGCGATTTCGATTCATTTAATACAGTTTAGAAGAAATGTCACTAAACTCAAACCAAATTACATATGGTTCGATTTCAATTTGATTTAATTCGATTTTAATATGAATTGGTTCGGTCAATTTGAACCAATATGCACACCCATAATTCGGAATAATTGAGGTTGTTCACTTCCATATTCTTAAAATTAATAATGGAATTATTTATAACTTAAAAGAAAGAATTGTGTGGCTTTGATTTTTCATCAACTATAATAGACATTTAAAATAAAAAATTATTTATTAATAACGAGAACATAGCTCTTATTGAAGTGCAAGCCGTTATTAACAGAAATTATAATTCCTAAAACGTCTTTTAATAATGACTTACTCTTTTTAATACACATGTACATTTCATTATTTGTATTATTGAAAATACATTTTAAAAAAGTTTGCATTGCCCGAGTGTTTTTGTAAGTTTTTTCTTTTCCGTTTCAAAATTCAAATAGAATAGTCATTGAGAATTGGGATACAACGTAGAAAATTTATTGTTAAAATTCTATTTAGGGATCTACAATAATTACCCATGTTCGTATTGTACACAAATATAATCAAAACTAGCAATAATGTTCATAAGAATAAATTGGGATGAATTCAAATTAATACTCGTTTAATACTCTCAACTCTTACTCTCGTTTTTCTCTTCCCCACTCTTCTTCCCAAGTCAATTTCAAACTAAAATCCGGTTTAATCTCAACACTATTTCCACATGTGGTTCTCTTTAGATTAGGACATAAAAGTATTAATTGAAAGTATTAATTGAGACGAACAGTGGTGAAAGAAAAAGTTGAGATAAGAGTTGAAAGTACTAAATGGACATTAGTATGAATTCACTCCAATTTATTCTTAAGAACATTATTACTAATATAGATTATTTATATGTATATTCTCGGTATGGATTATTATTGTAGAATCTATAAAAGTATAGACTATTTTCGTCTTAACCAATTCAAGTAAATAGTTAATGTTTTTTGCACAAGGACTGACCGGTCTAGTTATCTAGTACCGAAAGTCTGAAACCCAGCCAAAACCAAATCCAATCAGTTCCTACTCCACCCTACTTCCCTCCCTACTGTTGCCGAAAACTACTTTCAGTGACAAACTTGAAAGTCGTGGAAAGTCATTGCTGATACCACCGACATAGGGATGGACTAAACCGGCCCGGCCCGACCCGGAACCGGCCCGGCCCGTTACTGTTTGGGCCCGGACCGAACCGGGACCGGTTGGCCGGTTCCGGGCTTTTAGCCCGTTTGGGCGGGTCGGACGGGCCAGGCTCGGGCCCAACTTTTGGTGAACCGGCCTGGGCGATTCGGGTTGAGCACGGTTCAAATTTTTTTTTACAATTTTTTATGCTTTTCTAGGTTAGGGTTGGGTGTTTTGGGGGCGTTTGAGGGGTGGGGATGAAGGGGGGGGGGGGGGTCGGGTGTTAATTAGAAACCCAAAAAAAAATTGAACTTGACCCGGCCCCGGCCCGGTTAGGCCCAGACATTTTGGGCCCGGCCCGATGTCAACCTAGGCCGGTTCCGAGCCTAACATTTTGCGAAAAAAGCCCATCCGGGCCCGGCCCAGAACCGAAACCGGACCTGCCCGAGTCCATCCCTACACCGGCAATGGCAATAACATCAACAGTGACTTCTATCAACAATATTAGTCGTGTTTTTGGAGTTGGACTTCAATATACTACGGTAGGGATGGACTAAACCGGCCCGGCCGACCCGGAACCGGCCCGGGCGACCCGGAACCAGCCCGGACCGAAACCGGTTGGCCGGTTCTGGGCTTTTAGTCCATTTGGGCGGGTCAGGCGGGCCAGGCTCGGGCCCAACTTTTGGTGAACCGGCCTGGGCGGTTCGGGCCGGGTTCATTTTTTTTCAATTTTTTTGCTTTTCTAGGTTAGGGTTGGGTGTTTTGGGGGGTGGGGGTGAGGGGTGGGGGTGAGGGGGGGGGGGTCGGGTGTTAATTAGAAACCAAAAAAAAAATTGAACTTGACCCGGGCCCAGCCCGAACCCGGTATCAACCTGGGCCGGTTCCGGGCCCAACATTTTGCAAAAAAAGCCCGCCCAGGCCCGGGCCGGAACCAGACCGGCCCGGGTCCATCCCTATACTACGGTGTAATATTCAAAAAACACTAAACTCAATATTCTACAGAGTAATATTCCAGGAAAACCTCCAAAAAGAAATTTTCTGATGAGCAGAGAAAAGATGCCCACTATAGCAGGCAGCAAGTAATTTCACCATACGATCAAACAATATAATGGTGACATTGTATTACAACAGAACTGGTCTTAGTGAACCAGAGAGCAAAACCCAAATACGTTGTCACAAAGTGCAAAATGTAAAATAACAGTAGTTCCAGTACAGCAACACCACAACACTTGGTAAGCAATTGTTCAATCAAAGCAATCCGACATCAAAGTGAAATACCAAAAGATCATAACGATTTCATTGTTTTGGAAAGGCGTGTCCGTGTCACAACAAAGACGTCACTGAGAGATGGAATATCCTGTCAAGGAAACACAAACATAATTTTTTAATCCCATTGATATTTCCTTTCCATTGAAGAATAAAAAATGAAAGAAACATGGAACTTCCACGAAAGAAAAGCCCATGTCACAGCTTTAAATAAGGCCAATATACATACATTGACATACAAGATAATGATTATTGTAATCTTAGAGATTCATAAGATTTGAATTGTGATTTCACTACATCCTTATTCCTTTACCATGTGGAATAACATTGTACGACACACACAGAAACTAATGCAAATAAAGAACAAACTAAGAGGCAAAATATAGATAAGAACATAAGCCTGCAGAGGCTAAATATATTCATCTCACCTTATCCTCAGTTTCAGTTTCTTCCATAGTGGTTTCCAAATTAGCATCCTAACAAAGTCCGTTAAAAGGAATCAGTAACATCAACTATGTTTGTAAAATCTGGTGGATCTGCATAAAAATAAATCATGAGTAGAAAGTTGTCTATAAAAAACTGCTTTATGTTGACAATTGTAATCTAAAGAAGAAAATTCACAAACAATGATTACATAAAATTTAGCTATCACTTTTCCACAAGGCAGATGTTTAATTTTAATAAGTGTAGCACTTAGTCACGATTGATATCAAGAGAAGTAAATGAAATCTAATATCCATGGTTCAAAAAGGGGGTTAAGAGGTGGGTTTTGAGGTGCACCTCAATGTGAGGCGCATAGATTAGATATTGAGGCTTAGGTTGTTTTTTCAGGACAAGAGGCTTACACCTCAAGGAATTTTTTGAGGCAGGGAATTCGTTGTTTGTATCTTCTTACTAAGGTTGTAAGACTTGTAACATATATAAGGTCCAGTAAATTTTATTTAATAAGAGGCTCATACATTAAACATGTGACCACATATATGTTCTAAACCCTAACAAGTCTGGCAAGTGAAAATTGTTGCAATATTTGCATACTGTTGCACAATGACAAGAATGATGGAAGGGATGATGGTGTTAAGGCTATAAGATATGATGATAGTGATAAGGCTATAAGATATGGTGATTAAGATTCCATTGTGTCATGTGTGTGATGTGTTTGTTTGTGTGTTGAGATTCTCATTTTGAATTATCATGTTTGATGATGTGATATGTTTGCGTTTGAGACGTCGAATTTATATTTATGCATATCTTTAGTTATTTTTAGTTATTTAAAATTGTATTTTTTGATATATTTAGAGGCTTACGCCTCAAGTCTTACGCCTCACCTCTCCAGGACAAACCATCTCGATATCCGAACTAGCCTTTTTAAACCTTGGTTATATCATCGCATTTTATGTTAATCTTCAATTTCTATAAAATCTCAAATATACTTATCATGATATATGAACTAAATCCCTATCCAAAGCCTTCCGTGACTTCCCTCCAAGCCTCCTCAACGCAAACATGGCCTAAGGAAAAATGCAATGAAGAAATGCAAATTAAATAAGCTCAAATAGAACCACATACCTTTGTATTCCCTCTCAAAGTCTGTGTTAAGTTTGATAGTTTACCACAAGATCTAGCTTCTCCTGCTAACGAGTTAACAATTTCATTCAAGGATTTCAATTCTTCATGGAATTCTGGATGAAGGACCAGAGTAGAAAAATGCTCATCTAGTAACAATCCTAAGCATATAATGATATCTTCAAGTCTTGGAACCCAATCACAAGCTGTCAAACCCAACACAGAGGATGCCTCAGGACAAAGACACACATCAGGGAAACTATCATACTTCTTCAGCCACTTCCCCAAGTACCGAACAAAACGCATCATTTCTGAACCATCTAAGTTGCTGATACAAGCACCCAATATCACTTCATCGTAGTTTCTTGATGATATCAGATAATGTAAACACAAATCTGTTCCAGAGAACCCATCATAAGCTATCATTAATAATAAAGAAGCATCTCTCACCAATGTCAACTTTTTCCTAAGGTGTTTATCCTTGACCTTCTCAATTGCCAACAGTGATTGGCCATCACACTCCTTCAATCGTTGTATGGCCAACAATGCTTGACTTTCCCATTCTTTCCTGACACTTAGAATACTATCATGCCCATCTTTAGGTAGTGATAGAAAATACTTCAAAATGCACATGACATCATTAGCTTGGAGATCGGAGAGATGCTTTACGCACAAAACAATCAAATCTGCTCTGTTCTTTTCAATCAAATTACTAATTAAGCTTGAAAAATGTGAATGCTCAACAAGCCCATTGACCATCAGACTCTCTAACACCTCCCAGCACTCAAGATAAACACAGGCCTCCAAAACAAGTCCCTTCACATCTCTACCCATGAATAGTCCCGACTTTCCAACTAATTTACCAACATAACCTTTATCAGACTCAGTATTATTATCTGCAGTGCCTAATTTCCTTGCAATGCTCACAAGATATGAACCTAGGATCTTCAAAAACTCATCTTGGTTGAAAGTGTTAGGGTTTTTAAGCTTCCTTTTCAGTTTTTTGAAGAAACTTTGCCCGAGCTCAATGATTTCAGTGTCACGTTCGGAGACTTTCCAACCAGTAGCTCGTTTAACTGGCAAGTCATCCTTCGCATCAAGATCTTGGGGTTTCAGTTCGAAGATAACAGCTTCAGGGTTCAAGATGATTGGGTACTTAAGAGCAGCTTCAGGTCGGTTTTTCTCGACTGATGCTTTGGTGATTACTTCAAGCAGAGACATCTGTCCTGAGTACTAAAATAACATGTTACTGAAGAGCATCAATATCTTTTGTAAGTTCAGATCTTAAAACACATTTATGTTCACTATGATGGAGAAGGATTACTGCTGTTCCAAAAAATTATGTTGAAGATGTTTAGTCACAGCAGCAGATCCAGAAAAAAACTTATTGGAACAGAGTAACTAAAAACACATCAGAAGAACAAAAATAAACATATTAGAAAATCACTTAAAAACTTATCCATATTTCTATTATGCAAATTAGTCTTCACTAATTTCATAGTGGAAAAGAATCTCTCTACAGTTGTGTGGCAACTGTCAAAGTTAATGCTGGTTTTAAAAGCTTATACACCATAGGATGTAAGAAAGATGCCTCCTTGTGCCATCCATCACTGGAGCAGATCTACCAAGACTTTTTCTACATTTTGTGTTATTTGTAATTAATACATTTTATTCCCCCCCCCCCCCCCCCCATATTGAAATATTTGCTACTCTTTCCTTTTCGGGATGCGTTTTAATTTTTGCTACACTTTCCGTTGTTGGTAAGTTTTCCCTTTAAAATACTCAATTATCCTTACTTTTTCTACTTTTGATTTTCTCCTTCAGACATTTCCACCCTCTTCCATATTTTTTTCTACACTATTCATTACCCTACTAGTCTACTACTTTTCAATACAGAGATACTACGTAGTATTTAAATATCTAAATAACATATTCTTTACAATTTGGATCCATAACTATCTAGATGAAATCATCCAATAGTGTTAATTATCTTAGCAGGGCCGGTCCTGAGAAAATGGAGACCCTATGCAACAACAAAAAATTGGGCCTTTTTCAAGTTCCAAGTAAGTAATTTGTATTAAAATACAAGTTACTAATGAACACAATAACATTAATAAAAGTAGTCATAAATAAAATACTTTTCATTTAAAAAGACACATTTTTCTGGCTTATTTAGAGGCAAAGTCATCTGCCAAATACAATTATTGAAATTCTCTCCTACTCTTGTACATGTATAAAAAATCTAGCTTAAAATTCAATTTACATTTTCGGTGAAATAATGAAATAATTACTCCAGTATAATTTATAAACATAAAGATATACTTAGCAGTTAACAGACTTGCACCAATTTCTTAAATCTTAATTGAATAATTGTTAAACACGCTTATTCTGAATTGCAAATAGGCACAACAATTAGGCAACAAGCAGGAAAACAACAAGAACAAACTAATTTCACTAATTGCAATTCAAAGAATCAAAGAAATCAGAAAATCATAGTGCTTACGGCCCAGGGAAGGTGGACTGTCGGACTGGTAGGGTGTCGTGCACCCGTGTGGACGGACGGTGCGCTCGTGGTTTTAAAGGATGGAGACGGGACGTGGTTGCGTAGTGGCAGGCTGGAGGGCGCCACTAGCTCGTTGCGAGGCGTCGGAGCTCGTCTTCTACTCTTCCGCACTCCGCAATTCAAAGTTCGTTGCTCTGTTTTTCACTTTTTCCTATTCGCAGGTCAAAGCCAAAAACCTGGGCTGAGTAATACTATTTTTATTCGCAGGTCAAAGTAAACCGCACTCCGCACTACTAATTTTTTATTTTTGGGTCTTATAAAATTTTGGGTACGGTGCGATCGGGCTGGGTACACTTGCCCTGGGCCAGCCCTGTATCTTAGTAAGTCATCAATTAAATATAATTCAATAGATTCAAAACCTTTTCACTAATCACCAACACTTTTAAGAACCAATAGATAATGAACTCAATATCTATATATCTATATATATATATCTATATATATATATAATAGTTCATTACATATATATATATATATATATATATATATATATATATATACATATATATATATATATAGGGAAGAGATCAAATAAAAAGAGGTTCTCCCGTGCAAAGTGCGAACAATTGCACTTTTTCTTCATCGCGTTGCACTTTTGCGTGTTTCTGTTGCACTTTTTCGCGATGGCAAAAAACTTCGTTTTAATTACGAAATTGCCACCGCGTTTTTGATCAAATTTAGTTCACTTTTGGCTCATTTTGAGCCATTAGATCTCAAAATGAACGCACGATATTAATTCTCACTTTGCATGGGAGGACCTCTTTGTACTTGAACCCTCCCCTACATATATATATATATATATATATATATATATATATATATATATATATGATGATTCAAATAGAAAGAGGTCTTCCCATGCAAAGTGATAATTAATCTCGTGCGTTCATTTTGAGATCTAATGGCTCGAAATGAGCCAAACGTGAACTAAATTAGATTAAAAAAAAAGCGGTGGCAATTTCGTAATTAAAACGAAGTTTTTTGCCATCGCGAAAAAGTGCAACAGAAACACGCAAAAGTGCAACGCGGTGAGAAAAAAGTGCAACCGTTCACACTTTGCACATGAGAACATCTTTTTATTTGATCTCTTCCATATATATATATATATATATATATATATATATATATATATAAGCTGGATCAGCTGAGATAACTTTTCAAATAAGGTAGGCAAATGAAAATTTGAGCCTACTGTAGATTTTAAATGAGCATTTTGAATTTTTTCATTGCTCATCTAGTAAGTTATGTATGCTCATTTAATATGGGTACAATACTCATTTTAAAATCTCATATTCATGTATATTTCAAAAGTATATTTTTAGATTAGATTCACATATTGGACTCAACAGATTCATTGTAGATATTTTAAAAAATATGAAAAAGAAAGTGAATTACAAAATATGAAGCAGCGATTACGAAGCTCATTATTAGACTCTTAATATTCAAAAAAATAGGTCTAATATCATTAAAAATGTATTAATGTTCATTCAACAGATGGCGAGATTTTGACATAATTTACAAAAATACCGTCGGTTGTACGGTGCAAGCTGAACAGCCGGTTGTACGGTATAGAGACTCTATAAATGACAAAAGGTACAAATAATAGATTAACTACATGGAGTCATGGATACAAAAAATAATGAAGCAAGTGCATAGAAAGTTAGAAACTAGAAGAGTAGATCAGATAATTGATGAAGAAGAAGCTGAAATTCAACTCCCAATTTGTATTCTTAAATACCTAAATAACAGCAACAAAAAATCGGGGAAACAATTCCACAATAATGCTAAAGTTTAAACAATGAACGATTGATGAATTAGACACATATATGAGGTGAATGATGAAGTAAAACAGTAATTTAATTACGAATTTGTGTTCTGAAATACCTAAATAAAAGCAACGGAAATATGAAAAAAAATCAGATATAATGCACACGTAAATTGATCAAGGATTGAAGAACACTATTGAAAGTTTGTAGAATTTAAGATTAAACATACTACAGGTCTTCAAAGTCAATAGCCGATTCTCAAAATTGGAACGAAAGAAAATAAAGAGAGGTGAGGAACAACGAACTTGAGTTGACGTGTAGCTGAATAACAACGAACAGAGGCGAAGGAACGGACTCTCAGAGAACGAAAAGTACAGAGCAGCTACGGAGGATTGTGTTTTACATATGCGAATAAACAAAGGCATTTTAGGAATAGGCAAAGGTGACTAATTAAAACAGTTCTATTTAGGAAATAAATAAGAGAGTAGTCTTTTTTTAAATCTTTCCTATTATTTCAGTCCTATTTAGAACAAATACTTATTTTCAATTGGTTAGCTATGTTATGGAGTGTACCCGTTTTCTTATTGGGGGGCACCTAATAAAATTTCCATGTGTCCATAATACTCGACTAGTTCACTGTTACAATGTTAGACAATTTAAATATGAACTATATTCATGTGAAAATAGTGCATGGACTCTCTCAATGCAGTTCTTTTCTACTCCCTCCGTCAAGAATTGTAAAGCACTTTACAATTTACGATGTTTGACCGACGATAAAGCAAATGGATCCACACTCAAATTTTTTTAGAAGAAAAGAATTACATATTCAGAAACTAGATTAAAAGCTTTACAAAGTCGCAAAACCAGAATCAAAATTGATAAAAATTTGATATATAAAATAAGAGATTAAGAGTAATTTGTGTTGATTAATTGAATAAGAAAAGTATCTTACAAAATGGGACTGATGGGGTACATTCCAGCATCATCTATAAATTTACTCATCATCTTTTTTACATATCAGATTCATAAAATACTAACTAAATTATTATTAGTAATGTTTTTCTTTGATTTTTTCAATATAATTTTGAAATTAGAAAATGCATAGTTCGGTGTTAAATAATAAAAATTTCATTAAATAATTTTTTCTTTTTTGGTTAATAAACACTAAAATACGTTCAAGTAAAGTCCAACTATTTGTGAGGGCACCATGGTAAAGAATTTGTGTTTCGAATTTTTTTTCTAAAAAATTCTCACAACTGGAACTTTAAATTTTTTAGACTATACTATATATATGCAATGTTAATCATTTGTCAACCCTTTAACTCTTCCTTCCAACACGTAGAACGCGTTCTTTTATCATACGTAGAGTATTATTTGTGGACAGTTTACTTTTTGTCACTGCTTGATGCTTACTTTCTGGAAGAATTGATGTGTTTTTATGTTGCTTCAACAAATAGATTTTGATGTGAAGAGCCTACTATTTTGTAAACATATATGCTTATTTTATGGATCTCTATTAGAGATCCATAAGAAACACAGCAATAAGACAAAAGAAACACAACAAAAACAGCAACAATAGAAAATCTAATTTGCTAGCAGGCACATGCACTTGCATGAAAACAAGCTTATAAATCAGCAAAAATTTTTATTTAGCTCCAACTTCAAGTCTTTTCAGGAATCGAATCCCCAAACTGTTCATAGACCTCAAAACTTCTTCAGCTTTGAGTTCCATGCCCGCCGACTTGTACAAATGCACAGCCATACTCAAAATTAACTTGTCTCTTTCAACAGAGTCTCTTATGCTCTCAAAAAAAGATATGCCTTCCTCTACATGCCCACAATCCATGTACCCTCTGAGCATACTACGGTTGCAATGAATATCAGGCTCTAACCCAGCTTTTCTAAGGTCACTATATATCCTTTCAGACTCCTTTATACGCCCATTTTTTGCGTACCCAGCTAGTAAGACCTTGAAATGAGCACACGAAAGAGCGACACCTCCGTTTTGCATTGATGTGATTGCCTTCTCTGCCTTGTCATACTCTGACCCCATCACATATGCGCGGATAAGTGCAAGGTAAGTAGTGGTGTCAGGTTGAATACCATTTCTCTGCATGCTATGGAAAACTTCTTCTGCTTCATGATGATAAGATCCAGCAGAAACATATGCATTCATCATAATGCTGTAGCACAACTACATGCCAGTCACATAAAACACATATTAGACTCCAAGAGGGAAAACTGTTGACAAAGGCACAAACTGATCCATTACCACACTAGTTATTCACCTACCTGGCCGGGTTTTATCCCTTCTTCCTGCATTTTGGTAAATAGGGTTGATGCCTCATGAATTTTCCCTACACATTATTAATCATAGACAAGAAGCTATTATACATCACAATATCAAGTAACAATGGTATAAACTAAACAAATTGCCTTAAATAGGAGTAAAAACAAGATGGAATTCCAAAATAGGAGCACGATGTTTTTATTCATTAAATAGGAATTATTACTGCCATGCTTCAAAAACACTGCATATTAAAGCCCATTGATAGCAAAATATGGCAGTAAAGTTTCAGGATGGCAGTAAGTTATGCGTGCTTAGGGTAAAAAAACAAAGATCTCCTATTTTGGAATTCTAAATTATTCTTACTTTTTACTCCTATTTCAGGAATTTTCCCAATAAACTATAAAGTGAGCCTATTACGGTATAAGATTCAATGGCATAGACAACCAGTACAAGATCTACTGGGCCTTATACTAGGTTCAAACGCACTAGACGACTGGAGTGGGATGCTCACTAAACACACCATCTTCAGCCCAAGTCAGGCTCGAAAACCGAAGAGGTGGACAAATGGGCCTATACTGACTCAAAACAGGCTGTCCCAGGCCACCCTTAGGGCAGACATCATACAAGCCACCGTGGGATACAATGTCAAATTAGGCCTAGCACCCCAAAATGATTCTCTTAGTAAATAAGGTTTACCTAAAACTTATATACTACATTCGAGCGTGACAACTAATGTGGAATGGTAAGCACACCATCATCAGCCCAAGTCAGGCACGAGAACCAAAGGCTGCACATATGGTCCTGAACTGAACCCAGAACGGGCTATCTGAAGCCATCAACAGGGGTGTACATCCCCCAGGCCACCGTCGAACAAAGACTCTTGATAAATCTAAAAATAGGCCTAGTACACTCCCAAAAGGATCAATAATAAATGTGGTTTACTTGACACTTATATTAGATTCAAACGCAATAAACAGCTGATGTGATCAAGGCACCATCTTAAGGCACCCAAGTTGGGGTCCAAAAAATGAAGACTGGACAAATGGGCCTATATTGACCCTCAAAACAGTCCAACCCAAACCACCAGTGGAGAGGGCATCACACAAACCACCGCCAGAACAAACTATGTACAGTAGAAAATTAGGCTTTACATCCCCCCAAAAGGAGCCTTAGTGCATGAGGTTTACTCAGCACTTATATACTAGATTTAAACGCAATAGGCAACTGGTGTGGGATGCTCAACACACCATCCTCAGCCCATTTCAAGCTCGAGAATCAAACTTTGGGCAATTGGGCGTAGACGGACCCCAAAACAGGCTATCCTAAACCATTAGTTAGACGAATTGACTAACATACAAGCCATTGTCTGACCACACTTTTATACAATGTAATACACCCCCAAAAGGGTCCTCAGTAGATGAGATTTACTTAACCCTTATATACTAGATCTACATCCAAAAAAGAAAGTGGGATCCTCAACACATTTGATAGCATGGATGAGTACAATATCCTAGCAGATAGAGAAACTTACGAGCCTTTCCATAGTAGCATATCATAGTGGTATAGGCTTTTTCGTCCAGAGGTATTTCCTTGCTTCGGGCCATGTTAAACATCTCCACGGCTTTATCCAGGTTTCTACCTCGTCCATACACACTGCGTACATAGTACATGTACTTAATGACACTGATGAAAATCTTTCATTTTCCTGTAGTGTGTAGAGATACTTGATAGTTGATATAGCATCAGTCCTCTTACCTGATCATAGTGTTATATGTCTGAATTGATGGATCAATCTTCAACGAAACCATGCGTTCATAAATGCTAGCTGCAAAGTTTAACTTGCCTAGATACCGAATATTATATCCTTAGTTCTCCTACTCATTCAAATTCATTTACATGATCAACTTCTCTCATGGAGTAATAGGTGTACATGGGAGAAAGGAAAATCAACCTGTTGATAGCATTGCCTTGATGAATGTATTATACGCCACAGTATCAATCTCAACATTGGCTTCAAAAGTGATATGTATGACATCTTCCGCTTCCTTATATTTGCCTGCAGATAATATGTAACTTGATACTCCACACCATCTATATAGCAGAATGTAGGGTTAAAACGTTCTCAACTTTTCATAGTGGATATTTTGAGCATTATGGACCCGGTTTGGCCTGTTTCATTTTTTGCTTTTGAGCCAATTTTTTGTACCAAGCACTGACTCATTTCACTGTGTTGACTTAATCCGCTAATAATGAAAAAATAGCCCATTAGTTACTTTTTTGGTTGAACTTATAGAATCTGATAGTTCTACAATTCTAATTTATTTTTTGAAACAATTTTCTTTACATTATACACACAGACATGTGTACATATACACATGTATATATATTAGAAAAATTTATGTTTTAGATAATTCAGCAGAATAAACCACAAAGTTTATTAGAATAAACCACTTAAGCTATTTTAAGCCTCACCAAAACGATCACCAAAGAAATTGAACAATTTACTGTCGTTTTTGAATTCGCATAAAGTATCCAACTCAAAGATTTCTATTCTTACCACAGTTGGTCAACGCATTCACGACCATGCTAATGGCAATAGGACCCACAACACTTCCTTTGTTAATAACCTTCTTGTAAAACAAGTATGCTTCCTCTTGTTTGTCACATCTGTTATATGCATCAATCATGGCATCATACAGAAGTGTTACATTTCTTGTCGAGTCTGCTAATGTGGCAAAGATTTTTTCAGCATGTCTCAGCTTATGTTGCTTTCCATACAATCTTATCATATGTGCGATAGCAGATTCATCAGGGTTGCAGCCTAGCTTCATTATCAACTCAAGAAGGTTCTCTGCTTTTGATATGTCACCTACGCGAGAAGAAAATTATGCAAAGACCATGAGCCATAATATTTTTTCCCATGTATGCAAAGGTAAAAGGAAGGTCAAATATAACAGATGATCTCAATAATGTAATGTCAAACAGCGTGTAAAAGGACCATACATTTGAAATATTGCTGGAGCCAAAAGAAATCACCAATAGATGTTAATGCATGCACTAAATTAGACGAAAGTTTTTCCAAGTTTGGCTAAGTGTAACATGTTGGAGAGAACTGTAATTCTGAGAAACAAAATATGCTCATAAATTTGTTTTTTTGTTCAATAAAAGCCATGAATATTTTGTAAAGTTTTTAATCAACACAAGTAAAATGAGAAAGAGAAAGGGTGAATTTAGGAAAATGGAAAGTTATTGGTTTTCAAACTGGAGAAGTGCAATTAAAGGACGAGCTAAAAATGAAAGTATGAGAAATAGAAATATAATGGAACCAAGGGAGTGTCATATTATACTTTTCCAATGGTAAGGTAGTCAGGAGACGTAAATCAAATTAGAACTACTTTTGAAAGAAACATATAGGTGAGGGTTATAAATTTCAAATAAAATGTACTCCACACTATTGGAACTTTTGGCAACAAAAATCTACAGCTCAGGCAACCAGGCAGGGTACTTTCCTTACATAAAGACAAACTTACATGTAAAGAAAATTAAGATGAAAAGTCATTACTATTTCAGTGTCTAATGGCTATCAGAAGAAGAACCTCAGGAAAGTCAGGAAACAATTTATTTTACCCTTTTCAGGAAGGGTATTTTTTATTCTATTTTTATATAAAGACAAACTTACATGTAAAGAAATTTCAGACAAAAAGTTATTACTATTTCAGTGTCTAGCGGCTATCAAAGCAAAAGTTATATTACCCTCTCTGGCAAAGCTCTTCAAAACTTGACTTGCTACGGACAAGCCATTTGGAGCCTTGATCAGTGTTCCCAATATTTCTTGTGCCTTCTCATTATTCCCATCTGCCAGCATCAGGGTCAGACTTAGCTCAAAAGCCGTTGAAGCATTTTCCACTTCAACCCATCTATCCCACGTTCCCCTTGTGGCCATAAGAAGTGTTTGACAAAGTTTACTATCCTCAAATATCTTGCTTGTAGTTAGCTCTTCTAGCAACTTCTCTGTATCTATTACCATTCCCTCCTTGGAATAAACCTTCATTACTGTCTTAAGGAGTTGTTCATCAAATTCGACATTGTTTTTTCTTATCTGGAAGATAAACTCCTTTGCTTTTTCAGCTAATCCCTGTCTCATATACAAATTCAGCATGTTATCGCAAGAAACAGGATCTGGAAGTTCAACTTTAGATAGACTCCTAAAAGTGTCTTCAGCGGAGGGCAAGTCTCCCATCATGACATAACACTGTAACATGACACTATATGCATATCTTGAACATAAGAGGTTTTTTGACTTCATCAGTTCCATTATTTGCAAAGCTTTGTCAGTATTCCCAGCACTCATATGGACTTGTGCCATTGTTGTATAAGTTTTCTCGTCACTAAGCATCCCCAGTTTCTCAATTTCATCAAAAGTATCTTGAGCTTCTTGATAAAGACCTAGCTTTCCATATATACGGATAATCAAACCATATATGACCTCATCTGCAATAATTTTATACTTCTTCATTTCCGCAAAGAGGGTAAGGGCTTTAGGATAATCCTCATTTTTGTAATATACTGCCAGAAGTGAAGCACAGGTGAAATTACTTGGAATGATCCCATGTGATCTCATTTCATCATAAAGACCAAAAGATTCATCATGGTTTCCAATCTTGGAACTTAAACTGATGAGAAGGCAATAAGTTACCTCTTCAGGAACAAATCCCAAACTTTTCATCTTCTTAAAAGTTTTAATAGCTTCCGCAGCATGACCACCTTTCACAAGAGAGGCAATAACAATTGTATACGTAAAATGGTTGGGAACAACGCGATTATTTATCATATGGTTCCATATATCTATAACATTGCCATGGAGATTCTTTTTCTGCAAAGAAGAAATCATAAAGTTGAAGACTGCAGCGGAGGGTGTTATTCCTCTTTGTTGTACAGCAGAAAAGAATGACAACATAGCTTTGTGACGCCCCCATTTAGCATACCCGCAGAGCATCGTGCCACAAGCAACTTCATCAGGTTCACACCCTGCTTCAAGCATTTCCAAAAAGGTTTGTTCAGCAAGTCTAATTTTACCCACTTGGCTGTACGCGCGAAGAACAAGTGTATACACAACCACACTAGGCTGATAGGATAACTGTTCAAGAATAAAGCTAACATTACACAAAAATTAATATTTCATGTATTCACATAAAGTAAGCAGCAAGAAAAAGGAGTAACCCACTTTCTTTTTATTAAACATACACAAAATACACAACTGCCCTTGTCTCTACTTTCTATAAGGGTATCATTGAATTCTGGAAATGCTAGAGAACTGCTATGCTAAGGAAAAGAAAGATTCTTGTGTTAAGTTTTAGCACAGACAATGCATTTAGTTTTATCTACATGTGTTTAGATTTTGTAGACTTAATATGTAAATGGGTAAAATAAGTTTGAGGTAATGAAAAACTATCAAAAATAGATTTATTGAGATTTAACCAGTATTTTAGGTTCTGTGACATTCTCTTTCTTTCAAAATCTCCCCCTCATTTTATTTCCCTAACATTTTGCAAGTTCCAAATAGACCTCAAGAAAAACCACAGGAAGAAACTAACAAAGACAAAACATGTAGCAAACATACGGAAGGCCAATTTTAACAGAGAGGAATCTGCATTATGTATCATTAGGCAGAAGCACTGAAATAGAGGATAAAACGCATGGATGAAGAACTGTCTATTAAGAGGTTGAGAGGGGTGGTATCCTACCTGCATTTTCATCCAAGCGAAAAAGTCTCTGACTTGTCTCCAATCCCTTTGCTCTTTCAGCACAACGCACATCTCTCTGAAAGTAAGCTTAGCGACAAAAGAACCCATGACTTTCCTCATATCATACGACCCTTGAGGCTTAGAAGAAAGGCTCCTAACAATTCGAATTGCGGCGACTACATGTTTTCCGTACAGGTGACCATTCCGGTCGTCCTCCAGGTACTGCAGCATCTGCTCCGGCGTCCTCTTGATCCATTTCGGGGTCTGAGCTTGTGAGCCCTGGTTGCGCCTCAGCACGCTCAGGTACCGGGCCTTGGCTTTGATTATGCGGCGCGCGTTGTCGTCGGATAGTGGGTTTTTGGGATTCTTGTGCTTCGGTTTCGGCTTGTTGAGGTTCTTGTCGTTGCCGTCGCTGAGGGTCCACGGGTCGGGCCTGAGGGAGCATGAAACTTTGGGCCGTTTGAATTTAGGGTTCTTCAGATAACTTGAAGATGGGTTGCTTAAGGGAATGGTGGAGTGGAGAAAGGATGACTGCAGAGCTTCCATTGCTAAATGGGACTGTTACAGGGTGGTCCAGAGACCAGAGCCATATAATAGGCAGCTGACGCACGTCAAGCTGTGTGAAAAAACAGGGGTAGGAGCTAGATTAAAGGCTATGTAAAATAGTTGAACTTTTAAATTTGTTTAGACATGTTAATTATCAAAATATGACTAAAAGTCACCCACTTTACATAATTGGGACCAAAAAAACTATTTTTTCATAGGACTAATTATGTGTGTCTTGGATAAATATATCCTTATAATTATTGAAATGTTTTAATTCATAATAAAACGATAAAAAATAATAAAAATTCGTAAAAAATACTAAAAAATTAATAAAAATAATTCGATAATGATAATTTATTTATTTATTTAATTTCATAAAAAATAAAAAAATAAAAACTCAAAAAATAAAATAAAATTCACCGCCTCCTCTGCCACCTTTGCACCACCACCTCCAGTCACCGGGGGAAAAATGTCAAGTTCATTACGAATGTCATATTTATAGCAGAAAACAATGAAAATATTGGCATTCTCAAAGAGAAATATGTCATGTTTTTGGCATTTTTCAGAAAAAAAAAATGGCAGTTTTTTAGGGAAAATGAAAGTTTTTTCACCAGTCGAAGATGGTGATGCACGGAGGTAGTAGAGGCGGTGGGAAAGGCATCCAATTTTTTATGGAGTTTTACTATTTTTTATTAATTTTCAAAAAAAATTAAAAAAAAAATGTTTTTTTGAAATTTTTATTTTATAAATATTTTATAAATTTTTTTATTATTTTTCTACGAATTTTTGAATTTTTTTCGAATTTTATATGAATTAAACATTTAATTAACTCATATTTAAAGGAAGGGTAAGAATGGAATGAAAAAATAGGTATGTTTCCAACAGGACTAATATGGTCCCATACTGTACTCAATTCAAAGAATAATCAAATATATTCATTTATATATACAACATCAATTATATATCTAGTATGTGTGTCAGTGTGTGCATTAACTACCCTATATATGGGCATGTGTATAGTATAAATCATATATTTAATGTTTTTTTTGTTACTAACAATGTTAAATAGCTAATATAAAATTAGAGTTCTTTTACTTTCATATAACTAGAGGATGTACCCGTGCGTTGCACAGATATATTATGTCATGAAATGATCTTTAAATAGGAGTAAAAATAATGTTGTTATGTTTTTTCCATACTCAGCATTGTGTACACTTTGTTTACGATATATGTTGAATATGTATTGTTAATGGAGAGAAAATAAAATTTCAGCAATAAAAATTAAAACCATAACAGTATGAAAATGAGAAACCTAAATAAATGGAGAGTAATGCCAAAAGAAACCATTACACTAAACATAACAATGTAATAAAGATATTAAAAAAACAATGTAATAATGATGCATCTAATACAAAACTGAACCGAAGTGACACATTCATTGCCCAAATAAATGGATAATAATGCGAAAAGAAAGTATTCACTTCACACAACAATGTAATAATGATGTGTTTAACATGAAAATGAACTCAAGCTACATGTATTTGTTAGATAGGACCATCCTCAGTAGAATCTCTTGAAATTGCACCAAGCCTGAAATAGAGGTTTAAATTATAATGCATTTTTTCATTTTAATTACACGCTTAGAAATAAAATACTGCAAATATTGTATGTAAGAAATGGTGGAAAACAGAAGTAAATGTTACCATGTTTTAAAAAACTTCTTTATATCCCACATTGATTGTGGATTTTTCTGTTTGATTGTCGTACTCACATATAAGTATCTTCAATCTATCTCTAGAAGTGACTCTTGACATAGCAACATACAATTGACCGTGTGAGAAAACGGGTTGTGGAAGATAAATTCCAACTTGCTTTAGAGATTGACCTTGACTTTTATTTATTGTCATTGCAAAACAAACCATAACAGAGAATTGCCTCCGTTGGAACTTGAAAGGAATTCGACTGTCAGATGGCACCAAAGAAAGTCGAGGAATAAAAACTTTTTCCCCAACATTACTTCCTAAAATTACTTTAGCCTCCAAAACATATTTTCCAAGCTTAGTAACGATAAGTCGAGCCCCGTTACATAACCCTGAAGACTGATCAATGTTCCGCATTAACATAATGGGTACACCAACCTTAAGATTCAACTTATGATTTGGCAACCCAGAAGCATTAATGGTATTCAAAAATTCAGGAGTGTGCACATCATCTAGTGTATCAGGATTACCATTACGGGAACATGTACTGTCAAAACTCAGATATGTTTTCATCTCACCCGGCATCAAAGACATCATATAATTATTGATGATGTCAACAACTTCATTTTTAGGTGTCAAGATCGCCCTATTCTGGAAATAACTTGGATCATTCATGTTATCTAAAAGCAATGGATAGGTACTATTAAAAATAGATTCAAGCGGATCACCTGAATTCTGAATCAGCGTGTCATCTGGTATGTCAATGAGAGCATTTCCATCTGTGTCACGTCCAATAGTATCATCTCCAACACTTATTCAACTTTTCAACGCCACAATTGGAAGAACCATAATGAAGGCACATGTTCTTGGTTAAAGTTAACACTCGACAGTATTGCCAAAGGTACGATGCATTTATTGCAGCATGCACAATTTCTTGTTGTGTGCCCTTAGGTATGACTGGAAGAATTTGCCTGAAATCGCCTCCGAAAACGGCTACTTTTCCTCCAAAGGCTTGATGTAAGCTCTCCCTGTTTTGAAACCTCATGAGATCTCAGAGTGATCTATCAACTGCCTCAAAACAATGCTTGTGAGTTATTGGAGCTTCATCCCAAATGATGAGCTTAGCTTTGATAATTAGCTCCGCAAGATCACTACCTTGTTTTATATTGCAAGTTGAATCTTCATTAACATTGATAGGAATGGCAAACCTTGAATGGGCTGTTCTGCCACCTGGAATAAGCAATGCTGCTATTCCACTCGACCCCACATTCAAGTCAATGTCACCTTTAGATCGTATACATGCTGATGTTGCCTTCAAAATATATGTTTTTCCAGTTTCTCCATACCCATTGAGAAAAAAAACCCCCCAAGATTTTCATCAACACATTGAATGATTGTATTGTATACATCTCTTTGCTCAGACGTCATTGTTGATAACAATTGTATTAATTCTGAAGCAAGGGCAGCTCTGTCATAAAAGAATTCATCATAGAGGAGTCTATTTTGTGACTCAGATAGCAGTGATATATCAGGGTGTGGCAGCGTTGGAAAATGACTTAAACCTTTTCCGTTAGTCTTCAATAAATTTCGTATTTCTGCCAGAGTAAGATGCATCAACTGATCCGTAGACAATATAGGGTTATCGATCATTGATTAGGTGCGACCACAAGCTAGAATCAACTTCCTCAACATTCTGCGTAAGAATTGGAATTTACAATGCGTACTACATTAGGCCATTGTTGCTCCAACCAATAATTTAACTTAGTTCAATGTAAATTCAAAATTGAATGTATTATCTAATAGCTGAAATAATGCGTAAAATTAGTTATTGTACATTTACTTGATCATGAGATTGTACTGGACACTCAGAAAACTCATCCTCTTCATGGTTTGGATCATGTGGGGTTGTTATATATATTTAAACAATTTAATCTAGTTTAAAACGTAAGTGTAACAATTTAAATGTAATCACATATACCTGGTTCGGATTGATTTCCATGAATTGTTTTTTACTCTCATCATCACAGTACATTTTTTTCACTGCATAACTTCTCCAGTTTTTGTTTATATTGTTTTCAGTTATTTCTATCTTGAAAAGAACCTTTCTATCAAGCAGTCCTTCAAGTTCCTTAGGCCTTCAAGTTCCTTAGGCAGCACATCACGACTACTTTCCTGCTATAGATGTTACAATACAGATTTAGTGGTGTAGTGATGCATATCTGTAGGTATATGTAACACTCCATTGTTAACCACATGATGAGTTTGAATATCACCTTATCCATCAATTCTATTTGATCTGAAGCAGGACTTCCAAAGAACCGAGACATCACATTATCAAATCCAATAAATGTTGTCGATCCACTGTGATCGATAACTTTTATGTCTACTATATACCTAGAAATAAAGCTCATACTAATACTTAAGTTTCGTAACATACTAACAAATGCAACTAATTTTTTATCTGAGACTATGAATACCTAGGAATCGCGATCTTCATGTCATCACACTTGGTGTTGGCACAGTAAAACCCAGATCCTGCTGGATATACTTTTTTGAAACATGTGGTACATGCCTGATAATACTATCCATATTTGTTATCCAGCTCATTCACTTTAGCCATTACTAAAGCAAAGCTTTTATGCCAATGTCTTAGATAAAATGCTTACCATTTTATGGATAATTACCATTCATAATTATAGTGTTACGAATTCTAGGGAAAAATTGTATTTTGGTTGATTTGTACCTTGGAGACTTCCATTATTTCTGAAATTGACAATATCGAAGTTTGTCGCAAATCATCAACAAATGCATTGGTTGATCGATTAGACATACTGGTATTAATTTGACCAACATTATGATTACCGCTAATTAACCTGTTCAAACATAATTTTATGGAAATTAAAGATATAAAAATTGTCATACTTTATAAAATAAAATGTGTTTTTTAGGTTGACATCTGAAACTTTCCTCTGTCTATATTCTTATATGGCAGAAAATCCCTCATTAATGAACAATTTTGATCCCTGGTAGTAATTCGATATGCCCCAAATTCCTGCCAATAAATACATATAATATTGTTAAATACTAACCAAAGTATTATGGTGACATCATGCCATATGAATAAGTGAAAGTTTAAAGAAATCATTTTATATAGAACTTATTTGAAGTGTTAGAGCTTCAAATAAGATAGATGATTTAATTTTGTCTAACAACAATTAGTGTTAGAGTCAATCTCACAAAGCTAGAAAATTGCACTAAAACAACATAATTATTTGTGAATTTATGACTTTCTAAGATGATTTAATATCACCTTTTTATGCATGTTCGGACATAGGTTATCATAATTAGCAATATGTTGTCTACCATCTTAAAATCAAATAAAATTAGACATTGAATAAGTACATTAATCATGTGCTATTAGCATATAACAAAGCTTAATAATGTTACCATTATATATACTCAGAGTGTAGCACCGTCCCCAAGCATATTTACTTTTAGTAAATTATGTAATAAACCTTGAAGGATGATTTATGAATTTACGTAATTGTTAAATTTCATTATTTCTTTTACGTGAATAGTAAATTGCAGGTGGGGCCCACAACGGGAACGGGGACCGTCCGATAATTCCCGAACCACATATCGTATTCATCTTGGTCTAGATGACATATATATGGTGGTAGATATTCTAATTGGGCCATAAGAAAGGCATGGAGTTGACCGGTTGGTCAAACGGGGCCCAATTACCGGTATTGGTAATTTAGCGGATAACAGCCCGAAATAAGTTTCGGAGACTCCTAAATTAATGTTGGGGAATGTACATCGTTTCTAAAGGCCCGAAATTGTTGGGAACGCGTGATATATTTTATCCGGCCCGATAAAATAAAATATGACTAAAGTAGTCCGAAAATACAACTTTCGGGGCCAATTATACACACCGGGATATAATGGGATGACCTCCCACATAAGTGGGGGCCACCCCACGACCCTATGTGCTGCAAGTGAAAAGGAAGGCAGCTCGGGGGTGTACCTAGTAGGTGGGAAGTCTCCAAGAGACAAAAACCCACACCCCTCATGTCCTACCCCTCACAATATTATTGTGTTGGTTGAGAAGGACCTCTCCCCTAATAGAGAGAAGAGTGGATTTGAGGTGGTGAGATCAGTGACAGGTAAACAAAGGGGGGATAGGAGAATTGGGTTTGGGTCGGCGTTGGTAAGTAATAATTTGTGGTGGTGTGGGTTTAGGGAGAGGAGAAAGCGGGATATCAGTTTGAGTAGAGGTAGTGGGTGACGTGTCAAGAGTCAATTGTTGAGCCGAGGTATGAGTTGGAGGAGACGCCCCCGCAGCCAGAGTACCTGAAATGGGAAAATAAGACATAGAAGGCGAAAGCCAGTGATCAACTTCAGAAGTGATATTTGAGACGGGTGGTGAGGATGTAGAAAAAGGGAACACTGACTCATCAAACACAACATGTGTGCTGACAAAGATACGATTGGTGGTAAGATCAAGACAACGATAGGCACTTTGTTGATCACAATATCCCAGGAAGACACATGGTTTGGAGCGTGGTTCTAATTTATGAGCGGTATAGGGTCGTAACCACGGAAAACATTGGCACCCAAAAACAGCAAGTTTAGTGTAGTTAGGAGGTTGTTGGAAGAGTTTTTCATAAGGAGTGCAGAAGTTAAGAGAGAGAGCAGGTTGTCTATTAATGAGATAAACTGCGGTAAGAAAAGCATAAGACCAATATTTAAGAGGCATAGATGCATGGTGAAGTAGGGTAATACCAGTTTCCACAATGTGACGATGCCGACGTTCAGCAAAGCCATTGTGCTCTGGAGTGTAGGGAGGTGTAAATAAATGAGAAATCCCACATGTGCTTAAGAATTTCCCTAAGGTTATGTATTCGCCTCCCCCATCAGAATAAACTGTTTTAATTGTGCGTTGAAAAAAGTTTTCAACAATCTTTTTAAACTTTTGAAAGAGTGGAGTGACCTCACTTTTATGAGTTATAGGATAAAACCAAATATACTTGGTATAATGATCAACGAAGATAACATAGTAACGAAAGTCATCAATAGAATTAACACGAGCGGGACCCCAGACATCTGTATAGATTAAATCTAGAGGTCCAAAGCTCGAAAGAGATGATTTTGCAAAGGGCAGCTTATGGCTTTTATTACTAGCACACGAGACACACAAAGAGTTATTCGAAGTAACATCGGAAAAGGAAATACCTAAGGACGACAAAATTTTTTTAGTAATAGGGAGGGCTGGATGTCCTAAGTGACAGTGCCAATTATTAAGGGAATATTTTTGTGAGATGTGAGCAGACGGAGATGGTGGAGGGGTACATCTGGCAAGCTGTAGACGTCTCCTTTACTCATACCCCGTAACAAAATTGCTCCCGTTCGCCGGTCCCTAACAAGACAAAAAGAAGAATGAAATTCAATTAGTACATCATTATCACGACATAATTTGGCGACAGAAATTAAGTTGGTATGAATAGAAGGGACGAAAAGGGTATTAGGTAGAGAAAGAGAGTGAAGGGTCATATGCCCAACTTGTGCTATCGCAAGACCTTTACCATTACCAATAACGAGAGAATCAGTGCCAGTATAATCGGATGCCAAGGTAAGATTATTCAGGTTGTTGGTGACATGATTGGTTGCTCCAGAATCAAGTAACCATCCATTATGATTAGTAACAGCCGTATTGATCTGAGGAGGATAAGCCTGTTGTTCAAACCGATGCCAACAATTGAGAGCGGAGTGGTTTGGTTTCCCACAAATTTGGCACATAATATTTGCTCCGAAATTGGGATTACTATTCCCGAAGATGTTGCGGGTTGTCATATTGTTGGTGGTACCCCGAAAAGTATTCTGGCCACGTCGGTTTGAATTTTGAGAAAAATTGGGCCGCTGGTTTCTGGGCTGACTCCCGGTAGAACCCCGGGCTGAGTTGTTTGTGCGGCTGGACTGATAATGAGATGGGCCAGGGCCCAATAAAGAAGGCTGATAATGAGATGGGCCAGGCTGCCCTGGAGTTCTGCGGGAAGTAAGTGTATTCGCCTCCCCCATCGCTACGTTATTCGCCGTCACCACGCCAACACTTGTATCCAGAGCCTCCTTCCGCCGCAGAGTCGCTTCGAACCCGGTGAGCAAGGCGTAGATGTTGCCGAAACTGTTATCTCCACACGTGCGAATGGAGTTTGTGAAGGATTCAAACTCAGGTCGGAGGCCCTCCATGGCTTGAAGAACGAAGTCATCGTCGTCAACAGGGCGGCCAGCTTTAGCCAATTCATCGGCAAGGGTACGGAGATGATGAAGATACTCACCCACTGCCTTAGATCCCTGTCGAGTGTGGCGGAAAACATCCTTCATATTCCGGATTTGAGCTGCTGAACGGGTGCCGTAAAGCTACTCTAGGGTCTTCCACACCGCAGCAGAGGTACGTGCGGATCCAACCAATGGTTTGCACGCCGAGCTCAGGGAGGAGACAAGGGCATGTCGGAGGAGGCGGTCTTGACGATTCCACCGGAGATGGCCTGCAGCTTCACTAGCAGGTGGCGGAACAGCATCATCACTGATGTATTGGTCGAGATGAGAGCCAACCAAGAGGTCAAACACTTGGTCACGCCATATAAGGTAATTCGTTCCTTCAAGTTTTTCTGGGAATTGGCTGGGGTTGAGGATGATTAACCCATCTGGAGTGAGGGGGTTGATGACTGCAGTAGAGGAATTTGTAGAAGAAATGGTAGGCTGCCCGTTTGGGGTATTTCTGAGATCCCCTTGCTGAGGGGGGTCATCTGCCTCCATAGGGAGAGGGGGGTGGCTGGTTAGAGCTCGTGTGGCTCTGATACCATAATAGAGAGAAGAGAACAAGTGTTTTGAATGTATTTCTGTGTGTATAAAACTGATTTACAAGGCTGCTATTTATACATCTCTTAATCATGTATATAAGGTAAATAATAATACTATAGTAAATGCCAAAGATATGTAACTGCTGACTACAATATTGTGTGTTAAAGAATCCTGAAACTGAATTATTTCTTTCCTTCAATATCCCCTACCCTTTTCTTCAATCAGTTCGGCCAGCACAAGGGAGATAAGGTCCAGAGAAAAAGCTCTCAAGGTTCTGGAGCTGAAGAAACCAAGAGGAGAGAAGGATCCAAGAAGAAAAGCTAGGAATTGAGGTAAGAATCCAACTAGTATGCATTTACTAGTTTTATCATGTATGATTTTTAAGAAATCATATGGAGGATTAAACATGATGTTCTACACGTTTAAAAGCGTAGAATATTGATATGAAGTGGTGGTATTTAACTTAGAAGTGTTGGTGAATCGATAGGAGTTGAAATCGCCGGAAACCGCCACATATAGGAAGCTGTTCGTAGTTGCAGACTACGAAAGCCGCTCGGCTTTCGTGAAAGCCGCCCGGCTTTGACCCAGCAGTCCAGATTTTCACTTTCAATCGGCCTAGAACGGGAATTGATCGAGGGGCTTAACAAAGGCAACTATTGTAGCACATCACGAGGTGAGGATGACTGACTATATTGCTTATAATTAGTGAGTTAATTTCATGAGATTACCGAAGGTAATTAAATGTGTTTTTTATGGATTATTAATGATTAATAATGCTTAAGAATGAGAAGACTAATGTCTAAAGAAAAAGGAGTATGATATACAAATTTAAGAGTAAATTGTGTATGATCATGTGTTATGAATATGTTAACTTGAGAGTGGAATAATTATGAAACATATGTTGAAATATACTTTCTCTTCATATTAGAATATATGAGTGATTAAAAGTGATATTTTGAATATTGAGAAAAATGATATTTTCAAAGGAAAATCAGTTGGAATCGTCTATATGACTACAGTTGAGAACTTGGTTTATTGGTATGAATTTGACTAGTATTAAGATACTAGTTGGACATTAAAATGAAATGTTGTTAAGATTGATCCTAAGAGTGGATTGTGAAATGTTATGCCTTAAGTAGTCTTAAGAGATGCTTTAAGGTAGGAAAGTATGAACTCTAAGTTATACTAGAGGTAAGCCTTAAGGGATACCCAAGGTAAAGTAAGTAATAAATTGATCCTAGGTATAGGATTGACCTACGGGCGTGTTCGGTAGTCCTTGAGGATAGCCGGTTGAATTATGGGAATAAGTAAGGACCATGTCCCTTCCCGACTCTAAAGAGCGGGGTTGGATAGATTAAATGTGTTTAAATGTGTTTTTTTATGGATTAGTAATGATTAATAATGCCTAAAAATGAGAAGATTATTGCATATGAGAAAGGGAGCATGATATACAAATTTAAGAATAAATTATGTATGATCATGTGTTATGAGTATGTTGACTTAAAAATGGAATTAACTATGAAATGCATGTTGAAATATACTTGTTACTTCATATAAGAATATATGAATGATTAAAAGTGATATTTTGGTATATTGATATAATGATGATATTTTCAATGGAAAATCAGTGGAGCATTCTATAAATGACCATGAATAGAGAACTTGGTTTTGTTGGAATTAATTGGACTAGTGTTGATATACTAGTTGGACATTAAAATGAAATCTTGTTAAAATTGATCCTAAGGTTGGATTGTGAAGTATTATGCCTTAAGTAGTCTTAAGAGATGCTTTAAGGTAGGAAAGTATGAACTTTAAGTTATACTAGGGGTAGGCCTTAACGGATACCCAAGATAAATTGAATAATAAATTGATCCTAGGTATAGGATTGGCCTACGGGCGTGTTCGGTAGTCCTTGAGGATAGCCGGTTGAATTATGGGAATAAGTAAGGACCATGTCCCTTCCCGACTCTAAAGAGCGGGGTTGGATAGCATGGACTTGCATCGTGATCACGGGTTAGGGTGGAATCCGAACCGGAGACCTAACTAGGCTCCGGTAGCGGTAACACATAAGATAGGACCCCGAAGGGCCTTACCTTCCTACGGGATGATGGGTATGAGTCCAGGGGCGGGATGTTGGAGTCCGAACCGGGAGCCTCATGAGGTCTCGGACAGCGGTAGCAAGTCCCGTAGAAATAATAAGACCCAAGGGTTGGGTTGTGCAAATGATAAATGAAAAGGAATAAATAAGAAGGGCCATGTGCCGACAAAAAAAATGAATTTACTTATTATAAAGATAATAAGTGGGAAATATAATTTATTATTTATATTATGATATCACCCTATTTTGAGGGTCTTGGAAATTAAAACGTTGATTATACTTAGTATAGTTGTTATTGTACTTGTCAAATACTTCCAAGTACTGACCTCCCCTTCACGGGGGAGGCCACCTCACAGTTTGAGGTAGAACTTGAAGGTTGCTACCATTGCCCGTTGCTTCGGGAGGCTCAAGGGAAGAAGACGTGGTTCGTGCTTCTTCCGTTCTGTTTTAAAAACAATTACGTTAATGCTCATGGATACTATTTTCTGAATAATTACTTTGGGGGCTTGTATGCCTAGTTATGCCAAGTGTGGCTTGAACAATTGTATTAATGCTTCCGCTGTTTTAAATGCATGTTTTACATTATGTTTGTTTATGGATGTACTATGTGTGAATGATATTCATGACGCCTTGTATGGTATGGATGAGTTGGATTGCGGTTGACTATTCGTACTGTACGGCGGGTTGTTGACGTGTCCGGCTAGGTCCGGGGCGTGACAATTTAATTGGTATCAGAGCCTTAGTCCGTAAACATCATAATGAAGCTTCAAAATTCTTTTTGAAAATGAAATTGAAAACCATGAGCATAAAGTTTTGTACTTATAGAACTTTTGGTACTTGAGTTGTAATGTCTCTAACTGTTAAGATGGTACCCTTAACAATTGGCATGACGGTGATTTGAGCCAAAGGATGTCTTTAAGTGCCTATCCGTCAATTGACATTTGATACGAGTCTAATGACTCATTCTCAATTTCTTTCAGAAATGGAACGTACCGGTAAAGTTACTCGACGGAACCCGACTGGCCAGGCACCGGGAGGATCCCAACGTGGCAGCCGGGGAGGGTCGAGGGTGTCTCGGGGACAGGGCCGTGCAGGCCACTCACTGACGGTGAGTGACGGTCATGTGAAGACGATTGATGAGCAATATGAGTCCGAGGAGGATTCAACTTACCAACCGGGAACCAAACCGGTGGAAACCCCATATGATGGGGAAGATGATGATGTGAGCGAAGAGAGCGACGATAATGACGCTCTTGAAAGAATAGAGGAACTACTCCGACAGTACCACCAAGATCGCCAAAGGCGCCGGGCAAGGCGTGCTTTGGAAGGGGCTTCAAGGAGAGGAAGCCGTGTGACTCCTAGAGAGATCATAGAATCTCGAGGAGGGGGAGGTGCTGAGGTCTCTATAATAAGGATCTCAAAGTACCTCAAAGAGGCAAGAGACTTGGGATGTAAACCGTTTGATGGAACGGGGGACATCTCCGTGGCGGCAGAGTGGATCAAAAGATTCAACGAGGCGGCCCTCGACATGCAACTACCACCCCACATGAAGTTGAGAGTAGCCACGAGGCTACTAGAAGGCATGGCGTCCACATGGTGGGATGGAACAAAAGGGAAGTACGGCGAGGCCGTCACTTGGGAGAATTTCCGACAGGAGTTCTTCAGCCAATACTACTCCGACTTCGAGGTGAACTTGAAGAGGAGGGAGTACACGAATTTGACCCAAGGAGGTGAATGTACGGTGAAGGAACTTGAGCACAAATTCAGGAAGCTTGCTGAGTTCATACCGGAGTACATTTGTGACGAAAACCGGATGGTGAACCATTTCTGGGATGCCTTGAACCTTGACATACGCGAGAGGGCGACACAATTGCCTAATATGACGTTTAGTCAAGTGGTTGAACAGGGCCTGAAGGGGGAGAAAGAGTGGGAGGAAAGAAAACGAAGGAATGCCGAGGAGGCAAAGAAAAGAAAATGGGAGAACCATGGCCCTCAAGGTTCTAACAAGAAGGGGAACCACGTGGGAGGCGGATCTTTCAAAACCCCTGCACCACCGGTAAGGGGAAATCAAGGCCCGAGCGGGCAAAGCTCTGTGTCACAAGGCTCAGGCGTGAAGAAGTGCAGCAATTGCAAGAAGAACCACTTTGGCAAGTGCCGCGATCCCCCGAGGTGTTATCAATGCGGGGAGGTCGGGCATTTGAAGGTGAGTTGCCCACAACTTGGGCGAGCCATGGGGGCGGACCAAGTAGTGGAACGACGGTGAGCGGAAACCGAACCGGAGCACCAAATGCTAACGGTGGGCACGGTGGGGCGAGTGCAAGCAACGCGCCATCCGTAAATCAAGGAAGGACCCAAGCTCGGGTCTATGCTATGACGGAGGCGGATGCTCGTGCCAACCCGGACTCCGTTGCGGGTAATTCCTTAAACTCACGTATTAATCTATTATAAACAATAGGAGTGTGGAACTTGTAAATTTATAACCCCGACGAGTTTGGTCGGGTTTGAGGAGGAAAAGGGGAGGAGAATCCTCGCCCTAGGCGAATGCCGCCCGGCATTGACGAAAGCCGCCCGGCTTTCGTCTCGATTTTTTGGGAAAAATACTACGACAACGAATGCCGACCGGCTTCCACCGAGAACCGCCCGGCTTTCGTATATATTAAATCAAATATTTTCCTCGCAAACGAAAACCGGCCGGCTTTCACAGAAACCGACCGACATTTGGAATAATTGACCCGGAATAATCTGCGGCGCTCAAAGTCGCCCGGCTTCGGTGAAAGCCGCCCGGCTTTCGTTGGGCCTGGGGATTCCTGCGCTGCTGAAACCCATTCCACGAATAAAACTACGGCGACGAAAACCGGCCGGCTTTCGTGAAAGCCGCCCGACTTTCGTGATTTATGTACAAGGAATTGTTCTCGCAGACGAAACCCGGCCGGCTTTCGTGAAATGCGGCCGGCTTTCACCTGGTTTGGTCCTAGAGCGGTCCTAAAGGTTAGAAACCGAGAAATTTCGGAAGGGTGTCGAACGGACTCCACCCGAACCACAACCAACATACTCTACGACTTAAGAAACGAGCCTATTAATTAGATAGTGTGTCTTACATTACTTATGAATGTAGGAACACTAAAGATAAATGGGAGAGACGCAAGGATCCTTATTGATACCGGGGCGCAACGATCATTTGTGAGTGAGGCGTTCGCCAGCGGATTCAACGGACCACTTGTACCGATGACTCAAACCCTATTGGTATCCACGCCTCTAGGGGATGATATCGAAAGAGATAGCCACTATCCATCGTGTGAGGTGGAGGTCGAGGGACAGAACTTGACGTGTGACTTCGTACCGCTGAGCATGATCGAGTTCGACGCGATCCTTGGGATGGATTGGCTAGAGAAGCATCATGCTAGGGTTGATTGTTATACAAAGGTTCTTGAACTCGAAAGCGGTGAAGGTTTGACCTTACGTTTTGAGGGAGATAGAGACAAATCAAACAGTTGTATCATATCCGCCGTGAGAGCGAGGAATATGATGAGAAAGGGATGTCACGCATATCTAGCTTACGTGGTGGACAAAACCGAAGAAGAGGTAGACATCAATGACGTGAGAATAGTGTGCAAGTATCCGGATGTCTTCCCAAAAGACTTACCGGGGCTTCCACCCGATAGGGAGATTGAGTCCGTGATCGAGGTTGAACCCGACACCAAACCAATCTCTATACCGCCATACAGAATGGCACCCGCTGAACTTAACGAGTTGAAAACCCAATTGCAAGATCTATTGGATAACGGTTTCATAAGGCCGAGTCACTCTCCGTGGAGAGCACCGGTCCTTTTCGTGAAAAAGAAAGATGGAACGCTTCGAATGTGCATCGACTATCGTCAACTGAACAAGGTCACAATGAAGAATAGGTATCCCTTGCCTAGGATTGATGACTTGTTTGATCAGCTCCGAGGAGCGACGGTGTTTTCGAAGATTGACTTGAGGTCGGGGTACCACCAACTGAAGATAAAGGAGGATGACATACCGAAGAGTGCATTCCGCACAAGGTATGGTCATTTCGAGTTCCTAGTTATGTCGTTCGGGCTAACCAATGCCCCGACGACATTTATGGACTTGATGAACCAGGTATTTCATAAATACTTGGACCGGTTTGTGATTGTGTTCATAGATGATATCTTGATTTACTCGAAGAGTGAAGAAGAGCATGAGAAGCACTTGATACTTGTTCTTGAGACACTACGGGAGAAGCAACTCTATGCCAAGTTTTCCAAATGTGAATTTTGGCTAAGGGAGATTGGCTTACTCGGGCATGTGGTTTCAGGATCAGGGATTGCCGTAGATAACAAGAAGATTGAGGCCATTACTGAATGGGAGAGGCCAAAGAACGTCAAGGAAATTTGTAGCATCCTTGGATTGGCAGGGTACTACCGAAAATTTGTGGAGAAGTTCTCAGTTTTGGCATCGTCATTGACAAAGCTCACTCGAAAGGGGACCAAGTTTGTATGGGATGACCGATGTGAGAAGGGATTCCTTGAACTGAAGAAGAGATTGACCGAAGCACCGATACTCGCACTACCCAAACAGGGTGTGGGGTACGATGTCTACAGCGACGCAAGCATCCAAGGGCTTGGATGTGTCTTGATGCAGAATGGGAGGGTGATTGCCTATGCTTCACGACAGTTGAAGAAGCATGAGGTAAATTATCCCACTCATGACTTAGAGCTGGGGGCGGTGGTGTTCGCATTGAAGATTTGGAGACATTATCTCTACGGGGAAACATGTCATATATACACCGACCACAAAAGCCTGAAGTACGTGTTTACTCAGAAAGAGTTAAACATGAAACAGAGACGGTGGATGAAGTTGATAAAAGACTACCATCTAGTTATCGAATACCACCCCGGTAAAGCCAACGTGGTAGCGGATGCCTTGAGCCGAAAGAATTCATCTGGGGCATTATTGACTAGTTTGAGGGCATTGAGAGCCCAATTGGAGGTATCTAGCGATGGTGCCTTGTTAGCTAGATTCGAGGTGAGACCTACATTACTTCATGAAATCAAGAAGGGTCAAGAAACCGATGAAGAACTTATGAAGATCCGTGAACGCATGCTAGCGGGACCGGTTGAGGATTTTAGGGAGAGAGACGATGGTCTCTTATTATTTCGTGACCGAGTGTGTGTACCGTTGGATGATGAGCTCCGAAAGTCCATCTTAGAGGAGGCTCATTCATCGGCGTATGCCATGCACCCGGGAGGCACGAAGATGTACCGTGATTTGAAGGAAAGTTACTGGTGGTCTGGTATGAAGAGGGAGATAGCCGAGTACATCAGTAGGTGTCTTACTTGTCAGCAAGTTAAGGCAGAACATCAGCATCCAGCTGGGTTACTACAGCTACTCTCCATTCCTGAATGGAAGTGGGAACACGTGACTATGGATTTTGTGGTGGGGCTGCCACGGACGATTAAGAACTATGATGCCGTATGGGTTGTGGTCGATAGGCTCACGAAGAGTGCACACTTTCTACCTATCAACACCACCTATGCACTGGAAAGGTTAGCCAAGTTGTATGTGGATGAGATCGTGAGGCTACATGGGGTTCCTATAACCATTGTATCCGATAGAGACCCACGATTCACATCACGATTTTGGCCGAAGTTCCAAGAATATATGGGGACAAAGTTGAAATTCAGTACAGCTTTTCATCCACAAACGGATGGGCAATCCGAGCGGGTTATACAGATATTAGAGGATATGCTGAGAGCTTGTGCATTGGAATTCCAAGGGAGTTGGGACAACCATTTGGCACTTGTGGAGTTTGCCTATAACAACAGTTATCAGGCGAGTATAGGCATGCCTCCATACGAGGCATTGTATGGGAGGAGATGTCGTACACTCTTGTGTTGGGATGAGGTTGGCATGGCCAAACTCGAGAGCACAGAACTGGTGGAAATCACCAAGTCAAAGGTGAAAATGATTCGTGACAGACTTAAGGCGGCACAGGATAGACAGAAGAGCTATGATGATAAGCGCCGAAGAGCCTTAGAGTTTAAGGTTGGAGACGAGGTATTTTTGAAGGTTTCACCTTGGAAAGGAATCATCCGATTTCAGAGCCGAGGGAAACTTAACCCACGCTACATAGGGCCGTTTGTGATTCTTGAAAGAATTGGGGCCGTAGCGTACCGATTACAGTTGACCCCGAAATTGGAGAAAATACATAATGTATTCCACGTGTCTATGCTTAAAAAGTATATTCGGATCCATCTCATGTACTAGAAAAACCACCTGTGGAAATACGAGAGGACTTGAACTACGCCGTGCAACCGGTAAGGATACTTGACAGGCAAGTAAAGAAGCTAAGAAGCAAGAAAGTTCCAATGGTTAAAATCCTTTGGAAGAGTGACCGAGTTGAAGAAGAAACTTGGGAGACTGAAGCCTCGATGAAGGAACAATATGCATTTCTGTTTGAATAATCGTTGTGAATTTCGGGGACGAAATTCCCCTTAGGGGGGGGTGAACTTGTAGCACCGTCCCCAAGCATATTTACTTTTAGTAAATTATGTAATAAACCTTGAAGGATGTTTTATGAATTTACGTAATTGTTAAATTTCATTATTTCTTTTACGTGAATAGTAAATTGCAGGAGGGGCCCACAGTGGGAACGGGGACCGCCCGATAATTCCCGAACCACATATTGTATTCATCTTGGTCTAGATGACATCTATATGGTGGTGAATATTCTAATTGGGCCATAAGAAAGGCATGGAGTTGACCGGTTGGTCAAACGGGGCCCAATTACCGGTATTGGTAATTTAGCGGATAACAGCCCGAAATAAGTTTCGGAGACTCCTAAATTAATGTTGGGGAATGTACATCGTTTCTAAAGACCCGAAATTGTTGGGAACGCGTGATATATTTTATCCGGCCCGATAAAATAAAATATGACTAAAGTAGTCCGAAAAATACAACTTTCGGGGCCAATTATACACACCGGGATATAATGGGATGACCTCCCACATAAGTGGGGGCCACCCCACGACCCTATGTGCTGCAAGTGACAAGGAAGGCAGCTGGGGGGTGTACCTAGTAGGTGGGAAGTCTCCAAGAGACAAAAACCCACACCCCTCATGTCTTATCCCTCACAATATTATTGTGTTGGTTGAGAAGGACCTCTCCCCTACCCTTTTCTTCAATCAGTTCGGCCAACACAAGGGAGATAAGGTCCAGGGAAAAAGCTCTCAAGGTTCTGGAGCTGAAGAAACCAAGAGGAGAGAAGGATCCAAGAAGAAAAGCTAGGAATTGAGGTAAGAATCCAACTAGTATGCATTTACTAGTTTTATCATGTATGATTTTTAAACATATGGAGGATTAAACATGATGTTCTACACGTTTAAAAGTGTAGAATATTGAGGTAAGAATCCAACTAGTATGCATTTACTAGTTTTATCATGTATGATTTTTAATCATATGGAGGATTAAACATGATGTTCTACACGTTTAAAAGTGTAGAATATTGATATAAAGTGGTGGTATTTAACTTAGAAGTGTTGGTGAATCGATAGGAGTCAAAATCGCCGGAAACCGCCACATATAGGAAGCTGTTCGTAGTTGCAGACTACGAAAGCCGCCCGGCTTTCGTGAAAGCCGCCCGGCTTTGGCCCAGCAGTCCAGATTTTCACTTTCGATCGGCCTAGAACGGGGATTGATCGAGGGGCTTAACAAAGGCAACTATTGTAGCACATCACGAGGTGAGGATGACTGACTATATTGCTTATAATTAGTGAGTTAATTTCATGAGATCACCGAAGGTAATTAAATGTGTTTTTTATGGATTATTAATGATTAATAATGCCTAAGAATGAGAAGACTAATGTCTAAAGAAAAAGGAGCATGATATACAAATTTAAGAGTAAATTGTGTATGATCGTGTGTTATGAATATGTTAACTTGAGAGTGGAATAATTATGAAACATATGTTGAAATATACTTTTTCTTCATATTAGAATATATGAGTGATTAAAAGTGATATTTTGAATATTGAGAAAAATGATATTTTCAAAGGAAAATCAGTTGGAATCGTCTATATGACTATGAGTTGAGAACTTGGTTTATTGGTATGAATTTGACTAGTATTAAGATACTAGTTGGACATTAAAATGAAATGTTGTTAAGATTGATCCTAAGAGTGGATTGTGAAATGTTATGCCTTAAGTAGTCTTAAGAGATGCTTTAAGGTAGGAAAGTATGAACTCTAAGTTATAATAGAGGTAGGCCTTAAGGGATACCCAAGGTAAAGTAAGTAATGAATTGAACCTAGGTATAGGATTGGCCTACGGGTGTGTTCGGTAGTCCTTGTGGATAGCCGGTTGAATTATGGAAATAAGTAAGGACCATGGCCCTTCCCGACTCTAAAGAGCGGGGTTGGATAGCATGGACTTACATCGTGATCACGGGTTAGGGTGGAATCCGAATCGGAGACCTAACTAGGTTCCGGTAGCGGTAACACATAAGATAGGACCCCGAAGGGCCTTACCTTCCTACGGGATGATGGGTATGAGTGCAGGGGCGGGATGTTGGAGTCCGAACCGGGAGCCTCATGAGGTCTCGGACAGCGGTAGCAAGTCCCGTAGAAATAATAAGACCCAAGGGTGGGTTGTGCAAATGATAAATGAAAAGGAATAAATAAGAAGGGCCATGTGCCGACAAATAAATGAATTTACTTATTATAAAGATAATAAGTGGGAAATATAATTTATTATTTATATTATGATATCACCCTATTTTGATGGTCTTGGAAATTAAAACGTTGATTATACTTAGTATAGTTGCTATTGTACTTGTCAAATACTTCCAAGTACTGACATCCCCTTCACGGGGGAGGCCACCTCACAGTTCCAGGTAGAACTTGAAGGTTGCTACCATTGCCCGTTGCTTCGGGAGGCTCAAGGGAAGAAGACGTGGTTCGTGCTTCTTCCGTTCTGTTTTAAAAACAATTACGTTAATGCTCATGGATACTATTTTCTGAATAATTACTTTGGGGGCTTGTATGCCTAGTTATGCCAAATGTGGCTTGAACAATTGTATTAATGCTTCCGCTGTTTTAAATGCATGTTTTACATTATGTTTGTTTATGGATGTACTATATGTGAATGATATTCATGACGCCTTGTATGGTATGGATGAGTTGGACTGCGGTTGACTATTCGTACTGTACGGCGGGTTGTTGACGTGTCCGGCTAGGTCCGGGGCGTGACACAGAGTGTCCGGGAGAAAGCGGCGAAAAGTAGCCCTCGGCACCTAGAGCCCTCGGCATCTAGAGGCCCCCGGTATGAAGAGCCTCCGGCCAATCATCTACGGCCGAGGGCATCTCCTCGACAGAATCTCATACCCACATGTGCCGGATCAACGTACCAAGTACAAACGTCACATCCAACCACCGCATTTAATGCAGCCACATGCGAGTGCCAGTGCCACCCCGTTGAGGTGACCCTCGACCACCAGAATGATGACACGTGTCCCTATCTGGCATTTATTACTACTATAAATAGCACCCCTTTCCCCATTTGTAATCCATGCTCAATACGCTCAACACATTCTCAGCAATATATATTATCTCTCTTACTTTTGCTCTGACTTCTCTCTAGTTATTCCCCGCAGTATCCCATCAGATAGATACCCCCCGGGTACACTTATCCATCATTCGGTGCTTTCCTTGAGAGCTCGAACAATCAAGTAAGAAAACCTCCCCTTCAGCTAAAAAACACCTACTAAAATGGGAAGAACCACTTGTGCTCAGTCCAAGAACCTTGAGGACAACAACCTGGCCCTCGGTGAAGTCAACCCCCCGGAGCCTCTAACAAGGCTTCCGAGGGCGGGGTCATCACTGAGTTGGAACAGGCTGCTGTTGACCTGCGCCTTCAGCTCCAACAAAACGCTCCTGATGCCCGCCTCGACATTGATACCCGAAGGAGGGACCGGAGCGAAAATCAAGTGAGCCCTCCGGTTCTCAGTATCGACGTACAATCGACATTCTCTGCCTTCATCCAGACACTCACTCAAAACCCAGATGCCTTCGGCGCTCTGGTACCCCTTCAACCGCAAGTCGGGGGAGAACGCTGTTCTTCTCCCACGACCACCCCCCTCCGTGAACCTTACCCCTTAGGTGGGGAACGACGAAGGGGTCGTGGCTCAAGACACCGCTTCCCAGGAGGTCCAATCCCGGGACCAACGCGGTGCAAACAAAGAAAGGCCTCGAACCTCAGCCCTCGAAAGGCTCGGAGGAGCGCAAGACCGCCGAGGGGTCTAAGACCGCCTCGGTGGAAAGCGTCCCAAAGACCCCAAGAGAGCGGGGGATCCGTCTCAAGGGCAGACGAGAGGCGTCCCCATCAGGACAGAGGCAAGGCACCACTTCATGACGATGACGCAAGGCACCAAATCCATCAGGCCCACTCAGCCCGTGTTCGTTCGTAGGGGGGCGGAGGCCCTCCCGAAGGACCCCAGGGACGAAATCATCACGACCCTCCAGTGTCGGCTTAATGAGATGGAGGCTCATCGAGCACATACCGCCGTTGCCACCCCTCATGCAGATCCAAAATATGAGGCCATGCTGGCCAAAATGGAGGAAATGCAGAAGAAAATGGCCGAAGGCTCTGGGGAACCCGTCATCCAACTCCGGACTAGGACGCCATTTACCCCAAGGGTATTGGCGGCCCGATTTCCGGAAAAATACCGGGGCACCTCATCAGGCCTTATGAAGGAAAGACGGACCCTCAGGAACATTACAACCGCTACCAAAACAGTATGATGATGGTGGGGGCATAAGACGAATATTTGTGCCGTTGGTTCCTCTCCACCTTGGAGGGACCGGCGTACGAATGGTTCAACCGACTGCCCGAAGGCTGCATCGATTCATGGCAAGAACTCGCCCAACGCTTCTTGACGCAATTTGCAGGAAGGCGCCGGTCAAGAAAACATTTCCCCCACTTGCTGACGGTGAGACAAAGGAAGGAGGAGACCCTTCGGGACTTCTTGGAACGTTGGAGGACGGAGGCTGATAAAGTTGATGGCGTTGACGATGGGACCCTCCTGGCCCTCCTCCAAACAGTCATTCGCCCCGGGAACTTTTCAAGGAGCCTCATCATCGAACCCCCCACGATTACATAAGGGCCCTACAGCGGGGGGACCGGTACGCCGAGGCCGAGGAGGTGGAAAAGTGTCATCACAACCCCGATCAGCAACGCCCTCGGCCAGATGACAAGGGTAACCGGGGGCCGGGGGCTCCCCATAATCAGTCCAAGGTTTCGGCGCCCCCCAGTGATCGCCCCCGGCACGACCAAGTCAAGCCCGGGGGAGCTTACAAGGGAAACCCGAAGGCTTGGGCCCAACCCATTCTTTTGGAGCACCCTCGGACTCCCTTGACGCACTCCGTCAGTGTCATCCTAGACTTCGACGAGGAGAGGGGTCTTGTGGAGCGCGACTCTCGCGCACCCTGGAGGTATACACCATCAACCTAATTCTTTGAGAAAATATTTCACCTCGTGCATTGCACGAGTGATATACTAGTAATAAGAAAAAGTAAGATTATAATTATCTTTTTGACTGTTTTGGCTGAAGTTATTATAAATGACTATTTTAATTATTTTTCATATAATTATTTATTTATTTTATTAATAAAATATACTTTAAATATAATTTTTGTTTAAATCAACATAATAAACCAATACAGTCACTTTAGTAAGAATTTCAATTTCAATATAATCAGTCGATTTAGCCGATTTTAATGTTATCTTCAGGATCATTTTGATAAGTTTTTCTTCACAATGTCAAGCGCGATGTCTAGATATTGTGATTGACATTGCAGATAAAAGCTTAACAAAAACACGTAAGATTGTGGAAAGAATTAGAGAGAAATGTTCTAAAATCAATACTCCATCCGTCCCACAATGAACTTCACAGTTTGACCTACACACATATTAATGAAATAAACTTACCATGGGGTAAATTTTACTGTTTTGTCACTGTTTTGACACTGTTTTGCACTGTTTGACACTATTTTGATGTAGATTAACTTGTAATTTAAGGAAATGAGAATTTGTTTCTACATCCAAAAAAGTAAAACTAGAAGTTCTATTTTTTTTTTCTCTCGCTATTATCCTCCCTCACCCGTCACGCCGCCGTCGCAGAGGATCGTCACCTTCGAGTCCGCCAACTACGCCGCCTCCGCCATCTTCGCCTCAGGTACGTTCCCCTTAATCTTATTTCCCTTTTTCTATTCGACATCCGCCTCTTCTCTCTCATTTTCCTCGGTCAAGGCGACGGGTCCAGGTTAGGATTTTGCGACTGCGGTGTGCGATGGAGACTCAGTGAAGGCGGCGGGTGCTACGGACTACGGTTCGGCTAGGGTTTCATATCCGATTTCTGCGTCTAGATCTAGCTAGTGTGACAGGTCGCGGCGGCGTTGCGTTAAGTTACAGCTTTACAAGGGCAGGTGCGACGGCTATGGAGTGAGTTACAGGAGAAGGTGCGGCGTCTGGGGGATGGAGAGGGGCTGGTTGGATAGGAGGGTCATTGTTGGGACGGAAACAGTCACTGGCGTCATTGGCGGCGGTGTCACTTGATCGCTGGCGGTGGTGCAGGTCACTGGCGGCGATGGAAACGGGTCACTGTGGCGGTCACCGGATTAGTTGATCACTGGAAAATAGGTAACTGACGTGGTCACCGGTAGCGGTCACTGGCTAACAGTGGATACTGGCCGGCATTGGGCACTGTCTGGTATAAAAGTCTTTGAAGTCACTTCGTTTGGAAAATTTTAAAAGTTGTCATATACTCATATTTTTATCCGAAGACTTTTTTTAATATCGTTGATGTCAAAAGACTCAAAACCCCTCTCATTTATGGGTTGCTGTAGGATTTCTAGAGGTTAATATGTCATACGGAGTAGTTCCCAAAGGGCTACTACGCATTTGAAAAGTTCTATAGATGATATGAGCTCCCTTGGAGTCCGAGGGTTCTAGACTTGTAGTGTACAATTGCAAATATTTCCCTACTTTATGTTTCCGGGTTATTAATGTTTCTTGTGATAATATTACAAACATTGTTTACTTTCTAATTTTCAATTGAAGTCATTTTCTTAGCTTTTTGTCCGCATTGTCATACAGATGAAGATAGCAATAGAAGGATGTATGCATGGAGACCTAGACAATGTTTATGCTACCTTATTACACTTACAAGATGTGGAGAATATGAAGATTGATCTTCTGATATGCTGTGGTGACTTTCAGGTACTAATGGGTAGATTGGTTTGACTTTTTATTTGCACCTTTAGAAAAGTGTATTACTTGATTCATTGCTCAAGCATAATGAATTCGAGTGCATAATGCTGGGCAGTTTCAAGCACAATGAATTCCAGTATAGTATTATGCTGAGGTTCCTCAATTTCTGTGAAGTTGTGGTCTAAATAGTGTGTCATTTGATGATGTACTCCACTGGAGCTTATGGTGTTCATGGTTTCTAGGCATCATTTCTAGTTTAGAGTTCACTTTTAAGGAAACCCAGGTATGGGCGATAAAAAGTAGGAAGTATAGTTATGTGAATGGCTACATAGATAAAAATGAATGAGGTCTTATTTAAAGGCTCATCTGAACATCTGATTTCTTAATGCTTATTACAAGCAGCACTATACTATAACACTACTTTCAAATATAGTAGTGTTAAAAGTGACACTTGGACAATTCAATTATAGTAGTACAATGGTTACTATATCCAATGTTCTAAAAGGCAAAGTTGGGCATTGACTGGCTGTCTAGTGCGTAGCCTGCCCTAGGGCACCTAGGTATAAGTCTTTATTTTATATTTTATTTTTAACAATACAAATAGCTCATATAATTATTGAACGTTATGTTTTGGTAGTCAACTCCAAAATCTTTTGGGATTAAGGCTTGGATGTTGTTGTTGTTTGTTTTTGTAGTAAAATTACAAATAATAAAATAATTAATAGAAAATTTTGAATAACATAAGAGGTTTGGGATTTTTGTCTTTAAGAAAGTTTATAAACATTTGAAACTTATTCTCTATTATGGGAAATTAATAGGAAATAAATTTAATAGGAAATTATGAATATACTCCCTCCGTCCCTTAAAACTTTGCCAAGTTTGACCTGCACGGGGATTGATAAAGTAAAAACTGTGTGGTAGAGGTTTGTGTAGAGGAGAGAGAATTGATTGTAGCCACAAATTCTTTACTTAAAATGGAAAGTGGCAAAGTTAGTGGGACATCCAAAAAAGGAAAGTTGTCAAAGTTTTAAGGGACGGAGGGAGTAATAATTATTGATGAAACATTTTTTTTAGGAAAGAGCGAAGAAAATAAGTTGGAACAGGAACCAATCTGTTCAGGGCCACCTAGGCGCCCGATCGACTTTTCTAGCCGATTGCATCAAAGCCGGGCGCCACGCCATCGCCTAGCGCCTAGGTCAGTTTTTAGAACAATGACTATATCCTACAGCCAACACCAATATGCAAGAAGAATCTACGGAATCTAGATAATATTTGTAGGGTCCTCTTTGTTTGATTGCTTTTATTGTCACTTAATCTGGATACATATGATCTCTTTTATGTTTACTTGTGGGGGTGGTGTGGGGGATTGAAAAGGTGTTTCTTCTAAACTTTACAAGTATTTTTGGGTTTCTGCTACTTAAGTATGGAACTAGTTTTTGGGTTATTCAAGATGATAGCATAACAAAAGGAAGCATATTCTTTCCACAAGCAGGCTGTTAGGAACAAGAAGGATCTTGAAAGTTTAAATGTGCCACACAAGTACAGAACCATGAATTCTTTCTGGAAGTATTACTCAGGAGAGAAAGTAGCACCATTCCCTACTATTTTCATAGGTGGCAATCATGAAGCTTCTAATTACTTGTGGGAGCTGTGAGTTGACTTGTTTACACATTTGTAGTCTTGTTCTGATTGATTTTTTTTCTTATGGTTTATTTTTTACCAATTAATGTCGTTTTCGGGTAATGTACAAAGTAAAGAGCATGCACATTCATATTTTGAAAATACTTTTCCATTCCTTTCACTTTTCTCTATTAGGAAAGAAAAAAGAGTTTGCTTGCAAGTTTAAATTTTGAATATTGTTTAGGGGTGATCCAAAGATTCATTATTTTTTGGTTTGAGATTATGATGGAATAAAACAAAATGGCTCACTAAACTGTCTGCGCTTCTTTGTTATGAAGCAACAGCCAGTCCATGCAATTTTGGACGGGATTTTCACTATGGGTCTTCCGGAAACAGTCTCTCTGTGCTTTAGTACAGGGGTAAGACTGCGTACATCCAACCCCCCTTACCCCACCGTAGGGGGAGCCTTTGCGGCACTGGGGTAAATGAAAATGAAAATGAAATGTTTAGGGGTGATCCGGCTAAGCTTTTTCTTTTGAAGGGAGCTTCATGTAATCTTAGGGATATTTATGTGTGCATAATTATATACATTATTAACTTTCTGCCATTTTATTGATTCTTATAGGTATTTTAAATTTTTATTTATTGTGCTTCCCTTGTCATGTACACCAATCCATGACATACTATCGTGTGGTCACAGATATTATGGAGGGTGGGCAGCACCTCAAATATACTTTCTTGGATTTGCTGGAGTAATCAAGTATGGCAATATTCGTATTGGGGGCCTCTCTGGAATATATAAGTCAAATGACTATGGTCTGGGTAAGTTGTAGATATCAAATACAACAACAACCACAACCAAGCTTTAATCCCAAAAGAATTTGGGGTCGGCTAACATGAATCGATCTATGATATCGATGCCAAACAGATAAGACGGACAAGAAAGGGAAGAAAAAGAAGTAAGATAAAACCAATAAAATAAAGATAAATAAATATAAGATAACAATAACACAAGAATATAAGAAAGATAAAAGAGAAAAAATAAAAGAGCATAAAAAAGCTAGAAGATAAAAATAATATAAGAATATAAAAAGATAAAGAAGATAAACGATAAAAGAAAAAAGAGAGGAAAGACATCAATCGTCCACACGGATGTGCGCCCACCACTTTGCTCACTCCAAAGCCATACTCTCATCCAACCCATGAAGACGCATATCAGTTCTGATTCCTCTAAACCAAGTCTGTTTGGGTCTTCCCCTCCCTCTCTTCTCTGCCTCTTCTCCCCACCCCTCAAGTCGTCTAACATGTGCATCACTCGGTCTTCTACGCCATACTTGTCACGACGGTAAGGCGAGTTGGGGCGCCAGCCGACCGCCATATCGCCTAGGCGACAATTAGGCGACTAGTCGCACATTGTATAAAATATTATATTTCATATATACAATTATATATATTTACATATAACATTATATTGTATTTAAGTATTTAACTGTATTTAATTTGTAATTTATTATATGTTATATAGTACGTATGATATATTACTAATTAAATTGTATATATTACCTAGAATTGATACCAACAATTAATAAATGAAAAAAAGGTTTATGTATGCGTGTGTATATAAAAAAATCATTCGGCTATGTGTACAACTTAATTAATTAAACTACTTTAGTGGGTATACTCTTTAGTGCGTCATTGGACATAAAACATACGGAGTATTAATATACTGGAATATAAGAAGTCGGATAGAGACATGAAGGCTAAGTGAATAACCGATAAAATAAAAAGCTGGAGAAGAAGCGCAAGTCATCTTCAACCTTGCGACGCTGGAATGCAGCAACTGCAGGTCGTCTTCAACCGTGCGACGCAAGAATGCAGAAACTGCAGGTCCTCTTCAACCGTGCGACAGAGGCACACCAGCAGAGAAGTAGCGACTAACGATGCTTCGTGCTTGGGGTTTGTCGATTGGCCTTGAAGATTGAGAGTCGATGATTGGCCTTGAAGATTGGGACTTTCAGAAGGCTTCGGTTCCTAAATTACTACTTTCTAAATCGTATTTTGGGATGGGCTTCTAAAAACGAATTTATTGAGATTCTAATCTCCCCTGGCGTGCGCCTGGACGACATGTCTACGCCTGGACGACGACAGGAGCGACTTATCTTCTTCTGGCGAGTCGATCTCCCAAGTCGACCCTTCTCCATCACCAGGACGCCAAGTCGGCGCCTAGGCGACGCCTAGTCGACGCTGTGACAAGCATGTTCTACGCACATGCGCAAACCACCGCAAACGAGACTCCCACTTCTTATCTTCTATAGGTGCTACTCCCACCTTTTGTCTGATTATCTCATTCCTCAAGCGGTCTTTTCTGGTATGTCCACACATCCAACGCAACATACACATCTCTGCCACACTCATCTTTTGAATGTGGCATTGTTTCACCGCTCAACACTCTATGCCATACATTAATGCAAGCCTAATTGTTGTTCGATAAAATTTACCTTTCAGTCTAGTCGGCATACCCGATCGCATAGAAATCCTGAAGCACTCTTCCATTTCATCCACCTAGTTCTGATTTTATGGGAAACATCTCCATCTAATTCACCATCCTTCTGAATTATGGAGTCCAAGTAACGGAACATATCACAAACTTGTAGATATCAAATACGATAGTACTAAATCGGTTGGCATTTCTGTTTGTTGGTTTAAAGCCTGTGAAGTTGAGCCTGGGGTATCAATATTGTTATTTTTTCCTGCTTATTGATATTTGTGTGTGCCCTGTGCTGCCATTTTTTTATATAATAAAAGTCATATTTGAGGCAGATATATCCACGAGTTGTTTCATCATGATAATTTTTTGACGTTTCGGGATGACAAATTTGACAAATTACAATAACTTCATTATGGCAGGACATTTTGAAAAGCTTCCTTATAATGAGCGAGGTATTCGATCCATATATCATATTCGTGAATATGATGTTCATAAGCTTATGCAAGTTGAAGAACCAATTGACATCTTCCTTTCACATGACTGGCCCTTGGGTATAACTGATCATGGAGACGTGAAGAGTCTACTTCGTCAAAAACCATTTTTCAAGGACGAGGTAAGCAAACAGAAGGATATTTGAAATCTGATCAATTGAGTAATGTTGTTGATAGGGAGCAGGCCGGGGCAGCCGGTCAGCGGGCAGACGCGACCGAAGGAGAGCTGGGCCCCAGGCCCTTGATAGTCTACCGGGGACGGGGACGGGCCTGAGCCCACCTTCGTGGGCTGGCTATTTCAGTGGCTTTAATTAATTAGGAGTTCTACCTTAATTAGAACTAGTAGACTATTTATACCCCTTAATAGGGTTATTCAAACTATGCATTATTATTCAATAAAGTTGGTGTTTTAGCTCTAAGCTTTGGCAATGGTTGCTACCGTTGATTGTTATTTTTCTGCTCTCATCAATTGGTCTGACCTGTCGGATCCCGTCCTGCCGGAATGACGAGATCAACCAACGAACATTTATCAGAATTGGAGGCCGAACAGGCCCTGATCAATCAAAAACTTGACACGCAAGGACAGAAACTTGATGTGCAAGGACAGAAACTTGATGCACAAGGTCAGAAATTGGAAGAACAGGGTGCCCAACTTGCGGAAATTGCGGCTTCCCTGGCAGCGATCGCGAAGGCCATGATGCCGTCGGAGAAGACTCCGACCGTGACCGTCGAAAGTGACTCCTCTGCACACGTCGCGACTGCACCCTCTGTTGACGGCGGACTGCGCAGCGCAGCAACCGCCCTGCTCCCCTCGTTCGACGGCGAAGACCCAATTGGGTGGATGGCAAGAGTTGAGCAGCATTTTGAACTCAGCAGAATCCCACCGGACAAAAAAGTGGCAGCGGCTATGGTTTCTATGGAAGGGGCTGCCCTCTATTGGGTGACTTGGTTGAAGGCGCGCAAACACGGCATGTCTTGGGAGGAATTCAATCAAGCCCTGGTGGTCAGATTTGATTCCCGTTATCAGGGAAACATGTTTGAACGGCTGTCTGGCGTCAAACAAATTGGGACGGTGGAGGAATACAATACCTTGTTTGTTCAACTAGCTAGCCAAGTTCCTCGATTGACCGACGATCATTATTTGAGCTACTACATGAGTGGACTTAAGGAAGCCATCCGAAGCTCGTTGCGCTTATTACGGCCGGATAATTTGGAGACGACCATGTAATTAGCCCGCGATGTGGAGCATAACTTGTCGATGCAGAACGGAGGAAGAGGAGGGCCCAATTATATCACCACGGGGTCACGTTCCAGCAGTTACTCTCGGCCAAACTCGGGGTCTTTCCAGGCTGCAAGTAGCGGCAGCCGCGCAACACCAGTGGCGGCTTCCCTAAGGCCACTGGACAGGCGGTGGGGTCCACCTCACATGCGACAGGGACCACTTCCGGACTGTCTGGACAGTCCACTGCACGTTCCAGGTTCAACAGGCTACCCCCAAGGGTGTTAGATGAGCTGCGGGCCAAGGGATTATGCTTTAAAAGCCGGAAACCTTTCACACCGGGACATGATTGCCCTTTTAAATAATTAAGGGAACTGGACTTGCAACAACACGATTATTGTGAAATAACGGGGCAGGAGGAACTTCCATCAGACGACGACCATCCGGAAGGCGATAACAGTGATTTTCCAGTATATGTGATGGCTGGAATTTTCAGTCCTCAAACAATGAGGCTCTGTGGAGTAATCGGAGGGTACACAGTCACTGAATTAATTGATAGTGGCGCTAGTCATAACTTTGTTTCCTCGGCTTTAGTATCTCTGCTGTGCCTCAACCCAGAAAAGACAGGAAGATTCGGAGTTCAATTGGGAGATGGACATAGGCAAGAATCAGAAGGGGTGTGCCGGCAACTTCCCATAACATTACCCGGATGTGCAATCAAGACGGACTGTTTTGTTTTTCCGTTGGTAGGAGTGGACGTCATATTAGGAGTTGCATGGTTAGCCACTTTGGGGAGGTGCGAACCAATTGGAAAAATCTAACCATGCGGTTCAAGCTTGACGATAGACAGGTAGAGCTGAGGGGCGATCCATCAATGTGCAAAAATGCAGTCAGCCTACGCACACTACTCAATACTACCAATATAGAGTTTTGTGCCGTTTTCCTAATCAGGGAGCCCGGCAAACTGTCTGGGGAAGCATCGGGAACTCTGGAGGACATCCTCGACCAGCATACTAAGGTGTTTGAAGAACCGCGAGGGCTGCCACCTCGCCGTACCACGGATCACTGCATCGAGCTAGTTTCCGGGGCAAAGCCCGTTTCAGTTCGGCCGTACCGATATGGTCATTTACAAAAAGATGAAATCGAGAGACTTGTAGATGAAATGCTCCAGGCCGGCATCATCCGACTTAGCTTTAGCCCATTCTCAAGCCCAATTTTGTTGGTCAAGAAGAAAGATGGCAGCTGGCGATTTTGTGTTGATTATAGGGAGCTTAACAAATCTATAGTACCAGATAAATACCCGATTCCAGTGATACAAGAGATGTTAGATGAGTTGGCTGGAGCGGTGGTTTTCTCTAAAATAGACTTACGTTCCGGGTACCATCAGATCAGGGTGGCTGGTCCGGACATCCATAAGACTGCTTTTTGTACTCACAGTGGGCATTATGAATTTTTGGTGATGCCATTCGGTCTGACAAACGCCCCTTCCACCTTCCAGGCCGCCATGAATGATTTGTTCCGACCCTACTTGCGGAAATTTATGCTGGTATTTTTTGATGACATCTTGGTATACAACAAGTCATGGGCTGAGCACCGAAAACAGTTGGACCTGGTATTAAGCCTCCTGGAGAAGAATCCGTTCAGAGCTAATAGGAAAATGTGCACCTTCGGTCGACCGCAGGTGGAGTACTTGGGGCACATTATTTCTCAAGCAGGGGTAGCCATGGATCCAGCCAAAGTCAATGTAGTGGTAGATTGGCCACAACCGAGATCTGTCCGAGAGGTCCGGGGATTTTTGGGACTGACCGGATATTATAGGAGGTTCGTGAAGGAATATGGATTGATTGCACGGCCGCTCACGAAACTTTTGAAAAAAGAGGCATTAGCTCAGTCTCAGTGGTCTGCAGAGGCCGAGGAGGCTTTCCGTCGACTCCAAAAGGCATTAACCGAAGCACCTGTATTAGCCATGCCCCAGTTTGACCGCCAATTTGTGGTGGAATGCGATGCGTCTTATGCAAGAGCGGTGCTTATGCAAGAGCGATGTCCGATTGCTTATTTTAGCAAATCATTGGCAGACAGGTCGCTGTCCAGAACAGCCTACGAGCGGGAGATGATGGGATTAGCATTAGCCGTGCAACATTGGCGGCCGTATCTCATCAGGCGAAAATTTGTGGTGCGCTCCGACCACCGGAGTCTCAAACTTCTGCTCACCCAACACATAGCGACTCCCTCTCAGCAGGTTTGGGTGGCAAAATTATTGGGTCATGACTTTGAGATTCAATATAAGACAGGGAGTTCTAACGCAGCAGCAGACGCCCTGTCTCGAAGAGGGGAAGAGTTGGAACTAGCTGCAGTCAGCATGCCGACATAGAAGAGGAGCAAAAGAAAGATAAAATTTTGCACGAAATTATTCAAACACTGGCAATTGATCCGGCAAAGGTACTGGGTTATGAAGTGATGGGGAGGTGGCTGTTCTTCAAGGGCCGATTGGTCCTGCCTTCGGACTCTAAGTGGATTCCTCGGCTGATGGAAGAATTCCATGACACACCTGCGGGAGGTCACGCTGGCGCATACCGGACATACAGAAGACTAGCGATGAACGTATTTTGGAGGGGAATGTTCCATCAGGTACGGGCCTATGTTGCACAATGTTTGGTATGTCAAAAAGCCAAATATGAGGCGATGTCACTGGATGGGCTACTGCAGCCCTTACCTATTCCCAGCTTGATTTGGGAAGATATTTCCATGGATTTCATCACTTGTTTGCCCAAGTCGAAAGGATATACATCTGTTTTGGTGGTGGTGGACCGATTGTCCAAGTACGGGCATTTTATTGCCCTAAAATCTCCGATCACAACGCGTTCTGTGGCTGAAGTTTTTTCCAGAGAGGTAGTCAGGTTACACAGCATTCCACGCTCGATCGTTAGCGACAGGGACTCTCTATTTATTTGTGCATTCTGGAAGGAGTTGTTTCTCTTGTCTGGAACACTGTTAAAATTTAGCTCAGCTTATCACCCGGAGACAGATGGACATACAGAGGTGCTGAACTGCGTGTTAGAAACATATTTGCGTTGTTTCACTTGTGAGTAGCCGCGACAGTGGATACGTTGGCTGAATTGGGCTGATTATTGGTATAATACCGCGTTCCAGACAGCAGCAAAAAATTCACCATTTGAGGTGGTATACGGCCGGCCACCACCTACTATTCGGCGGTTCCTTCCAGGAGAAAACAAGGTGGCAGCCGTGGCAGAGGTATTGGGCAGCAGGGATGTCATGTTAAAACGGCTAAAAGAGACTCTACAGAAAGCACAACAGAGCATGGTGACCCAAGCTAATAAACATCGCCGCAACGTGGACTTTCAGGTTGGGGATAAGGTATTTTTGAAGGTTAGGCCTCACCGGCAGACTACTATACTTCGCCAGCCTTACAACAAGTTGTCTGCCAAATTCTATGGGCCATTTTTAATCGAAGAACGAGTTGGGGCAACGGCCTACCGGCTAGCATTGCCATCTAACAGCCGTATCCATCCGGTTTTGGCCATTTTTAATCGAAGAACGAGTTGGGACAACAGCCTACCGGCTAGCATTGCCATCTAACAGTCGCATCCATCCGTTTTTTCACGTGTCTCAGCTGTGGAAGGTAGTCGGTGATCATCCGATAGAGAGTGAGCTACTAAAAAGCTTGGAATTGCCAGTCACTCCAGTTTTCGAGCTTGAAGAGATATTAGCCACCCGAAAGCAAAATGATAAAGAAGAAGAGCTATTAGTCAAATGGGCTGGGCAGCCTATTGACGAGGCAACATGGATGAATAGAGAAAGTTTCTTGGGCCAGTTTCCTGATTTCAACCTTGAGGACAAGGTTCTTGGATGAAGTTGATAGGAAGCACTGAAGCAGGCTGGGGCAGCCAGTCAGCGGGCAGACGCGGCCGAAGGAGAGCTGGGCCCCAGGCCCTTGATAGTCTACCGGAGGCGGGGACGGGCCTGAGCCCACCTTCGTGGGCTGGCTATTTCAGTGGCGTTAATTAATTAGGAGTTCTACCTTAATTAGAACTAGTAGACTATTTATACCCCTTAATAGGGTTATTCAAACTATGCATTATTATTGAATAAAGTTGGCGTATTAGCTCTAAGCTTGGGCAACGGTTGCTACCGTTGATTGTTATTTTTATGCTCTGATTGCTCTCATCAGTTGTCCACTTGTACATGGGCTGAAAGCCCACATGGATGACTCCCCTGGATGTGTCATGTGTGACCACATGGCCTTCTCTGGGATATTTTTCATAATGCCGTGCGAGTGTCGGGCCTTCAGATGTTTCAAAGACAGTTTCCTTCCAGATTACATGTCTCTTTTTACTGTTGTTGTCGTTCTTCGAGGGACTTCTTGTTATCCACTTTCTTGATCTATTAATCAATGACAGTTTATTCTCTTTAAGAAGAAAATATTGAATCATAGTACTTGTACATTCTTTGATATGTAATGTATATTTGTGTTTTTAATTTACTCCTATCACATGTGCTACTCATGTGTTGTGAATTTGTGAGTGTTTATCTGCCAAACTGCTAGTTTTAACCAACCCCGTTGAAGGCTGAATATGTCTAATATTATGCGTTCAGATTCGTGAAAGAACTCTGGGTAGTAAACCTGCTGCAGAGTTATTGGAAAAATTGAGGCCATCCTATTGGTTTTCTGCTCATCTGCACTGCAAATTTGCAGCTTTAGTTCATCACGGTGAGGATGGCCCGATCACCAAGTTTCTTTCTCTTGATAAATGCCTCCCTGGCCGGAAATTTTTGCAAGTACTCTCTTCCACCACTGATGTTCAGTTACATTTTTCTCATAGATTACTGAAAAACAATATCTTAAGTTCTTAACTTATAAGATTTATTTTGATGCTTAGGTTATTGAAATTGAGTCAGACCCAGGGCCACATGAACTCCAGTATGATGAAGAATGGCTAGCAATTACAAGGAAGTTTAATTCTATCTTGCCGCTGACAAAAAGGCGTGCAAATTATAGGTGAGTACATTTATGGACGTGATAAGTTGATGGTGTGTGAAAGGAATTAGATTGTTATGCTTAATACTTTGCAGCAATGCACGATATGACCTCCAAGAATGTCGCCATTTTGTAAGGAAGAAACTTCAACCAAGAGGAACAAAACCTTTCGAGTTTGTCCGCACTGTGCCGTGCCACAATTCTAGTCAACCTTCTGATAGTGGTTCCTTTTCTGGTAATGATCTGTATTGCAGCGGATATTATTAGCACTTTTTTGTATCACTTGATCCTAGTTGGAATTTAAATGAACTTCTATGGATAATTTATAATAACCAGTCCAGTTCATTGATAAAATTGATAAAGATTGTGTAAAACTCTTGCCACCATGCCTTTTTTGCATGAATTTGAAATGTTAACAAATCATAGACAATTTAATTGGCACTATAAATAGAATGCCACCAACCCCAACATAGTGAGGATACTATATTTGAAATATTATTTTGTCTACCAACACAACCTAGATTTCTCTCATCTCTTTTGAATAGTAGATTTCACGTCCTGATAACTTCAACAGCTCATGAGAATCATAAAAGATTTTTATGTGCTTCATTTTATTTTGGTATGACAACGTCAAAAGTATGTATAACCATGAAAAACATAGAAACTGCATGCTGTGATCTTCATTTGGGGAAGATGGTGGTTTCCTTTTGTTTTCTGCTTTCATGAATCATATCATTGTTTGGAGTTAATACTTTGAAATTTATGTTAATATTTTTTTCAAGCCTACTGTACTATCTTTGGTTCAATCTGACTCTGTCTTAATCATTCCCAGGACACTGTCGAAATCCACAAACTGAAGCTTTATTGCAGCTCCTTGAACTTGAATATCTTCTTGATGGAACGTCGGAATCAAGGGAACTTACTGGAAATCCTGCTTCATTTGTTTCTAGTAATACTCTCTTATGGTTGTTTACTTGATTTGAATAATACTGGCAAATTGCATTTCTTCCACTACTAGTCTACTACTCCAATGAATGCACACTCCAATGCATACATATGACATTGGAGTTATTGACACATGTAGTACTTTTGAGTAGGGGTGGACCGGTTCCGGTTTGGGCCCGGTTCAGGTCTGGGCCCGACCGGGCCTCGGTTCATGAAAGGGGAGGCCCGGAACCGGCCCGGGTAACCCCGGGTCCGGGCCGGGCCTCGGTTCATGTAATTTTTTTTGGCTTTTCCTAATTAACCCCCAACCCTCCCCCCTCACCCCCAAACCACCCCAAACCACCTCAAATGGCCCATCATACCCAGCCCAACCCAAAAACTTAAAAAAATTCAAAACAATAAAAAGAAAAAAAAAATTGGCCCGGGCCGGTCCCGAACCGGCCAGGCCGGTTCACTATTTAGCAGGACCGGGCCCGAACCGCCTACCTCACCGGGCTGGGTGGCCCGAACCGGGCACCAACCAGTTCACCGGCCCGGTCTGGTTCCGGGCCGGTTGGCCCGGCCCGAGTCCACTCCTACTTTTGAGTTTGGTAAATTGTGGGTTGAGGTTTTGGAGGTTTGTTTTTTGTTTGAAAAAGCAGCACATTAGATTTGATATTCCCTTTTTTCAAAATACGCAGTAAAAGATAAGATGAGTATGAACTCAATTTTCTGGTCAATTATGTATTTCAGTACTACTGTAAACCGTTTATGATATGTTAATTTGAACCAATATAACCCCCCTCCCCCCGAGTCCATTCCCCTCCAAAAATACATTAGGTTCTTTTGCTTACAAATATGGTCAAATGAATGATTGACCATGACACCTTGTTGTGCAATAGAGCCTTATTTTTACGGAGTAAAATTTATTTTTTTATAAATGTTGGTATGGTTTCATTTCTCCATAGTTTGTGGTTCCTACTTCCTTGTGACGAAGTTTTTTTTTATAGGAGCTAACCATTGCAACTGGTTTTACTCATTTTGCAGGTTCATTCGACTATGGTACAGAAGATATGCCCATTGATGATATGGATGATGTAGATGATCCAGAAGAGGAGGAGAATGACGGTAGAGAAACTGAAAGTGAACAAACATAGAACTTATTTATTTGTAGAAATCTAGCTGCAGTGTAAGTTCTACCAGTAGAAAGCGTTGTTTACTGTAATTTTAATGTGTAGTGAGAACTTGATTTAGTCATTTAGTGCAATGGCAGTGGAGGATAACAGTGGCAGGGAAGATTGACAAATAGACTGCCTGTTTTTATGGCACTTTTCTTTGAAAATGGTTCGAGAGACCGTTCTTCGGATCCTCCTATGCATGCAGTGAGGATATAATATATGGAGTAATCTATCTTAATATAATAGCAAAAGGTTTTTTGGGGAACAAGTTTCCGCCAAAACCATTCTAGGGCAATTTAGTAGAGCTGCGTTCCAGTGCTTAGTGAGAGAAAAAGCCACCGGCCATGTCGGATGTGGAGCACCAATTCGAGGAGAAGGGAGATGCAGGGGCACCCAAGACCTACCTGCAGCAGGCTGGCACCATCCACAAGGCCCTCTCTTTATATTCTTCTGCAGATAAGCTCATAAGCATATTGCATCTGATAGATTCATCATGTCTTCCATCTGATATCTGATTTATAACTCATAGGTTTCTGTCTTGAATCTTGATGTTAAATACTTTTCCCCAATTTCCAGATCTAAAACTCTTTTAGCTTTTATTAACATATCAGTTATCGCCTCTGTGTGTAATCTATCTATGACAAATGGATATACTTTATGTTTCACGAGGAATCTGCAATCCGCCACTCACCTGGGCTTCAAACTGATAATTTATTGTGGTGGATCCGTGGATGCATGTAAAATCTTGATTCTATTTTTTGGAGGAAAAATAGTACACCCTTAAAGTTAATACACTATTCCATTTCTCTCTTCTAATAATTTTTTGAAATGATCAAGAGTTGTTATGTATTTTTCAGAATGTTTATGGTCGCATTGTGTATCCACAAGAGATGGCAGATTTGCTATAGTTGTTTAGAATGCATACGGAAAAATACGAAAGGAGATGGGAATGTTTTCAAGGGAAGGAAGTCGTTTAGTGTGATTGAAGTTAACGATCGATGACCAATACTACATATGTTTTATACTTTTATCTCTATATTTCTCAAAGGATCTTGAACATGAAGTTCGTAAATTCCAAGTAATTGTTTGTTGTCTTTAAAATAATGGTTTGTATATCTAATATTAATCATTTATTCGCATCAGGGAGCCGATGAGTTCAGTAAGCTTCATAAGTAAATTTAGGGAATTTTTCACAAATAGACTTCAAAGTGAAAATAATATCACTTTTGTCACCCTTCAATTATTTTTTCAAAAATAGACTTGCCTAGATTTTCTTTTCACAAATAGACCATACGGAGTATAAAGCATCCGCCCATTTTATTTGATTCTCCGTATGGTGGGCTGCTACTCTCTAACAAATACGGAGTACATTAATACCAAGGTGTATTAATGCATTGATACTTTGATTCTCCATATTATGTAGAGCTGTCACTTGTTTTTCAATGTATTTTTTTTTAAATAGAAAGATGTGCGAATTCATGAAAAATCCAAAAGGTGATAATAAATAGAAAACTAATAAAAATAGAAATAGTATATAATATTAAAAAACTCAAACTAAAAATATAAATAAAAAAACATACTAAAAGTTGAAAATTGAAAAATTGTAAGTTAGATACTACGTATTAAATTAGATGAATATGGTATTTATAAAATAAATTAAAAAAACACAAATATGCTTATAAAATAAAATAGTTTAGAAAGTCAAAAATATAAAAAATCAAAAGTGTCATAAAAAGTTATAAAAAGTTTAAAAAAGAAGAACGTGAAATTTATAAATACAATGTGTAAATAAGATAAAAATGTTTTGAAGCTAGTAAACAATTTTAAAAGTAAATACAAAATTTTGTGAAGGAGTGGTTATTTAAAAAAAAATTAAAATATGCACACTAGAAGAATTTAAATAATGAAAATATATAAAAAAATAAAGAATTGAAATAAATCAATTTAATTTTATAAATATTTAAAAAATTAAAAAATTCAAAACATTATAAAAACCAGATAATACATTTGTTTTTAAAAGGAGGCGGGGGGTTCCTGGTTGTGTTTTTGTTGACATAAGTGGGTTTATTGGTGGAAACCAAACCTATGAACTAGCATTTTTGTGACTTTATAGAGGATCATTTGGTGTGATACCTTTATATATTGTTTTTTGTTGCTTTTGGTTGTATCACTTGTATTGTTTTTTGTTTCATCTTGTTGCATATTGTTGCATCATGTTGTTTTTTGTTGCACTGTGTTGCTTACTATTGTTTATTGTTGAAATAGATTGTTTATGTTTATCTAGGTTTCAATTTATCTTTTCTACTTCTTTAAAAAAATCTATATAGTTTTATATACAAACACAAAAATGATAAATTTTGATTTAGGAAATTAAATAACTAGAAACGGAAAAAAACAATAAAAAACATAAAGTTCAGAGTTATAAACAAGAAGAAACAATTTGAAACAAAAACTAACAATAATATAATAATCATAACTGAAAGATTAATTTCTTTATGAAACATTACATTACAAAATTCATATATTTTTAATTTTGTTTAATTGTTTCAAGTTCATTATTTTAGCTTTTTGCATTCTTTTTTACTGAGTTTTTAATATTACACTCGTTAGGTTACATTAATTATCTAGTTTTTTATAATGTTTTGAATATTTTAATTTTTTAATGAATTTGAAACATAATTAAGAAAATATAAAAATATATGAATTTTGTAATGTAATGTTTCTTAAGAACTTGATCTTTTAATTATGATTATAATTTATTGTTAGTTTTTGTTTCATATTGTTTCTTATTGTTTATAGCTTTGAAATTTTTGTTTCTTATTTTCTTTAAGTTTCTAGTTGTTTATATAAATTTATCATATTTGTGTTTGTATATATATAGAACTATATAGATCTTTTTTTAAAGAAGTAGAAAAGATAAATTGAAACCTAAACAAACACAAACAATCTATTTCAACAATAAAACAATAATAAGCAACAAAGTGCAACAAAAAGCAACATGATGCAACAAATTGCAACACGATGCAACAAATTGCAACACGATTCAACAAAAAGCAATACAGTTGATGCAACAAAAAGCAACAAAGCCAATATATAAAAGTATCACACCAAATGAACATCCTTAAACAATAAACAAAATCGACAATAAAAAACAATAAGCAACAAACTACAACAAAAAGCGATACGATACAACAAAAAGAAACACAATAAAACAAAACGAAACAATTTTGATACAACAAAAAGAAACACAATGCAATAAAATGAAACAATTCTGATACAACAAAATGAAACAACAAACAAATGAAGCCATCTTCCACCTGGGGTAGAGTGAACTTTTAAAATTGATGACTTGTTCTGGACACTGAAAGAAGAAGAGCAGGTAGTATCTACTATGTTTCTCCTTTAATTTTCTATTGAAGAGCAAATTCATTCATTTACTTTATTGCATTGATCTTCTTCACCCTTTTTTAGTCTAAACCACCTTCCTCGATCCATGCCTTTCTGAGATCCCAATCTGCAATCTATATATGCTCCCTACATATATTGAGGCAACCTGCTATGCAACTTCTTACAGCTTGTGTACAATCTGCATTCTTAAGGCATATACAAAACTCCCATCACATTTATAAAACTTATCTATGTATTCTTACGCCTTTCTATGTCACGTTTTGCATTGCTAGGAACTCCATCAGCCTCCCAACAAAACTTAAAACAAAAAAAAACTTTAAACCTCAATTAGGGGATCAAATTTAGGCCACCTTTGCCTTGCTTTTACTGGGTGGATTCAAACCATAGACTGAACCTTCGTATGTAATTGTTGTTAATGTACTTGCACTTTGACCATACTATGATATACATGAACTCTTAAACTCATACAATTATCAACTTGTCCAATAATGAGGCATCTTAGAAAATTCATGGGAAAAACACCAATTAATTGAAATGTACAAACACATATTGTCCTAAACAACCATTAATCATCATTGATAGGTACCGTGTTGTGTTGTATTGTATTGTATTGTATTGTATTGTATTGTATTGTATTGTATTGTATTGTATTGTATTGTATTGTATTGTATTGTATTGTATTGTATTGTATTGTATATGAATAAGAAACTAAGACTTACAGTACACACACTAATAAAGCAGCCAAGGCAGTCTGAATCCAGATACACTTGATTTGCAGCACATGTGCTCGCTCTCTTATTGGAATATTCAGCAGATACATACAATACTCTGCATTTTATGCAAATTAAAATCCAAAACTAGATGCTAGTTAATCAATGTTGAAAATAGAAACGTCCAAAGCAAACATCTAAATCATATTCTTCAGAGATAAGTAATATATTCTTCACCAGAACATCATCAACATAATCAGATTGTGCAACATATATTTAAAAAATTAAAACTAAAAAGGAGAACGAAATCATCGAGCTGATATTCTTATAAATATAAATTAGTATATTTATGTATACATATTTATGTATGAATTAATATATTCTTCACCAGAGCTTATGTATCTATGTATACATATAAATTAAAGGTAAAACACATGATAAGGATTTGAGGTAATCAGTCTGCAAAATTGTCTCATTTTTATTTGCGAATGAATTTGAAGGGATGGAGATGAAAATAAGGGATGTGGCGGCGATGAGCGGCGGTGATGAACAGACAACCTCCTCAAAAATTATTCAAAACTTATTGAAGTTACCTCAAAACGATCTAATCCATACTAGTGATAATCGCTGGATTGAAATTCACCAAGGAGAAGAATCCGAAGAGCACGAAGTTGAATTAAGCCTCTGAGAAGAAATTGTTCAATTGTGGAAGTGAAGGTCCGTCGGAGAAATTGAATCGGAGGACAGGACGGAGGATAGAGCGCAAAGCCGCATAGGACGGACGACGACACACAGAGCCGCACAGGACGGAGGGCAGAGTGCGGAGGCCGAAGCCACAGAGGCCGGAGGTGCAGCCAGAGCTGGGTAGGTGGAGAACAACCGTACACGCTTCAGCTTCAAGCCGGATGCCAGATTGCCAACTATCGATCTCTCCCTTTGAGTTTTGATTTAGCTAGGTTATTTTTGAAATAAAAAAACAAAAAGTGAAAAGTCAAAAGTTTATATTTGAAAAATAAATAATTAGGTGACATAAATGATATGCAATAAACAAAGATGGACTGAACGGGAAATTTCCACGTAAATTTATCATAGTTTTTGGGCCTTCGAAAAACATAATTTTTTTGTTAAAACATAGGAGGTTTTAAAAAACTGTGATTCGAACAAATTAATCAAGTATGCAGTGGCGGACCCAGAAACTCAGAATCACGGGGTCCCTACTGTAATGTAACTCGAATTAATAAAAAATTAATAAAAAGAAGAAGTAAAATATTAAAATAGCATAACGTTTCATAGTTAACGTATACAACAATTTTAAAGATATTCCAGAATTTTAAAGAAATGTCCTCTATCAACTAGAGCTCGTTTGGTAACACTGAAATCGGCTGAATCGACTGATTCTACTTAAATTTATGAAGTTCTGACTGAAGTGACTGTATTGGCTATTTCTGCTGATTATGAAAAAAATAATTTAAAATATATTATATTAATAAAATAAAGAAGAAATGATATTAAAAAATAGATAAAATGGTCATCTACAACAACTTCAGTCAATAGAGCCTGAAAAGTAACTTCAACTTTATGTTTCTTATTATTACACAATTCAACGCGCAAAATCAAAAGTTACATGTTTGGTTAAAAAGTCTATTGATAAGCCTGATAAGCCGAAAAACAGAGTCACTAAACGGGCACTACAATTTTATAAAGTTAATGTCTATCAACTAAAAAAAATGGGCATGCATATGAGAAATCAAATTCAAAAAAGCCTACATTTGAAAATTCCGATCCAATTACTTCGCATTATTTTATTTGGATGTTTATTTAAAATATATTCATTAGCTTTTTTCTATTTTAATTTAATACAATTACCAATTTATTTGTGTAACTTTAATGACTTTGTTATTGGATTGATTTTAGTCTTAGATCAAACCACATCAAGTCAAATTGTGCGATTATGGCTCAATCGATTAAATCTGCTATATTAGGAAAGAATGATATTTAAATTATATGTTATAAGATATGAAAAAAGTCATATGAAAAAGTGGCTAAGATGATGCGCGCCGAAAAAGTGTTTAAGTCCGTGACTACAGGCGAATTTTTTTGTAGGCGCTCTACGGTAACTTTAGTCATCTCGCCGAAAAAATGTTTTTAACTTGCTTATTTTGATTATTACAAATTCAGTGCGTGAATTCAAGAATAACGTGTTTCATGACGAAATTAGTTTATAAAAAAGATAAGCTGAAAATTGAGGATACATACTGGTTTATAGTAGTATTATTTCTATAAAAAAATTGGGCATAGGTTGAGAAAATTAGATTACAAGTTGGGCAATAGAGGTGCATGATAACAATAGGTGGGCAGGTTGTTCCATAATTTTATTTTCAAAAAGTTGATGCCAAGGGGAATTGATCCTTGAACCTCTACACGTGTAAACTCTAAGATTGAATCTCCAACCATTTCTCTAGCTCTGTATTTGTGTTTTAAACCAGTTTTGATTGTATAAATACACTACTGATTACTTAATTTTATATAAAATATATACAAATATATATAGGTATTTTTTTGGAGGTCCATGGGGTCCCGGGACCCGTGGGACCCTAAGTGGGTCCGCCACTGCAAGTATGCATTTCATTTTTTTCATATTGTATTTTTTATTATTTAATTTAATACGAAGTGTTAACTTTTCATTTCGCTACGCAAATAATAATATCTTAATTTTTGGTGGAAGTAGATGCATGTTTTCATGACAACAATGGTGTTTTTTTTTCAGGCTTCTGCAGTTCTGCTATTGCCGGAGAGAAACTTGATTGAAGGGGAGATTTTGCAGCTTCTCAAATTCCAAGCATTGTTATCTACCTTTGGAAGAAGGTGCAGTTGAACACTATGATTTCACACTCCCTACTTTATGTCTCCAGCACATTCTGGTTTTCAAATAACATGTTTTATAGGTTGTTTTGATTCCGGATATACGTAAGAGCGCAAATTAAGATTTGATTATGGAGGAAAGAGCGTCTTGCTGGGTTCTGCAGGCCTTCTGTTTTTAATGCAGAATTTTTAGCGCCATGTGTTCGATCTAGAACATGCTGACATCAAACTATGCTACATCGAAACATATCACACAAAAAATTGAATAAAAATTATCTCAAATGAGTAAAACTAAAGGTCTAGGTTAATTTGAAAACCTAGATGATGAAGAGTACATATTCCTTCCGTCCCTTAAAACTTTGACAAGTTTGATCGGGACGGGGATTAATAATGTAAAAAAAGTGTAATTGAGGTTTGTGTAAAGGAGAGAGAATTAACTAGAACTAAAAAATCTTTACTTAAAAGAAAATGTGGCAAAGTTAGTAGGACAACTAAAAAGGAAAATTTGACAAAGTTTTAAGGGACGGAGGAAGTAGAATTTAGTTGTGTAGGTAGGTTGTAGGTTGAAAGCTTTCATATGGGCTTCTAATGTTTCATATTACGGATGAGTATTGGTTTTGGGGAGTTTTTTAACTTAAAAATCAATGGCCCATATGCTATTTTGACACATTTGTGGAACAATTAAGTAAAATTTTCAATTTTTAGTACACGGGAAATTACACTTTCCGACAAATTCAACGTTGGTGACATCTTTTGCAAGGTGTAATTTTGCCGGAAAGTGTACTTTTTAGGGATATAGTACTTTGTTATGACTGTGACACTATAAATAAGAGTCAAAGATAATCTCTTGCGCATTTTAGGATGGGTATAATCTTGAAGAAACCGATTTTTACTCATGAGCAATTGCATGTAACAATTTCTAGAGTTACCCATCCTAAAATGTTAATTGTAGACGACAATGAGAAAATTACAAATGTGACCACAAATGTCGTGTACAAGGAAGTGTTTCAGAACATGTAAATTTTTGTTGTTATTTTTACTTCAATTTTCTTGGTGATCATCAATTATGAATAGTAACTTTCCCATATACCCCCTTTTGGTATATACATTTTTTACATATCACTTTTGGTATAACATTATTGTTTACATTAATACATGATTAAATATATCGACCGTGCAGCGCACGGGTGAAATACTAGTAATAATAGTAATAAAACATTTTGTAAGTATTTAGGATGTTTTTACTTGGACTGTAATTCGTCCCAGACCAGACCAGATCAAATCAGACCAGTTCAGACCAGATTTGGATAGTTATAAAAATACAAAGAAATCGGACCAGACCAGACCAAACCAGATCAGACTAGACCAACCAATTACAGTCCAAGTAAAAACATTCTTAGGTAATGTTTGGCACAATGAGCTGAAGCTGAAGACTAATGTCTGAATTGAAAGCTGTTGTCTGAATTAAAGACTATTGTCTGGAACTGAATTATGAAGTGTTGAATCCAAACTGCAAGCTGAATGGAGTATACCCGTTTGGCATAAGGAGCTGATACGGTGACTGGAAAATATAAAATTACATTAAAGGGCATATACATATTATTCCAAAAACTATTAGAATGATTTTTTATATTTTAATAAATGTTAAGATTATAGTATGTATGTGCTTCGTATAATACTTCGTATATGAAGTATTATCCGAAATGCAAAACACAAAGAAAATATATGAAATTCAAACAATGCTCCGTATTGATTTTTATTAGAAAATAAAATTTCGATATGCTTCCTATAGTGTTCAGAACACTATAATGTTGTTCTGTTATGTGTTTTGCACACTTATTCTAAACTATAATGCTGAATTACATACACCTCTTAGATAATGGGTGAAACAAATTCAACCAGAGAGGTGTGCCGTCAATTGTATATGGGTATCCTCAATTTTCAATTGAATTTCGTGGTGTTGCACTCACCAGAAGCGAGAGAACGAAAAAGAGATACTGACATAGTAAGGATATTTTAGGCAGGTGTGCGGTATATAAGGTTAGCTGATTACAAACGTTCCCTGGAGAAACGTTTTTGTTCACCCTACTTTTTTCAAATTCAGCTCAATGTAGTCTATCTTTCAAACGGTGCTAATTCTCCATTTATTAGCTGAACTTAAAAAAATCTAGCCCATTATCAGCTGAAATGGCATGCCAAACATAGCCTTAATGATTTTTCAAATATTTTCATGCAAGCAAATAAACTTTTATGCATATTTCCTGGATATTTTTACAGGAAGTCACCATAAAATTTATAGAAATATAAAAAAGAAGAAATTTCAAGTTCGTTCTACAAACGGACAAGTTATACTGCTAGAGTAATATAACCTCTGCCCCCAAAATAATAAAATGAAAAACGTTTGACCAAAAGTCAACTATATCATTTTATCTCATGTTGTCTGGTGTTTCAGAATGTTTTTATCAAAATGTCCTAATAATAGAATATTTTACACTTACATTTACCTTCAATCAAAATGTTTTTTTTGTAAGTCAAGCAAAATATAACTTCCTTGAAGAAATAATGATGGAAATATTTAAAAATTGAGATATTATCCGAAATAGGACTAAAACAGTTTGAAAATTCCAAAATAAGACTAATTACTGTCATGTTTTGGCACTACCAGACTTCAAACATGGCAGTATTTTTGTTAATCCCAGAATACTAACAATCATACAAACATAAGCAGTGATAAAGAAGCAGATAGAAAGATATGTCGAAGATTAAAACCCAAATCTGGTATACCGTATGAACTGTCCGCTGCTCTCCCTGGAGAAGGAGAGCAGCGGCAACCCTAATCTCTCTCTATCTCGTCTCTACGCTCTAAGCCTCTCTCGATCAGTTAGGGTTCCCGTAAGTTAGCCTCCTTTTATAGGAGAAGTTAGCTAACTTACGGGTTACAAGGAAGCCCACGGGCTGATACACATTTGTGGCCCGTATTACACGTTTAATTAATAACTACACAAATATAAAGATAACTAACTAGATTGAACACCATAAAATATTCCCAACAATCTCCCCCTTGGTGATCAATCGTGTTGAATCAGCATTGCAGCGCAGATATCTTTGTCTTTGTTGTTATTGAGCTTCCTTTGTCTTTAAACTTGACTTCTGAGGAAGGCTATCTGAAAAAATCCTTGCAATCTCCCCTTTGATGTCTTCTTGACAATTTGATCTTTGATGCCGGGGGTTGAGGGACCTTCAGTATCTTGCATGTAGTCCTTGCCTTCCAGAAGTTGCTCTTTATCAGCTTGGATGAAGTCCGGTGACGCCTCTAGAATGAATATTCTTTGGAGAATAGGAGACGCACATGGAATTCATCTTCAGGACACGAGTATTTGACCTCTGTCTCTTCCACAATGTAGTCTTTTTGACTATTTGGAATGAATGCTTTTGAGGAGAACTTGTCGGTGGCACAGCGGAACATAATGATGGTTGAATTGTGAACGTAGCTAACCATTTGAGTTGAATTGTGAACGTAGCGGAGATAGTAGAGAGAGTGTAGGAGGAGAGAAGTGTCCCAGAATGATTTTTTGACAGTTAACAGCATGTGGACCACTCTCCCCCTCATGACGATCCGATGATTCAGGGCGTCATGCCTTTATTCTTTTATTCTGCGGAAATAAAAACAGGAAAAAACAAGCAGAATCTAAAGAAGATAACGTAGCCCCCCGGGGTCGTGAAGACGCCCGTTATCATCACTATAGAGATAAACTCTTTAGCAATGGCCTGAAAATGTTGGTGATTCTTATGTTGCAACAGCAGGACTTCCTTCCAATTATTGGTCTACAGCTGTAATAGATGAGCCCTATGGAAGTTCTCACGGGTCATGAAGACCTGCAACTGACTCTAAAAGTGCGTCTGTGTCCTAGAAAATTTCAAAACATTTGGGAGTGAGTAACTAGACACGACGTGATCAATGAAAGTTCAGAGGCATGGGGCTGAGGCCACTGTAGTCAGTATTACTTGTCTCGGAAGGAGACAGTAATGAGAGATGCGGTTCCCCGTGAAATATGATTAAACACCTGTCTGTTGGGAGACAAGTGAGTGGTCTAGGGTAGGGTTGTGCATGCGCCGTTTGGACAAAATGCAGCGACTTCTACCCGGGATCTGAATAAATTCAGTCCTGAGCCTATGGGGATAGTCTAGAGTATTTGAGTGGCTAGGAGTAAATGTTCAATTCATAGCAGGCAATTGAGGTAGCAGACTCATCATTGATAATTTGTTTTTCTTCTCACTTGAGCCTTCTGCTTCCTAATGCTCATAATGTTCACTCACTCACTCGCTCACTTACGCACTTACGCTCGGCTTTGTCCCCTGGGTAGGCTTAGTTGGGTTTACTAAGCCATAGGGACATGTTCTCTCATTACTTTCTTCATTTTCTCTATGTACTCCCCCTCAACTGGAGCACTCAGTATGCTTTGTCATTGTTAGGCACCAGGGAGGATAATATTGAACACTCCCCCTAAAATGTTGCATCCTTTGAGAGATTCCTTGCTTTGTCGGTGTAAGGCGCCAGGAGGAGAAAACTGAAACTCCCCCTCAGAATGTGAAAGGTTTGATTGCTCACAGCTTGTCATACCCGCCATGTGTGTGGAGCAATCTGAACATGTACCATACATGACGGTTTCCCTGAGCTCATCATGTAGAATTTCAGCATATTGATGATCACATAATGTTGACGAGTCAGGGGAGGCTTCAACAGTTGATTGTTGATTGTTGTAAGATGACCGTTGACGCGAGGTTGATTGAATTATCTACGATTTTCAGACCTTTACATTGAAGTTTAGAAAAGCTTTGACCTCAGTGTTGACAATGAAAGAATTTGAACAGATTTGCCTAAGTTTTGACCTGGACATCGGTGATTTACAATGTTTGTCAGAAAACTAACGTTTTGACTCTCAAGGACTGCGAGTGAGGGCGCGTGAGAAAGGGTTCTATGGCGTAGCCCAAGAATTAATGTATATCTTTTCGTTAGCTTTCCAACAAAAAAAAGTTTGCTCAAATCGGATCTCCGAGTCAAAAGTTATGGCCAAAACAGTGCGGTGTCGCAGAAAAATCTCTAATTTTGAGTTTTTGAGGAATTTCTTCGAAGTTGAGGTTCTCGATGATGAATATCGAGAGTAGGTGGATTTTAAACAAAATTCTAAGGCAATACTTCGAAATCCTAATCTCGAGGTTTAAATCTCGAGATTACAATCTCGAGGTTGCCTCGAAGAATAATGGCGAAATCCACCTGCAAAACAAACCTCAGAATATCGAAATATGTAGAATTTCAAAATGTTTGAACATCGAAAACTTTGGAGTTTCGAAAACCTCATAATCTCGAAAACTTGCTGTTTGAAAAACATCAGAACATCGAAAACTCCTGAAACATTTATAAGCAGGGAATCATTCAGAGATCCTTATAATGTAAAGCTTCGATGAACTGCAAAGGATGTCAAGATTCGAATTATGAGTTCCAAGAAACTACAAACTTTGAAAGATTCAAAACATTGAGAAATTTTGAAAATCTCGAAATCTTCAGAATGTCGAGATCCAAAACATCGAGATCCCAAATGTCGAAATCCCAAAACTCGAAATTCCTAAACTCGAAATTCCAAAACTCGAGATTACAAATCTCGAGATCTTGATTTCAAGATTCAAATCTCGAGATCATTATTTCGAGATTCAAATCTCGAGATCATGATTTCGAGATTCAAATCTCGAGATCTTGATTTCGAGATTCAAATCTCGAGATCAAGATGTCGAGAAGAGGAAATCGAGTCCCTAAATGTCGAGATCCTGCAAAACGAAAACATTGATTTTTGAAAATCTGAAACCTGTTCTGTATAGCCCTGAAAGTCGAGATTCTCCTGTATCAGTTTCAAGCCAAAAACGTTTCTGCGGCAGTGAAAAATAAGGATTTCGAGATCTCAATGTAGAGATCTTCGAAATATAAAAATTGCAGAAAACGAAAAAAGAGGTATGCTGCTGGATCGGTTTTGAAAGGCGAGTCCAACAGTATGATTTTTACAAAATTTCGTTCACAAACGAGATTACAGGAGCAAATCTCTACATATAGAAAAACATAAGAAAAAACAGAGCAGTTCTTCGTTAGATCCAAAAAATCGCAGACAGATCCAACTTGTTTCACGCCTTCGCTCTGATACCAAATGTTAATCCCAGAATACTAACAATCATACAAACATAAGCAGTGATAAAGAAGCAGATAGAAAGATATGTCGAAGATTAAAACCCAAATCTGGTATACCGTATGAACTGTCCGCTGCTCTCCCTGGAGAAGGAGAGCAGTGGCAACCCTAATCTCTCTCTATCTCGTCTCTACGCTCTAAGCCTCTCTCGATCAGTTAGGGTTCCCGTAAGTTAGCCTCCTTTTATAGGAGAAGTTAGCTAACTTACGGGTTACAAGGAAGCCCCCACGGGCTGATACACATTTGTGGCTCGTATTACACGTTTAATTAATAACTACACAAATACAAAGATAACTAACTAGATTGAACACCATAAAATATTCCCAACAATTTTCCAAACATGGCAATAATTAGTCCTATTTTGAGAATAAAAAACATGACAGACCTATTTTGGAATTTTGAAACTGTTTTAGTCCTATTTCGGAAACTTTCCCTTAAAAATTACCTAGATTTTGCATGGATAGATATAAGCTCAATTTTGAATACTAATAAAAAAGTGTGCAGAACATACTTTAGTATACTCACTCCGTTCTTAAATATGAGTCCTCTTAGTCTTTGGCACGGGTTTTAAGAGGAAAATAATAGGGGTAGTGTAAAAGGTGTAGTGAGTTGTGGGTAAATGAAAAAGTAGGAAAGAGAAAAGGGTAATGGTAATAAAAGTGGGGATATAAAGGTATTTTGATTGAAAAAACTTACCAAAAAGGAAAATAAAGACAAATAATTAAAAATGTCCCAAAAAGGAATACGGTTAATAAAGAACAGAATATTCAAATTCCAATACAAGTGCGACAACCAGCCACCCTACTAGTCTGCAGTCATCTCGATTCCGCGACAACAGTGCCGCTCCCATGCCTACAACCCTCCTCTCCCCTCAACTTCTCACACCTAAACCACCCGCCATTGTAGCCTTCACGTTGCCTTTACACCGGCTACTCGGCTAGGTCTTATTTTCCACCCATTATGTAACATCTCATCAATGCCAATTACGGGTGGAGGTTCAGACCGATTTCGATCTCAATTCTCTTACAATGTGTGGTGCACTAAGGGTGAGACACTGAGACAGAAGTAGCTAGTACACTTTAGAACTGGAGGTGACCTTGAGGGGAGCAAATCTCTGAACTTGATGATGGCAATGGTTGCTAGGAATTTAAGTGATGTTGGCAATGGCTCCCAGTGACATTAGCGGTGGTGGATAGGATTTCAGTGACAATATCAATTTATATTTTGAGGACTTTCTCTAGCTAGGGTTGTGATTTTTGTTAGTGAAAGTCTGAGCGTCGATGTTACTAGGCGGGGTAGGGATGGACTCGGACCGGGTCAACCGGCCCGTAACTGGCCCGGGCCTGGTACTGTTTGGGCTCGGCCTGGTACCTGGGTCATAATCCGATTCGGGCTACCCGGCCCGGTTCGTGCTATTTTTTTTTGTTTTTCAAAATTTGAAAGATGTAAATGGGTTGAGCTAGGTGTTTTGGACGGGTTTGGGGTGTGAGGAAGGGGGTTGGGGGCAGTAAGTAATTAGAAAATAAAAAAAAAGTAGGTATCGAGCTTACCTGGGCCGGCCCGAACCGGCCAGGGCCCGGCCCGGACCCGGTAGCTATCCGGGCCGGTTCCGATAGCTATCCGGGCCGGTTCCGGGCCTCAAATATTCCAAAAAAAAAAACGGCCCGGACCGGCCCGAGTCCATGCCTAAGGCGGGGGTGGCGGTGTCCCTAACTGGGATGACATACTCACTAGTCAAGTTAGCTACTGTAAGGCAAGGGTGGCACCGTGACGGTGTCACTATATGGGGCTATAGAGTCACTAACTAAGGTGTCACTGTAACACCCCGCCCCGTAGGACCCAAGGAGTTACTCACATTTACTCTCCAGACCTCTAGTACTGTCTTTACAAACTACCATGAGTCTTTACCGTGCACTTTGTCCTCACTCGTGCATCCCCTGAGAAACTTCTCAAGGGGTCACCCATCCCAAGACTACTCTCGTGGGTCATGAGCTCCCTTAAAAGGATATGCACCTCTGTTGGTATGAGTAATACTATTAATCCGTTTAAAATAAAATCTCAAGTACCCCCACTTAGGAACGCAACGTCCTCGTTGCGCCCATAAACCAATCTCAAATCAAATCCCAGAATCCTCCCCTGCTAAGTGCCCGCCCGATATCTAACGGGTCACCACACTGTTGCAGGGTTGCTCTGATACCACCTATAACACCCGCCTCGTAGGGCCCGAGGAGTTACTCACAATTACTCTCCAAACCTCTAATACTATCCTCACAAACCAGCACGAGCCTTTACCGTGCACTTTGTGTTCACTCGTGCGCGCGCTGAGAAACTTCCCAAGGGATCACCCATCCCAAGACTACTCCCGTGCAAGCACGGTTAACTTTGGAGTTCTTGGGTCATGAGCTCCCTTAAAAGGAGATGCACCTCGGTTGGTATGAGTAGTACCTATGTTGTAAAAAATGGACCTGAAAGCTACCCAGACGAATGATCGGGTCACGGGTCAACCCTGTCAACGCTGCAAAACCCGGTCAACTATTATATAGAATTTTATTGTAATAAACATCTATTAACATATTTAAAAAATTAAAATATTTATTCTTCACTATGATAAAGAATAATATGTAATACTACATAATTTTTAGACAATAAGTTTGTTATATTCAAAAATATAATTTTATACGGAGTATTTGATACTCGTATAATTTTAAATTATTTGAATATTTAATTATAGTATTGAATAACGATTACTCAGGGGTATTTTTCCTTCTATAAAGTATTTACATTTGATTTTCTTTCTATATCAAATATTTAAACTTATAACATTTTTTGTTTAATTTTTTTGTAAGAGTTGACTATATTTGAATGTTTATACACACAATCGTAGTATAATAATAGAAACAATATGTATAACTATACATCATTTCATTTACTATCTATTCATTATTAATATTTAATACTCTCTATTATTCATTAATAATTTAAGTTAGATGATAGGTATAAGTACGCATAAAGATCTTGGTAGTGCAACAAGGTTGTGTAGTGCATTGGTCTACCCATCTAACGTGTTGGAGATTTATTAAACATAGAGTAGTACTACTAATCCGTTTAAATTAAATCTCATTACAGTCACGAACAGTGACAACATTGTCACTGCACAAATGGAGAGAGGAAATCCCTAGTCAAGAGTGTCACTGGGGTGTTGGGGGTGAAGTTACTGCCTTACTCGTCTAGCTTGAAGAACAATCGAGTATGATGAATTTAGGTTTTTCCTATTGCATTACTTGGTCACTTTCTTGAAAATCTTAAATAGCCTTTTTTTCAATGAACATCTTTTTAGTAATACTAGTACTAGAGAAAAAACTCATTGATTAAACTCCATAAAAGGCAAAGTAAGGGTTTTATTGAAGAAAGGGAGATGATGGATAGTCTACCCGGGGGTATAGATCCGAAGGGTTATTACGGGGAATAACTTAGAGAGAAGTCAGAGCAAGTAAGTAAAAGTAGAGAGAGAAAATGTATTATAAATGCGGAGTGTTTTCAGCGTGTTATGATTTGGTTACAAATGGGGAAAAGGGGTGCTATTTATAGTAGCAATAAATGCCGGGCAGGGACACGTGTCAAGCGCTCATTGGCCGAGGGGTCACCTCAACTTGTTGGCGCTGGCAGCCGCATGTGGCCGCATTTAATGCGGCTGTTGGATGGGACGTCTGTGCGGGGTACGGTGATATGTACGCATGTGAGGCGGATATCTTGTCGAGTGAGATGCCTTCGGCTATAGAGCAGTAGCCGAGGGCTCTTCCATCCGATGGCACCCTGGTGCCGAGGGCTCACAGTGCCGAGGGCTGCTGTTTTCGCCGTTTTCTCCCAGTTTCTTAGTTTGCTTGAGAAACCCGCTCTGTGAGAATTTGGAGCCTTCGGCCAGGGGGCCGAAGGCACCCCTGTGCGTTGTGCGGACTGCTTGGTACTCTAGGCGCTGTGATTTGGGCCTGTTGGGCCTTTTGGGCCTTTGCTGGAGTAGTAGGAGTCTGTGGGTCGGGGGTTCCCGGGCCATATACTCCATCAGGAGTCCCTCACTCCTTTTGCCGAAAGGTACTTGAGGGAAAAGGAGTAATTTGTGCTTGCCCTTTGATGTTGTCCCGTTGTGATCTCTGAAGTTGGTGAGGAGTTGTTGCTTTTATGTCCCTGCCGAAGGCAGTCCCTCAGTTACCCACATGTCGGGACTTGAGGGCTTGCTTTGTTGTTTGTTGGAATTTCACAGATTTTGTAATTTAATGATTTTCCCGAAGGGGTCCTCCAGTCCCCCACTCCTTGAGGCACTTGTAAAGTGGTGAAAAGGAGTAAAGTAGTTACGTTGCCATTGTGGGCCGAAGGCTGACGCTTTTCGTTTCATTTTGGGGGGATGCCTCGTTAAAAACCTCATTAGGAAAAACCCTTTGGGAAAAAATCCTAATGAGGGAAAAAGAGTGCACCGAATTCCCCCAATGATGAATCGAAAATGTCAAACCTTGGTGAAAAATGGAGAATGACGGGAATGCCGAAGGCTCTCTCTCCTGAGGGCTCCTGTGTTGATTAGCCGAAGGCTTGCTGTTGATGTCCTGGTGGTGCCGAAGGGGAGCCCCTCAATCCAGGGATCGAGGGCCTGACAGATGAGGGCAGCAGTGAAGTTGTTACCGGGGGGTCCACTGTTTGTTGATGAGTTGGTGATGAAGATACCCGAGGGCTCCCATTACCTGTGTGCCATGGGCCATCCGTCAATGAGGCACTCCCCGGGGGCTACCCGGTTTTGCAGTGCTGAGGGGGAAACCCCGAGGGATGCCCTGATATGCAGCCCTAGGGATCTGAAGGAGTGATCCCGAAGGCGTGTGTAATGTGCTGTGTGGGGCACAACCCGGGGGCACTTCTGGGTGAGTGCACCCGGAGGCTATCCTTGATGAAGTGGAGTGAAGTAGAAAACCCGGGGGCTTCCAAAATATAGCCGTTGGAAATATAGCCGTTGGGGGGGGCACACGTGGCGTGTGATGGCTGGCTGTCCGTGGGTGGCGTCACCGGTTGGGCGAAGACGCGGTGAGTAATGATGGCGTCCATCCAGAGGCCCGGAACCCAGGCCCAAGCCCGGATTCCAGCGCCTATAAATACCCCAAGGCCAGAGCCATTTCCTCTTGTGCGATCAGTTGTTTTAGCGAAGCTCTGCCAAAAATTCTAGTGAGAGAAACTCAGGCCTTCGGTCAGAACTTCTGCCTTCAAGGTCAGTGCCCGCTTTCCCTTCACCTCTTAGCTACCTGTACTGTGCCCTTAGGTTAGGAGATAGAAAATTTAGAAACGCTAGCGTGCAAGAGCCTTCGAACTAGAGTCAGCATGTCGTCCCAGAGCGATTCTCAAGATATCTCGGGGGCGCCCTCGGTGGAGGATGAAGTCCTCTCGGACGTGGAGTCCTCAAGTGCAGAGTCCTCGGTGGGACAGGATGCCGTCGTTGCCCTGGAGTTGCAGAAAGCCCTCGTAGCTGAGGCGGAGGCCGAGGGCTTTGAGTAAGAATGTGAGGACGAAGAGATGGCCATCGCCTGGCAAGCAGCTGAAGAGGAGGCACAAAGAGAAGGCGAGAGGGTCACCATTGCTGTGCTCCCCCCTCGGGGTGCCGGGGAGGCCAGCACCTCTCGGCCGCTGAATGCGGTCCCCCTCCGGGTGGCCCCCGGAAAGAAGAAGGCCAAGGCCGCTGTTCCCAAGAAGAAGGGCAGCGTAGCGGATCAAGGGAAGCCCCTCGATATGCCCGAGGGGTACTCCTATCTCAACACCGCCGTATTGGAGATCAAGTCGAAGGTTGATGCGGCGGACATCTATGTCACCCAGCTTCACGTGGGCCCCTCGGCCATCGTGGTGACACCGGGTCCGGATGACGTTCTCTCCCGGGCTCCCGAGGGCTGCATTGCGGTGCACGTCCTTTCAGTATCCATGGGACTTAGGTTCCCTCTGCACCCATTCCTCCGGGAATATTTGAGGTTTGTTGGCTTGGTCCCCTGCCAGCTGACCCCGAACAGCCATTCTTATATCACCGGCTTCCTTCAGCTTTGTAAGTCCCGGGGGGTGACGCCTAGCCTGGACCTCTTCTTCCAGAGCTTCAACCTGTGCAGGGGTCACGCGAATGCCAAGGGATTCGCCAATTTGCAGCAGGTGTCCGTGTTCAAACTCTTCACTGAGGCGCCCTCCTCGAACAAGGGGTGGAAGGACCGGTGGTGCTATGTGAAGCTAGCCGAGAGTCCCTTCCCGAGGGGGCTGCGTGACCGCTTCAGGAGGCACGAGAAGAGGAGGAGCGCCGCCCTCGAGAAAGATGGCAGGATTCTAGTCATGATCCCGGAGGGCAGGGACAAGAATATCTCCATCAAGGACTGCACCAAAGAAGCAGATCTCTAGACTCGTTGTACTTAGTTTTTTTTTTTTGCTTGGATGTCTTTGTCCCTTCGGTTAGACCCTTCGGCCTAATCCTTTCTCGTATTTTTGCAGGAATCCCCGTGTCCATGGTGAACGTAAAGGGCCTCGCTCGCCTGAAGAAACAGGACCCGAAAGGGTCGGGACAGGGCAACCAGAAGCCCGCCACTGCCCTCTTCAAAAAGGCCGAGGGCGATGCCGCTGCCAGTAAGAGGAAGGCGGCGACCAAGGGGTCACCCCCGGCTTCCAAAAAGCCGAAGAAGGGGGATATCGCCGAGAAGGAGCCCCCGGTCATCATCGCTGATGAGCACCCCGCCTCCGGGGTGCATGTGGAGAAGCTGCCGGGTGGAACGCCGGCGGGGGCAGAGGAGTTGCTGCCTGAGATCCTTCAAGTCGCGTTCCCGAGGGGTACATCTCTGGCCAGCGGCGCTGTCGACCCGGGGGCCATCCTGAGGGGTATGACCCCTGAGACGGATAGGGCTGCCCTCGGGGCCTATAATGATGCGGCCCTCGAGGACCACATTCTCCGCTCCTCCCTCTCTGTGAGTGTTTTCCTGGCTTTCTCCATCTTCTCCTTTGATTATTTTGTGTGATTGCCTTTAACTGTTTTTGTTGTTGTTCTGCAGGCTTGCTTAGCCCTCGGCGAACAGGCTCGGAGGCTCCAAGAATGGCGCCTCCACAAAGCGGAGCAAGACGCCAGAATGAGGGAGTGCCTCCTCAAGAACCAAGAGGCGGTGAAGCTGGGGGCCCAGCTAGAAGAGGAGCTCCGGCAGATGAGCTTGAAATTGGAGGCTGCAGAGAAAGGCAAGGCTGATGCTGAGGCCGCTGCTGAGGCCGCTGCTAAAGAGGCCGAGGACTCCAAAGCGCTAGCCGTCGCCAAGGCTCAGGAGGAGGCCGTTGAGGCCTTTGTCGCCGAGGGTTGGAGAGCCGAGGGGCGCAAGATGTGGGTGTCCTCGGTCGTGGAGGCATGCGTTGAAGAATGGGCCGAGGGCCCTGGGTGGGAATGGATGGCCCGGAAGGGCAGAGAATATTATGAGGCCGGTGAATTCTTCACCCAGGCCCTCATTTACCGGAGGATGGCTCGGCATTTGGGCATTGAGCAAAAGGACTTCTCCCCCTCGACGTATGGCCTTCCTCCCCTGCAGCCTGATGTCCGTGAGTCGCTCCCGGAAGGTGTTCAGAGGCCCGACCTTGAGGACACGGAGTTGAAGAATGAGGCCGAGGACGACGCTGTCGAGACCGGAGCGGAGGCATCATCGAGGCCGGCTGCAGAGGGCGCCCCGGTGAATGATGCTGTTGTAGTTGTAGAATGACTTTGTACTTAGAAATCTTTGAACATGTTTTGTAATGAACAACATTGATCCTTCGGCTTCGGCCCGTTTGTAAATTTCACACTTACTTTGTTTTTGATGAATGCATGATTGCCCTCGGGCTGTGTTTATATGATTTGTTTTCTCCAATTCCTTTCTTCTCGAATGCGTGCCTTCGTTTTTGTTTTGAATGTATGTCTTTGTTCCTTTGAATGTATGTCTTAGGACTTAGAATACCATCTGATTGTAGCTAGCCCTTGGGAGCCTTCGGTAGTTGGGCACCCTCTGCTGGATATGCAACCGAGGGTTCAGCAGCAATTAGGACTTAGAAAATTTTTCTAAGTGTAGCACACCATAGGGCCTTCGGGTGATTGCAGTAACCCAAATCCTAGGACTTAGAAAAAATTTCTAAGTGTAGATTTCCCCTTGAGAGCCTTCGGGATATGGACTCCCTTCCTGATGTGTGAATGTTGGACCGAGGGCCCAATGCACAGGATTTAGAGATTTTCTGCAAGTGTAGTATGTCATGTAGCCTTCGGCTACTGTGGAGCCCCAACTGAAATATTGAATAGGCCGGGGGCCAATTCTTTAGGACTTAGAAATTTTTCTGGAGTGTTGATTCCTTGTGTACTGTAGCCCTCGATTGATAGGTAGCCTTCGGAAATTAGGTCCCTTGAGATGAGGGTGAAATATGTAGGACTTAGAAAATCTTCCAAGTGTAGAGTTTCCCTTGGGAGCCTTCGGGAGATGGCGTCCCTCCATGATGTATGAGTAGCTGACTGGGGGGGAAAATATGCAGGACTTAGAGAATATTCTAAGTGTAAATTTCCCTTGGGAGCCTTCGGGAGATGGCATCCCTCCTTGATGTATGAGTAGTTGACCGGGGAAAAACATGTAGGACTTAGAAAATATTCTAAGTGTGGATTTTCCCTTGGGAGCCTTCGGGAGATGGCATCCCTCCTTGATGTATGAGTAGTTGACCAGGGAAAAACATGTAGGACTTAGAAAATATTCTAAGTGTGGATTTTCCCTTGGGAGCCTTCGGGAGATGGCATCCCTCCTTGATGTATGAGTAGTTGACCGGGGGGAAAAACATGTAGGACTTAGAAAATCTTCTAAGTGTAAATTTTCCCTTGGGAGCCTTCGGGTGATAGCTGCCCTCTGATTCCACATCACTTTGCAGATGCCCGGGGGCTACTCATTTAGGACAGAATACTTTTTTTTAAGTGTTGTTCTATTGCATGGCCTTCGGCCACCATATTCCCTTGGCTGTAATATTGATTGGGCCGGGGGGCCAATCTTTAGGTATTAGAATTTTTTCAAGTGCTGCTTCCCTGTGTAGCCTTCGGGTGCCCGGGGGCTGCTCCTTCAGGACTTAGAATTTTTCTAAGCATAAATTGATGTTGAATCCTGTTGTTGTGAAGAAAGCCAATGAGGAGTGTGTGCCCTCGGCATACACTTTAAAAGTTGTAGAATTTGACCCTCGTCATGGGTAAGGGGTCCTCGGTATTTGCGCATAACAGATGCCTTCGGTGTTCGTTTGAAGTACCGTTTAGTGGACCTTGGATAGTCCAGTCCCTTTGTATTATTGAAGCCTTCGGTGTTTTTGTGACCGGAGGTGACCAGGTAGTGGACTTAGCCGTTTCCTGATGATATTTGTTTGAGTAGTATCCTTCGGGAAATAGGAGCCTTCAGTTACCGGAGGTGTTCCCGTGGGGAGCCCTCGGCTTGTTGTGATCTGTTGGAGTGTACTCTTTGATTTCTCGCTGAGTCTACTCCCCTTCACCCCCCCCCTTTTTTTTTTTTTTTGGTTGGTGGTGAAGGGAAGGCATCAAGAAACTTGGTTTCTTGGTAAGGCTGGGCCTATTAGGAGACCATCAGAATACACCAATGACTCTCCTCCCTCAGGTTAACCTTCCGAGTTCCGAGGGGATCGAGGGACGTTTCCTGGGCACAAGATATGGTGGTCCGTAACCTGCCTCCCCTTGGGGGATGGCACGGAAAGCGCCTCATTTTTTAAAGTCGTCCCCTCGGCGCCAGACATAGTCCGTGGCCTGCCACACCCTTGGGGTGGTGGCGCGGGGAGCGTTTCGGTTTGGAAGTCGAATCCTGGGCATTTCTCATACCTGTCATACCCTGGGGGTAGTGACGCGGATAGCGTTCCGTTTTTGAAAGTCGAATCCTGGGCATTTCTCATGCCTGTCACACTCTGGGGATAGTGACGCGGAAAGCGTTTCAAGGAAGGGTTTTCATTTGCACACTGGTTGCAAATGGCAGGGGGCACTACGTGCCGCCGTCACCGATGGTGGCGCCTTCGGTATATGCGTCCTCGTGGGGTACGGCTTTAAGAAACAACACTTGGTGTTAGTTTCGATGTGTATCCCCCGGCACTTGGTACCGAGGGGTCTTCTGTAGGAACACTTGGTGTTCTCCTTTGTTGCAGTTGATGGAGGTGTCTACCCTCGGTACTTGGTACCGAAGGGTCTTCAAATGAAACACTTGGTGTTTCCCAATAGATGTTTGGAAGTTGATAGGAGAGCATCTCCCTGGCACTGGGTGCCGAGGGGTCTTCTTTGAAATATTTTGGTGTTTTTCTCTTCGTTTCGATGTTTGATGATGGAGGTGTACCCTCGGCACTGGGTGCCGAAGGGTCTTCTGTAGGAACACTTGGTGTTCTCATCTTTTCTTTTTTGATGTTGAAGGTGGGGATGTACCCTCGGCACTGGGTGCCGAAGGGAAATGAAACACTTGGTACCGAGGGGTCTTGACTGAAAACACGTGGTGTTTTTAGTGATGTTGTAGGTGTTGATGGCGTCCGCCCTCGGCACTTGGTGCCGGAGGGGGTTTTGTCTCGTGGTGAGGCCTGGGGCCTGTAGCCAGTATGAGGGCTTGATGTCTTGAATGTATCTTCGTTCTTCGAAATTGGAGGCCTTGGGCCATAGGATAGTACATTCACTAGTTATGAGGGCTTGGCCGCTCTTACATTATTGATAAAATTTAACTAAATGGTGTACATTCCAGTGCCTAGGGACTTCTTTCCCATTGGGGCGTTTGAGCTTGTAGGTCCCGGGTTTGATGATGGCTGCTATGATGTAGGGGCCTTCGAATTTTGGTGCCATTTTTCCTCCCTCGGTTGGTTGGCTGGCTTCCCTCCTCTGGAGGACATAGTCCCCCACTTGAAATTCTCGGGTGCGAACTTTGGCGTCGATGTAGCATTTAACTTGCCTTCGGTAGTTTTCTGCCCGGATGAAGGCCTGCTCCCGGCGTTCTGAAATGAGGTGGAGGTCGAGGGCCATGTTGCTGTCGTTGACCTCGGGGTCATATTGGATCACCCTTCGGGTGGGAAGGGTGACTTCCGTAGGGGCTTTGGCTTCAAAACCGTAGCAGAGGGAGAAGGGTGTTTCACCTGTTGCTCGCCGAGGGGTGGTGCGATAGGCCCAAAGGATGTTGTGGAGTTCTTCCACCCAGCCACCGCCCTCGCCCTCTAGCTTCTTTTTGAGGCCTTCGAGCAAGGTCCGGTTGGCGTTCTCTACTTGCCCGTTGCCTTGAGGGTAGGCAACGGAGGAGAAGGTGTGTTTGATGCCCCATGCCTCCAGAAGGGCACAGAAGGGGGCTGCCTCAAATTGTGTCCCATTGTCGGAGATGATATGCTGGGGGACGCCAAACCTTGTGAGGATGTTCTTGAGGACGAAGTGACGACACTTCGCCTCTGTGATGCTGGCGAGGGGTTCAGCCTCCACCCACTTGGTAAAATAGTCGACGGCCACAATGATGTACCTGTTGTTGGAGGTACCCCTCGGCAGAGGGCCCACAAGGTCTATCCCCCATCGAGAAAAAGGGACAGATGTGCTGATGGGGGCATAGTTGACCGCTGGTCTGCCGGGGGGCTTTCTGGAAATGTTGACATGCGGTGCACCTCCGGGCAAGGTCAGCACAATCTCTGGCCATGGTCGGCCAGAAGTAGCCCTGGAGAATGAGCCTTCGGGACATGGAGAATGGTCCCTGGTGAGCTGAGCAAGTGCCACTGTGCACTTCCTCCATTGCGACCTCGGCCTCATCTTGATGGAGGCATCGAAGTAGCGTGCCGTTGTAAGATCATTTGTAGAGCCTCCCATCTTCGATGGTGTAGCTAGGAGCCCTCAGCTTTGCCAGTTTAGCACGGGCCTCATTCTCGGGTAGCTGCCCTGTGGAGATGAAGGCGGTGATATCTGAGATCCAATCCTCCTGACGTTGTTGTATGTTCATAACGGGGCTTGCATGGATGCTTGAGAGGCTGAGTTCCTCGATTTTGGCAATTTTGGAGATGTGCTCGGGGGAGTCGGCCGAGAGCTTAGATAATATGTCGGCCTCGGAGTTCTGAGCCCTCGGTATTTGAGTGAGAGAGTGTGCCTCAAATACCTTAAGCAACTCCTTGGCCGCTTCCTTGTACTGTTTCATTCTCCCCTCCTTGGCCTCATATTCTTCGGAGATTTGGCCAACGACCAACTTGGAGTCGCATTTGATGTGGATCTGCCGAGCCCTCATGTTGGCAGCCAGCCGAAGGCCACATAGGAGGGCCTCATATTCGGCCTCGTTGTTGGAGACCTTGAAGGAGAAGCGGATCGCATAGTAGGCCCTGAAGCCCTCGGGAGTAATGAGGACTACCCCTCCCCCACATGCTTTGGTCGCGGAGGAGCCATCAGTGTAGAGGGTCCACCAGTCGTCCGAGGTAGCCGAGGGCTCCCCGTCCGTGGCTGCCCTTGCGGTACACTCCGTCACAAAGTCCGCCAGGGCTTGGCCCTTGATGGCAGGCCTTGGGCGGATGTCAATGTTGTACTGGCTCAAGAAGATAGCCCATTTCACCATGCGGGAGGAGCTGGTGGGGCTCCTCATGAGGGCGCCGAGGGGTTGATGAGTGAGGACCTGAACCGGGTGAGCCTGAAAGTAGTGGCCCAACTTCTTGACGGTCCAAACGATGGCCAACACCGTTTTTTCCACAGGGAAGTACCTGAGCTCGGCCTCCCTTAGGGTCTTGCTAACGTAGAAGATGGCATGTTGGATGTCGTCTTCCTCCCGGATGAGCACAGAGCTGATGGCCGCCGGGCTGACCCCAAGGTAGAGGTAGAGGGTCTCCCCAACCTTGGGTTTGGAGAGCACAGGAGGTGAAGATAGATATCGTTTGAGCTCATCGAAAGCCTCCTGGCATTCCGGAGTCCATAGAAAGCCAGCCGTCTTCCTCATGATCTGGAAGAAGGGTAGAGACTTCTCCGCCGATTTAGATAAAAAGCGGTTGAGGGCTGCCAGGCGGCCCGTCAACCGTTGAACTTCCTTCACATTGCGTGGGGGCTCCATGTTGATGATGGCCTGGATTTTCTCGGGATTGGCCTCAATACCCCTTCGGCTCACCATGTAACCCAAGAACTTGCCCCCTTGGACGCCGAAGGTGCACTTCTTCGGGTTTAGCCGAAGGTTGAATTTTTGCATGATGGCGAAGATTTCCCGGAGGTCGTCAGCATGGCTGGAAGATTGCTTGCTCTTGACGATCATGTCGTCGACATAGGCCTCCATGGTGCGCCCTAGGACGGCTTGAAAGACCCGGGCCACCATCCGGGTGTAAGTGGCCCCCGAGTTCTTTAGGCCGAAGGCCATCACTAGGTAGCAGAAGATGCCCTCGGGAGTCATGAAGGCAGTTTTTTCGGCGTCCTCCTCGTGCATGAATATTTGATGGTACCCTCGGAAGGCATCGAGGAAGGACATGATTTCACACCCTGCGGTCTCATCCACCAATTGATCAATGTTTGGTAGAGGGAATGGATCCATAGGGCATGCTTTGTTGAGATCAGTGTAGTCCACGCACATGCGGAAGGTAGGGGGCTTCTGTGCGAGGACTACATTCGCCAGCCATGAGGGGTATTTTACCTCCTTAATGTGCTTAATAGAGAGGAGCATGGCGACCTCCTTCTTCACAAATTCCCTCCTCTCGGCGGAGAGGGGCCTTCTTCGTTGCTGCACTGCCTTTGCCGAAGGGTCCACCGAGAGGCGGTGGGTGATGACCCTTCGGCTGATTCCCGGCATGTCCTCCGGCCCCCATGCAAAGACAGTGGAGTAGGCGCGGAGGGCGTCGGTGATACCGGTCTTCAAATCTTCAGGGAGCTGGGCTCCAATCTTCATGACTCTCTCTGGCTGGGCCGGATCGAGCGCAAAGTCTTCTACGTCTTTGGCCGGTTCAGCCCTCGGTCTTCTTTCCTCTTGGTCGACGGCTCCGGTGATGGTGTCAACACGGAATTCCGTCTTGCTGACCTTCTTAGTGACCTGAAGATAGCAGGCGCGGGCAATTTTTTGGTTCCCCCGGGAGTAGCCAATGCCCCCCTCGGCGGGAAACTTGAGGTAGAGATGCCTCATGGAGATGATGGCTTCGAGGTCCTCGAGGGCTGGCCGGCCGAGGATGATGTTGTGGGCGCAGTCAATGTTGACGACGACGAACTCCACCTCGAGCTGGGCTCTATGGAGCCCGTCGCCGAAGATCACCGGGAGGGTTATTACCCCCTCGGAATCAATAGTGTCGCCGGTGAAGCCGGCAAGAGGGGTCTTAATGGGCCGAAGGGACCCCCTCTCCAGATGCAGCTCTCTGAAGGTGCTGAGGTACATTACATTGACGGAGCTGCCCGTGTCAACGTAAGTTCGGTGAATGATGGTGTCGTTGATCTCCGTTCGAATCACCAAGGCATCCCTGTGAGGAGAAGAAGTAGGAGGGAGATCTGCGTTGGTGAAGGTGATGGGTTCCTCCCTCAATCGCTTTACCGGGGGCATATGAGTGACTTCCCCTACGTAAAGCGATTGAGCCCACTTCTTTCGCTGGCTGGTGGAATCGCCCCCTGTGTTGCCACCGGTGATCATGAGGATGTGGCGTTTTTTCTCCTGGTAGTGGGGGTATTCCTCCTCCTCTTCTTCCAAGTTTCCAATCTCCCTTTTCTTGCCGAGGGGGATGGTATTCGGGTTTACCCAAGCGTTCACCTTCGTGTGATGCCCTCGGGGAGGCCTCTGATGAGAAGGTCCCTCCTGCCGAGGGCTCTGGACAAATTGGGACAGGTGCCCTGCTTGTATTAACCTCTCGATGGCCGTCTTCAGCTGATGGCAGTCATCGGTCCTGTGCCCCTGGTGTCGATGGAAGCGACAGTATGGGAACTGAGGGTTGATAGCATGCACCTCCGGGGGCGCGCGAGAGTCGCGCTCAACGAGGCCCCTCTCCTCGGCAAAATCGAGGATGATGCTGACGGGGTGCGTCAATGGTGTACGAGGGCGGTCCAGGAGAATGGGCTGAGCCCAAGTCTTAGGGTTGCCTTTATAACCTCCCCCGGGCTTGGCTTGGCCTTGCCGAGGGCGGTCACCAGAGGGTCCCGAAGCCTTGGGGTGATTTGGAGGAGCCCCCGGCCCTCGGTTATGCTTGTTGTCAGCCCTCGGGGGCTGCTGGTCCGGATGCTGGTGATACTTCTCCACCTCCTCGGCCTCAGCATATCGGTCCCCCCGCTGCAAGGCCCTTATGTAGTCGCGGGGGGGTTCAATGATGAGGCTCCTTTAAAAGTTGCCGGTGCGGAGGACGGTTTGTAGGAGGGCCAGGAGGGTCCCGTCATCAGCACCGTCGACCTTGTCAGCCTCCGTCCTCCAGCGCTCTAGGAAATCCCGAAGGGTCTCATCCTTCTTCTGGCGTATTGTTAGGAGGTGGGAGAAGTGCTTCCTTGTGCGACGTCTCCCGGCAAATTGTGTCAAGAATCGCTGGGCGAGTTCTTGCCACGAATCAATGCAGCCCTCGGGCAGCCTGTTGAACCATTCGTATGCTGGTCCCTCTAAGGTGGAGAGGAACCAACGACACAAATATTCGTCTGACGCCCCCACCATCATCATGCTGTTCTGGTATTTGCTGTAATGTTCCTGGGGGTCCGTTTTCCCGCTGTAGGGCTGTATATGTTGCCCTCGGTATTTTTCTGGGATTCGGGCCGCCAATACCCTTGGAGTAAATGGCGTCCGAGTCCGGAGCTGGATGACGGGTTCCCCGGAGCCCTCGGCCACCTTCTTCTGTAACTCCTCCATTTTGGCCATCATGGCCTCGTATTTGAGATCTGAATGAGGGGTGGAGGTGGTGGCGTGAGCTTTGTTGGACTCCATCTCGTCAAGCCGGCGTTGGAGGGCCGCAATAATCTCGTCCCGGGGATCCTTCGGGAGGGTCTCCGCCCCCTGCGAACGAACCCGGGCCGAGTGGGCCTGGTTGATTTGGTGCCGAGCATCATCGGCGTGAAGGGGTGTCTTGCCTTTGTCCCGAGGGGGACGCTCCTCGTCTGCCCTCGAAACAGATCCCCCGCTTTCCTGGGGCCTTTGGAGTGCTTTCCCCCCGAGGCGGTCTTGGACCCCTCGGCGGTCTGGCCCTCCTCCGAGCCGGTTGAGGGCGGAAGTACGGGGCCTTTCCCTGTTGTCATTATGGCGGTCCCGGGATTGAACTTCCTGGGAGGACGTGTCTTGGGCCACCACCCCTTCATCATTTCTCACCCGAGGGGTGGGATTTCCGAAGGGGTGTGGCAGAGGGGGAAGTATGATATTTTCCCCGATCTGAGGGTGAGCTGGAGCCAGGGTGCCGAAGGCACCCGGGTTTTGGGTGAGCGTCTGGATGAAGGCGGAGAGCGCCGATTGCACGTCGATGGTGAGAACCGGAGGGCTGACTTGGTCATCACTCCGGTTTTTCTTCTTGGCCTCGATGCCGAGGCGGGCATCGGGGGCATTTTGTTGGATCTGAAGGCGTAGGTCGACAGCCGCCTGTTCCAGCCCAGCGATGACACCGCCCTCGGGAGCCCTGTGAGAGGCTTCGGGGGCGTTGACGTCGCCGAGGGGCAGGTTCTTGTCTTCTATGTTTTTTGAGTTGGCACGTGTTGTCCTCACCATTTTGATAGAGGGCTAGTGTTTTGTGTTTGGTCGAGGGGGAGGGTTTCTTACTCGATTGTTCAACCTCTCAACGAGAGCACCAAATGATGGATAGTCTACCCGGGGGTATAGATCCGAAGGGTTATTACGGGGAATAACTTAGAGAGAAGTCAGAGCAAGTAAGTAAAAGTAGAGAGAGAAAATGTATTATAAATGCGGAGTGTTTTCAGCGTGTTATGACTTGGTTACAAATGGGGAAAAGGGGTGCTATTTATAGTAGCAATAAATGCCGAGCAGGGACACGTGTCAAGCGCTCATTGGCCGAGGGGTCACCTCAACTGGTTGGCGCTGGCAGCCGCATGTGGCCGCATTTAATGCGGCTGTTGGATGGGACGTCTGTGCGGGGTACGGTGATCTGTACGCATGTGAGGCGGATATCTTGTCGAGTGAGATGCCTTCGGCTATAGAGCAGTAGCCGAGGGCTCTTCCATCCGATGGCACCCTGGTGCCGAGGGCTCACAGTGCCGAGGGCTGCTGTTTTCGCCGTTTTCTCCCAGTTTCTTAGTTTGCTTGAGAAACCCGCTCTGTGAGAATTTGGAGCCTTCGGCCAGGGGGCCGAAGACACCCCTGTGCGTTGTGCGGACTGCTTGGTACTCTGGACGCTGTGATTTGGGCCTGTTGGGCCTTTTGAGCCTTTGCTGGAGTAGTAGGAGTCTGTGGGTCGGGGTTCCCGGGCCATATACTCCATCAGGAGAATACTTTTAAAAGTTATTTGATTATTCTACCAAAATTTTATGAATAACTTCTTTCTAGACTTTTTGGGTAATTTTTAACAAATTACATTAAATTAGTTCCATATTACAAAACTGGACTCTCTTTTTAGGTGAAATTTTATTTTCCAAATACAAGTTGAATGGAATAGATATTTTTGTACGTAAGAATAGGGATGGACTCAGTTCGAGCCGCCTGGCCCGGAACCGGACCGGCCCAGGAAACCGCTTCCGGTTACGGTTCAGGCCTAGGTCCGAGGGGTTAGGCGGTTCCAGGCCCGGGTCAAGGAAAAGGCGAACCGGCCCGGCCGGTTCCGGTTCGGGCCTTTTTTAATTTCTTTTTTTTTGTTTTTTTGGATTTGGGCTGGGTTTAGTTAGGCTGGGTATTTCCGAGAGGTTTGGGGGGATGGGGGATGGGGGTGAAATAAATAAGAAATAAAAAAAATGAACCGGCCCGGCCCGGCCCGGGTCCATTCCTACGTAAGAAACAAAAAAATGGTCAGAAAATGTCATAACCATATCTTACTATACGCCAAGCGCACACAATACCAGTCATTTTTTGCCCAAAGTTGCACCAAGAAATGGTCCGATGACAGAATCGGAACCAGCAACCGGCCGGCCATGAATCAGTCCGGTTCCAATTCCTATTAGAATTTCGGTTCTCGTCTCTACACCTGAAAGGCTGAAACAGTCAAAATTGCTAGTCCAGGGTCATCAGTTTTCACAGCCACTGCTGGAAAGTTAATTTCACTTTGCAATGGTTCCAAATAGGGAAATATCCACAGATAAATCATACTCCGTATCACCTCTAGATATTTCAAATGTTTTGTATTAGATACCCAAATACATTTTAATAACACCTATGCACAAGGAAAAACAGATTATACTCAGAAGAACCATATTATGCGATAGTAAGAGACCGTCGTGCATAGGTGGAGACCGGTGGTGCCTCTACTGTGACAATATTTAACAAAGATATTTGGCCTCGATCTCCTCCAACGTTAGCCCCTTTGTCTCCGGAACAATGAAGAAGACGAAAATAAGAGCTGCAATGGCTATGCAACCAAATATGAAGAACACGTTTCCAGCTCCAACCAAGTCCTGCACATTCGCATAACCGTAAGTCTTGTGAAATTATCGAAGATCAAGAAATTGATTATTGAGTGTACTCAAACAGTTTAAGTTACCTCCATAGGAGAAAACGCAAAGGTCACAATTGCATTAAGGCCAAAATTCACAAGAACTGCAATGCTTAATCCCTTCCCTCTCACCCGCAAAGGAAAGATCTCTGAAATCATCAGCCACCCAATCGGACCAAATGATAACTGCAAAAATACAAGTCATTAGGGACATATCTCACATAAATAAATTCACAAAAAACAGACATAATATTACCTGGTAACACCCAACATACAATAGCAGAGCAATGACAGCAACAGGCAGGGCATTACCAAGAAAGGTGTAATATGATCCCAGAAGAAATAAAGCCACTGCCTGCCAAATTTAGACATGCCTATTTAGGGCATTTAATAATATTGACAAACCTAATGTAGGGGAGGGTTCCTCCCGATTTCATTTTCTGCATTTCTTTTTTTTTCTCCACCTTTTTTCTTTTCCTACCCCAAACACAATTTTCTTTGCCTCTTCCTCTCTCCAAATGACACTCTCCAGTACTGGAGAGGAACCAAATTCCTTAATATATGCACTCTGCTTTATCTAGAAACCATAAAATTTAAACTCAATCTTATGTATACGTTCATTTATATTTATTCTAATTTGTATTACATAAAGACGGAAAATATAAATACTAGGAGAGCATTTAGAGAATTTTCATAGTATTCTATTTTTCTTCACATTTTCAAGATGAACTAAAGAAAAGAATTTAATTTCTTTAACCATTTTTCTTTCCAAAACAGTTTTCTTGTTTACGAGAACAATCTTAACAAAATAAGTTAACATATGCAGTATGCGAAGTACAGTTTAGAAAAATAAGATACTTCTGAAATAAAGAGAGCGTACAATTCCAGAGACGCCTCCAAGTAGAAGAGGTCTTCTCCCAAGTCTATCAACAACTACAACTGCCACACCTGTCATAATCAGCTGTAACAAACAATGGCTAATTATTAGAGCCATGCAATTTAAATAACACAAAACAAGGCATACATGTAGTTGAAGCAGGTCATGCATAACTTCAACTGGGAGTAGAAAATACGAAAGGAGACGCTAAGAGGCAAGAAAATGGGTCACACATTTATATCAATTGATGCTGCATACAGTCCTATTTATAGGGCATACTGTCATAGTCATAAATATAAGTCACCTGTATCATACATGGCCAAATTTTTCCTTCAATAATTGCCCCTTTTGAAAACCATAAAACACATTACCAATGAAATGCTTAAAGGCATATTAGGAATGAGAAGATTATATTAAATGACTTTAATCATTTCCTTGGTCTGTGTGGAAGCTAAAGTTGTGCCTTACAATAAAGACCGGGGGTAATTTAAAAATAAAGGAATTAATAATGGCTTTATATTAAATTATTAATGCAGATAGTAGATTCTACCAAATGTTTAAACTTTAAATTCAGATGAAAGTGTGAAACATGTACTGTTAGATCTGAATGCCTGAAACATGAAGACAGACATAATAGATAACAAAATATGTGTGAAAGAGGGAAAGAGTTACTTTTCAAGAAACGACCTTCAACAACCCAAGAAAGATTGAGGCCCTTGTGGCGTCAGCTGCGGCAGCAAATCCAGCATCCTAAGTTTTGCCAGACGAGTACAGTTCAAGGGTGAGAAAGGAGGGAGAGCAAACAGATATTTTTTATCTTTGAAATTGCATAAAACAGTAAATTTCTGCCCTGTCTGAAAATGTTTACCTGGAATATTTTTGCTGCATAATACAAAACACTAGGTTGCCCAGTAATCTGTAAGAAGTCAGCAAAGACAAAACTCCGAATAACACCTAGGTCGAATCGCATGACTAAAAGTGGGTGAATCATATAAAAGGTACCTGTTGGAACATGACCAGTCCTGCACCTATGGTTAGGGCTTTCAAACACTTTCCTTGAAATATTTCAGTAAAGGTAGTTTCTTTTTCTTCACTTAGATGAGAAAGCTCAGATAGAATCTCATCCACCTGATCATATGCTGAATCCCCAACTGCATCACCCCTCAGCTTGCAAAGGCAATGTACAGCTGTCTCTCGTAGATCCCGCGTATCACCCTTTCCTTGAATGGCGCTTAGAAGAATCCACCTAGGCGATGCAGGAAGCCACCACATTCCAATTCCCATAAAAATTGATAACGGAGCGCTAATTCCATACATATACCGCCAACCAGAAACTGCTTCCACCAGAAGGCTACCAACTGTATAGCCCAACTACATATGGTCATGAGAAACACACACATGATTACTTTTCTGAGCTTTGAGCAGGCACACAAAATGCTTCAAGGTATAGTTCACTTTGTACTTACTAGCATTCCGAAGACTATGAGAAACTCTTTAAGAGAAATAAGCAACCCTCTTATCTGGCTTGGTGATGTCTCTGCAATGTACATTGGAGCAGCATGCATCGCCTGTCACGTATATGTCCAGAGAGAGAGAGAGCATATACATCAAAAGTTTTTAAAGATGTGCCATTTAATTTTCCATCAGTTCTTCATAAACTTGTAGGTTCTGAGTGTTAAAGGAGAGTTTTACATTACTTAAAACGGTGATTTTCTGTTTTTTACTTTATAGGGGCTAAAAGTAGTGTTTTCCATTACCTAAAAAGTGACCATTCTGCTTTTTGCGTCAAAGAAGCTTAAAGTAGTGTTTTCCGTTGCTTTAAAAAAATGCTTTTCTGCTTTTTCTTTGAAAAGGCTAAGAGTAGTGTTTTTAAAGTCGGTGCTTCTGCTTAAATTAGGCAACTTAAATCTAAAAGTTGTATGCATGAGGTGCTTTACACTGCTTTTCACTTTTTCGGTTACAGAAAAACAAATGTTTTTTGCCAAATACTCTACTTCTAGGGGCAGTCCGATGCACATTGGCGTCCCTGCAGGGCGAGGGTCCAGGAAGGATCTCTTCACAAGGGTGCATTATGAGCAAGCCTTACCAAACACTCAACTTTTACTTTTGAAAAATCATATTTCATTTCAAACACTACCAATGAAGTGTTTACTTTGATGGGTCAAGCTAGTCAATGAAGTACATAAAATTTGAGTGACAAGCATGCCTTGCAGCACCTTAACATGGACTTTTGGGTGCAAAAAATATGCATGTACATGTCCCTTATTAACATGCAAATGACCATATCTTATTAACATGCAAATGACCATATTTTTTTAAAGGATCATCGTACAAACATTAATGTGATGGAAGTATCATACCAAACCAATTCCTACACCATAAACAAAACGTCCAATAACCATTAGAACGTAGACGGGCGCAATTGCTGTTATCACTGCTCCAATAAGATATAGTACAGAAGACAGAATCAATTCCCTTCTTCGACCTACAGTTAATATAAATTACCATTTAAACTTAATAAGGTGGAATATGAGATGCATTATTGCCATGAAAGCCGTGTTGGATTTTAAAGTTTAATACTGACCAAGGAAATCTGCGATATTGAAGGCCAGAACAGAGCCAATCAGAGCACCATAGAGTGAGCCACTAGTCTGTAATGATCAGTGGGCCACAAAAATTTCATGGCAGAAAAGCGGGTTAAACAAACCATGGTCTTACAAAATCACAGGTAACTCAAAGATATGCTATGGAGAACTGCAAAGCTTACTATGAGACCAAGCTGCACAGAGGATAAGTCATACCATGAAATCCCACTTGATGTGGCAGACTGCAGAAAAAATTAAAGTTTTACTGATTAAAAGCTAACCAAATGCCATACTGGTTCCAACATATAGATTATAGTAGTACAGAGTTGTAAAGACTGTGGAGAGTCCTTGGAACGTAAGCCCTTGTTTGCTTTGAGGATTTTGGAGGGAGGAGTGGTGTGTGTTTGATTAGATGATTTAGGGTGTAGGGGGGAAGTGGAGGAGCAGTGAAATCCTTCAAATTCCTCATTTCTCACTCCAATATGTTTGGTAATGTTTTTTCTTAATGTTTTATATAGGGGGAAGTGGGGTAATTTTTTTCTTAATTCCATTTTCACCTTTTTATATCAATATGTCCTGCATCATCATCATCATCACCATTGTTATTGGTATTATTATTATAGGTAGACGCTTATATAATAATCACATCCAAATTGATGTGAAATACAAGTTTTTTACAAAATACTAATTCCTCTACACTCATCCATTTAATCAAACATAACAAACATTTTCTTTAACTTTTCTGAACCAGACAAGGAATAAGGAAAACCTCTATGGAAATTGTGGCACAGGATGTAGCACCGATATCATAACCATAGAGCAGTCCTCCAAAAGCAGGGAACAGGAATCTGATATATTAAGTAGCTCATCACAGTTTATTTGCTTTAAGAAGTCATAAAGGTCATTTATAAGCAGAAATTTATTGAATTGAAAAGGGGGGGTCCTTAAATATTACTAAATTGAAGCTAAATTCCAAAACAGGTGACTACTTTTACATATGGACAAAAATGTGACTAACAAGGTAATAAATTTGGAAATCATAAATGTCACTGCTAGTTTATTATGTCAGTGACATAAAACTGATGATTACTGCGGATGTCACTTTGACCGCTGGGAAAAAGTTCTGTCAAGTTTTAAAAGGAAAAAGGAAAAAAAGGAAAAAAGGAAAATATTTATGACGAAATTTTTCCAGTGCCTTTTCTGGTAGTCGTCGGTGTGGTTTACAATGGAGATTTTTGGCAGCAGTTGACAGGGGGTGGAGACAGAGGTTGGATAGGGATTACAAGGAAAGGGAATTGGAGCTAACTAAACAAAGGTTAGTCACGTATTTGGAAAAGGGGAAAACAAGCGATTTTTTGTCTTTCAAAAGACTAGAGGTAATATTTTTGTCCATTTTTCATAGAAAAAGATCACACTCATTTCAACCGGTAAAAAACATTGGTTCTGCCAAAAAGAACTATGGTTCCTCATTCATGCAATTTCAGATTAGCATTCTCCAACCTGTTGCTCTCTCTAGTAATATACTAGAGAAAAGGGTCAAATGAGGTCTTCTACAATTATGAAAGTGTCATATAAATACGTCTACTTATAATAACAATCAGATGAGTCCTAACAACTTGTTGACAACCTCGTAATCCCGATTTTAGCGTACGTCTGACTATCTTTTTAAATTAGATTATAAGACTGACGTGAATTATTTGGCCAGAATTGGCTTAAATACAAGGCAAAAATACTGACGTGTAAGCTAAAATTGGGATTATGAGGTTGTCAACAGGTCGTTTTGACTCATCCGGTTTCTTTTTATAAGTAGACACATTTATATGGTACTTTATTGAGTACATGATCTTATATGACGATTCCATAATAGTAGAAGACTTTATTTGACTCTTTTAACTAATATACCTATACATATGACTCAAATATAAGGTGTTTATTTAACTAATGATGTTCTTTCTTTATCTGTGAGACCATGACCACATAGATAGCATCTTAAGAAGAAACAATAGCAGCTATATTTGAAAGAAAGGGCTCTGGTTTTAGACTTGTTGTGGGCATTTATTTCATGTTCAAATCAAATCATATAGGTTTGAGTGTTTCACAGCAGTTCATAATCTCACATACTAATTAACAAGTTCTTCTTTGACTTGCACAAGGAATGCAGTATAAGTTATACAGAGTACAAGCCTATTAAGGATTTAAGCTCCAGTTGTACTTTGTCTTGCCAAGGTCTTGGCTTTACTTGAGGTAGGACTTTAAAAACAACTCCCAAACCTTAATCATATAGGCCCAACATTGATAAAACAAATCAGGTAGAAAAACTCACGGCAGTATAGAGGCGAGTACAGAATAATTCTCGACTTGCCGCTGTTGACCGTAAAGGAGAGGCTCCTGCACAATGATGTAGAAATTTTGTAGAAAATTGGAAAATAGTAACAATCAATTAGATATGCGCTACCACTGTAAGCCAGCAGCAAGAAGACGAACCTGTCCAGGGGAAGACAGAGTGGGATGCTCTGGATCATGAGTTGCCATTTTTTCAGATTTGAGAGATTAGCAAAAGAGAGATGATTATATCCGTAGCTGCTGCCACCAGAGAGGCTCGGGCAGTTGGGAGACTTCCTACTCCAAACTCAGATTCTTCATCAGTTGTTAAACGCCGCTTTCATGTGAGGCAGTAGGGCCGCAGGGGGTGCAGTCTCTCACAAGGCTCACAAGGATACGTGGCCGATGGCTCCCCAGCCACCACTTTAATCTGCTCCATCTGTCATGGTCACGTCTACTTTTTTTATTCCTTTATTTTTACCTTTCCTCATTCTAAAATAAAACTAGCACAGTACCCTTATAGGTAGTAATTTCATGTTCTCATATTTAATTGGACTGATTTTACTTTGAAATGATAGACTTAAATAGATTAAATCATAATTTAACAATTATAAACACATACTCCGTATAAAACATGCATCTATTGAACCATCAAAAATTAAAGGCGGTCAAATAAATGTTCGAAGATAATTGCGCAGTTAAACAGGTCATTATATTTCAGAAAATATTTTGGCTCTCTTCCCGGTTGAATTTTTAGCTGAAATTTGGTATGGGTAAAATAGACTTAATGAAGAAGATGCTCACAAAAATTCATCAAAAACTTCCACATATAATTTCTCCAAATGGCGACGGCCAGACAGAACCTCCTATAAAAGGTACGTTTTGCACTTCTACGGTTAGTTCAAGAGCTTATTTGCACTTTTTCCCATTAAAAACAATAGTGGACCTATTATTAAAAATATTAACTACTCCGTATTAAAAAATTTAAAGTCACTGTGGTTCCTATGAATGAAAGTATAAATAACCGATATGTAATTAAATTTACCTTAAAATTTTTCAAAAAAGTGACATATTCAGTGATCAATCCTCAATGACTCGTTATTTACCAATGACTTGTCACTTAAAATACATTATAGTGACTCTTGTCCAGTTACTTGTACACAATGATTAATCATATTTTTGTCTAAAAATACAATTAATCATATTTTTGTCCGTGAAAACTCTATAAATAATATAGCTGTCGTTTCTCTGAAGTTATCGAACATAGAGTAACTTGATACGTTGATTGCTTCTTAAAATAAAATATCCTCGTCCAATAATTTACACAAAATTTGTTTTCCATCACGTAAGACCTCAAAAATTTAAAGGGCAAGAAACAACAACTTACCTGAAGTTCAAAACATAGCAAATATGGTGATCAATAAGGGTGGGCATCCTTGATTAACCAATTTTCGGTTAACCGAGATTCCGGTTACTAAATTTTCAACGCCTCTATCCGTACCATAACATTGGTTAACCGCATATTGGTTAACCAAAATTTCAGTTAACCACTAACGGTTAACCAATAAACCATAAAACCATGAAAGCAAAATATAAACCTCTCAATATTTATGTTGTTTTAGAATTTGAACTTGTCTGACTTGTCACTCTAAAATAAAGCTTATCTACCATTCTACCAATGATCTCCATAACACTTCGTTATGGACTTCATCAGCACGAGCTAAGTCAACAGCACGATCATCCCTTTGACAAATTAAAGCTTGTTCAAGTTGGCTTTGTAATAAAATTGATAGTTTGGCACTATGCTTATTTATCTGCCCATAATATATTAGGGAGTATTGAATAATAATGATAATAATTATTATAACGTACAATAATAATGCATATTAGGGAATACTCGATATACATTAAGATAAAAAGAGATTGATTGATTATTTTGTTACAAACTTATTCCACACTTGAAGTGTTATTAAATTGATCAATGATCATGTTATGAAAAAAGCATCACAATTTCTTACTTTAACAAAAAAAAACTGATTAAACCACAAAAAACACCTTTTGAAAATTTAGAATGAGGGGAATTTAATTATACAAAATATTTTTTAAAAATAAATTGTTAATACATTAATAAAATAAAACATAGTGATAATAGAGCACGTGAATAGTGTAAAATTTCTAATGTTACAATTATTTAAGAGCGGAAATACTGCATGGTCGTATGAATAGTAAATGACTTTTAAGTGCGTGTCTGGATGGGCCAAACAACTCCATTACAAAATATGCAAAATCATATTTAACTATTGTCTAAATAATCTTGACATTTTGCGATATAAGAACCTTTCAACTCATGTAGGTAGTATATAATACTATTATAATATACTACTAATGATTATTTGGGTCCTACACATATGTATGTAGAGCCAATTTGGTGACCTCTTTTTTCAGCTTATCAGGCTTATCAGCCAGCCTTTTCACCAAACACGTAACTTTTGATTTCACGAGCTGAAGTTTGTAATAAGCAGAAAAAGTAAGGTTGGAGTTATTTTTCTGGTTGTTTTGGCTGAAGTTACTGTAGATGATCATTTTAGCTATTTTTTCATATAATTTTTTATTTAATTTATTAATAACAAATATTTTAAATATAATTTTTTCATGAATCAGCAGAATCAGCCAATACAGCCTCTTCAGCCAGAATTTCATAAATTTCAGCAGAATCAGCCAAGTAAGCCAATTTTAATGTTACCAAACGGGCTCATAATATAAAATACGTGGTTGTATGAATAATAAATGACTTTTAATTGAATTAATTATAGGCTTGGATAGACAAAACAATTGAATTACAAAGTTGTAAAATCAATTGTCCACCCCAATTGTTTTAAGCGGGAAAATTGAAAAATGAATTGGCCACCCAAATGACCCAATTGCTCTATATAATATAAGGGTTAATTCTGTGTCTGGATAGATCAAACAATTGAATTGTAAAATTGCAAAATCAATTGCCCACTCCAATTGCTTCAGGCGAGAAGATTGAAAAATCAATTGGCCACCCAATTGCCCTCTATAATATAAAGATAAAGATATATTATAAAGATAAGAACCTTTCCACGGATGAAGGTAGTATATATTACTATTATAGTACTACTAATGGTTATTTGGCTCCTACACATATGTATATAATATAAAATACATAGCCGTATGAATAATAAATGACTTTTAATTGAATTAATTGTGTGCTTGGATGGACCAAACAACTCAATTGTAAAATTGCAAAATCAATTGAGCATCGCAATTGCTTTTGGAGGAAAAATTGTAAAATCAATTGGCCACCCAATTGCTTTATATAATATAAAGATACTGGCTAGTAAACAAATGTACACTATGGAATAACGTAGCAGACTCGCAGGTAATGGTGTAATTGATTCTGTGTGAAGCACAATAATCAATTATTACTCCGTATTACCGTGGCAATGGAGGGAAACCATATCGCAGGTTAACATATATTCGATACCTAGTATTATTCAAGATTTCACTTACCGGTTAACCGACTTTAACATTATTTCCACCGTAACCGTACCATAAACCGGTTTTTTTTTGTGGTTGGTTAACCGTACCGCGAGCTTTAAAAAATTCGGTACGGTTAACAAAAAAATACCTCGATTTATCGGTTATGTTTTTTGCCCACCCCTAGCGATCATGCATAGGTAAAAAAAGAAGTGAACAAAAAAAAATCGAACCCGAGTGAAATTGAACTAGCCAAAATCAAACCCGACCGAGACTGACTAACCCCTCAGTGGTTCGATTTATGGTTTACACTTTCAATGTTCGAACCTTCCTGTTTGAATTCAACGTAACTCACCAATCAAAAACTTCTTCTTCTTTAGCATCTTCATTGTTTGCATTCTTCCTTAGCTTCCAAGTAAGTTAGAGTATCTTTAGCTATTTATTTCAACAAATTTACTTAGTATAAAACCTGTGTTGACAGTAATGAATAACTCTTAACCTATCTTTTTTTAAACAATGGATCACAATTGCACTTGTGCGCCTTAGTTGGGCATATTTGATAGTTTAACCATGGTTGACTGGGTTTGACCGATTTTGACCATGTTTGAACATTTTGATAGGTTTGAACGCTTCTTAGTTGAGCATTTTTTATGGGTTCGACCATGGTTGTCTAGGTTTGACTGGGTTTGACCTTGTCCGAACATTTTTGACAGATTTGACATCTAGTTTGTCTATGCTCACTAATTTAAGATTCTTTACCTTCACATATGGCTACACGTTTGACCTAGCTGATATATGTTGTTTATGATGGGGAATGGAAAAAACATGAGAATGAGGCTACACGTTTGAATGAAAAAAAAATGCCGCTTTCAATTGGGATGCATCCGATTCGAAATTTGATTCATTTTTGGAATGCTTGTATGAGGAAACTGATTATAAAAAGGGTACTCATTCGTTGAAAGTGTCATATCAAATGCCACAGTTTGGCAGAATTATTTTACATTATACATATATTGGATAGTAAAAAGCACTTTCTGTATTTCTTAGAGACAAAGAAAAGGATTCTACAGTGCTAAATGTTGAGGTGAGTGAGATAAAATTTGAAGAGAATGTGGAGGACTTAACAACATATGGTGTGATGAAATGTTGTGAGAAAGATGAAATTGGTTTTAAAGATACTTATTTTAAGTGCAATGTTATAGTTGAACAAGACTCTTCTGAATTTGAATAGAATGCATTGCTTACTCAAAAGTTCATTGTACCTTCCCACGAACTTCCTACTCATGAGTGTGGTCTTACTCCTACAACGGATTGTGATGTCCCGAATAATGTTGCAGATTCTTCAATGGAGGATATAAATGTGCGAGTATATCCTCTAGAGATTGATGTTGGGGTTGATGGAACTTTTGATGATGGCTCTGATTTGTCCATTGGATTTGAGTTTGATAATAGAAGGGACTTAAAGAAGAAGTTGAGAGAAGTTGCTATGAATGGGAATTTTGAAACCACAACGCTGAAGAGTGATAGATCGAGATATGTACAAAAATGCAAAGGGGATAATTGTAAGTGAATGTTGCGAGCAACCGTGATAAAAATACTATCAAAGATTCATCATCAGAAAGTATATCAAGAAGCACAATTGTTCAGTTGGCAGCCACAAACGCGCACACAGTCAAGCAACTTCAATATACGTCGGAGAAACAATGTTGTCAGATCTTTGAGGTTCATAGGAGATCGTTAGACCCATATCTATAATGACTCACATGCAAAATAAGGGTGCAACACAAGCATTGTGGTTCACTAACACTTCAAACGAAGTACTCTATGACTCTTCAAAGAACAATTACAAACAACTTCCTTCATCATTGCATATGTTAAAGAGTGCAAATAATGGCAAGGTCACTACACACCTTGAGGTTCAAAATGGATGCTTTAAGTATGTGTTTGTTACATTTGATGTTTGCATTTCAGGTTTTCAAGCATCGAGGAAAGTTATTTCCATTGATACAAGGGTGTTTTACTCATCGCCACAATAGAAGATGGTGACTTTCATCAATACCCTAAAGCTTGGGCTATTGTGGATAGTGAAAATAATGACTCTAACACTCGTTTTTTGGGGCATTTAAGAAAGCTTATTGATGATTTTTCAGAGTTGGTATTCATTTTAGATCAACACGCGAGCATTCCTAATGGGCTTAGAAAACACTATGTTGTTGCGGATCATGGACATTGTAAGTTTCATATTATACAGAATAAAAGCTCATGTCCACAAAGACGACGGTGCCACAAAGTTGTTTGATAATTACACTACTACAAAAATAGCTATTTGCTGAGGTCATTTTTATCCATTTGATGCGGTTTTGAACCGCAACAATTGGAGGAGCAGCAAATTGTAGGAAAACGTATTTGTTGCGGTTCAGAACCGCAGCAAATAGCTATTTAAAAAATGAATTTTGACTTATTGTTGTGGTTCAGAATCGCAGCAAATAGCTTTTTAAAAAAATCAATTTTTTGACTTATTGTTGCGGTTCTTAACCACCTCAAATAGTATAATTTTTTTATTTTATTTGCAACAAAAGATATTCAAAAAAAGCTAAAATTGTAATATTTATTTATGTTTTGTTCTACTACCCAAATGGCCAAGTTTACAAACATGGTGTTTCAAACCAAAACATATGTTTTTTATAAAATAAGAAACATTCAAATTACAACAAGAGCATCTTACATCACAAACCAAAACCATAATTCCAAAAGAACTAAGGTATACATCACCAAAGTTCACCATGCATACAATAGAAATCCTCATCTTTTAAAGTTTATAAAAACTCATACGTAGTAGTTTACAACAATTTATCACACACTTTATCACCAATGCATCGCAAGCTTCACACACTTCATCTCTCAACAAAGATTGATCTTTTTCGGTACTCCAAGAAACCTAAAATATTAAAAACACATAATTAGAGAAACACATATGTATCATAAAAATTATATAAGTGGCAGAAAGGCAAACAATGATGTAGTGAGCAATGATGAGATAAGTCACTAAATAATTAATCAACCCATCAACGGTCTAGATACTCTCCAGATCTACTGAGATCATGAAAGGATTCAAAGCTTAAGAGTCATGCATTGTGACTGTGTGAGCGTGTGTGTGAGAGAGAGAGACTACTTACCATGCAGAACACCTAAATATTGGGGGGCAATTTCCTGGTTAAGAGATAAGACAGAAGAAGATGTAAGTGTGCGGTTTTGCTGCTCATTGAATTATACTGAATATAGAATATAGATTGGATGAATTTGCTAACCTGAAGGTTTACCAAGAACCCATAGTGATTGAATGCTTTCAACCCAACAGCTAAAGTAAGTCAAGCTGATGCTATTGTTGGAGTTGGAGCCGTAGTTAAACCAACAAGAGCAACATCGGGCCCAAAGAACCCAATTGACTACAAAGAGAAAAAATAGATAAAGATCAAACAATAGATGCCTTTGCAAACTCATTAAGCTTCTGCTTGGATTCCCTATCCACCTTTTCACCAAAACTAGATAATAAGTTCGTACCAGGGGAGAACGACCACTTCAAACCTTTAGTAGGTTTATTTTCCTCTGATGAAGGGCTAACTCGTTTTGGCATAACGAATTTCTCCACTAATTTCCATAAAACTGTCAACTGAAAAAATTGATTGGTACATGAATTGAGATTTTTGTTGCTTTATAACACTAAACTCACTCCGTGTTTATGTAGAAAATGAATCAAAGAAATATATTCGAGAAATCACGAAAAACACACAGAAAGAGTTATAATATTGAGAATAATGGTGAACATTTAGCAGCAAACACGGAAGATCTCAAGTATTACACATCACTGATGAACTGTGTTGAACATACGTGAAGAGAAGGAACCTGCCGGTAATCAACTCCTACTGCAACAATAATGCACAACATTGACTGAAGAAAAAGGGGGAAATCCATATACATATTCCAGAAATCATTTTAATTTTACAGTGTTCAACTGAAAGTTATTTTTTACTGTTTAGCTCTTTTCATAAAACTGACTTAAACCTGTCACACATATATTTTCTGTAAAGAATAAATAACTTCATGATAATATAATAATAATTGCAATGGACACACACGCACACACAATATCACTATAATTCTAATAAAAATTACTATCAAAATCAATTACAATAAATAATAATTTTAAAATAGACATAACAAAAGTTAAAAATATCATATATCATCCATCTAAGTAGTAGTTAAGTGTTACTCCCTGTGATCCTATTTACAAGGCACTATTTTGGTTTCACAAAAATCAATGAAATAGTTAAAGTCATTTTACATAATATTAGTTTCCCTAATATGCCCTTATTCGACGGTACTTCATTGTTCACATCAATCTCGGTAAGAAATGAGGTTCCTTCATCAAGAGCCAACACTGAATCAAAATTGAATCAAAATTAATTACACAAAATTTAATAAAAATGATATACATAAATACCTTGAAATATGTTGGGAAGCGAGCTACTAACCAATGAAGCCAGAGATGGTGGTGGGAGACTAAGAGTGGGGAGACGGACGAGCTGTTGCGACGAATGAGCGGAGACGGACGGGCTGCAGCGGCGGACCTCCTTTGCGGCGGATTTGTGGCGGCGGACGCTTGGCGGAGAAGGTGACCTCGCCTGGGAAGGGCATCCTGCTGCGAGGGATTTGTGGTTGGATTTCAGATTCGATTCTGGCCAAAAAAGTTAAGGGAGAAACCTATAAAACAACCTATTTGATGCGGTTTACCTACGCACAACAACTAATCCTACAAAACACGTACTCCGTAGTATTTGCTACGGTCTTCCCCACCCACAACTAATACCCAAAAAATGTAGAATATTTGCTGCTGTTAACCCTACTCGCAGCAAATAACTCAAAAAAATTGTACTTTTTGCTGCGGTTTTATAGTGATCGCAGCAAATAGTTAGACATTTTGTACTTATTGTTGCGCTTTGACCAATGACCGCAACAAATAGGTAGCAGCAAATGAAAGAAAATCTAGTAGTGTAAACTCATGAATGCTTATACACAATGGTCTTTTTACAGGTTGTATGAAGAATTTAGAAGTAAGTTTGAAGGAGGTGCTAATTATATACATGGGATTGAGAAGTGCAAATGGGAAAGAGCTTTCTTCCATGTTAACCGTTATAACATTATGACAACAAATGGGGTTGAAAGTATGAATAATGTCTTCAAATGTGAGAGAGTTATTTCCATTGTTGCATTGTTAAAAGGAGTACAGTCAAAAGTTGTTGAGTGACGAGGCAAGAGAGTAGCTGAGTTGAAGTCATTTGAGAACTCAACTAGCTCGCTTGCCGCCAAGGCAGAGGCTATCATTCGAAAGATAAATGACATACCTTAAGAACTTGTAAACATAAGTTGCACACTTCCAAAAAAGTAAATGAGTCTACTCACGGGAAACTAGATGAGTTGTAATTTAGTTTGTATCAGTTATCATCCATTGTACTCATATTTTGTGTTTCTCTCTATTTATTATGTTCTATAATATATTGTAGGTGAAATTCATGCCAATAATCCGTATTTTTTGTAGTTCTATAATAATAATCTCTATTGAAAAAGTCAATACAAATATTACAAACTCGTAAATGCTTCCACATAGATAGATTAAACCCTCATAGATAGACTATTATCCTTCAAGAAAATAATTATAGTAATGATATAAAAAAACACTAAACTCAAATTTATGACAATGGTGAACAAAGTCAATACCGTATCTTTATATATTAAAAATAAAAAGATTAATCTTATCTATCTATGTAGACGTGTTTATGAGTATGAATTATTTATATAGACATCTTCGGTAGCGATTATTATTGTAGAACCGCTAAAAGTATGGATTATTGGTATGAATTTCACCTATATTGTAAGGTTACTATTGAACCTGGCCAAACATGGTATAACAGTGAGTTTTATCCATTCATGGTCGAGCAAGGTCAAATTCAGTAAAACTGAGTAGACCATTTGATAGGTCGACCCCGGTCAAACCTAGTCGAACTCGATCAATCATGCATGTTTGACCATAGGTCAAAATGGGCAATGTATGGTGAACCTGAATTGTAAAAATGATCATGATTACTTAATATATCGGTACAATATGAATATTTATACTTGTGTTTGACATGCAATTGGATTATATGATGAACTCGGATTTTAAAGTTTATTATTTACTTAATATATCGATAAAATATGAATATTTACACTTGTGTTTGACATGTTTTAGACTCCCTTCATACAAAACCCTAATTCCACTCAATGAGGGCACAACTATCTGAAATGCAATTGAACTATATGGTAAACCCGAATTGTAAAATTGTTAATGATGTTTTTAATATATCAATGCAAAAAGAATATTCACAGTTGCGTTTAACATGTTTTAGGCTCCATTCATCTAAAACCCCAATTCCACCCAATAAGGGCACAACTATCTGAAATGAAATTGAACTATACGGTGAAGCCACATTGTAAAATTGTTAATGATGATCTTAATATATCGATACAGTATGAATAGTTGAACTTGTTTTGACATGTTGTAGGTTACATTCATAGAAAACCCTAATATCACCTAATTAAGTCACCGCTATCTCAAATGCAATTGGACTATATGGTGAATCCGGATTGTAAAATTGATCATGAGTTACTTCATACATAGATACAATATGAATATCTAGATGCGCGTTTGACATGCTTTAGGTTTTTCTTATAGAAAACCCTACTTCTTTGTAATAAGGCCATAACTTTCTGAAGTACAAACACACGTGGTTGTGGATTATTGGGTGGATTTGGTGCTTTCTATCATCTAAGACTAAACATGTCAAACACAAGTGCAAATATTCATATTGTATCGATATATGAGGTAACTCATGATCAATTCCACAATTCGAGTTCATATATAGTCCAATTGCATTTCGAATCTTTGTGCCCTCATTGAGTGGAATTAGGGTTTTGTATGAATGGAACCTAAAACATGTCAAACATTAGTGCAAATATTCATATTTTATTTTTATGTTAAGTAAATCATAATCAACTTCTCAACCCGGGTTCATTATACAGTTCAATTGCATTTCAAATAATGTGACCTAGTTGGTTGATATTGGGGGTTTCTATGAATGAAGCTTATAATATGCCAAACAAAAGTTCAAATAGTCATATTGTATCGATATATTAAGAACATCATTAACAATTTTAGAATTTGGGCTCACCATTTAGTTCAATTGCATTTCAGATAGTTGTGCCACTATTAGGTGGAATTAGGAATTTGTATGAATGGAGCCTAAAACATGTCAAATACAAGTGTGAATATTCAATTTGTATTGATATATTAAGAATATCATTAACAATTTTACAATTCGGGTTCACCATATAGTCCAATTTAATTTCAGATAGTCGTGACCTTATTGGATGGAATTAGGATTTTCTATGAGTGGAGTCTAAAACATGTCAAACACAAGTGTAAATATTAATATTTTATCGATATATTAATTAAATAATAATCAATTTTAAAATCCGGGTTCATCATAGAGTCCAATTGCATTTCAAATATGTGTGACATAATTGGGGGTCAAATTAGGGTTTTCTATGAGCGAAATCTAAAACATATGAAACACAAGTATAAATATCCATATTGTATTGATATATTAAGTAATCATGTTCAATTTTACAAATCAGGTTCACTGTATCATGCAATTGCATTTTACCAAGTTAATTCTAGTTATATATTAAGAAGGATTTTCATAAAAAAAGGTTTTCATAGGGGGCTCTAACAAGTGAGCTCCATTTTTAAGTGAGAGCCAAGACTGGGTAAGTCAAAGCTCAAGCACTCAGGCACGAGATCTCCCAAATGTGAGAATTGTAGGTAGAAACACTACGGGGGATGTCTAGAGCCATCTAGATGTTACTTTTGTGGAGAAACATGCCACATAAATGTTCTTTGTTCTCAACATACGCGGGGAGGAGCAGTGGGGGCTGACAGGGGAGGCATAAAGATTGCAACCCAATGGGGTTTGCTTCAAACGTTTTTACCATCCACCAATCGTTAGAGAACTCGCTCGTGAAGGCGATGAACGATGGAAGCCATTGTGGGCATGACTATGACATAAGATATTTTTAATTTGAACCTTAAATTCCATAAATATTTTATATTTAAAATAGTTAGCTTCAATTAATGAAGGGGAAATGTTTCTCAAGGTTCAGTCGTTAATTTCGGGGACGAAATTCCTGTAAGGGGGTGAAGTTGTAACACTGGACCTGAATTTTACCAAGAGATTTTTTTCATCGAATACACGGTTAAAGAAGGTAAATCAAGACTAAGAGTAGTCTTGATAAATGAGAAAAATAGAAATCTTGTCTTAAATTAATAATGGGTTATTAATTAGACGTGGGATCCACGTAGAGGAATAACGTTGGATAAATTAGATTTGGCACCTAGATGAAAGGTGAGGTAAACTTTTTTTTACTGATTACCTTTTATCGTATAGTAAAACTACACGCAGGACCCACAACGGGAGCGGGGACCACCTGTGGTATTCATAGTGTATAAGATATTAATGTCGATCCAAATGATACTATTATGATAATAGGAATGGGTCGTGGACCCCGTTGTTATAAAGGACGACAACTGGGCGGTCAAGTGGGTTGGAGCCACTATTCGATAATTGTGAGCCCTTAATTATCGGACAATTAATAATTCGAAAGGCTATGAATTAATGATGAAAGAATTATAAATATTTTAAGAACCTAAAATAATGGGATGATACGTACGGAGTATATGTTTAATTTGGTACGTTAAAGGAGGGTACTTTTGGAGAACACTACCTTTGAAGATATTTTGGTATGGAAACAAAGAGATAATGTTTTATCTGTTCTTACACTTCAGACCACTTAAAAAGAAGTGTAACATTTTATTAAGGTGACATGAACTATCAAACCACATATTTAGTCATAAGAAACGACGAATGAATTTGCGAGACAAAGCGTTCTCACTTTTACGGTTACTTGAATAGTCTAATGTACGTTGGGCCCACACCGCGGGCGGGGACGAACCGATATTTCCGGGACCACATAGTATATTCTTCTTGGTCTAAATAATATTTATATGATGGTGTAAATTAATGTTGAACGATAAAGTTAGCCTTTCGCTCAATCGAGGTCTCATTACCGATATTAGTAATTTAACGGATAACAGCCCAAAATAAATTTTGGGGACCACTAAATTAAAGTTGAGCAATATATGTTCATTCAAGAGGCCAATATTAATCGGAAGAATGATATATGTTTTATTTGATCTGATAAAATGAAATATAATTAAAACAGTCTGGAAAATACAACTTTCAAGATCGAATGTACATTTCAGGACTTATTGGGATGACCTCCCAGATGAGTGGGGCCCGACCCACATTTTTGAGAGCTCAAAATGTACCAAAGGGACAGCACATTATGCTTGGAGGTGAGATGAGGTGAAAGAATTTGAATCAAATAAGTGTGGACCTCACTCCCACATTTTTTTTTGTTAATGAGACCAAGTGGAACCTTCCTACCCTCTTCCCTCCCATCTACTTCAACCAATGCACTCAAGAAAGAGAGGATAACCTCTACAAATCATCATCATCTCATTAACATGTTTCATTTCTTCATTCAATCTCATATGATTTTATAAAATCAGATCATAAACCCATAAACTTGTTCTACACTCCTACAGGTGTATAATGAGGGGTTGGAAGGATAGTTTTAACCATGAATGGAGTTATGACCGGAGTAAGACCGGTTCGTCGGAAAACACCTTCTCGAAGGGTTTTGATGTTTATACCACTCTTGGTTTATGAAACCTTGTTAGGGATTTTACCTAGGTATTCTAAACTTCTCAAGGAATATAGGAGTGGCCGGAAAAGTTGCCGGAGCCGCCGGAGTTTTCGCCGGAAAATTCCAAAAGTCGCTGGAGCTAGTTCAAATGAGGAGAATAAAAGCTTGCTAGCATCATTTCAAGGTGAGTGAACGACTACGTGTCTTGTAACTCTTGGGTCAAATGTGAGATTATTACCTAAATAAAATCATAATTACGATTTGATAAATGATTCAATGGATTAAAATACATGATTTGCCATGATGAATATGAATTATGAAAGTATTATATGGTTAATGAATAAGAGATTAATTTATGGATTAATCATGAATATATTATTGTCAAGTGTATAAAAATGCGTACTTGGACTATATATGAGACTAACTAGAGTAATCTAGTTTGTAAGTATGTATATAAATGTTTAAAAGTTTTTAAGCATGTGATTAACCATATTGATTATAAATTATGTGAAAATGACATGATTAATGAGTAAAGAATTAGTATTATTCTTGATGAACAATAATCATGAATGATTATTTGGGAAATGACTAAGGAAATTCAAGATGGTATTCTTGTGAAGGATTCAAGCATTAAATCATGCAAGTCACTAAGGTGAAATCTAGTTTATGAGAAATAAACTAGGAAAATATACAAGTTATAATTAATTAATATGAATGTTTTGTTTGCTCATTCGAGAAATGACCAAAGTAATTCAAGTAATATTCTTGTGAAGAATTAAGAAATGCTTAAGTATACGTGCTACTAAGATAATATTGTTTGTGAGAAATAAACTAGGGTAATATACAAGCTAGAATGATTAACTACTATCGATGACTTGGTTAATAATTTTGCGAATATAATATTCCAATTGAATGATGAAACATGAATGGCTCATTTTGTGAATTCGCTAAAGAAATTCAAGGTGATATTCTTGTGAAAGATAAAAAAAATGCTTAAGCATGCAAGTTATTAAATTGGTATAGTTTATGAGAAATAAACTAGAAGAAAATGATTGGAAATATTGATATAAAACATAAGAAATGTTTTGGATGACCAAAATGGCATATATTGATTATTTATGACTTAATAAATGTCGTATTTGAGTCTCGGAGCAACCAGAGTCGTTTCGACCTGTCAACGGGCAGTTGACCCAGTCCAGCACAATGGATCGACGTCGGTCAGGGGAGTGAACCGGCGCCAGTTTGAGTACGGCGTCAGGTTTTAAATAAATTATTCTTGAACCGGCGCCAGTCAGGCAGTGAACCGGCGCCGTTTCGGTCTTGATATTGGGGCCGATTTTTGATAAAATTCGTTTCGGGGCCCGATTCGAGGTAGATTCGGCCCCGGTCATCCTATATGTGTATGTTTTGCTTGGAATTGCATGAAATATGATGTTTAAATGCTAAGGCTTGATATATGATGATTAATAAATGCTAAGGCTTGGATTAGTCATTAGTAATGATATGATATAGGTCTTATCTAGTATGATATGTGGTAAATCATATGAATATAATTGGTGGAGTACCCAGGGACTGGACTGTCCTCAAAACTCGGAATATTATTGGTGGAGTACCCAGGGACTGGACTGTCCTCAAAACTCGGAATATTATTGGTGGAGTACCCAGGGACTGAACTTTCATCAAATCTATGAATATAATTGGTGGAGTACCCAGGGACTGTCCTGTCCTCAAAACTCAAAATATAAATTGGTGGAGTACTTAGGGACTGGACTATTCTCAAAACTCGATATATATAATTGGTGGAGAACCCAAGGACTGAACTATCCTCAAAAGTCGAAATACAATTGGTGGAGTACCCTGAGACTCGACTGTCCCCAAAACTCATAGATTACAGTTAGTAATTCAGGACTGGACGATGTCCTTAAGATACTTGATTGGACCAAGAGGAGCCCTGTACACTCATAGGTATTTGAGCGGGTTTGAGTTTTATAAGTCAAGGACTCGCGTAGTCCTTGAGGTGTGTTAACCTCCAGCAAATTACACATAGGATGAGGGAGTATGTGTACTCCTCGTGGCGGGGTTAGCCCCTATAATGTATACTAAGATGATAAGGGCGGGTAGTCCTCAAGGTAGGTAAACCTCAGGGTAATCATCTTAAATGATTGGACGTGGTTGATCGGGAACGAGTTCCCGATAGAATATATTCCTTGGTCTAGGAATTGATTTAAACATGTGATTAACCATATTGATTATAAATTATGTGAAAATGACATGATTAATGAGTAAAGAATTAGTATTATTCTTGATGAACAATAATCATGAATGATTATTTGGGAAATGACTAAGGAAATTCAAGATGGTATTCTTGTGATGTTATTTATCTGTGATATGGTACTCTTTCATGTATTGTGATTTTATCAAACTTTGATGTTATTGTTGATGTAAAAATATTACATAATTGAATTATATTTTGCCCTCATGCATCGCAATAGTGAGAATCTAGTTTATACACACACATGTGTTTGTGTATACATATATAGGGTTCAAATACAATGAGAACACTTATTCTCGTGAGAAACGAGAACGATCCGAAACGATGACTATCATGGTTCATGGAGGTGAACATTTATACCTAAAATAATGCGCATTTCAAATGTGTAGAAAAGTTGATTTGTTTACTAAAATGCCACCACGTGTCCAATTTATGGTAATGCATATTTCAGTTTCACATAATGCACGATTTCTAAAACTAACGCCCTAGATTCATTCTCATTTCTCCACCTTGATCGTGTTCTCATTTGAACCAAGTCGTATACCTATTTTTCATCACTGCCACATGACAGTAATACACAAAACCATCACTATTTCAAGGTTGAAGCAGCTATGGCTTGATAACTCTCTCTCTCTCTCTCTCTCTCTCTCTCTCTCTCTCTCTTACAAGGTCAGTGGAACGCAAGGGAGGTGGGGTGCGGCTTGGATTTGTGTGGGCAAAAAGACAAAAGACAACATGATAGAGTTTTCTTCCGCACCTCGGACATGGATTTCAATGGCAAACTTCAATGAGCAAATTGGCGAGCGCAGGAAGGACATAGTTTCAGATGAATTTCCCGGGGGTCGAATTTCTATTCTCCCATACTGTAGCAATTCATCCTCCTCCGGAACCACCTCCGGCGAGGAAGCAATTTGGGGAAAGTTATTATTTCCATATTATGTTTCCTTCAACAATTCTTGTTTTTATTTCAGTTCGAGCAGGCATGATTGGAGTATTTTGTTTTGCCCGTTTTGTGTCTAGGGAGTCAGATTGTTTTGTATGAATGGCTGACTCTAAGTCTAGTCCTAGAGTTTACGATCGAATTTGTAATAGCTGTTTGAATTTTATCTTGCATGTTTGCTCTATAGTAATGAAAGCGGTTTTAACGATGAAAAGAAACAAAGAAAAATTAATATGATACTCCCTCCGTTCCTAAATAAACTTCCAAATTTCCTTTTTCGTCCGTTCCAATTAAAACTTCCACTTTCTCTTTTTGGTAAAGAATTTGTGGTTCACAACATTTCTTACACATTTCTCTCTCCTCTGCACAACTCTCCACCACACAATATACACTATCTTAAACTTTGTGCCAAACCCATTTGGAAATTAAAATGGGAACGGAGGTAGTAATATTTTTTTTTGGGATGGAGGTAAGAAAGGAAGTATTTGAAGTCATTAGCTACCGTGTTTGTCATGGCAGCAGGCCCCACTCGATCGCATCACACTATGGCGATTCCAAAGATTCAAAAGAGGGAGCGCGACGCGCAGCACATTCCCACTTCATATTCTAATAAAGTCTCTCTCTTTAGGTACTAAAAATAAAGAATCGCACTTTTTCTCTCCATATAAAACAGGAGGGAAGGGTCTCCAACCAATTTCAAAGTCTCCATCCCCAACTTCTGCTTAAATTTGAAGCTGTCTTTTTGCCCTTTCAAAACCCAGTAACTGCTCCCTCTTTTCACCCATCTTTACTACTCGGTCGTGTAGCCCCGGCGATTGCCCTTTCGATCTAGGGTTTCTGTGCCCCTGCGATTACTAACTAGGGTTTATCACTCCCCATGGCGGCGGAGAAGCTTAGGGATTTGAGTCAGCCTATTGACGTCGCATTGCTTGACGCCACTGTCAATGCTTTCTATGGAACTGGATCTAAGGATGAGGTGCTTCCCGGAATCTTCCCCTACAATGCGTTCTTTATTCCGTTTCTTCGTTTTTTCATATTCTTTTTCTGGTCAATTGCTACATGTTTCTTTAACCTTTGGCTACTTGAATAAATTGTGCTGAATTAGAGGAACATTGTCTGTGCACTTTTATTTTCTTGTGCTGTCATGCATTCAATTTGTGCATGCTTCATTTGGGTTGCTCTTTGGGTTTCCATTTGTTTTTTAATATTATCAGACATGTATGGCGATACGTCAGTTTGTGTTGTTGGCTGCAACTCCTAATATATAAATTATGAGTTGAAGCTGCAAATTATTGTATTTTACCCAATGCTAGGTAAAAATATAAAATAAAAAGATAGAAGGATAGGACTATAGGAGTATTAACTAAATATGAAAAAGGGGGAATCCCTTTGTTAATCTGCAAAAGGATACACAAGTTGTATACGGAATGGTAAGAAAGCCTTATCTTAATGTTTAGTAGCCTGCTGATCATGTCGTATGTTGTGGCACCTTTTTCTTATTCTCGAGTCTTGACAAAATATTTTACCCAGTCTGATCAAAATATATGATATTATGGCCCTATTATGTTTTATCAATTATAATAACTTAATCTGGCTTACATTTTTTGGGATAAAATTGTGTTTTTAATTCCTTTTAATGTGTTTTTGCAGAGGGCTGCTGCAGATCATATATTGCGTGATCTACAAACTGAACCAGACATGTGGCTTCAAGTGGTCCACATCCTATCCAACACACAGAACTTGAATACCAAGTTTTTTGCTTTACAGGTGAGTAAAAATCTAATACATATTTGCCCCTTTTCCTCACATGATTATCTCATATGATGTCAAGGACTCAAGGAGTAAGAATGCATGATTGACAGAGTGGAGTTGAGATTGTTCAACATCTACTCTGAGCAAATATCTTCCATGGGGTTCTCTCATTTATAAAAAACTAGCAGCTTATTGAGATCACATGCCATGGATCCTTTAACTAAAACATCATTTACAGTATGTGTCATTTCATAAGATTCTATGTAAGAAAATTGTAGAACCGGTGGGGTGCATGCACACGTAGACATATTACTGAAAAGAGGGAATCTTACTCACAATGATAGACACAGGAAAGAGAGGTGATGAATAATGTTGGGGACTAGTATTACTATCCATAGGTTTATCTTAATTGGATTGATCAATGTGGGCCATGTGGCTAACACTTAGATTGGAGAAAGTGAGGATTGTCAGCTGTGGAGTATGTTCTTGTGAAGTTGAGCCAAGTGACTGTCTGACTCATCTTGAGCCATTAACATCATTATAAGGTTTCTTATTGCATCATGTAGATATGATCATCTAATTGGCCTTTGATAAAACCAAGAGATCATAGAAATTGATAGTTGGATTTGCATGCTATTTATCTGACACAATAGGTACTGGAAGGTGTCATTAAGTATAGATGGAATGCCTTGCCTATCGAGCAACGGGATGGGATGAAAAACTACATTTCTGACCTTATTGTGAAGGTTAGACCCTTTTCCGTTTTACCATGTCTTTTTGATTTGTCCTACGGTCCTTGTAACTTTAGTTTTTTTTTGGTTCACAGCTCTCTAGTGATGAGGGTTCTCTTAGACGGGAAAGATTATATGTGAACAAATTAAATGTTATACTGGTCCAGGTAACTTTTCCTTTCCATTCCCCCTTGCTTTTCTGGCTGTACATTTTAACTTATGAGATTATAAGTGTTGTGTTTGGATTACTAATATAATTTATGGCTAACAATAGATTTTGAAGCATGAGTGGCCCACTAGATGGCGTAGCTTCATTCCGGATTTAGTTGCAGCAGCAAAGACAAGTGAAACCATCTGTGAGAACTGCATGGCTATATTAAAGGTTTGTCAAGAACATCCTGCTTATGATTATGCAAACTTATAGAGTAATGAGTTATGACAACACAAACCGTTATCTCACAGCTTCTCAGTGAGGAGGTGTTTGATTTCTCAAGAGGTGAACTGACTCAACTGAAGATCAGAGAGTTAAAAGAGTCATTAAACAGGTAGTGATCTACAATCACACAATTACCTTATCTCGCAGCTTCAGAGGCTTTACTATGCGTTTATTTTTCAGTAATGGTTCCCTTTTTCATTTTACACCAATGCACCATTTCCCACCTCGTACTGTTTCACACAAGTATGTGGTCAAAGATGTAATGTGACTTGACATATTTCCCCGCGCCATGTTTCCATGGCATTTCACCTATTTTACTTTCTTTTTAGCCCTTCGCAATGTGATGGTCACTTTTCTAGTCTGAACACCATTGGCATTTCTCTGTTTCAACTCACCTTTCATATATATATATTTTGTATCTGAAATGTTTGGTTGGGTAGGGTCTTGTGTTGGAAAAATTTAGAGAGTAAGCCTCATTTTATTTGTCTCCTAAAAAACCACTTCAAAGGTATGTGCCCCGTATACTGGGGAACATTTCATAGCTTATAGTTGTTTTCTTGCTTTGTTTAGAAGAATTTGTTATGCTTGAAGAACATTATCCTCTTAGTTAGTGGCATATCGTTTTGCCTCTTGTTTTGTAATGGATCATTGCATTGTTTCTGTTATTATCTTTGTGAATACACACACACAGTCATTGATAAAAACTTTTGTTTTTCTTTAACAGTGAATTTCAACTCATTCATGAGTTATGTATGTACGTGCTCTCAATATCTCAGAGAACTGAACTTGTCAGGGCTACTCTTGCTACTTTACATGCTTTTCTCTCATGGATTCCTTTGGGGTATATTTTTGAATCCCCACTGGTGCGTAGTGCTTGTTTATTTCGAATTCATTTTCATGCTTTTCGTGCATTAAGTACTATGGAAAATTTGCACTTTTGATCCCTCTATTGTTGTCCTTTCGGAATCTGGAGCTAGAAAATTGGTTGGGAGTTACTTACAAGGGTGGGTTTGGGAGGGAATATATAGGAGAGCTTAGTGCAATTATCAGGAAATGCACAAAATCCAATTCCATCAAGTGCTGAACTAAATGCGGCAGCGGAAGCACCGTGTTAGCAACAATTTAAGTAATTGAGGAACCATATTTTAAAACCGGCTGCAACAGAGGGTCCAAAACTGACTTTTCCTTTTTCTTCTTTTTAAAATTTCAATGGGTACGACTACTTTGGAACTTCATTTTCTTTGATTTTACAGCTGGAAACACTCCTTAAGTTTTTTCCTGTTCCTGCTTACCGCAACCTTACTCTTCAGTGCTTGGCTGAGGTAGTCTAGCATTTCAACTATTTCTTGATTATGAATTGATACAGAGCTGGCAAGAGCTACTAATGTGTAATTTACTGATGACGCAGGTTGCTGCACTGAGTTTCGGGGATTTTTACAACGCACAGTATGTGAACATGTACAACATATTTATGGTGCAGCTTCAGGTGAAAAAGCATATATATATATATATATCACATTAATTGTTTTGTTTTTTCAATTTATCATTGAACTCAGAAAATGGTGAAAGAGTTTGGTAAACATGATGTGATTTTTTATTCTCCCACCCAAAGAGGAAGTGCATGCCGGATACAAGTGTGACTTTTATTGTTTTTGTTGTTCATTTAGACTATTCTCCCACCTCATACAAACATTCCTGAAGCTTATGCACAAGGGAGCAATGAGGATCAGGTGAATTGAGTGGTTGCAGTTTTGCATGTAGTACTTCGGTAGTTTGATGTTCGTTATCATCCATCAGCTGATGACCTTTTGTTTACACGTGTTTTCAGGCATTTATCCAGAACTTGGCGTTGTTTTTCACCTCATTTTTTAAGGCAAGTGTATTTCATAGAATACCAATGTGCCTGTTGATGCTTTCATGTTAAACATATACACCACCCAAGTCTTATTCCCAGAAGATTTTGCGTTCGGCTAACTTTTATGTTAAACATATGCAATTGATATTTTGATATGACATTGTACTGTTATGTGCGTGCTAGAAAATTGAAAAGAAGATTTAGATTAAGTATTAACACAGAAGAAATTCACTGCCCTAGACAAGAGAAGGTGGCGCAAGATCGTGTCAACGCCACAAGGAATAATTTCAAAATTGCTGATGATATCTCTAATGAATAGATCATTATTTTTCCTAGTTCCAAGAGTCTTGGGGGACCAATATTAGAGTAATCCTAAACATATTACAATAAGTGAAATTACTACTAATAGTAATAATAATAGTAATATAGTAATATTAGGAAGTCTCATTCTACAGTACTGTTCAAAAGTCATTTGGAGCAGATCTGTCATCAGATACACCCTTATCATGTGCATCTACCCCTTTCCAAACATGTTTAGAGAAAGAACTGAAGAAAGGCATCTGATGAGTGATGGCCACATATAACTGTTAATTTTGCCACTTCTCTCTAATATTTGAACTGCCCCATTTCATGCAGCTGGGAGGGTGCCTGTTGTTACGTGGCCTACATTGTTACAAATCATATATGCCTATTAATTCTTTGATTGGATATCAATAACTTTGTACACCTTAATTTTCTTCTATTGTCATTGTCTTTTTATTGTGCAGTCCCATATTCGAGTGTTGGAGGGCTCTCAGGAAAATATAAATGCACTACTAGCAGGTCTTGATTATCTCATCAACATCTCATATGTTGATGACACTGAGGTTTTTAAGGTATGCTATCTGGATTTAGTTTTTGCACATATGTTGCATCATTCCTCTTATTGATGAGCTGTGATATTTATAGGTATGCTTAGATTATTGGAATTCTTTAGTTCTGGATCTCTTTGAAGCGCATCATAATGTGGACAACCCTGCAATGACTGCAGCTCTCATGGGACTACAGGTATTTTTGAGACGACTCCTTGTTAATAGTTTGTAACTTAAATAATGACATTAATTGCAACAAGGAAGATGACAAAGCAGCACTCTTTATATAGTTTTTTTAATCAATGCTGTTTTTTGTATTTTTTATATGTGACCTGTTAGGCATCACTGTAAGCTTGTCAAATTTTTTACTATTCTTAAAGGACAGTGATGTGTGATGTACTTCAAATTAATCTTACTTATATTAATAATGCTAGGTTTGAAACCTGCCAATAAAAAACAGAACATAAAAAACGATGACCTAATATATTTGGTGCTGAAATGCTGAATGGTGTTTTAGATCACTTCAGTCTACATACTCTCTCTTTTGTGAATGAGCTAATGCTACAACTTTTGTTTTGAATCAGATGCCAATGCTTCCTGGTATGACTGATGGTTTGGGTACACAACAGAGTCAGAGACGTCAACTTTACGCTGGTCCAATGTCTAAGTTGAGGTTGCTAATGATATGTCGCATGGCTAAACCCGAAGAGGTTCTCATTGTGGAAGATGAAAATGGGAACATTGTCCGTGAAACTATGAAAGATAATGATGTTCTCGTCCAATATAAGGTCCCTTGCTTTCTTTCCTAAGCCGTATAGGAGAAAAGTTCAATGGCCTACAAAGATTCTTTCCCTATTTGCAAATTTCCTTCCCATTAAAGTAACAGGCTCCGCTAAGACAAATATTATGCTTTTAATTTCTGTTTGAAGTACAAATTCCAAATGAATTGTGGTTTACCTAAAAATGTGTATAGTTCTATATTCTAAAGATTAGCAAATTACAGATCATGAGGGAAACACTGATCTACCTGTCACATCTTGATCACGAAGATACAGAAAAGCAGGTGCTATCATGCTTCTCTTTTTATTCTACTTCTTAACAATTGATAATTTTCAGCGGGATGCTGGAAATGGTGTATGAATTCCAAAATGTATTGACATTATGTTGCTTTGGGTGATGCTCTTCTATGTTGTTGGCTTGTTGCAGATGCTGAGGAAACTTTCCAAACAACTAAACGGTGAGGATTGGTCATGGAACAATCTTAATACATTATGTTGGGCAATTGGATCAATATCTGGGTCAATGATGGAGGAGCAAGTACGTTATACCTTGTTATTGTTGCTGTGTTGATGCTGCTATGAGTTTGTTTGCTTTATTTTTTGGGAAAATTAGTTTATAACTTTATATACCCCAAATTCTGGGAGGTGTGAACACAATACTCCAAACTCACATGTATGAGATACTCGATAAACGCCACTGACTTATATTAAAGGTGATCTAGGTACCATGAGTGTAGTTTTTTCCTTTCATAAATGTAAGTGTAGGGGGGTGAAGTGCACAATTTTAATACACCAAGTATTGGGAGTAAACTCTAAGCACCCTGAACGTCTATTTGTGAAATAAATAAACTGCGTTCATGGTGCTAATTTCACATACAACCTCTCTCCAACAAAACTCGATCAAATTGACTTTTCTTGGTCAATGATAGTAAACTTTGGACTGATTTTGCTATTTTATTTGTGTGAAGTTTATAACTTTTATTTGTGATCTAGGTACCATGAGTGTAGTTTTTTCCTTTCATAAATGTAAGTGTAGGGGGGTGAAGTGCACAATTTTAATACACCGAGTATTGGGAGTAAACTCTAAGCACCCTGAACGTCTATTTGTGAAATAAATAAACTGCGTTCATGGTGCTAATTTCACATACAACCTCTCTCCAACAAAACTCGATCAAATTGACTTTTCTTGGTCAATGATAGTAAACTTTGGACTGATTTTGCTATTTTATTTGTGTGAAGTTTATAACTTTTATACTTCTATGAAAGTATTTTAACGAAGAACATTTCTAGATAATTTTCATTTTTTATTAATTTCATATTAAAAATCATTGGTCAAACTTGACCGTCATTGATCATGACAAGGTAATATGGCCCATTTTTTTGGGGATGGAAGGAGTATAATATAATGTTCATGATATGTATCACATACATGCAAGTTTGGGGCCATATGTATCTATAGTAATATTCTCATAATTTTTGGGTGCTGTTACACAGACTTATTTTGTGATGCCATAGGCTATTAAACGATCGCAATATGAATAGCCTTGTTTATTTACCTTTTCCCCATTTGCATTCCTGTAATGGGCAGGAAAACAGATTTCTTGTGATGGTGATACGTGACTTGTTAAATCTCTGTGAAATCACCAAGGGAAAAGACAACAAAGCAGTAATTGCAAGTAATATAATGTAAGCATAGGCACAGTGACCTATGGTAGTAGTGTCACTGCATACATTTGAATGAAGTTTCAAAGTCTGTTTTGCAAATAAACAATGTATATCTAATTCAACTTGCTACCTATTTGTCAACCTTCAGGTATGTGGTTGGGCAATATCCACGGTTTTTGAGGGCCCATTGGAAGTTTTTGAAGACTGTTGTGAACAAGCTCTTTGAGTTCATGCATGAAACCCATCCTGGAGTTCAGGTTGTGCTTTAGAGCATCATTTTTGCCTCTTTCCTTGATTGAGGCATTAATGCCCCAATCTATTGTTTTTATTTTCTCTGCTTCTCTCCATATGGAATAAATGGAACTTTGGAAGTACTTATTTTTTTAAAACCCTTGCATACAATCAATCCTTAATTTCCATCGTCGCATAAAAAATTTAAACTTTAGAGTGATGCTTTTTTATGCTCAAGTTTTATCTAATTGACTTAAACTGTGTATATGTGCATTATTTCATTAATGACCTGGTAAATGGAGTAGCCATTGACAAGGCTGTTAAGGCATCGCCTAGACCTGACTAGGTGTCCTGGACTCCTGGTGATGGAGAAGGGTCGAGAAGGGAGATCGACTCGCATGAGGAAGATCAGGTGCCTCTGGCGCCGTCCAGGTGCGGTCAAGTTGTTCAAGTGCCGTCCAGGTGTCATGCCAGGGAGTGTTAAAATCAGCAAATTCGTGTTTAGAAGCCCAACCCAAAATAAGATTTAGAAAGTAAAACTTTATAAACAAATTTTGAGTTATAGAAAGTTTTTAATTATAAAAAGGAACCCAAGCTTTCTGATTTGAAGATGACCTGCAGCACCTGTTCTTCCGCTTTTATCAGTTTACTAGTTTCTAGATTTTTGTTTTCGTTATCAAATTTCTTCATAGACTTCTTATATGGAATTATGGATTAATTATACATATGTATTTAATATATAAGCAGTTATGCACTACACAGTATACCCACTACACCGTTTAAGTTTAATATAATACCTGGTATAGACTATATTTGTTATACAGGATTAAAGTATTAATATAAATTAGTTTGTATAGAGTCATGCTAGAGGTACTTGCACTCTTACAAAAAGTCATACAAAAGAGTTATGTGGCAGCATCACATTATTTAACACATCACATCATTTTTACAAAAAGCCATACCACATGTTTGTAATTTTTTTTGCAAGTTTGTTTGTAAGCCATATCACTATACGTCTTTATTAAATGATCAGTGTGGTGCACATTTTTAAATTTGCTCTAATCAGGTTAATATTAAATAACACAGTGGCATTTTGGTAATTATTATGAAAATCCGAAAAGTGCAATAAACAAGTTTTGTTGTATCAGATTGGGGTAAATGTGGTGTTCTAACCATAGTAGTCAATGGCTAGATATGGCGCGCGCCATATGCGCTATCGCCATGAAAAAGTGTTCGTCGCCATAGCGCCATATGCGCTTTATGCGCCATTCGTATATGCGTCATCGCGATGTGCCATGAAAAATGCCTTTGAGCCATGGCAATCGCCATGCGCCATGACTAGTATGGACTTCTAACGTTAAGCATTGTTCTCTTTTGATATTTAATCTACTCCCTCCGTCCCAAAATCGTTGGCCAATGTTGACCAGCACTACAAATAAAGAGAAACAGTAAAATGGGTTGACTGGACTATAATGCTCCTTAAATGACAGAAAGCTGCATACTCAGTATAAAGAAAGAAAAGGTGGACAATCTAAATCAAACAATGCTCATGAACAGTACACATACAACTTGTCCACCCAAAATAAAGATTTATAGATATCTCATCTGTTCAGGAGGGCTTCTCATCTTTGAGTTTCCATCTACGTTTTCAATTAGAATTTCAAAACTGAGAGTTTGAAGTTGAGGGTTACTGGAATTTCAGAACTGAGAGTTTCCATCTTTGCCTTTTTCGCCTGGCCCTGCTGCAATAACCCCTTCGCCGTCAAATGTTCGTGACTGCCACCGTGAATTCAGTCCTCTTGATTTGAAATTTCGCTAGGATACAGTTTGTGAGTGCACCCCCATCGCTAGAGCTGGCAGATTCGCTCAATTCCCTCAGTTCCGCTTCCATCTACGTCCTCCAACACCAATGCATGTATCAGCAGCCTTTCAGGGACAATGGAGATGAATGGATCTGAGTGAGCAACCTACCCTGATTCTGATGATGTCTCAAGTACCATGGAGAGGAATGGGTCCAGCAAGTCTGAGTGTTTATGATATTGATTCCATGGAATGACCCTCTGATTTTGACTTCATCTCATTAGGTCGTGATTGATTTCGAAGGGAAGAGGTTTCAAAGTGAGGCGGAAACAATACAAGGAAAGAAATGCGCTGACCAGAGACTTTGAGAGGAGAGAGACGGAAGGAATGGATGGATATAATGAGAGGGGAGAGGTGAGGGTCTGGTGGGTGGGAATAAGTGGATGAAGGGTAAAATGTATTTTCCATTTCATGGGTTAGCCTAAAATAGAAAGTGGCAAACTTTTTTGGGACAGCCAAAAAAGGAAATTTGGCCAATCTTAATGGGACGGAGGGAGTACACCATTGTTTGTAATTGCGCAATGCAATTGCGCCTCATGGCGCGCCTCAGCTAATTCCTAGACTATGGCATAAAAGGCATTGCATATGGCGTTGGGAGTGTGGCGTACGCAATATTGCACTGAGGCGTACACAATAAGGTGCTATGAGGCGTACGCAATAGGAGAAGGTTAGAGGGTAAGGGTATTATTTGGGTCCACCCGGGCCACTTTTAAAATTTTATAATTGATGTTATGATCCCTATTTCAAACCACTAGTTATTGATTGGATTTTTTCAGTCGATCAATCTAATTAATTAAAATTCTCATATCTTAGATTTTTTTTATAAACGATTCAGAAAGTTTTGGTATTCTATGGTACTTTGAAGTTTGAACATATTACTTTGCTAGGACTATGGCCTCTTATTCTAATTAATTTAAATTCTCATACCTTTATTCTATGTTTATTTTTTAATATGTTTATATATATGTGTGTGTGTGTGTATTACGCCTCAGGCATACGCCTCGTTGCGCAATGAGGCCTACACAATATGCAATATTCAAAAAACGCCACGACTACGCAATACGCAATTTCGAACCTTGGAGTACACACACATATATATTACATATGGTGCGGCTAGTAGGCAGTAGCCTAATTGTCGCCTAGGCGATAAGGCGGTCGGCTGGCGCTGCGACTCGCCTTGCTGCAGTGACAACCATGGTTATTGCATTAGATTGGCTTCCAAAGTCTTATGTTTTAATGCATTTTCATGTGTTTGATTTTGTAGGACATGGCTTGTGACACTTTCTTGAAGATTGTTCAGAAGTGCAAACGTAAATTTGTTATTGTACAGGTATGAATTATGATTCCTTGAAATTTTCTGTGATGATCCATTTTTACCTTGCAGTGATTAGGACTATGACGTATTGTGAGGGATATAGGGTTTAAGGTAGTTACTATGTTTTCCAGGTTGGAGAGAATGAGCCGTTTGTGTCAGAACTTCTAACAACTCTTCCAACAACAATTGTAGATCTTGAGCCACATCAGATCCATTCCTTTTATGAATCTGTAAGAACCCAATATGACAAAACTTAGATCTGCATACCTATGAATTATAAAACGGAAAATTTTCCAACATGCTGGGGTGGCTTCTGTTTTCAGGTTGGTCAAATGATTCAAGCTGAACCTGATGCGCAGAAGAGGGATGAATACTTGACGAGGTTGATGCAACTACCTAATCAGGTATGAGTTCCATTTTTATGTTCTAGATGTCAATAAATTCTTAAATCTTCCATTTCTATTGGGTTTGCACGCTTATCTTTGTGTTACAGTTCATATCTCTAGCAACTAGCGTCTACATTTCTACACCCATTTTTATCTCCATTCTTTTTCCCAATCGTCATCATCATCACTTTAAATCCCAGCAATGTTGGGACTCATGCAAGATATTTTTTTGCAGAAATGGGCTGAGATTATAGGGCAGGCACGGTTAAGTGTGGACTACTTGAAAGATCAAGATGTTATAAGGGTTGTGCTAAACATTTTACAGGTACTCTCATTTTATCCATATAAATTCTATTGGTTAGCGACTTAGTGATATTTAACAGAATTTTTTGTTTCTGCAAATCTATTCTTGGGGTTCATTAGTGCACTAAAATTTTGTTTCATATTAACCTCCTCTATCATGGCTTGCAAAGATGTACGGGTTCAGACACAGTGTGGACTTGTGGATGTGGTAATTTAGGAAAAAACACTAGGACACAGTCTGGTAAAATTAATCACGAGAGCAAAAATATAAGTTTCTAACAAGATGATTGAAAGCGATTTGTGTCCCTCGATATGTTTCACAGGTTTTCACTTGTAACGGGAATTTAATAAATTACCAATCAAAATATAAGGTATCTTTAGGAATAAGGAGTATGTTTCTTTTAAATGACTGCATAAGATTGTTGTCTAGACTCTAGTGTTTAGATATGTCTATAAACTTGAGACTGCACAAGCATGTACCAGTGATGTGGAGACAGAGGACACTACAATGCGTGTGAGACTGTCCAAAAGCATTGACTGCCTATTTGTTAATAGGTGGCACATTTTCAGGCACCATGTGTCATGTCAACACTTTGTAGACGAGATGCGAAGTATTTTTACATAATTGCTTTTGAGTTATTTTTAAACTTTTTACTGTATATGTGAGTTATTTTTAGGCTGTTGGTGATAGGCAATGCTTTGTTTCAAATTTTAGATTTGACTGTTGCCTGAAAAGAATTTTAGATCATAACCTAAGTATTTCGTGTCCTCTACTTTGCAGACAAATACGAGTGCTGCCAGCTCACTTGGGACATACTTCTTGACACAGATAACTCTGATCTTTTTAGACATGCTTAATGTGTATAGGTAACCCCCCACAGCCATTACCTGTTCTCCTCATAAGTAACATGAGCTTTCTATATAACTGCTGCATATGTCATGCCATATCTTTGTGATTGCTTGCTACAGAATGTACAGCGAGCTTATATCAACTAGTATTGCGCAAGGAGGACCATTTGCATCTCGAACCTCAATTGTTAAACTTTTGCGGTAGGTCCAAAACTCAAATGGTTAATATCTTCCGTTTTCTTCTGATTTTGACAATGTTCCTATGTCTTCTCTTGCAGTTCAGTGAAGAGGGAAACATTAAAGCTCATTGAGACATTTTTAGACAAGGCAGACGATCAGCCACTTATAGGAAAGCAATTTGTGCCTCCTATGATGGACTCGGTTCTCGGAGACTACGCTCGGAATGTTCCTGATGCGAGAGAATCTGAAGTTCTCTCTCTTTTTGCAACTATTATAAACAAGTATGTTATGCTTTGTAACTTGCCCTTCATCCTCTCCCCAAAATAAATTAAACCAACTATTGTATTAGTGCCTCATCTGTTAATGCCTCATCTGATTGAGAGCTAAGTGCAGTACATTTGACCTGTCTAAAAAATGAATCATTGTGAACGGTGACAATGGTGAAGAACATTTGTACCATGTTTTTGTGATTGATGAGTGCTTTCCCTAGGTATAAAGGCACAATGATAGAAGATGTTCCCCGCATATTTGAAGCTGTGTTTCAGTGTACGTTGGAGGTGAGTAAAATGTTTTTATGTATTTATTAATAATACGTATTGCGTATGACTTCTGTCCTTGCTTTGGGAGGCTGGTCAAGGTGTTGGTTTTCACAATTAGGGATGGACCTGGGCCGGTTCCGGGCCGGGCCCGGGCGGGCTTTTTTTGCAAATCCATGGGCCCGGAACCGGCCCGGGTTGATACCGGGTCGGACCGGACCGGGCCCGGTTCAATGTCTATTTTTTTTGCTTTCTTGTTATCCCCCGACCCCCCCCCCTCACACCCACCCCCTCACACCTCCCCAAAACACCCAGCCCTAGCCTAGGAAAAGAAAAAAATTGGAAAAAAAGACCTGGGCCCGGCCCGAACCGCCCGGGCCGGTTCGCCCAAAACTGGGCCCGACCCCGGCCCGCCCGACCCGCCCAAACGGGCTAAAAGCCCGGAACCGGCCACCCGGTCTGGTCCGGGCCCGCACAGTAGCGGTTCGGTTCCGGGCTGGGCCGGTTCGGCCCGGCCCAGTCCATCCCTATTCACAATCACTGGTTTTCCTGGTCAATTTGAATTGAGATTCAAAATATAAATGCAATGAAGAGTTAGTTAATTATAGATTACTGTAGGGGACTTGACAATTTTGCTGTTAGTATGCCCAAATAAACAGGTTAATATAAATTGGTTTGTTGTATTGTGATATTGTGGTATTCCCCTACCAAACATAGGTAGGAATACAGGGGTTTGTCTTTGAGACTAATATATATGCTTATTCAAAACACAGATGATCACGAAAAATTTTGAAGATTATCCTGAACACCGGCTCAAGTTTTTCTCTTTACTGCGTGCAATAGCTAGCCATTGTTTTCCTGCTTTAATTCGGCTGTCAAGTGAGGTTTGTTTTTTCTGTTATTTTCTTATGCTATGAAAACATGTTCTCTCTTTATTAAATAAAGCATTAAAAGTTTCATGCACCAATTTCTGCAAAATTTCTGGCTTGATGCAGCAACTGAAGCTTGTGATGGATTCCATCATTTGGGCATTCCGGCATACTGAGAGGAACATTGCCGAAACTGGGCTTAACCTCTTGCTTGAGATGCTGAAGAACTTTCAGGTATATTACATCCAGTTTGAATTATTTCTACTTGCTATATAAATCTTTTGGTTGTTTAAGCTCACTAAATTGCATGGTTATGTTGGGGGCAGGTATCTGAGTTCTGTAATAAGTTCTACAGGACATACTTTTTGACCATCGAGCAAGAAATATTTGCTGTTCTCACAGACACATTTCACAAACCTGGCTTCAAATTGCATGTCTCTGTTCTTCAGCACTTGTTCTGTGTGGTACGGGTCATACCATATCTAGTACAGGAGTTTTTGTTAACTCATTCTCATAACACACTAATGACATTTTTCGTTATCAGGTTGAGTCGGGATTGTTGACTGAGCCATTATGGGATCCATCAACAAGTCCTTATTCCTATCCTAATAATGCAGCGTTTGTATTGGAGTACACCATCAAACTTCTTAGTTCATCTTTCCCTAACATGACTGCTTCTGAGGTATGTATTTGTGAAACACTTAAGTTTACTTCTGCCCTATGTTTATTTATTATTTTTCTTTCCCTGAAATCACTTATTTTGATGTACAGGTTGCCCAATTCGTCAATGGACTGTTTAAATCAACGAAAGATCCTACGGTGTTCAAGAGTAACATACGAGACTTCCTAGTGCAATCAAAAGAATTCTCAGCTCAGGTTTGTGCATTGCTTTTACTCATGCCTTTTTGCTTACATGAAGCCTATTATTATACAGACCTCCTAGTGCTGTTTCTTTAAAATGTTTTATTTCATCGCATTTTTGTAGGATAACAAGGATCTTTATGCCGAAGAAGCTGCTGCACAGAAAGAGAGAGAGAGACAACGGATGCTCTCAATTCCTGGGTTAATCGCTCCTAATGAGATACAAGATGAGATGGTGGACTCTTAAAAAAGAAGCATCGTTTTCTTCCTTGGCTTATTTTAGTTAGGTTTTCAGAGTGCCTGCCCTGGACGCATTATGGTAACTAGATGCTGTTTAATTTGTCAAATTTTGTCCTGTGGGGTAGTATTTCTTCCTTGTGCAGGGGGTGACTTGTAGACTCCGGGGCATGGTGCAAAAGGGACGACAATAGTGATATTATAGCCTCTAATTGAGAAACAAAGGATATGATAATTTATGGTTTACCAGTTTCAGCCTTTGGTATTGTAATTCAATTGGAGGATATTGTTGACATTAGCACCGTATTCTCAGGCACATTTGTTGGGTAGCATGACTTGAATAGGTTGTGTATAACGAGATCTGCCATTTTATGAAGAAACCATTTTTGTTTATTGGCATCGATTATCGAGTGCACCTACATTTTTTGAATTCGCAAACCATTATCATTTATTCTTATTCTTATTATCATTAATATTACTATTAGTCTATTACTATTGTTGTTATTGCCGTCTTAAATTTTAATCATCTATTTATTGCCAATATCCTTATTCTCGTCACTCATTAATATTTAACGTATCAAGTTGTCACTTTTGGTGGGACCCTCCAGATCTATTTGTGAGAACGGAACAATTTGATTCAAAAGAAAACATGCTTTTTTGAAAACAGATAACTTAATTATTATTAATACCGAGGATCATATACAAATTCTCCATAACAAATGCTACGTTGGGTGAGACTGAGAGTAATAAGCACCCCTGGTCTTGAACCCAGGATTGGCCTCTGCCCTACAGGGGTACTAGGTCTCATTTATGGATGGACTCGGGTCAGAAATGGTGGACCTGGGACCGGCCCGGGTAACCACCGGGTCCGGGACGGGCCCATTATATTTTTATTTTGTTTTGTTTTTCTCTTCCTAATTAACCCCTCTCCCACCCCCAACCCCCCAAACCACCCCAAATGGCCCAAAATATCTAGCCCAACCCGAAAATTTTAAAAAAATTGAAAAAAAATAGTTTTTGGCTCGAACCGGGCCCGGGACCGGCCGGGTCGGGCCTTGTTTTGGGTGACCCGAGCCCGGACCGGAAAACCCACGGGCTGGGCCTACCCGGACCAGTCACTGACCGGACCACCGGGTCGGGCCACCCGGCCCGAGTCCATCCATAGTCTCAGTACAGTTTTGAGGACTGAATCGGCAAGTTGTGTTCCTGAGTCTTGACCGGTTTTTTCCCGAAATGACCCCAAAAATCCCAAAATACCCAGTCCAACCCGAAAATTTAAAAGAATTTAAAAAAAAAAATAGTTTTGACCTGAATCGGGCCCGGCCAGGTCGGGCCTTATTTTGGGTGACCCGAGCCCGGACCGGAAAACCCACGAGTCGGGCCTACCCGGACAGGTCACTGACCGGGCCACCGGACCGGGCCGGAACAGTACCGGTCCCGGGCCGTTCCGGGTCGGGCCACCCGGCCCGAGTCCATCCATATAGGATACCATGGGATTTCCGGGGAGTTATCCAAATTACGGAAAGATCCCATCATCCCATGTGCATAAGTGCATGTGTATGTATGGAGTATATTTCTTTTCTTGAAGAGTCTTCAAGACATTTTAAAGTTGGACAAGAAAACATTACTTGCGAAGGGAGAGAGTATTACAATTTGTATTAAATGAAGGGCTGTCAATGGAACTTGTTTTCCATGACCACAAAAAGATAAAAATGATGAGATAAGAAGAAACGATAGATAAAAAGATAATCCAAGGTATCATACTATCATCATATCATTCTTGCCCCTCTAATTCATGAAGGTTTAGGTCTTTCTCTCCATGCCCTCCCAACATCTCAACTCAATTAAACATGTGCATGATTCGATCTTTTGATCAAACCACCACAATCAGAACTTTCACATATTATCCATTTATGCTACTCTTAGCTTTTGCTCGATTCTCTCATTCCTCAAGCACATAGAAATTCAGATGCACTCTTCAATTTCAACCACCTTTTCTAATTCTATGAGATACTCAGATACATCTCTATCTTCAATTTCCCAAAATTTCTACTTTCAGTTTTTAGAAAGTAGAAAAATAAAAATTCACTATATGATAGCAAATACATTAACTTGAGTACATTCATATTATTGTTTAAACAAAGGTTGGTAATATATCTAAAAACAAACTATATTGAGTTAATATTGCAGGATTTCAAGTGAATTCCAATCGTACAAAAATTAAGTGTTGCTACAACCCTATGGGGTGGGGTACAAGCCGTTCTAAATAAGTTATCACTCACAAACGAATACACAAAACTGTATTTGTGCATCAGTATCCCAATATCTCAAAAGTAATGCTGTGTAATATATACCCACGTGTTTGGATTTCAATTAGCCAAAAAGTCCATTTAACGTAGTCTTATCTTGCAAATTAAAACTGATGTCAAGGAAATTTGTGTTCGGAGGATATATATACTCCACGTATTTGCTCTGTCATTGTTTGATCCCATCACTCTTGACCTACTTAAACGCAAGTGTTACGGAGTAATATCTTACATCAAGTAACCCACAGACGTATATCCCTTGATCAATCATTTGATAGTTCCTTTTCTATTCCTGAAATAATATAACAACACAAGGATTGATAATCTTATCTTAGCATAATAGAGCAGTAACCAAATGGACATTCTACATCGTTCATGCTTAGGGCTGCACCCACCCTGGTTGCGAGTAAGGGGGAACCAGAACCCCAACTAGGTAAACTGGTTCCGGTTCTGAATCAAAACCGGCAAGGGACCAAGAAAGTAGATCTCTGTTCATTTCTTTTACCATCCTGGTTCCGGTGGAGTCCGGTCTTGGAATTAAAATTAGGTCCAACGCTATCAGCCCCTATACCTAACTAAATATGAGAATGGGTAATTCCACATCCTGGTGTGGCAAGAAAACCAAACTACACGGAAATGGAAAAAGAGATCTTAAGTACCTATATAAGTATATTGTGTGCATCAAGGCACCAGTGGATTGTTTTTGTAGCCTAAACACGGAAATTACAGGTGACATGGCTCCTAAGCAACAACCATCTACACTTGACATCCCCCAATTCACATAACAAAAAAATGGATAGCATTTGGACAACATGGACCCCCAGCAATAGATGAGGATCCCTCGTGGATTTTATCAGACGTGACATGAGATTATTGCTTGTAAATTACTACATGTTAGTAATAATTACTGGTCACTTCAGAAGACCAAGCTAAGGATACGGCCCACCAAATCCTCATTTAATCTGCTGAATACCAACTTAACTGGAATACACGCCACCGTGGGCATACTTCCTTGTTTGATTAATAGACCATCCACTTGAAATCTTTTGAAGCCACCACGCTTCACATCAATACTCTGTTTCTGCTGTGAGGCAATTGATGAGAGAGTTCTTATCTTCTGATGATTGGACGGGAATGTTATGCTTCTCAGGGACTTTTTAGTCAGACTCTTCTTGTCTAATGGAAGAGGCTGTTGTGATGTGTTCTTCTTCTTCTTTTTCACCAGACTACCACTACTACTTGCGGTGTTCTGACCAAAGCCTGTGGCTTTTCTAGTATTTCTGTTGCGCTTAGTTGTTGATGATGATGATGGATGATGACGGGGAACGCGAGCACCAGTTGTCCTACGAGCAGTCCTCCACGTGGGTTGGAGTGATGAGTCATCATCTAACGTTTCTGGACATATATCATTAACAGCACAAAGAATATCATCAACGATGTCCTTGTCAAGCACTTCAACTTTCACAGGGTGCCCCACTATCGCATGCCCAGATTTCTTACTAGTTAATGAAATCAAAGGCACAGGCTGCCTCTTGTAGCCGGCTTGGACTTTTAAGTCTACTTCTATGAGCATACTTGGCCTGGGACGACCTAGATGGTGATAGTTATTATATGAAGGACCAAGGTACTCCTCCTCAGAGTTTATCCATGACAAGTCTCCCCAATTGGCAGTATTCCAACAGGTACCACCCCCTCTAGATCCATACGCAGCCAAACTAACTCTAGAAGATTTCATCAATGAATTAGCTTCATTAGCGCCATAACATTTCTTTTGAACAGGACCTGTGGTCATATAGTGAGGCCTTTTGAAATGATTTTCCTCATATGTAGGGTCCAGAGATCTTTTAGCAAACCCTCGGTTATTCCTTTTCCCTTTCAGTAGCCATTTTGACACCCCAACACAAGAGGGGACAGTATGGCTATGATAAGGATGAGAATCTGCTCCTGATAAATCATCAGAATATTCACTACTTGTGCTACCCCGTTTGACCTGTGCTCGAGATCTTCCCGAAAATTTAGGTCGTAATTCTATAGATGCAGCACCTTCTGCATGATCAAACAAGCATATGTAACTTCAAGGAAATGAACATCAGTGGTTGTACGTTATGAAAAACAGATTTTTGAAATGCCCAATTTTAATGATGAGTAGCTTAATGCTCCTATGTGCCATTGAAGAAAAAGGATTAATTGATGTATTGAAAAAGAACTCAAGGCATATTCACTCTTTAAATAAGACTATTTTCTTATAAATATATATGCACATCGAAGACATGCCAAGTGGAAATGAAATGAATCATACCTGAAATGGTTACAATATCCTCACCTGAATCCGATTCCTCCGTATTGGTCTCGCAGGAATCAGTTTCAGTACACTCTGTAGACCCAGAAGTTTTTTCTACACATGACTCATCTTGGTTAGGGCAGTCACTTTCTTCCAACTTTGAAGTTGAGATAACTGTCTGAGTGGTGGGAAGATATACCTTATTACCATTCAAGCAATGTCTGGAATCATCTTCATGAAAACCATACCTTCCTTTCTTTGCGGCATGGTATGGAACTCCCAACTTTTCCCCTTCTGAGGTAAAAGCACTACTACTATCAGGCTGAGGGTAAAAAACTGATGATTCATCAATATTGTTTGACACTTCGACATGATGCAAACTCTCTTTGGCAGAACTAATGAGTCCTTTGTTTGGACTTCCATCATTTTCAGAGATTATTTTGTTGAGACTGCTTGAAACAACTGGAGAAGTATTATGCTCCGAAAGGGAGGTACTAACCCCAAACTCCAGCAAACCTCTCTTCCTGGGAGGCAAAATGGAATAATTACTATCGCCACTAAGTTGGGTTCCCTTTTGGCCCACATCTCCACACACTCTCATCTCCTCCTTAACAGGGGCACTCAATCTCTCCGAAGCTTTATGAGATTTCATGGATAACTGTTTTTTATTTTTACTTTCTAAGCATTCTAAAGATCTTACTACCTCTCTTCTTACAGTGTCATCTGGTGATTTATTTACCATGCCAATACACGTGTTATTTGTTATCCCATTTTTTCCATCCAACAATTGCCTTTCAAGTTCAAGAGCATGAATTATTGCATCTTCCCGACGAGCATATTTCTCTCTTTTCTTTGGAGGCATACCTAAAGAAGCTTCTGCTCGTTCAATACAGTCGTCAAACTCACCACATCTGAAAGCCTTCACACGCTTTGATTTTTCCAAATTGTACCAATCCCTAAAAGGCACACACACAAAAAACATGATAAGATAATATTTTTGAAGCCAAATGAGGTAATAAGCACACGTTCTTGCTTTGTTTTAGAGATTGAGTGCCCATGACAATGAAGTATATGTCGTTTTTCCAGCGCACTTTTTAGTTTAAAATTACTTTTTGGACAAACGCCATGGAGTAATGCTATGTTCACATCACGGTTCACATCATGGTTGACCACATGGACTATGGGTATGCAGCTTTAACGCGGTGGTAATTTTACACCTAAATGGCATCCAAGCAGTGAGAGGAGATGTGATTGTAGCATTACTCAACTCCACAAAGGTTTAGAGACAGATTTCCCTTAATAAATAAGATAACCCAATCAAGGAGGAAATCATAACAAGCTATGGATATTAATACTGTCGATACTGTCATCTTGTTGCCTAACTACAATCTCATGAAGTGCTACTGATCTAGGAGACGCATAAATATCTGCATGATAACGTCATAACACCATCCACACCTATCATTCATTTTTATTAAGAGTAACCAACCTTCTCTGATCCATTTATCTTCTTAAATCACTGGATAGTCAATCACATAATTGTGTAAGCTGGTGAACTCTGTTAATGCAAATTGGAAAATAATCTTTCTACTGTGGAAAGAAAAAAATTAAAAATATTAACTTTCTGTAGCTCCCCACAACCAACAAGCATACACGTCAAGTATAGGAGCTTCAGTTTTTTTTCTTGAATCAAGGTATACAAAAAATCTACACAAATAATACAATTCCAGTAAAAGCAGACTTACACACTTGCATCATCCCTTCCGAGAAGCTTCACTGCAGTTCCAGATCGTGGTGTCATCACATGGGAGGTTAAAAGTTCATCTGGACCAAGAATTTTACCTGGCCACCATGATCCATTTCGCCTCCGGACCCAAACAATGCACCCAACACCACAATCAACTATCCCTTCTTCTGTTTCTGAGCTTCCCATCCCTACCCACCACTACACCCTCCCTCTTTGTAAGTAACGATCATGAGAAACTATAATCCCTATATATTTATATAAACGTATTGCTAATATATAGTGTCATTTACCCTTTAAAATTTGTTTCCCCCCTAATTCTCAACTACTCTTTGCCATACACTCGCCTACCACGAACCAATGTGAATAATATTAAAAAATCTGATATCAATCACGACGAAACCGAGGATGATTCATAGGGTAAGCGAAAAAGAAGAAGAAAAAAAGGAAGAAAGCTTACAAATTCTATTAAAGTACAGACGATTAAAGGAAGAGACTTTAAAGGATTTGATTGCTTGGCCTCTGGAGTGAGAAACGAGAACAAGATTCTAAAAAAGGCGTTGGTTTTAGGAGATCTAGACCAAGAAATTGGGGTGGGGCTAGGGTTAGGGCTTGAAATCGGAATTTGGGGATTTTACATCTGCGGGTTATAAGTTTCAACTCTTTTTTCTTATTTTTTTTCACTCCGATTTAGTTTCTTGGAGAGTGACGGGGTTCAGGTAGTAGGGCTTTCATCTTTTCCTCCATATGAGTTCTCTCCGATTATATGGTACACCTGGGTGTATAGGTACACACGGTATTTTTATAATATATACGAACTTCAAGCTTTTCTTATCTTTCGCTGAGTCATCTCTTTTTTGGCGTCGATCGTTTTTCTCTTTCGCCGTCATCTGTTTTCTTTCTTTTCTTCCATAGCTAGCCATCTCTTTTCTTCCTTTTCTTCGGCCTCAATCCTCCTGTAGTCGTTCCTTACGTTTATAGTTTTGATTTGATAGTTACATTTTTTGTTTGGACCCTTTTAGTTTTGATAGTTACGTTTTTACTTTTGTCTTTTTTTTCATGCTTTTCTTTATTTTATTTTACCGTTAGCTACTTGGACTTTGTTTTGTTTTATTGTCTTTTTTCTTTACTTTTTTTCCTTTCTTTATGTGTTGTTTACTTCTTTCTTTTTCTTTATATATTAATACTGAGCATATTAGAAATGAGCTTTACTTTAAACTCGAATGAGTAAAACGCCTAAAAAATGAATATACACAAATGAGATTTTGAATTTTTTGATACTCGTTTTGTAAATTATGTATGTTCATTTAGTAACTCCGTTATGCTCATTTTAAAAATGTTTTTAGTACTGCATATTTCAAAAGTCTATTACATTAAATTTATATAGGGGTTGATTATAGACACGAGATCACAAATCATGATATTACAATCACAAATTGTAATACTCAATAACAGAGGTTTGATGCTCACTGAAAATGTATTGATGCTCAACGAACAAAACATTCAATTTTCATATCAATGTTCATCATGTAAGTTACATATGCTCATTTGTATGAGTCTGATGCTCATTAAATATATTTAAACGAGCATATTAGAAAATTTAAATGAACTTTTGAATTTTTCTATGCTCATTTTATAATATATGTATACTCATTCAGGAGTAGTGTTATTCCCATTCTAAAATGTCATGTCAATACTTATGAACTAATACTCAACAGAATAGGTATCATACTCATTAAAAGTACATTAATGCTCATTTAACATAAACCATTATTTTCATCGCAATAGAAGATGTTTGATGCTCAATGAAAATATCATGATGTTCAACTAACAAACCAACTAACAAATTTATTAATGTTCATTTTGTAAGTTACATATGCTCATCTAGTACAGATCTTATGCTTATATATATCGGACTCCGAATACTCAACATAATTGGTTTGATGCTCATTACAAGTTCATTAATGCTCATTCACAAGAAATTGTGATTTTCATCTCAATAGCGGAGATTTGATATTCAATAAAATGTTGTGATATTCAACAAAAAAACATTACGATTTTCATATTAATGTTCACATTGTAAGTTGTGTATGCTCATTTGGTACTGATGTTATGCTCATTTTTACGATGTCATATCAATGTATATTTCAAAAGTATCATATTACATTAGACTCGCATATTGAAATTAATAAGAGTGGATTATAGATATAATTTAATAAGTTTTTATAAACGAAAAAATAAGAAAAAGAAAAAGAATTAGAAGATATGAATCAGAGATCGCGATACTCATCATTAGCCTCTTAATACTCAATAAAATAGGTCAGATACTCACTTACAATACAGTGTTCATTTAGCGGGAGCCGTGATTTTTCCCTTAAACTACAAAAATGCCACCGAAAAAAATTAGACCGTATCAGTTAAATGGGGTGTCTTTCTTAATTAATTGGGCCTTTTTTGTGGGCCTTTTTCAGATTCATTAAACTTTGTTGAAATTGGGCTGGAGTTTCATTTAAGTTAGAAATAGACCCGGATGTACGGTTCCCACCCGTACACCCGGGTGTAGGATATACGAACTCAAATTCAGGCGTCCCTGATTTGAATTTTTGTAGAATACATTAAAATAAATGTGTTCTCAAACATTCCATAGATTTTTTTGTTATTTATTTGGATGGATTTTAATGGATTTTGGTGAATTTCTACATATAATAACATTCCACCACAAATCTTGTAGATTCTCTCGGATTTCAAAATCTATGATCTTTTAAAATCTGTCCAAATCCTACTTGGGGACACCCTCCTTCATTTACTTCGTAAAATTTGAAAAGGTAAATAATGCATTGATTTACCCTATTTACATCTCACACCATACAATCAATTTTTTGGAAACGTTTAGGGGTGTCCCCGATTCGGATTCCGAAGGATTTTAATGAAGTTTAAAATTCGCTCAGAATTCAGGTGTCACCGATTTGGATTTCCGTGGAATCCATGAAAATAAGGGTGTCCTCAAACATTCCGTGGATTTCTGTTGTTACTTATTTGCACGGATTTTAATGGATTTCGATGGATTTCTATATACAAAAACAATCTACCACAATCTTGTAGACTCCCCTCGGATTTTAAAATCAATGATCTTTTAAAATCCATCAAAGTCATAATTAGGGACACCCCGTAAGTGTATGGATGTATCAAGTGTAAGATATATTCTATTGTAATGAGTTCTCTCCAGCGTTGTCCTACGAAGTATTTAATTTTAAAAATATGAATCTAAAAAATCGAATGATAAATTCATGACAATTTCGAATTGATCTGATGATTCTGGTAAGTTTTCCATGTTTTTGAATGGTTTGATCCATTCATTCACCATAATGTTAAGCATGTTTGACTTCATTTCTTAATACATTGTCACAAATAAACAGTTTATTACACGAATAAAAACATGTTCAAAGTATATACGTGTTGGTTATTAAGCATCTGACCTATTTACATTTTCATACGATGTAATGAACTTTTTAGCATTTTTTTTGGAAAACGTACAAATATATTCCCGTAGTATGGATGTAAAAACAATTATACTTCTGTTCTATTTTTAGGCACAAATAATCACTGAAGTATATGTTGAAGTGCATATATACCTCTGAACTTTTAAAAAGTGCAAAACTACCACTCATGCATGTTCTTATAAAGGAGCAAATTTACTTTTATTGATTTTAAATAGATAAAATACATTTCAAAAAACACAAAAGATAAATTATAAAGTCGAAATCTAAAAATTAAAATTTATTATTATATTTAAATATTAACTCTTTAATTTTAAATTGAAAAATTAATATTTTTTTGTAGTAAATGAAGCACTTCAAATTCATAAATATTAATTTTAGTCTTGTTGTGAAATTTTGTACACATTATTATATATTTTTTGAAATAACATTCTTTGATTTTGTTTAACCTTAATAAAATTAAATTCACTATTTTGTAATCTTGGACTATTTATCTTCATACAAAATATGTAATTTTATAGTGCAAAGAATGCAGAGTTATTATTATTTTTACATCGCAACACCTACATATGTTAACACTTTTTCCAAAAGAATCTTAAATATATAGTAAAGTTTTGAAATAATAATTTATATACTAAAAATATTAAATTGTGATGTACAAACAATAAAAGGGAGAATTGGGTACACGCATATTTTCAGATTTTTTTTTTAATTTTCGAATTTATAATTTATCATTGGTGTTTTTTTTTTTAAATTTATTTTATCAATTTAAAGTCAATAAGGGTATATTTGCTTCTTTATAAGAATATGAGGGGTGTTTTTGCATCTTTTAAAAAGCTCAGGGGTATATATGCACTTCTACATATACTTCAAGGATTTATTTGTTCAGAAAAATAGAATAGGAGTATATTTGTTCTCACACCCATACTACTAGTCATAATATAAAGAGAAGGTAAAGTCAAGTTCAATTTACATCATCCAAAATAACTATTCGGTCGGTTCTGGAAGGTCATCAGGGATGTGATGTTATCCTTTTTTCAGGAGAAGGTAAAGCCAAATGTGGAGAGATAAATATATATTACATTAATGAGTATTTGAATCGTTAAATCTACTCAAACACAAGACTATTTACACCAACCATGAATGCTAAACGCATTATTATGGATATTTTAAATTGGACTTGTTTAAGCAGTTTCAGACAAGTCCAGACAAGATCAGACAAGACCAAACTCATTAGTTGTAAAATACGCATAGAACAAGCATTTGTCAGATCACGTCACGCCAGTCACACTAGACAAGGCTACATAGTCCAGATGATAAATTTAAATCCAATTAAAAACACTATAAATGTGGGCACACACATAAGCTAGTATATGGGAGAAGGCCTACAACATATGGAAGTAGGACACATGGCACCACTGAAGTCTCTCGTGTAGTGTACGAGGGGTCAGATGCTCTCGTCCCTCACGATGTTAGAGAGATGCATCGCTGTATTCATTCTCTTGTTTGGTAGAGCACCCAACTGGAGCTAAGGGTGCATGGCCGATAGGCTAAGGACAAGGGTGACATCGTCTTGGTTTTGGAGCCGCACAAGTGTTCGGCTGAGCCAGCCTCATAGGGCCGAGGGTCCATGAGTCTTTGACCGAGGGGTCTAGGCGATGGTGAAGTCCAGATAGTGCTTGTGGCGGTTGCAAATGACGGTGAGTATGTGGGTCGTAGCATGGGTTCCATATACCCTATCAATGTTGATCCTCCCACAATCTTTGGAAGATGTTATTTTACCACTATTGTAGGGTGTCGCAATCACTGATCGCTACTAGACATGTCTACATTTTCAAATTGTATGACAACCATAAATGAATCGAAAATTGTTGATCCCAAATGCACGACACTCGAAATCGAAATCTCATAGTGCCCGTTCTTGCATGATTTCAGAATTGCCAGTCACCATTTACTTTTATTTTTATTTTTATGTTAGTTATTTAAGTTTTACTCGCTCCGTCCCACGAAGAGTGTCTCATCTTTCCTTTTTGCTCCGTTCCATGAAGATTGTTCTATACCAAATTTAGTAAAGTTTGTGTGGTTCTAAATCATTCTTGCTTTATTCTTACTTTATCAATTCAATATCAAACTTATAAATCCATTTTTCTTAATAACCGTGCAACTTCCTCATGTCCCAATGTTAGTGGGACAAATGTAGTACTTCCCCCGTTCTATAAAAGCCGCAACATTGAAATTTCTACACTATTCACACACCTTACTTTGACTACGATTTTCTAATAATATATATAATAAAAATATTATGTATAAAATATTAATAAATTTGTATTAATGTAAATTTCCAATATATTAACTTTTGTTAATGTTTACTAATACGTAAATAAATATAATTACAGTCAAAGTTGCGCGTTGGCAAACGTGAAAGTCACACTGTTGCAACTTTTATGGAACGAAGGATAGTTTTATTTTTGAAAGCAAATGAGCAATAGTAATTCAAATACTCACTACGTCCCAATTTATTTTGCAAATACTGACTCAAAAGAAATAAGAAAGCATATGACTTAAGGCCGACTTTACCATTTTACCCTTTATTTATCTCATAAAGTAATACGAAGTACTACATAAAGAAGAGGAAACCTACATAAATTAAAAGCAAAGTTGTAGACATGCACAACTTCATGTGTACTTGTCACCATCCAACAAATCAAAATAAGTCTTGTACAATTTAATAGGAAACAACAAAGCGGTTAATAACCTTACAACACCCGTTTTGTTTTCCACAAAATGGAGGGAAATATATCACGTGAAACATAAAGGCTGCTAATTTAACATTATAATTTTCCCACCATACTACACTTTTGAGAGAGAAAAACTTAAGAGAGGAGTCCTCCCTTAAAAATCTCAACACACACATGCATCTGCATATTTAAGTCTTCTGCGCTTCCCTTAAATGATTAAACATGCACATGACCACTTTTCAACTAAGTTGAATTTGATTTTGATGCCAGCTGAATCTAATTCTGAGTTGCAGCTAATTTTAATACCAATCGACTTGTAGCAACATTTGATACCATCTGAGTTGAATTTACCTCCAACTCTTCAAAATCAAGAAACACAAATCACATATGAAGATGGACATTTTACAAAGAAGCATATTGTGTCAAATGGCCTAGACAGACATAGACTTATTGAGATGTTTTTGGCAACTAATGTGAAGGGATAACTGAAGAAAGGAATAACAACAAATGGAGCTATGCAATTCAATGTTTCAGCATGCACAATTAATAATATTTGGCATACATTCACGAGACAAATGAATGTTGTGAGAGGAATTGATTTGGAGTCTAAATCAATGTGGTTTTGCTGTAATTGATTTCGAAGTTAAAAGGAAGTTAGGAGAAAGAGAATTGAAATTAACTTCGAAAAGATTAAATACATTCACTTCGAATTTTGCTTGGCCATACAATTCCATTAAATCCTACATTTCACGATTTCAAAGAATATATCCACATTGATGAGAAATGGTTCTACTTAACTGAGGAAATTGAATATTTCTATATGCAACCTAATCAACCTGACCCATATAGGGCAGTTCAGAGTAAAAAGTTTATTTCAAAAGTCATGTTCCTAACGGTTGTTGGGAGACCTAAAATAGGAGATAGTGGGGAGGTATTGTGGGATGGAAAGATTGAGATTTTTCCAGTCACCTATCAAGAAAGAGCAAAAAGAAACAATATAAACAGAGAAAGGGGAACCCTAGTCACAAAATCTATTACAACAAAACCACATACAGATTGCAATGATATAGACTTTCTAATAGTTGCAAGAGAAGGTGAATGAGACATTCAATTGACAAGCCAAACTCCTAATTATCCCGATCTCAATGTGTTGGATCTAGGATGTCTTAGGGCTGTTGATTCACTAAAGTATCAAAAAAGTTCAAGAAATGTGGATGATTTAGTGTATCAGTCACAACGATCATTTATTAACCTCGGCTCAAGAAATTTGAATTGTGTGTGGATGTCATTGTAGTATGTTATGGTTGAAGTGCCAAAGTGCAAAGGTAATAATAAATACAAACTGGCTCATGTGGGAAAAGGAGATTGGAACGATATAGTATATTGTCTAATGTTATTTCCAATGACCCTATTTTGGTTTAAGAGTCAATTGCACATTTGCAAACACCTATAAGAAGGGTGGCAATGTGCACATATGCACATTTGCAAGGCCTCAATTGGAAAATGAATATTGTGAGTTCATACCTGAATATTCTGCTGGTTTTCAATTATGAACTTTTTGAAGGGTAGAATGTGGTTCCAATTGGTTGTAGAAAACCTATAGTTTATCAAAAAGCTTTATTAGTGGCTGATTTTTCGCTTAAAGGGTACAACTTGTAAAGTAGGCAAGGTTTTGGGTTCCAATTTCTTGCATACAACCTATATTTTATCAAAAGGCTACGTTAGGGATTGGTTTTTTGCTTAAAGGGTACATTTGGGATAGTAGGAAAAGTTTTGGGTACCTTTTTTGTTTAAAATCTGGTTTTTCTTTAAACGAAGTGCTCTAATCTTCTTTTACCATTTGTTGAGTTGGTTTGACACATTTATTTAGATTTCCTTTAGCATGCAATCCAATATTCAATATCTTGAATTCACTAATTAATAATTAATCGTGTACTATATATTCACTTTTATCAGTATCATGTCAAATATAGAGTGCATTTTGAATTCAAAGTTCAATTTGAACAGGTGTAACCCAAACACCAAAATCTACTTATGCAGCCTAAAAGTGTCATATTACATTGTCCAAAATTGACTAATTACAATAACTAAAGTTGGCGCACTACCAGCAACAAAACTTGTACATTACTAGCGAAAAAGTTGACACCAGATCACACAAACAATAAAATAAATTATTCACAGAGGCAAAGCTTGGTTAAAACCTACTTATTGAGCAAGCATGTTTAGTGATCAATTTATCTATTTTTATTGCATATACTATATCTATGTAAAATATAGAGGCAAAATTCACAATAGTGAATTTTTGTTGCATAAATTTATCTATATTATTTTATCAATTTTTATGAATTTGTATATATAAGTATAATACTAATAATTTTGAAATTAGAAATATCATTTTAGCTCAAATTGGAGCTGGATTTCGAGCATCTTCTTCCAACCCGAGGATCTTATTTGAGACTCAATCTACAAAAGTCAAAAACTAATGTGAAGAATTGACATGAGCATGAGCCAAGCTCAAGCTATAATGACTGGGCTCGTTCGAGCTCGAACTCAAGTAAGTGCATTCTTATCGAATTTGAGTGTGAGAAGTGCCCTAGTTCGAGATCGACTTTGTTTCTTTGCCCTTCTAGTTGAGTATATTTAATTGATATACTTTATTATTGGAAGTGTAAATTAAATATTTTAAATAGTTTTAATTTTTATAGTGAAGTTTTTTTGACAATATCTGTTATTATGAAGTTGATGATTGTAAATAATAATTTGGTGACCACAAATATAATTATCCATATAAAAGCACATTAATATCCTCATCAATTCAACAGTTTGTTAGTTTGGTTTAATTCATTGAAATATTTCCCTACTATTCACATTTTTAGTTGGTGAATATTAGGATACATCTAACAACATTAGAATTGTGAATGAGTGTTAGTATCCTTAATCTATGTCAATACATTGTATGCATAAGACATTGTACATTATTCTTAGAAAATAGTACTACACTTTTCCTCTTGCTCTTTTACCCTTGTCCGTCGTTAACGTTCCGTTAAGTCAAACTGCTTTTAAATAGCACCTCTCCGGCTAGTTTTTAGTTATGGAATCTCTTCTGTTTTAGGCGACACTTCAGGTTGCTGTACTTTCATTGATCCAATCGGCTTTTCCTCTTCCTCTTTTTTGAGAAAAGAAGTGAGCATAGGTAACCTGGACAAATCTCAAATTGCCAGCGGAGGCCTTGCAGGCATTACGGCGGAGATGGGCAAATCGGAGCCACCGCCGCCATATTTTGGTGCCCTGTGTTGGCGGGAGGCGGAGGAGAGGGTGAAGAATAGGACAAGGAAGAGGATGAGGGCGAAGGAGTAAAAGGACGCTATGGATATGTACAACAACTTCCATGGACACGAGGGTTTAATAAGCTTCTTGTTCGACATAGTCGTCAGGCATTTAATTTATTCACACACTACAACATGATATGGGAGTGATTAGAGAAAATCTTAGAATCGAAAATCGGCATCCTCACATCTTCTTAATTGAATCGTAATCAATCCAGTGGCTGTTAATCCAACAATGACCATGAACTCACTGTTTAATCTGTTTCATGATGTATATCTCATCCCCACACTTCACATGCCACAGTAACACACCATAGGTAACACCTCAGACTGAAGCTCATATAATGGTTAGTAATGAATTTTCACTCTAAGTATTTCATTAAACTGGAAATTTTGTTTGCGATGTGCTTACTGATATGTTTCATCATCAGTTGTCTAGCTCAATGTGAGATCAATCTGAAGGTGCCACTTAAAGCTGAATTTCAAAATGGTATAAGTACTACATACTTACTCTGAGATGATGTCTTTTATAATAGAATTTTTTCTTTTTATGTGTGTTCTCTTTATACTTGTTGGGTGTGTTTCGAAAAAAAAAAAGAAAATAATTAATAAAAATTAATTAATTAAAGAAAACAGAAAATAGATAGAACAGAGATTAGCAAGAGCTCATGCTACGCACGATGTCCTTAAAACGTATTCGTCGCCTCCCACGGTGCTAGGAGCATTGCAACGACCGTTTCCTAAGATAAACGGTGGCTAACGAACTAACGTTTGAGCACACAAATGAAAGTTCTGGCGAACGGGAATCAAGGCAGAACACTCAGGAAATTTTCGGAGTAGTTGGAATTGTTTTTAGAGCTAAAAACTACGTGCAGATTGCTTGTGAACGTGTTTTTGTTGCAGTGTGTTAACTGCCACATTAATATTTATAAGAGGATTTGTGGTGTGTTAACTGAGTTTTAATGGACCTGAACGTTGCACATAAATGTCCAGCACATTGGGCATTAATATGTCGAAAACTGTCCATTTAAAGATGCATTAAAAGACAAGAACATTGGCCATTTAAAGGCTGTAATGGCTTGGAGCAGTTCTGGTGCGCGACCAGAATACCCCCACCAGAACACCCTACGAGGTGTTCTGATCTGAAGCCACCAGAAGACCTCATGGTCTTCTGGGTCCGAAACCAACAGAAACCCTCTCGGGTCTTCTGGTCCGGAAGCCAACAGAAAGCGGAGCAATTCTGGTTTTGGGAAAAAATAAAACGTTACGGGAAGAAACAAAAATTATATCGTATCTTTGAATGATAGATTTTTGGACGGCATTCGTGTCTGAGGTCACCCGTGCACACGAGTCGCGGTTTTTCTTCTCCGTTTTCAGGATTTGATCGGCACCCCCCACCCCCCCCCCCCCCGCGCGCGAAGAGAGCCTTTCCGCGTAGGGTTCTCTTTATAAGGGGGTGAAAATCCCTTGGGTTTTCCGGTGTGGGATAAATCCCACTAGAAACACATTCTTTTTCTCAGTTTTTCCATTTCAACGAGTGAACTTCGAGAATCAACTTCTCATTCACCCGTTATCCGTTTTGAGTGTACCACATATTGAATTGTAGCCCATAACAAGGATAATCTGAAACCACTTTGACTCGACCCAAATCGGAAGTGGACCCCACTTAAAATATTGCCCCAAATTGACACATTTTTCCAACAATACTTTCACTTAAAATTATAGTGAGTATTTTCACTCTAGAAACCATGGGCATAATCACATTTTACCCCAACAGTCTAGGACTTTTAATTTCCTTTTTCTTTTGAATGCGCATATTGTGTAACAGTTCAAAAACCATGGCAGAGTGCAACAACTCAGAAACCATGGCACAATGAACAACTTGGTTAGCTTCACGTATATCTCATTTTTATCTTCTTCAATTCTTTACTTACATGATAAAATGTTGTGTTTTATTATATTCTAATTTTGTGCTGAGTTTAGGCACATAACATGTTTTTGTCGTCGTCATCATCATCATTACTTCAGTACCGCAGAGGCTCTCACCCACGATGGGTAAGAGTCATATAACATGTTTTTATCTCCTGAATATTTTGGGGAGAATATGGTTGTTCTAAGACACCCTCTTATGGTATAGTATGTACTTTCACTATTTGGCCTTTTCTTCTTATAATGAAATTATGAAAACGTCATTGATATATGATTGTGATTATACACTAACTACAAATTTTAATAGTACGGATTCGTTGATAGTTTGACCCCATTCTTTAGATATATTTGTTGTTTAAGTGTTTTTTTTAAATGACAGGGGTACACTATATTTTTCTATTCATTCTAAGCATGTCAACTTTTTCCCAGCAGAAGGTATTTCCATTTCGAGAATCTCATGCAAGACACCAAAAAATTTGGTTTCCGAGTTATCATAACCGATGGTTGGGACACATAACCCGGTGTTCACTGTTGGTCAGTCATGTCCGTAATCGACTGTGTGATAGGTGTAAACATTTATCACATATGACCGCCAAACTTTGGCGTAGGCACCAGGGCCCCACAATAATGATACTAACAAAGGGTCCACAATCCCACAGTTATTGATCTGTAAATTAAAACACGATAACATTGGGTAATTATTAAAAATTATTACTTAATAATATATATAATTAATGTGTGTGTACGTATATATACCTGATACTTGTACCACAGTATAAAATGAGAGTCCACCATTGCATCAATTTCATTGTCAGGGAATGCTGAGTACTCCGCTCTAAATTCACTGTAAAGTCAAACATGAAAATATTATAAATCAACTACATTAATTGTATATATATTACAAATATAACTACAAATTTAACTTACTGATAAAACGGTAAGATTTCTGGACAATTAATGAGCATATAAGTATGCGCAATTTGTAATTCTTTTCCCACGATGTATCGGTTTGTCGCAGCTCCTTTACCTCTACCTGGGTAATTGAAAATGGAAACTACATTTTCGTATAAATCCTCGCCAATGTCATCGTTCCGGGCAGGTCTCTTTCTTCTAGTGATGACTTCACGCTCAAAATAAAAAGATGAGAACGTTGAGATTTCTTGTTGAAGATACGCTTGACAAATTGAAGCCTCAACGTGTGCCTTGTTGGTCACTTTCTTTTTCAACTCTCTAAGAAATCTGCAATGTAAAATAAAAGTGGTACACAGATTAATGTTGTTATGAAATAAATATTCAAGGATAAATGAAATTGTGACTAACCTTTCAAATATGTACATCCAGCGATAGAAGATGGGTCCACCATTCAAAGCCTCATACGGAAGATGTATTACAAGATGTTCCATTCCATCGAAAATGACGGAGGCATTATCTTTTCCAAATTACACACCAGCATGGGAACAGACTCTTCTAGTCTCCGGAGGGATGCTGCATCCAAAACGCTTGAGCATATCGACTGAAACAACAAACTGATCTCAGTAATGCAGGACCATACGTGTTCAGGAAGCATCTCTTTCAGTGCAATTGGGAGAAGTCTTTGCATGATTACATGAGCATCGTGAATTTTCATGCTCGACGTCGTTGCAAGTTTGTCCATGTCCACGCATCTGGACAAGTTGGAGCAGTAGCCATCTGGAAACTTCAGAGACACAAGTCAATGTAATATTGATTCCTTTTGTGCTTCTGTGACTTGGTAGACTGCTTTTGGAATATTGTTACCCTGATTTTCTAGATCAACAGAAAGTTCGGGCATGTCACACAAATAGTCATATCTTTTTTAGATGCAAGACCGTCTTTAGTTTTGCCTTTGAAATGTAACGCCCTAAAACCCGGTCTAGCTGTAAAAAAAAGGTTAAATCACATATATATGAATATATTTTTAGATATTATTATCACCTGAAATTAGTGAAATATATTTATAAAAATATATATATGATAAAAGTAGCATAAAATAATTTATCTTTCATATTTTAATTACTAGTAAGATTTTAGGATTTAAAATTTAAAATGCATAAATTACACTATCAATCTTAGAGACAATTATGTAGCATCTCAATTGGGTGACTCACCACATGAGGTGTTGTCTCATAATTAATCAATTTATAAAACTAAGCCAAATATCAAGCCAAGTGTCAAAATTTTAAGAAAGGTGGCAATGGAGAATTTCAAGAAAGACCCCAATTTCTTGCTATAAATAGCATCCTAACTTCCCATTCTAAAATCACATTTGGCCTTGCAAATCGTAACATTAGGAGGAAAGTGAAAGTTTGCTTACTTTAACATCTATTACTTTCAGGTCAGTACGTTTCCGCACCGTTTAGTTTAATATGTATTTTAATATTGTTATGTTAATTTCCGTCCCCGTTTCCTGTTATGTTATGGGGATGATGACATTCTATAAATTAGAGATATTTTAATGTGTGTGTTTTGAAGGTACCTTCTTTGAATTCATAAGAACTATTATTTTAAAAAAATAATAAACGGCCATAAGTGTAATATATAAAATTTAGCATGCGTAGCTTAGTGATATGTTGCTAATATATTATCTACATAAGTACTAAAGAATTTGTACATAATATGCATGTATAAACTAGAAACACATGCAGTTTACATAAGTATAATAAATAATGACATGCACTCATTGATATATTACGTGAGTATGCTTCTGTGGGTATTACTTTTGCTAGCAAACTACGCACCTACACTTATACATTACTATTTCATTAGATTTATGTAAAATTTATACATAAAATCCATATTTTAAAGTTTAGTAAGCTATAGCATTTGTAAAAGAAAAACTATTAGGAAAATAAGAAATGTTACTAATAATAATAAAATTAAATTGATTAGTTACTTGATAAAATGATTACGTAATTGAGGTTTAATTATAAAGTTAACATCTCATACCGAAATGAGTATTTAGAATGATTAGTTATAATATTTAAAAATAAGTATGTGTCTAAAAAGCCTTACTCTTGATCCGGTACTCTGACGTGGATACTTCTGTTCTGTTTAGTGTACTACGTACACTCCTGAAATTCTGTTTTAGAGGAATAAGTGTTCACCTGTTTAGTGTACTTCGTACACTCCTGAAATCTTTTAGAGCACTAGCTATTACTCTTCTGTTAAGGATCACGTCTCTTCGGTGATCTCGACCTTTCTGTTCAGCTAGCTTCTGTCTGGGATTGGTACGTGTAGCTCCGGTGATTACGTTTCCATATCCTTCCTGGGTAATGTGGGTACAGACTTCATGACTGTATTCCTTACCGTTAGTATTCCACTGTCTAGGTCCAATTTCTTGAGTTTAAGGTTAATTAAATGAATCTGTCTGATTAATGATATATTTAAAAAAAATGAATTATCTGATAATCGGATATCTGAACTTGTTTTGTTCTGTATATGAATATTCTGAAATACATGAAAGTTATCCAGTTCATTCAGGTATGTTTATTTGTTCTAATGATCACGTGCTAATTATGATATGTCATGCATTATATGTTTCGATATGTTATATGTGTTATTACCGTACCACTCAGCACATTGCTGAATGCTGAGCGGGTAGTTATTTATTTTTCCTACCCGTAGGTCAAGCACAGAATCAACTTGAAGCATCGGGATGGAAGGAGGCATAGGACTCATATGCATATGGTGTGTTTTGTGGGATTCTGTTTTGAAGTATGGAACGTATTTTGTAAAAATCTTCCGCTATAGTTATATGAATTTTGTGATATTTTAATAAAATTCCTGTTCATTTTGGATTAGTAATAATGACAATTATTTAAAAATAAAATTATGCTTAAAAATTGTTTAAATACGATCTAATGTAATAAGTTTTTTAATAAATCTGTTTCGGGTTTCTGCTACGTGACAAACCGCTCGGGTCGGCGGGGTCAATCCAGGTGAGGTGTTACATTTGAAATCTATCTCTGTGTTAAATATATTGTCAAACACGTTCTTATCAGTGTGCATGACATCTATATTGTGACGAATGAGAAGGTCTTTCCAATATGGTAACTCCCAAAATATACTCCTCTTTGTCCACTTATGGGTATCACAAAACTCATATGGCTTCTTATTTGGTTCATGCACAACCGTAGGAATACGTCGAACCCGGTTAAAAATTGCTTCCCCGGTCAATCTCGGGGGCGGAGTGTCTCGTACCACTCTACCTCTAATGAAAGACTTTTTGTCCTTTCGATATCGGTGGTTTTTCGGGAGAAACTTGCGGTGACAATCAAAGTAGCTTGGTTTTTTACTGAAAGTTAGCCAATTGGCACCTGATTTCTCCATGCATATCGGACATCCCATAAGACCGTGTGTGCTCCACCCTGAAAGCATGCCATAGGCAGGGAAGTCGCTAATGGTCCAAATGATGGCAGCTTTCATTATAAAATTTTGATCCCTTGAAACATCATATGTTGGTGTCCCAATGACTCAAAGTTCTTTCATCTCCTCGATAAGGGGTTGGAGATAAATGTCTATCTTTTTTCCTGGATCATTGGGACCCGGACAAATTAAAGTCAAAAAGATAAAGTGACTTTTCATGCACATGTCGGGAGGGAGATTATAAGAAGTTAACATGACCGGCCAACATGAATAGTTCTTCCCAAACCTTCCAAATGGAGCAAATCCGTCTGAACACAATCACAGTCGCACATTTCGTGGTTCCATTGCAAACTGAGGATGACAACGATCAAAGTGTCTCCAAGCTTCACAGTCCGAAGGGTGAGACATCATACCCTCTTTTGTTTCGTGCTCAACATGCCATGTCATGTGTTTCACAGTAGCAGTCGAAGCGTACATCCTCTGAAGTCGTGGAGCTATTGGGAGGTAATACAGTTTAGATAATGGCGACCTATTTCGTGGTTTCTTTTTACTTTGAGGAACAGGTTTGTATCTGTTTCCATCACAGAACTTGCAGATTTCAAGTGCCTCATCATCCTTCCAGAACAACATACATCCTTCCAGACACGCATCAATTTCTATATAAGGTAGCCCCAACTTAGACATTAATTGTTTCATGTGGCAATATGAATCGGGGAGGTTATGATCACGTGGTAGCATCCCGCCTACTAACTGCAAGACTCTAGTCATGCAAGTTTCAGAGAGACTGTATTCAGCTTTTATGTTCATAAACTCTGTAACGGCGGATAGCTGAGAGTATCCCTCACAATCAGCATACAGAGGTTGATCGGTTGCTTTTAAAACATCTTGAAATCTTTCAGCTAAACCTTCATCCACATAAGGTTGACAAAATATCGGATTTTCATCCTCATGTGGTTCATACGAGGTCGAGGCTTCAGGAGGATCGTTAGATGGTTGTGGGGGTTGAACTGAGACATCGATGCACCGTATGCGTCATATACCATACGTTGCTCCCATCTCATTTCAGCAGGGTCTCCCCACGCACTCATCTCTGCAGGGACGTTACGAGACAAACCTACAGTTTTTGGTAAAACAGGTGGATCCAAAGGTTCGCCATGAGAAGTCCAATTATAATAATTGGGAATGAAACCGTCCGCGTACAAATCCCACCCAACTTCGTCTGGGTGTTTAAATTTGAGATTTTTACACTTTGAACATGGACATCTGATTTTATCACCACTCATATAAGCCGGGTGTTGAAGTGAGAATTTAATAAACTCCTCAACTCCTTCAAGAAAATTTGATTGCATTCCGTACAATACCGCATGTTTATCATACATCCAAATTCTATTTTGTCTATACATTATGCCTGAATATTATAATAAAAAAATTATACAGGTTAAAAACTCTAAATTATAATCATTACCAACATATGTGGAGTATTATTAATATATTAAATTTCACTAATTAAAGTTCAATGCAATTAATTCACTAGATGAACTAATATGTTCATATTATGATTTCAATGCAATCATTTCAATTATTAACTAATAACCAATATTATGACTTCAACACTAAATACACTAAATTATTACGTTATGACATTAATTAATTCTTAAACATTAACAATAATTTTTTATGTGTACGAACATTTATATATTAAATTTCACTAAAATTCTCTTAAAATTAACTAACGTCCAATAATTAATATTATTAAACTATAAACATGCACAATATGTTAATGGCATTTAATCCACAATACTAAAATTATCAACATCTTAATCTTATTAATAATGCACATTTAACAATTCACTAAATTAAATGATACGAGCAAATCCAATAATTTAAGCATATATATATATATATATATATATATATATATATATATATATATATATATATATATATATATATATATATATATATATATATATATATATATATATATATAGGGAAAGAGTTCAAATAAAAAGACTTCTTCCCGTGCAAAGTGCAAAGATATGCACTTTTTCATGTTTCGCTTGCACTTTTTCATTTTTATGTTGCACTTTTTTGTGGTGACGAAAAAGTGCGGTTTATTTACGAAATTGCCACCGCGATTTTGGTCGAATTTAGTGCATTTTTGGCTCATTTTGAGCCATTAGATGTGGAAATGAATGCACAAGATTCATTCTCACTTTGCATGGCAAGAACTCTTTGTATTTGAACCATCCCCTATATATATATATAATAAACTCATCTCAGCCCAGGTAAACCAATCGGCGGGTAGGGTGGCATTTTTGGGCTGGCTTGGGCTGTTCAATTGGCGTTTAGGTGATCCCATTCCAAAACAGCTGAGGGGCTCCATTTTATTAGATGCAGCGAATATGCCCTATATTTTTTGATTGTTGGCTTTGTATAGCCTTTTGTTGTTATGGTTGATTTTATCTCCATGTGTAAATTGCTTTGAGGTAATAAAATCTGGTAGATGTCCCTCGGCATCTACCCCACTGATTTTGGTGGTTGGCCTTCCGGGGTAAAAAAAAAAAAAAAAAAAACTCATTTAAATTAAATAATACTTAAATTTAACTAATATTATATTTTTTTTACTAATTTACGTAATTCACAATCATAAATCATCATACTTAAGTAATGTTTCAATTAACTAACCCTAATCTAAATCATTATAAATCCTAAATTAGGCCTTAACAATAATTGCTAATAAAGAAATCATATCATTATATTTAACCATATATAAACTCATTTGAATCAAATAATACTTACATTTAACTAATATCATCTATAATTTAACTAATTTACGTAATTTTAATTAAATACAACTTAATTAACCCTATGTTTAAATTACACCTACGTTTAACTAAATTTAAGGAATTTATTTCGTTAATTAATTAACAACCTTTTTTTAAATGCATTTAATTTAAATTTAACTAATATTATTACCAAAAGTTTAACTAATTTAGCTAATTAATTAATTTAACTTAATGCGTCACTACGATTAAACCTGCGTTTAAGTAACTAATTTTTCACTAAATTAAATGAAATTGACATATGTATAATTCATTACTTAATTAATAATCCCTCTAATTTATTACACTTAAAATGAACCAACTAATTCATACAAAAAAATACGTAATTCAAATTACATACCTTATCTGCATAAACAGGGAAAATGATATAAGATGGGTAGATTACATCCTTCAATTCTATCTGGAATTCTATCTGAAATAGATTGTGTGGTTTTGTTGAATGAAGCGGAGGTTGCATATATAAAACATGTAGTCACGGACGTAGTCACATTTGTGTCCGTGACTACATAATTTTGTACGATTTATCGGTGCACTTTAACTTTGAAGCGTTGAAAAAATTAATTTTGGATCTTGTCACGGACTTAGTCACGGAATTAATTTATCGGTGACTAAGTTTAGTCACGGAATTAGTCACGGATTCGTCCGTGACTAATTTCAAATTAAAAAAAAAAAAAACCGCCGGAGGCAAAATTGGGTTGACGGGAATAGGTTAGTCACAGATTTAATCCGTGACTAACCGTAGTCACGGACATATCCGTGACTATTTTTTTAAACAATCCGTGACTAGCCCGTGACTAGAACCCTGAGTAACTAGTCACAGACCGAATCCGTGACTAGCGTCCGTGACTACAAGCGATTTTTTTTCGTAGTGTATAGCATATTTTAGTTTAATTTAGTTTAATTTAACCTTTAAAGTTTATCATGGGTACATCGAAGCTTTGCTTAATTAAAAGGGTTAGTGCTATGAATCTTTGCTTAATTAAAAGGGTTAGTACTAAGAGATGTGAAACACCTTTTAATGGTAAAACCTAATAATTTGGGTGCTCTTTTTTGAATAGCTTCAATTCTTAGTTGGTTTATTACATGATTTATTTCTCGTCCAACAAATATCAGCCTTCAAACAATTGAGTTCTAGATTGAGCCTAATAATATTATTAGGCTTCAAATATTAGCCTTCAAACATTAATGGGAAATTACCCAAAATAGGAGTAAATGAGGGTTGAAATTCCAAAATAGGACTATTATGTTTTTCTTCCTGAAATAGGAGTTGTTAGTGCCATGTATGAAAAATACTGTCATATGAAAAATAGGAGTATTGTCTATTAAATGCACTGTACTGCAACTATTTGGCAGTCACGCCTACAAGATGATAATAAATATTGCCATGTTAGTCTCATTTCAGAAATAAAAACATAGTAGTCATATTTTGGAATTCCAAACTCCATTTACTCCTATTTTGGTAAATCTCCCAGCATTAATTATACTCTCATGTGATTTACATGTTTGTCATTGCTAATTCAATGTAAGAGTGAACTGATCATTACTATACATTATGTAATCAAAGAACACTCTACTTGTTGTTTTAGTTAATGAGTATGTAATGGAGTTTTTTTTTTTGAAATTGCAGAAATCAGCGGTTCTTCTTTTAAATTGAAGAAAAAGATCTCTTGTACAAGGATGACTGATTTTAGTTTTTTTATAAACAGAACATGCTGGTATTTCAATGATCTAGTGAACGACTATGTTATATTAATGGATGAACACATGTACTTCCTTGTTTGCACAATTAAACATAGAACTTTGTTAACATTGTCGATTTCCCTTTACATGTGCTTATTCTAATTTATCTAAAGCATAGATCATGTCCCCTCATAACTTCTAGAACTAACTTTACATGTTTTTATTGTTATCCCGTTGATGGCTAACCATATTATCATCTTTTCTTCTTGATATAACATCACTTTTAAGATACAATTAGTCTTATGTTATTATTCCTTTAGAAGTTTTTATTTGGATGTTTTCAGTCCCAGACCTGACGATACCAGATTAGATCAGTTCAAACAAGATCAGACTTTCATAGTTATAAAATACATAGAAATCAGACATTTACCAGACCAAATCAGACCAGACATAAAAAACCAGACCAGTCTAACAAATTTCAGTTCGAGTAAAAACATCCTTAGTCACTAATTTGTGCAAGTCAACCAAGCAAGTCGCTTTGCAAGTTAAATTGCCCTGGAACCTTGTTTCACATGTAGTCAAAATCATTCGATCAAAAATATTGTTTTTAAAGTATTTTTGAATTAAGAGTTTTTAATTCTGAAATTTGTCAAGCTCAATATCATCAAGAGGACCAATAGCACTTTGTACACAATTCGTTCATTCCAAAATCAAACTATTACTCAAAGTCTACAATTACTTCAACCATACATCATTACATTGTGCCTATTATAAACTCAAATTAATATTACCTCTACCTTTGTAAAATACGTAGTAATTATTTATGAAAAAACTTCACTTTCACATTCACCATTAACTCTCGCGCTTTGGACGACCAAACACTAATTTACCAATAAATGATGGTAAGATCCCTATAATAGATATGAATTGTTCTTGTACACTTCGTATGTACCAACCACCGTAGTAAAATAGAAATTTGGAAATTCTAAATGCACACACTTATTTACTAAACACAACCCGCATATATCCTAAATTCCTAATATATCCTTCTAACAATACCGACACGACTTTAGCTTCCGGTGATACCGGCGGCGGCATGGAACAAATAACAACTACATTCCAGTAAACAACAACACTTCAGCTTCTGACCACCTACCTCTGACAGCGACGACGGCAGTTCGAATCACCGCCGAAACCAGTAATAGAACCGGCGGCGTCATAACGATATCGACGGCCAAATCTTTACACTTCAGGGCTTCCGAACGTCTTCTTCTCGACAAACATGCAGACGAGACAAGAAAAATCTGCAACCTAGTGAAGTAGCAACACCGGTTTTTGATAGCAACATCAATGATAATTCTCCCAAACCTTAAACTGCCAAATCGTTTCTTCTTCTCGCTGTAATTTCTAGTAATAATGCTCGCAAGTGTGATCTTTAAAATTAATGGTTGCGACCTATATATACCCCAATGAATCTTCTTGTATGGTAGATTTTTGCAGTAACACCCAATCCATGTTTGATGAAGCCATACTTTTCAATAGCATCCATGGATTGTCTGGTTACGTGGATAGTTTAAAAAGTAATTATCCGAGTCTTCAATATGATGTTTCAAACCATTTGTAACTCGGACAAGTTTTCCATAAGATTCAGTGGTCATAGTACTCTTTGCAAGGCTAAGTGTTCACCCCTGCAATATGACAGAAGAAAAACAGAGGAATAAACCAGAGAAGATAAAACTAAGCATACCTGTTGATCTATTGATCTGTTCCTGAGAAAACAACTATCATATTCTTGATAGTTTAATGCTTGTTTACGACTACGTATGAAGTTACAACGGCAGAAAAGGATGAACTAAGGTTATTTTTTTGATAGTTTAATGGTCGGACTTCATAGCCTTAGAGTTTTTGCCTATTATGGCGGCGATTGGGAATGTCGTCATCACCATAGGAGGTCGCTGGTGAGCTGGTTAGAAGCTGTGTTGTCATCTTCTGGAACTTTGTTGCTAGTCGTTCCATGCCAATATCGTCGAAGCCAAGTGCGTCCGGTATTGTCTAGGATATATTAGGAATTAAAATATATGCAGGCTGTGTTTAGTAAATAAGTGTGTGTATTTAGAATTTCCCATAGAAATCTGCTTTTAATTTGTAGTTTGTAGGTTGCGATTCTATTGTTAGATTTGGATCATATTGTCTAGTGATCTATATTCATATTTGGCCCAATAAGAAATGGGCTACAAACACAACTTTAAGGTCCGTCAGTACGCTTGAAAGGGGTACCCCGATTTGATAATCTAATTGAAAATGGTATTCAAAATTTGAATTTTCCATCCAACGGTCATATTGACGACCAGGCTTCGCCTCGAGCGACCAAGGCTAGCGCTATATATTCTCCATCCTTACTCTAATCCCCTCCAAAGCAGCTTGCCCATCCCTAATAGAACAGTGCGTAGACCCTAAGAGCAGCCAGCAGATCACTTCGATCTCATTTGCCTTCCATGGATTTCCGTACACTCAACAGGAGACAGCTACAAGCTCTCTGCAAGAAGAACAAGATTCCGGCTAACCTCTCCAATGTTGCTATGGCGGACGCTCTCATAGCTCTTGAGTTTGTAAGTTTGTTCTGACGAATCAAATCAGTCTGAATTTGATGGTTTTGAGTTTATATGTAATTGTTTTTTGTATTCATTTTAGGCGCCTTGGTATGTGTCTGAACTTCGTAGTTCCTATTTTTTTCTATTAAAACGATCAGACGTTTTCTAAAAATTAAAAGTGTGTGTATCAGGAGAATTCTAGTTGAACAGTGTGAGAACCTGGCGGGCAGTCTTATTAATGATTTAAGACGCAATTGAAGTAATTTAATGTTAGATTTGAGTTTCTCAATGGAGTTCTGTGTATAAATGATTTAAATGCTTCCTGGATATTTAAGTGATTATAGATTCGAACTTCTGATGGGAGAAGCTATGCATATATACATTTTCATTATTTAATACCTCAACTTCCCGACTAAGGTTTAGGTGGACCATTATTATATTAACTCTGAATCTGAGAGGGAAGTAACTTACTTGTTCTTTCCTTCCAGGTCGAAGGTATTGAAGAGGTCATGAAGCCAATGGAATCAGAGACAGCAAGTTCGGCAGTTGAATTGCCTGAGGAGCCAGATGTAATGTCAAGTGCCCCTCGCACTGGTAGGAGAACTGCTATTAGGAATACTGCTAAGAAAGAATCTGAAGTCTCCCAGACCATGACTAGGACCAGCCGATCAACAAGAAGAATGCCGCCTGATTGTTCAGATGAAGCAAAGAATGAGATGTGTCAGACTCCATCAGCACCAGCTAGCAGAAGAATGGCAGCGACAACTTCAGTTCGTCCAAAGATGGAAAACTTGATGAAGGAATGTCTAGACAGTGTGGAAGATGGAGGGAAGACTTTGAATGAGAAGAATGATCTTCCAAAGACACCAGGTACTTTTCTGACAAGCCGAAGGAGAGAGGTAGTGAAGGAGAAGAGCTCAATCCGCCTCCCAGCATACAGCACTCGCAGGTCAGCGAGGTTAGCTGCTAAACAAGATGGTTCGAGCACACAGGAAGCATCAGAGAATGTTTCATACTGTGGTTCCTTTACAGTTGAAAAAGATGAGGTTATAGATATCAACTCCAAACTCCGCGCCCTTCAATTGGATGAAGAGCTACAGCAAGCTGGTATGTTCTTTTAACTAGGTTTAAGGAAACAGATTGTTATAACTACTGTTATTATTAACATATTTGTTCCTATTATTAGTGATCTTACTTTTATTACCACTTCATGTCAAACTTCACCACTTGCTGCAGATTCAACAACTGCCTCCTCGAGTGGAATTGAGAGCCAGTGTTTGGCTAACAAGGAATTGAATATTGTTGACATGCACCAAAGCTCAGAAGAGTTTGCCACCGAGAAGACTGCTAATGTGCTGGGCGAATATATTAATGGTCAGTTTCTAGATTTTAAATTAAGCGTTTTGTTTCCACACATTCGGAGTTTTATTTGCAAGTTCTTTATAACTTTTGTGTTAAATGCAGCAACTGAAGATTTATCTTCTGACATCAAGGAATCAAATGATGTTAGAATGGACTTGCAAGAAGGTGGTGATGCTGATCTTCAGCTTAGATGCCATGAGGTCGTTGGTGATGGTACCAAGGCTGTACCTGAAAAGTTGGACGATGACAAATCTGAAGTGCCAAATACTGAAGAAGTATCTGAATATGTGGCAGAAAATGCTGATGCTCTATATGGTAGGGTGGAGATTCTTGTTAATATAATGTCTGGACTACGACAAAAATGCTTTTGGTATTTTTCATGTTTTACTATGTGTGGTTTAATGCCTGAATTCTTATTGTGATCAAACTGTAGACTCATCAAGTGCCTTGACTGAAAATGAGAATCAAGGATTGGTCATCAAGGAACTGAGTGCTGATATGCACCAGACTTCTGAAGAATTTGCTAACAAGATTATTACTAATGTGCTAGGTATAAGCGGTCAGTGTGTGCACTTTTTTTTTTTTTTTGCATTTGAGTATTCTATACTTCTTAAGTTCTGTCCTTTATATGTGCATGCAACTTCTTGATATTTGTGTTGGAATGGAAATGCAGAAACAATTGATTTTTCTGATGAAAAGGAATCAAACGAGGCTGAAATGGAAGGTGGTGGTTTTCAGGAGGTTGTTGGTGATTATTTGACTACATCCAAAAAGTTGGACGATGAAGTACCAAATACTGTTGAAATGCCTGAATGGGTTGTAAAAACTGCTGATGCACTCCGCAGTTCGGAGGTTCATGGTATGATATCCTCACTGGGAAGAAAAAGGGCGTTTGCTATTGTTTTTATTGTTTAATTGTTGTTTTGTTTCTTTTCATGACTGAAGACCTCTTGCTGTTGTCATCAGGTGATGAAGATTTAACAAATTCTGCCTCCTTGAGTGGAAATGAGGATCAAAGTTTGGTCGGCAAGGAAGTGAATGTTGTTGATACGCACCAAGGCTCGCAAGTCTCTGAAGAATTAGGTATCACCAATGGGCTTAGTGAAAATGAATATGGTCAGTGGGGTACATTTTGTTAATATCAATTTTGTTAATTTTCTTGATAAATGAATATTCTCACTGTTCGGAAAATGCAGACGAATCTGCTACTGGCAAGGAATCATCAAAACACATTGATGAAATGGAATTGCAAGAAAGTGCTGATGATGAGCAGCAGCCTAACAATAATGAAATCTACTGTGACTATAACAAAAGAGAAGGAGAAGAGGGGGAGGATGGCTGTGGTGATGAAATGGTGGAGCAATTTGATGGTGGTAAGAATGAGACTGTGGAGGATAATACCAGCAGCAATGATGAAACCTCAGGTGAAGATTCCAACAAGCAGCAGTTGGCAACAAGTGAAATGTGGTGGTATTCGACAACCGGTGGCCTTCATCAGGAGGAGGGAAAGGGGGAGAGCATAGATGGTGGGGTGAAGTTTGAGAATGCTGAAATCATTCTGCCTCAAGTCTCGGACGATAAAGAGAACAAGATTGATACAACTAGTGGGGAGGATATGAAGATATTTGCTGATCCTACTGGAGAGAAGGAGAAGCCCATGAAGAATGAGCAACCCATTGAAGATTTAAGCATGAGAAAGCTGCGTAAGATGCTGAAACAGTTTCATCCTTTTCAGGATAACGCCGAGGCAGCGGAAGTGAAAGATGAAGAAGCTGCCATTGCCGCCTCCCATGCCAGAAACGGTAAACATAAGAAATGGCGGAAAGGCAGGAAAAACCCTTTCGTGGTCAGACCCGCCCTACAGCAGGTCTCTGAGAACAGTTTGGTTGTTGGCAATAGTTTCAAAACCACATCTCAAGGTTAAAGAAGATGAAGCAGAAGATGTGAAACAAACAACACTCTCGTTATCATACAACTCTAAATAATTGCAACGTTTTTTTCAATATTCTCTACCGGGAGGCATTTCAAAATATTTTGAAGTGTGGTAATCCCTAGTTTTTGCTATTCGTAGGCCTGCTCGCCTATCAAAGAAGAATTGAAGAGTTTTGCAATATGAAATGCCTGTTTCTTACACAATTTCTTGTAGTGCTCTACATATTTATTTGCAAAGCGAACAGAGATTAAATACTTTCTCTGTTTAAAGGATTTGGGCAGCTAAAAACTTCAAAACCAAGACTTGCATTTTTTATATCAAGTTCCTCAAAATCAAATTCAATAATCAATAATGAAAAAAGGTACACAAATTGCAGAGATTAATATGTTTAGTCAGCTGCTGCAACAAGATTGACGGACTGCTGAGTAAGTGCTGACGGGATTGGGCAGGCAACAGATAAAACCATATAATTAAAATATATACCAAGGATAGAAGTGCCTAGATACTCCACGCCACGCTGGGGCCACCCCCATCCTCACCATGCCCCAAACTAACTATAAAATGACACTTCATCTGCAAACCTCTCTCTGAATATCCCACTAACAAACATATCTCTCCCTCAATCAGTCAATCTATATATCATTATATATATTCACTAGATATAGAATGGCCGCCAACTTGCAGCGTCGTGGAATTGCCAGCCTGTACAAGAGGCTTCATAGCTGCTGCGGCGGCGGCACAATCACCCCTTACGCCGCCTTCTTTCCTGCTAGGTATGCTTGTAAAGAAAATTGAATGTATATAATATGTGTGTGTGTGTTTATTGCTCAGCTCATACTTTGTTCTGATGGCACCATCAAATGGTTTGAAATGAGCTAAGTAGTGATCCGTGTGATTTTATCAAAGTGAAGATTATGGAGGACGGGAAAGCATGACAAATGTTAATCTTTATCTGCAGTGTTTATTTAGGGTCTTGCCGTGAAAATTGCAAAAACTGACTTTTGCTTCATCTTTAGTGATTTTGAAAATTGCAAATATTAATCTTTAATATTTAATGTTCATCTTTGCATCGAAAATTGCATAAACTGACTTTTGCTTCATAACAAAGAAGAATAAACAGTTTAGTGAGTCATTTTGCTTTATTCCATCATTTCATTGTTCACATTTTGATATCATAAAGAAAAAGAATTTTATCAATTCAGTACCCGAAAGATGAAACATATCATCGGTATAGGACCTGAATGATGGAAAACTATCAATTTAGGACTTAATGTTCCATAGGTTTTGATTTATTTAATTTTTTATTAATTCCATGACTATTTTTTTATAAACTTTTCTTCACAAAAGTTTATTAGTTTAATAAAACTAAATAGTATTTAAAAATTTTAAAATAAAAAATAAAATAAAATTTATGACAACTTAGGTCCTAAAGTAATAGTTTTCAATCATTCAGGTCCTAAATTGATAGTTTTTCATCATTCGGGTCCTATATTGATGCATTTCCTCTTTCAGGTTCCGGATTGATAATTCGTCGTCTATCTTTCGGGTCCTGAATTGATAAAATTCCTAAAAAATCATATTTATGGAATTATACTAGCCTATTAGGTCATATTTTGAGAAAAATGACACTATTTTGATCCTATTTAAGAACGTCTCACTTGAAATTGAGTTTTGAGGGTGTATTATAAATCTCGATAAAACCAACAATTCTGAAAGAAAAAAAATTATTAAAAGTTCCGGAGTAAATGATCATATATTTTATGATTTGTTGTATACCCTTAATGAAGACGACTAAATGGGCAAACTGACAAATGTAGTTCCTTAACTTTACTTTACAGGTGGGAAGTTGGATATCATAATTCAGCTCATACGGAATCCCTAAAAAGAGTATCCAAATATATATTTGTAAAAATGTCACCATTCTTGAATAATTTTTTCTAACATTAAAGTATTCCCTTTTGGTAAATCTATAAACATATTGTACCCAGCGCGGGCCAAACCCAATGAAGATGAGGGTTATGTCAAAGGAATACATACATAATTGTGGAACAAACAAAAAAAGAATGACTTACAAAATGGGTTAGAGAGAGTAACATTTATCCTAATGTTTGTAAGGGTGGACCCTCTCAGTTTTTGGATTGCCCAGTTGCCCACCAGGAAGACATGATTAGGGGGCGGGGGCCGTTTCCCTTGGCCCCCGTCAAGACCCGTCTTCTAGTTTGTTTTAAAAATGAAACCTTTTTTTAATTAAAAAATGAACGTTTTTCCGAGCATAGTCTTACAACTTGAATCGATATTGACCAGTTTTTGGTACTAGTTCTCGTCCTGAACTGAACGAACGCCATTTCCGAGAAAAAGGCTTGTCTGTCATGGTTTACTCTTAATTTGTATGGTATCATTTTTATGCTACATTTGTGTGTGGCATGAATATATGGGACAATGAAAAGTTATGTCTAAGAGTATTTTTGTAGCATGTCAAAAACCTTTACTGTTGAAACTAAAGTAGTTGGCAATTTTGGCTGTGCAGAAGAGCTGTGCATGTATCTATGTATGACAAGAATATGGAAGAACATGTTCAACAACATCCTACAACTGTCCCGGATGAATCTAGCAACTCCTGGTGGGCTCCTCATCCTCAGACCGGAGTTTTCGGGCCATCCACTCATCACAATAATCATGTTGCTGCTCCTGGTGGTGGTGATTTCCACCCAGGCGCCGGTCAGTCTGTCTTAGAGCTGCAAGCCTTCTTCCGCCCCCTTGAGGATTTGGAGAAACCACCCTACTCTGGGTTCTGAAGGATACAGTCAAATTTAGTCCCAATTGTATATGGACGAATTAATAATTATACTCCGTATGTAGTAGTAGGATTTCCTGTGCTATGCAGTAGTAACCCTTTCTATATGCATGTCCTGATGGCCAGGCCTACTTATGTTCTCTACCTGTATATTGGTTAAACTTGGTCCAAAATAGGACGGCTCATAGGATTTTAGAAAAGTTACAAAAGAACACTCAAGCAGAAATCAATAAAGTATTACGAATAAGGAAAGTAGCTAAGCGAATTTGGTTGCCAGAAATACCCACACAGAAATGTAGAAATAAAGTATTAAGTTGTCCCACACCGGTTGCGTATAGAAATACAAACCAACATATAAAGTTTTGGGCTACTCCTCCTGACAGGTTGACCTTTTAGGATACAATCCCAAGTCTTAATATGATATCAAAACAAATTAAGCTCCAACGAGTAATTAGATCTTGGTAAGCCTCAACAACGAGCACACGGACTACAAGATTGGCCTGCTCCAACGAGCCACCATCTTGCGGGGGCGTATTAAGCTGTCTCACACCGGTTGCGTATAGAAATACAAATCAACATATAAAGCCTTGAGCTACTCCTCCTAACAGGTTAACCTTTTAGGATGAAATCTCAAATCTTAATATCTATTATTTAAATCAAACTTGCCTTTTATAGGCGATTGCAAATGGTAACTGCCAACTACAATAATGACTAATTAATTACAACATTAATACAGAATTAAACACATAATTAGGCACATTAACTCCTGGCCATTACTCTTCCTGGTTGGCGGGTCGGCCTGGCAAGTAGGCTGAACGCTTGAGCTCCCTCCTGTTGAACTGGACGACATGCTCCCCACCGGACTGAAGGCAGGCTCCCCGCTGGGCTTGATGCAGGCACCCCACTAGGTTGGAGACAGATTTCTGCTCCGTTGAACTTCCGCTCCTTGATGGGCTTGACCAGTTGGGCTGACTCGAGCTCTGGGTTGCTGGGTCCACTGGTCAGCCTGTCCTGGTGAGACAATGGTCCTGGGCTAACTTGGGCCCATCGTTCCAGGTCATGGGCCGGATTCACGGTCCAAGTTCAGACTTGCGCTGACTAGACTCTGGACCTAGTCTTATAACCCCATCAGTTAACTTTTCCTCATCTATTTTAACTTAACGGCGAGGAAGAAATTTATTCATTACTTACTTCTAGCAAGTAGTATGTATTCTCAATCATTTTTGGTTTTAAATAGTAGTGATTGAAATAGATGTCGGATGTTAGGTAAACCAGTGTTAAACTAAATGCCATATAGTGCTCAAAAAAGCCAGGCTCATTGGCAGTAGAGAGAATCACCATTTCCATTCTGGTCAGGATTGTGGGCAAAAAAACTAACTCGTGATGGTAGGTTGTGGAACCTCTGTTGGGTTAAAAGCGTGTTTAATCGGAAAAAATAGAAAATAATTAATTAAAATAGCCAAGAAAAACTGAAAACAGGATGGAACAGAAAAGTCAAATCTTGTGCAACACACAATTTTCTTAAAACATATTTGTTGTCTCCCACGGTGTTAGGAGTGTTGCAATGATAGTTTCCCAAAATAAATTGGCTACGAACAACCGATTGTTTCAGCGAACGGAAACAAAGCAAAACACTAAGGAACTTTTAGAAAGCTGGAGGAGGGTTTCACTCTAAAACTACGTGAAGATAGTGTAATATTTCATGTGTTGTTGCAAAGCACCTGTTAGCCATATACAGGGACAGATTTGTTGTGTGTTAAGTGCGTTTTAATGAACCTGAACATTGAACATAAATGATCAGAACGTTAGGCATCAATTCGTCCATAAAATGTTCATTTAAAGCTGCATTAAGGGAGAAGAATGTTGAACATTCATTGTTTGTAACGGTTCACCATCAGCCTTCTAGTGACCGTTGAACAACGAGTAGCAGCCTGCTAGCGCGCTGGTTCTGGAGCAAAAAATAGGAACGTCACGGGAATAAACAAAAATTAAATCTTATCTTTATAAGATAGATTTCGAACGACATTCGTGTATGCAGGTCGCCAGCGCACGCAAATCACGGTTTATCTTCTCCGTTTTCGAGATTTGATCGAGACCCCCCTGCACGCGAAGAGAGTCTTTCCACCTAGGAATCTTAACTCATTCAAAGAAGAACCTTTATAAAGGGGTGAAAATCCCTTGAGTTTTCCAGTTTGGGATAAATCACACTAGAAACCCATCATTTTTCTAGTTTTATCCATTTCAACGAGGGAACTTCGAGAATCAATTTCTCATTCACCCGTTATTCATTTTGAGTGTACCGTATATCGAATCGAAGCTCTTAACAAAGGGAACCCCGAAACCACTTTGGCCCAAGCCCTTAATGTAACTCTCTCACCAAACTACCCCGCCCATTATTGGGGTAAGGGTTAGGGCTCGGGGGTGCATATTTTTTAAATGGTTAGACCATATGGAGTGGTGTGGAGGCTAAAATGTCAAAAATAGAGTTCGTCCATATGAAAATAGTGTTTTGACTCGTATTTCTTTGGATTTCAGCTTCGTCAATAAAATACACTGCATATTTTCTTACATATTAATTGCTTTAAATGGTTAGACCATACACTGCTTTGTTTGATCGAATCATGAAAGATGTCATGGCTTTTGATCCCTATTTTCGGCTGATTATAGCAGATGCAGCAAACCTTTGTGCTCGCCAATGGTTGTTCGGCTGATTCATTAGATCAGTTATGTCATTTGAGTGAGACGATCACACTTTTGTGTATGAAGAAATTTTGTAGGACAGATGTTAGTGTGTATGGTTCTTGATACCTACGAACCCCTAATCTCGGGGATCTGCACTGTCTTCTTGAAAAGGCCTCAAAGAAAGGTTTTCCGGGATGATTGGGTCCATTGATTGCATGCACTGAGAGTGGAAAACCTGCCCTACATCTTGGGACGGTCAGTAAACCGGGTACAAAAATAAACCAACAGTTGTGTTCGAATCAGTTGCTTCTTATGATACTCATATTTGGCATGCATTTTTTACACTGCCGGTTCCAATAATGACCTCAGCACCCTTGTAAGCTCTCCGCGTGGATGGTAAACACTGTAATCAATGTTATTATTTAGCTGACGGGATTTATCCAAGTTGGGGAACTTTTGTTAAGACAATAAGTCATCAAGACACTCCTGAAAAGACTTTTTGCTTCAATGCAAGAGTCTTTTGTAAGGATGTTGAAAGAACTATAAAATTTTACAAGCTAGGTAGGCTATTGTGCGAGGTCCTGCACGTTGCTTGCACGACATACGTTAGGTGAAATGCGTAAAATGTATAGTACTATAATTAAATGTTTTAATTATATAGTTATATCTATATTTCAAAAATATATATTATATAGGGAATAAGACTCAAATAAGACTAAAACAATGGGTAGGAATGGAGATAGGAGTTCCGAGTTTTTTAGTCCTAAATAAGATTAATTTTAGTGCGATGCACGGGGTATATCTAGAATAGTATGCTTTATTATGATGATACGTGATGTGTAAATTTTTCAAATAAAACAGACAATAGAGTTTATATGTTGTAAATTTGATTATATAATACGGAGTAATAGTTTTTAAGAAAAGAAAGTTTTGGGCTGTGAAAGATTGCCAAGTAAAATTAAAAAAAAAATTGCAGGGTATAACAATAAGCTCTATGAGATAATGAAATATCACGATACTCCGTATTACAGTTATTAGTGAGTCCCATGAAACTTTATAAAATACAACATATATATTTGTTGACAATGTACAAAAAGTATCATAAATTTCTAAAAACTTCTTTATAGATCACATTATTAGTAGTGTCGATAACACGCCTTTTGTCATCACATATAAGGATCTTCATCACACTTCTTGGACACTTGACTATGTGTAAAACATACTTTGGATGATATATGATCACTTGCTATAGAGATTGTCCTTAACTTTTGTTTATCATTACGCCAAATGAAACAGTGACCGAAAATACTTGCTTTGAAATTTGAAAGAAATTTTACTATCTGACGCGGCCACTAATGATAATAATTAGACCTGGACAAAACCTGGACACAATAAATGACTAATGATAATCATTAGACATGACCAATAATTACAATTACACAACCAAGTAATAATTACACAACCAAGTAATAATCAAGCGAGTTACATTACATATAGACCTGTAGAAAAACGGGTTCGGGCCAGGCTCGGGCCAGGCTTTTTATAAATTTTCTGCCCATCATGTGTGGGCGGGCCCGGCCCGGCCCGCAAAAATGGGCCTAACCCTATGTCCATACCCGCCCATAGGAGCGAGCCGGGTAGTCCACTTTTAATACTTTAATTTTTTCTAAATTATATGATTTTTAAATACTTTAAAAATAATATCACAACATTCAGAAAATAATTAATACGCTTATAATGTTTATACGTCTTTCACCACATACAAAAAAAATAGTTACAAAAAAAAAATGAGAAACTATATCTAAAATTTAAAATTTAAGCACAAAGTATTATCTTTAAGTACAAAAATAGATATTGTATTGGTTGGGCTAGTTGTTAAGAACTACAAATTTAAATTTAAACATAATAAACTATAAATATGTATAAAGAAAAATTAGTAAATATAAATATACAAGTGTATACGCAAATAAATAAATAAATTAGTATATATATATATATATACATATATACATATATATATATATATATATATATATATATATATATATATATATATATATACTAAATGTAGCGGGTCGAGCTTATCGGCCCGAACGGGCCTACACCCTAACCCAAGCCCGCACATATCTTATTGCGGGCCAGCCCATTTGTGCGGGCAGGCTGGGCGGCCCGGCCCGATTTTGTCCAGGTCTAATTACATAAGTTGTATGACTCGTCAATGTTTCTCATTAGCATAACAGGAACACAACTTTTTGGTTTGAATTTATGGTTCAATATATATCGGTGATGCATTGATGGTGTTCAAACACAATTTACATAGTTGTCATTCATCGAATTCAGTGTCAATGTTGCATTCAAGTGAACATGAGCTGTCAAAACTCTAATATGTCTTCATTTCTTCATGCTTCAACGAAATCATATAATGATTGATAATCTCAACAACATTACCTATGGGTGCCAAAATGGTTCATTTTTAATAATGATTTTTGAACTGGTCTGAATTTGGATAATGAATTTAGAACTGGGTGCCAAAATATGTTTTCATAATGAATTTCTTCATTTCTTTGAGTTTTCTTTTTAATAAAAATGAATTTGGATTTTTATACTTCATTTATTCTTGTAGAACTCTGTGTTGATATATGAATTACATTTGTTTTATTTATTTATTTATTTATTTATTTAATTATTTCTTACCATACTCCGTATTATACAGAGGATTTTACTCACGATAGGACTAAAACATAGCATTTTTCTTAAAGTATGAACATATGTTTGATTTTCCTTAAATAAGACTAAATATTACATAGTCACTTCTAATTTAATTAATTAATTAATATAATTAATTGTACTTAGTTCCCTTGCATAATCAAAGCTATTTTGTTGGTGGTGGATCAATCCGATAACGAAGGCGGGGAACTCCGGTGATGGAGGCGGCCAAGCAGATGGGTAACGGCGATATAGGTGAAAATTCCGACGACCGGCAGTGGTAGTCCCCATTTAAAAGTCTATGGACTTTTTGAAAGTCAATAAACTTATCTATGGATATAAAAGTCTATAGAATTCATTCATAAAAAAGTCTATGGATTTAAAAGTCAATTGACTTTTTTAAAAGTCCATGGATTAAAAAAAATCCACCACAATCCATATTCAATACACCTTGTGACCCTACTTAGTACAGAGTAGTATAGTGAGAGGCTGAGGGCTGAGGCCCATGCTGGAAAACAGTTATTCTCATTATTACAGATGCTTTTGTTTGAACTATTCTCAGTCTCAAATCAGACTAGATCAAGATTAGATAAAAAATTCAAAACACATCAAACCAGATCAGATTAGACCATATCAGATCAAACCAGACTAGATCAGACCATATTTGGGCAATTATAAAGTACACAAAAACTAGACATTTATCAGACTAGATCAGATCAGACAATATCAGATTAGATAAGACCTTCTTCTGACCTAACTAGATCAGATCAGATAGACGAGACAATAAAATTTTGGTCCAATTAAATGCTTAGGGGCCGTCCGTCAACGATAATACAAGAGGCTCAAATGAAAAAAAATGATATCTGCACTTCCAATCATCTGTTATTCGCATCTTCCTTCTACTTCGCCTGGCTACCCACCACTCCACCGCCCTGGCGCCTTCTTCCCCTGCCTCCCTGCAACAGTCCAGGGTCCATCGCGCTGCCGCACAGAGTCCATGCCCTGAAGCCTGAATATTCGGATTTCCGCGATCACCGACCAGACGAACACCGCTTCGGCACTCGTCGCCTCCGCGCCTCACTCAGGCACTCAGCCAGAGCCAGGTAAAAAGAAACAATTTCACAATTCACCATCCCATGGAACTTTGAATCTTTGATTATTATTTTATTAAGCATTTTATTGGTTAATTGTTACCTGTTGTCTTGTTAGAATGTTAGTGATTTTAAATTTTTGCCGTTTAGCTCTTGTCAGTTGTGTTTAGTGCAGGGAGTTACAACAGACGGCTGTAGAGTTTACTGCCTAGTGCCTTATAGTTTATTTGCAAATTTGCAATAATACAGACATATCCTGATTTCATTTTATGATTTTTGAGTGAGTATTAATTTCATTTTTAGCATTAATCTCATGTTTCCATCAGTATGAATATGGTAGTGAGTATTAATATGGGTGTGAATATTAATCCCATTATTTAGTATTAATTCATAAGCTTGTTTTAGAATTAATCCCATTGTTCTTAATCTAAATATGAGGACAATTTCAGTATTGTGCAACTTATCATACAGTGAGAACAATTGTTCTGGGTGAAAACTCCTTTTCTTGTAAAATATTTGTAATATTATTTTTTATTTAATTTTCAGTGCAATTGAATTTAATTGATACATACGACCCCCCTCCTACTGGACAGAAATGCTAGATCCTCCCATGTGTATATATATTAGAGGTTATTGTAGCTTACTATTACTACTATTACCATTACTATTGCTACTGTTACTATTACAGTATTACTAATGTTCTTATGTTGATCAAAGTGCATGACATATGATTCTTTGAGTAAGCATCACCTCCAGTAATGTCTGCTTTGTTTCCAGATATTATTTGTAAAAGATTATGTCTTTGCGTAGGCTTTCCCTTCCACGGCTTCTCCTTAACAATGTAGGTTGCATGAGAAATGCACAACAAATTCTTCGTCATGTTAATGTTACGCTCCATGACGGTGGGGCTCTTGTATTGACAGGCACAAATGGTTCTGGAAAAACCACCTTTCTGCGCATGTTAGCCAGTTTCGCAAAACCATCTGCTGGTGAGATACTATGGAATGGTCATGACATCACCAGTTCGGGTGTCGTTGAGCAATACAAACTTCAGCTCAACTGGCTTTCCCTGAAGGTGTGCTTTGATCTCTGAAAATGATAACGAAAGGAAAAAAGAAAGTAGATTGGTTGGGTTATATATTATGATGGTTTAACCTAGTAGGAAAATGCAAGGAAAACTGATAGCCGGTTTGATAGCAAAAATTTGTTATTCCGCTTGTCAACAGGATAAGTGGGCATTTGACTTATTTATCAGCATTACCAAATAGGATCTGAAGACTGAATATGAGTATCAATGAATTCTAAAATAATACTCCGTACAGTATATTTTTAGCCTATAATTTCACCCCACCCACCCCTCCCACAATTTTCTTTCCTTCCAATTTTTGTCCATTCTAATTTTTTTCCTTCTGGTTTCCAATGACCCTCAAGGATGCTGTGAAGGAAAAGTTCACGGTCCTAGACAATGTTCAGTGGTTTGAAGTGCTTGAAGGGAAGCAGGGGAAGTCTTTGCCGTCTTTAGAAACTGTGGGGTTGGGGAGATTGGCAAATGAGAAGTCAAGAATGCTCTCCATGGGTCAAAGGAAAAGGTTACAGCTTGCTAGGTTGTTGGCTATCGATAGGCCAATTTGGTTGCTTGATGAGCCTTCGGTGGCATTGGATGATGATGGTGTGAAGATACTGGAGTCCATCATAGCCGATCACAGAAAGAAGGGCGGGATTGTCATTGTAGCCACACATCTACCCATTAAGATTGAGGACGCTATGCATTTGAGGTTGCCTCCCAGGTTCCCGCGAAGAATGACATTGGTTGACATGCTCGATCGTGGTGGATTGGACTGATTCTACTCTGGTAGCAGTGGGAGCTGTTATGGAAAGGAAGCTATGCAACTTATGTTTGAGACGCCACTGACTATATTCCACACTGAAGGCTATGGAAACCTTGGTTTTTTCCATTATTTTATTGCACAGAATAAGGTGGTAAGAAAATTGCTTCCAGGAAGTCGGTGATGACTTGAGGGGCAGTAGTTAGGTATTTTTGTGGGTGAGTCCGTGTATGGGGAGGAAAAACTATTTTTTGTTCAAAAGTATTCTAATATTTTATCATAAATGTAGTACTTTTATGGTCACTCCGAACTCGTGCATATGAATGTATTTATGTACTATCACTGGTAAGCCGATCTCAGTATTGATCTCTAATTTTATGAATCAAATTTGGTCATATTTAGTTTCAGTTTTTGTTATTCAATTGAGCTTTTAGAACCTGTTTGGTTACTTTTGTTTTTTGACTTATTAGGCTTATCAACTAACTTTTTAATCAAACACGTAACATTTGATTTCGCACGTTGAATTGTGTAATGATTAGAAAAAGTAATGTTGAAGTTATTTTTCTGGTTGTATTGACTAAAGTTACTATAGGTGACCATTTTGGCTATTTTTCATATAATTTTTTCGTTATTTTATTTATAAAGTATATTTTAAATATTTTTTTACATAAATCACTAGAATCACTCAATATAGCCACCTCAATCAGAATTTCAGAAATTCCAGCATAATCAATCAATTCAACGGATTTTAGTGTTACCAAATGAGCCTTAATGTAGTTTCTAGACATCAAGTTACGTAAATTGTAATATCAACTCCAATCAAATAATGTAAACTTTATTATCTTAGAATTGATTGAAATCAAACGGGCTCTTAATTTAGTTTCTATATGTGATGCATTGTACTTTTTTTATTTAAAATTGCTCAATATAGGAGTAAACATAAACTTAATTGCACAAATAGAAGTAAAATTTAAAACTTCCTTCAATAGGAGTAAACATTAATATTCTATCCTTAATACCCTAAACTAATTAATTCCAAAATAGACTTATTTGATCCTATTAAAATATAAAAAAATTCTAATTTTTTTTAAAATAAAATAATTAAAATTAAAAAAACTAAATTTTTTAAAAATAAAAACTTGGAAAATAAATAAAAAATAGATAAAATTATTTATAAGATAAAAAAAATTATGGAGGCTTTTCCCACATCCTTGGCCACCACCCAACAATGCCACATCCGATCGGTAAAAAAAATCATTTTAAGTAAAAACTGTCATTTTTCTTGAAAATGTCATAAAGATGGCATTTCTACTTTTTGAAAATGTTAAATTTTCTCGAAAGCTGCCATCAAGATGACATTTCTGAAAAATGTTGGCATTTTTCCGATGGTCGGAGTTGGTGGTGCTAGAAGGTTATTGAGGTGGCGACAGAGGCCCGTATATATATTTTAATTTTTTTAATTTTTTATTTAATACTTTTTAATACTTTTTAATACTTTTTATTTTTATTAATTTTATTTAATACGGACTACATTTTATTTAATATATATTTTCGTTTTTTTATCTTTTTACATTTTTATTATAAATTAATTTTATTTGTTTTATGTTTTAATTATTAATGATAGTGGTTGGGGCTTGGATAGGGGTATATATTTGTCCAAACACTAAAATTACTCCTATTCAGAATATGGTACTCCTATTTTACATTTTGCCTATGTTTTACTCCTATTTGTAGGCTTTTTTACCTCATTTTAGTATAGGATTTTCATTTGGAATTAGTTATTTCAAGAGGGGAGAGCATAGTCCTCATTAATAGCGTTTCTGCTTATGTTTCCAAAAGAGCATCTCCATTCATGCTTTCTAAATAAACAATTTTTTTATTATACATCATTGTCACATCACAATTGTTCATTTTTTTTTATATAATATCAAAGTTTAAAACTCTTCATCAATAATATGTAGTAATACTCAAATAATCAGTTTTTTCCAGACATGCATTAAATCTAATTTATCTACAATCTAAAATAATTTGAGATTTGAATCTTGATACCCGATTTTCTTTTTCAATAATCTCATTAAATAATTTCTCACTCACAATGATAATCTTTAAAATTATCTTACACATCATTCAATTGATCTTCAAATAAACTCAGGAATATAATGGGGATGCCCTAAGCTGAATTGTGTTGTACATTCACAAATGTATTTTTCCACTATTTCTGAAATCATGGAACTCCCTCTCGGCATAGATGGGATTATTGGGAACGCTGATAATTCCAAATATCACATAATTACATATCTCTTTGCTTTTAATAATACAATGCACGTGTCGATTAAAATAACATTAATTATATACGGATTATTATGTACATGCCGCCCCACTCAAATGTAAGCTGAATTTTGATTTAAGTTTCTAAGATAATAAAGTTTATATCAAATTTAGTAAGAAGCCGTGACATTACTATTGATAGTTTTTTCTAATGAAAGTTTTGGACATCCAAATAAGAAAAATGAGATGTTATTTTTTAAATGGAAGAAGTTTATGATATTGTCTGATATCATTACGATGGCATGATATTTGTCCATCTTAAGCCGAAATTGGCAATTAAAAATATTTATTTAATTTTTTTAAATCAAAAATTTATTTTTTTTAAAAATTATTATTCTTCCAACAATTTTTTAAAAAACAATTGATCTATAATAATAAAAACAAGATTTTAATTACAAAAACTTTTGATGATGAGTATATTGACGGTGCTGGATTACGGTAAAAATTGAATTGATTAATGAAAAATTTGATTCATTTAAAATTCATTTTTTTTAAATGGAAAAAAGAAGCGGTAGGCGGCATAGACCTTATCTCGGATGTGTCTGAGCCCACCGTGCCTCTTCCGTATTGCTCGTCACTTTTCCGGCCAAAACTCAACACAGTCAGCGATCCTTTTCTTTATTTCTCTGTTTTCTCTCCGTTTGACCAGCGCTTATTAGCATGCGTGAGGTTTTGATGCTTTGAACTCGAATTACAACCATTTGTTAGTTCGTGTTATTGTGTTAATTGTTTTGGTCGGAAATGGAGATAATGGTGCCTACGAAGCAAAACAACGATTGTTTTTGCTCATTTCTCTGTAATCTTGAAGGGAGTTTTAGAGCTCACTCCTTTGAGGTCAAAGGTCGATGTGTTAGTATCCGTTTTACAAATTTGCTCTCAAGTTCTCTTGGTGGATTGAAAAACCTGGAACGTAATTCAAAACTTCAGCGAAACAAGGTCTTTGCTTTGTCAAGTACTGAAATTATGACGACCAATACCAGTAGTAATAACCTTGAGAGTAACTACCACCTTAGGAAGCTGGTGTGGGATGGTAAATTGGGGGAAGGTTTTAGACACCTTGTGACCATGATTGGCCGAGGAGAAATCCCGGATGTGCATATGCTTGAGAGGTTGGTTAGGGATTTTTGTAGAAATGGGCAGACTAAGATGGCCACAAGTGTAATGAAGATTTTAGAGGGTTCAGGGGTGGATCCTGATGTCATCACCTACCAGGCCTTGATTGTGGCACATTGTAAGGTAGGTGAGCTTCATGACGCCTTGAATATCTTGAAGCAAATGACTGTTTCTCCTGATATTGTCACATACAACAAGATCCTTAGAGCTTTATGCCGGAATGGAAGACTTAAACAGGCTATGGAGGTTCTTGATTTGCAGCTAAAGTGGAAGTGTTACCCTGATGTATACACTTATACCATTCTGATTGAGGCAATGTGCAAGGGTAGTGATGTCCAGCGAGCAATGAAGTTATTTGATGATATGAGGAGTATGGGATGTAGGCCGAATGAAGTGACGTATAACATTCTGATTGACGCAATTTGCAAAAGCGGGCATTTGGACAGAGCGATTGAGTTTTTGAATGAGATGCCATCACATGGGGTCCATCCAAATGTGATCACTCTCAACACTATTTTACGTAGCTTGTGTACCACTGATAGGTGGGAGGAAGCTGAGAGGCTATTTGGAGAGATGGTTAGGAAAGAGAAGATTTCTCCGAGCGTCGTCACCTTTAACATCCTCATCAATTTCTTGTGCCGGAAGGGCATTTTGGGAAGAGCGATTGATTTGTTGGAGAAAATGCCAATGCACGGTTGTACTCCCAACTCATTGAGTTACAATCCAATAGTCCATGCTTTTTGTAAGGAGAAAAAGATGGACGAAGCCATTGAGTATCTAGAAGTGATGGTTTCCCAGGGATGTTACCCTGATATCGTGACCTATAACACACTACTCAATGCCCTTTGCAAAGATGGGAAGGTTGATTTGGCAATTGAAATCTTTGACCAACTGAGCATGAAACATGAATGTTCTCCTGTGCTTGCAACTTACAATGTGATGATAGATGGGCTAGCAAAGGTGGGCAAAACGAAGAGGGTCATAGACCTGTTAGATGAGATGATGAAAAAGGGGTTGAAACCCAATTTGATTACCTACTCTTCGATCATCTGGGGGCTTAGTCGGGAAGGGAGTGCATATAAAGCCATCGAGTTGTTTCGTGACTTGGGTGAATTGGGGGTCGTACCTAATGCTATCACTTACAATGGTGTAATATTTGGACTTTGCAAAATTCGCCAAACAGACCGTGCAATTGACTTCTTGGCCGATATGGTGTCAAGGGGATGTCAACCGACTGAAACTACTTACATTATTCTCATTAAAGGTTTAGCGAATGAAGGGTTTGGGAAGGAAGCTTTGGAATTGATGAATGCATTGTGCACACTAGGAGTTGTAAAGACGAGGTTTAGTGAACAGGTAAATCAAAATAATGTTGTTACTACATTTTGAATGGACATTGTGCTATATTTTGAAGACAAAAAATCGGTTTACTATGACTCTACGAGTTGTAAAATAAACAACCACTTCTTGGCCTTTGTTTTATTTTCAAGGTAAAGCCTAACATAATAAAATAGCTTTTCTCTGACATTCTTGTATTCTCCTAGCAATTCTTTGAGATCCATACCTAAAAAAAGCAAAAAAAAAACTTCAAAAGAATATTATTTGATTGAGACATCAAAAAGGGAAAAAATGGAACAAAAATATTATTTGATTTGATGAGCCTCATAAATTGAAATATATTAAGTTACTTTGTTAAGTGACAAATGGAAAGTTTTTGAAGAATTACAATCCCTGCTACCCTGCCGTGGTGGAACTTGACGAATGCAATGCAATTTTATGAAGTTACAAATGCAATATTGTAAGAACACATTTTCTGGAAAAATATCCCCCTGTGAACAGAATAGCTTAAAACATCCAAAGAATCAATAGGCAATGAATGAGCTCGTACAATATTCTATCCAGTTTTTTGTTAATGGGTTTACACTTTTTAATGTTAAAAAGGTTGTATAAGGAATTTAAAATCAGTTACACTTGTTTAACATAGCTATTTATTAATTTTGGAATGTCAATAAAATATTAGCCCATATCTCTTGTCAACATAAATTTCTTTTTAGTTTTAAAAAGATAAAAGGATAGCATATACACAATGAAGCCAAAATTGATGGATTTGATTCATACAGGGAGGGTGTTTTTTTATTTATGTGCAGAAACCAATTAGAATGACAAGGAATGAGGGATAGAATGAGAGGTCAAGCCACCATAGACAGCACCTACATTTCCTAAAGTAGTGATCAAAACATATTCCTTCATGCTTAAAGGCCCAGGGTTCAACACAAACTCGAAATCAAGCGCCCTTACGTAGATCCTCCTCTTTGGCATCTTCTTAGCCATGAGGACCCCAACCGGGTACGCCACAGCCATTGCAACCACCATTGACATCACACTCTCCGTTGTTTCTTCAAGATAATATTTGTTTGCAATTATTAACAAGATGCACGACAATGATCCCAACACAAACACGCGAAACGTCCACGCAGCCTCATCATCATCCCCAGCAAACTTTTCCTTTGATGATGAAGCATCTTCTTCTTTCTCCGGTGCCGGTAATGAAGTCTCTGCTTCTTGTGATAGGATTGTACGTGTGGATCTGGATGTGCCTCTTCGTTCTAACCCACACATTTGTGATATCATTGTTTTTTCTTTTAGGGGAAATGCTTATTACTGATCTGAGGCAAATTTGGATCATATGAGACATTCTTTTTTGGTGTACTGCTAGCCACAACTTGTTAGGATCACAAATTATTTTAATTTGGTAAAAGTTTTTATAACAAATTATCATTGTTTTTCAAAGACTCCCTAATTTAAAATAACATAGTCATAAACTATTTGTCATTAAATGTGCCTTTTCGTAGCATGTCTATTAATTTACAATGCAAAAGAACAAAATGGATTGTATCGTGGTAAATTGTTTTCAAATAAATTTCAACACAGATATTTTACATACAAATCAATTTCTTTTCAAATTTGGGATCCACTAGGCCTAGCATGGCCTCTAAGGCTCTAACTACGCCAACCTTACATGCAATGCAAACTTGAAGCTAAAATGTAGGATAACCATCAATGGATATGCTCAGGGTCAGTGGTCCCCCACCAGGGCAGGTCCATGGGCTGTTTGTGAACTTGGTCTGATGGCATATGTTGTCAACTTAGTGCAAGAGCCACCATGTAACAATCATATTTGTTGTTCCAGCAATGATGGTTCCAATGAACTATTTTTTTTGAAACATTAATACAAAAAAGGTGAGCAATTCAAGAAGGAATTATTATATAGGAGTACTTTTTATCTGATAATTAAATCCAACCATTAAGTACTAAGAATTCCAATAACATAGAAATGAACTAAACTTTGTTCTTTTTCTGTTTTACTTCACATTTATTTATCTGACAATGCATGAGTTTGATCATTAATGTCTTTGATTACATGTTGCGTAATTGAAAACAACGTAGGCAACTTATTATATACAATATGGTTCGGTTTTACATATTAACAAAGATTTAATTTCAAAACATGATATATAAATGAATCAAATGATGCAAAAAGAAAGTGTTGTTTATCAAAATTTATGATCATACAAATTAAGTAACTTTACTCACATGCTTCATCCATTCAAACAGTTAACAGCTATAAACTTATAAAGTTACTCAACGACATCCAAATTGCTATATATTCTTAAAATAGGAAATGTAAGCTCACATATGCTTATAGGAAATGTTGATATATAATTTCAATCTTTGAAAGAGAAATCGCTAGTTAAGTCTCTTTATATCATTATTACTCATGTAATTCTACTCACTTGCATATGATGCCTTGGAACTAATAAACTTGCACATATAGAGCACTCTTCCAATAGAATTTGTAAACATTAAGCACATCAGTATTCCACATTACAACAAAAAATCTTAATATTAACAAACCTATTAGTTACAGGACATTATCCGAGTAAAGTTAACAAATTAATACGTAGTTATGAACAAAAACACAAATTACAGACAAAATTAGTAAACTTTCCAAATTTGATATGATGTCATCAATTAAAGGACATCTGATCATTTAGGACTTGTTAGAGTTATGCATGATCTACAACCCATTTATTCAACACACTTGAACATCAATTATTTCTGCAACACATATATGATTTTATGTATGTGAGTGAAAACTTGTACAATCATCTTCACAACTAGTGTTCTCTCTCTCTAAAAAACTCACAAACAGAATCTTATATGTGTAAACAAAAGCTCAGTATACAACTATACAAATTGGTAATATATGTATATGTAGAAAAATGTAGCATTTACATGTTATTTTATTATTTGTACATCCGGGACTGTATAGATAAGAATTAGAGTAGATAGAGGTCTCTAATTATTAGATTAGCCCGCAGAATAGATAGAATAGATAGATCCTACTTTTTAGGATCTGTAACAACTTAACCTTATCTGTAACTTGTATATATATCATTGTCGGATGGCTCAATAATATACAAGGAAGATTAATTCTTCAAGCTTACATGGTATCAGAGCATTCATTTCTTCTAAAACAGCCTTCTTCCACTCAGGTATAGATAGAGCTTCCTGTATGGTTAAGGGAATAGAAACAGTGGAAAGACTAGAGGTAAAGGCTGCAAATGATGTAGATAACTGAGAATAGGACAGATAGTTTGAGATAGGGTATTTAACACATGATCTTTTTTCTTTTCTGAGAGCAATAGGTAGATTTAGATCACTGAAATTATTACCTTTGTCATTTTCTGACATTGAGTCAGATTCATGGACATTGGCAGGATCAGGGATGTCCTCTATTCTTTGATTTGGAACTCTCCTTTCATAAACCTTACCAAAAAAGTTACTTGTCTGCTGTTCATCATCTTTCCTTGTTCCAGAAAAATTTATTTCATTTTCTTTTGACTCTTGACTATTTTCTAGTGCATCTAACTGTCTATTATATTGTGCATCTAGAATAATGTCAAGAGATTCAAGTTTTTCATGGATATGTGACACATTATCACCATCTTCATTAGGAATCTCCCCCTGAAGATGAGTACCAAAAAAAGATTGATTTTCAACAAAAACAGTGTTCATTGTTACAAACATCTTTTTGTTATAGGGTCAAAACATTTATAGCCTTTCTGTGTTGAAGATAGTCCTAAGAAAACACATTTTTTGCCTCTAGGATCAAATTTGCTTGCAGTTCTGTCAGGGTTGGTAATAAAAATTGTGCAGCCAAAATTTTTTATGGGAAGAGAATTAATAAGCCTAGTTTCAGGAAAACTGGCTTGAAGGGTATCAATAGGAGTTTTAAATCCTAGAGTTTTTGATGGCATCCTATTAATTAAATAGGTAGCATGTAAAACAGCTTCTCCCCATAAATATTTTGGAATTTTAGCAGAAAACATAATTGCACGAGTGACTTCAAGCAAATGTCTATTTTTCCTCTCAGCTATACCATTCTGAGCAGGTGTATTTACACAGGAACTTTGATGAATAATTCCTTTTTCAGCAAAAAAATTATTTAACTTCTTAGAAAAATACTCTTGAAAAGAATCAGACATGGCAGGCTGTAGAAGTACCCAAAAACAAACCAACAGTGGGATGCAAATGGGTATTTACCCCTAAGTTCAAGGCAGATGGTACACTTGAAAGATATAAGGCCAGATTGGTTGCCAAAGGATACACACAAACCTGTGGCATAGATTATACAGAAACTTTTGCTCCACTTGCAAAATTAAATACTATAAGAATCCTTCTATCTCTAGCTGCTAACCTAGATTGGCCTCTTCAACAGTTAGATGTGAAGAATGCTTTCTTAAATGGGAAGCTTGAAGAGGAAGTATACATGAGCCCCCCTCCTGGGTTTGAGGAACAATATGGCTCAAAGGTGTGCAAGCTGGAGAAAGCCATATATGGACTTAAACAGTCCCCAAGGGCTTGGTTTGAAAGGTTTACTCAATTCATAAAGAAGCAGGGATTCAAGCAAGCCCAAGCAGACCATACACTATTCATGAAATTCTCCATTAAGGGAGAGATTGCAGTACTAATTGTTTATGTGGATGTTATCATTCTTACAAGAAACTATTGTAAAGAGATTGAAGACCTGAAGAAGAAGCTTGCTCAGGAATTTGAGATCAAAGACCTGGGAGAATTGAAGTACTTTCTTGGCATGGAGATAGCCAGATCAAAGAAGGGAATTGTGGTATCTCAGAGGAAGTATGTACTAGACCTACTCCATGAAACAGGTATGAGTGCCTGCAGACCAATAGATACTCCAATTGATCCTAATCAAAAGTTAGGAAATGTCAAGGAAGGAGTACCAGTTAATATTCACCAATATCAAAGATTGGTGGGAAGGCTGATTTATCTGGCACATACAAGGCCAGATATTGCCTTTGCAGTCAGTATGGTTAGTCAATTCATGCATAATCCATTCCAGGAACATCTAGATGCTACCTACAGAATCCTAAGATATTTGAAAAGCTGTCCAGGGAAAGGATTATTTTTTTAAAAAAGTGACAATAGAAGTGTAGAAGCTTTTACAGATGCAGATTATGTTGGTTCAATAACTGATAGAAAGTCCACATCTGGGTATTGTACCTATGTATGGGGGAATCTAGTGACTTGGAGGAGTAAGAAGCAGAATGTGGTTGCTAGAAGTAGTGCAGAATCTGAATTCAGATTTATGGCTAATGGAATCTGTGAACTACTTTGGATCAAGAGAATGATGTCAGAATTGAATATGGAAATGGAACTACCTATGAAGTTATATTGTGACAATAAAGCAGCCATTAATATTGCTCACAATTTTGTGCTACATGATCGTACTAAACACATTGAAGTGGACAGGCATTTTATCAAAGAGAAGATTGAAGCTGGAATTGTGCACACACCATTCATATCTACCAAAGAACAAACAGCTGATATCTTTACAAAGGGGCTGTTTAAACCAGTGTTTGAATTTCTTATAAGCAAGTTGGGAATGTATGATATATACTTACCAACTTGAGGGGGAGTGTAGAAAAATGTAGCATTTACATGTTATTTTATTATTTGTACATCCGGGACTGTATAGATAAGAATTAGAGTAGGTAGAGGTCTCTAATTATTAGATTAGCCCGCAAAATAGATAGAATAGATAGATCCTACTTTTTAGGATCTGTAACAACTTAACCTTATCTGTAACTTGTATATATATCATTGCCGGATGGCTCAATAATATACAAGAAAGATTAATTCTTCAAGCTTACAGTATACAAGTGAGTTTATACTTTATATTACACTACTTGGTTAATGGATTGTTTTGAGTGTTAACTGAACCAAAAACATTGATCTAGGAGGAATCTTCATATAATGACCCAGCTTGAAATCACTGAGGAAGGATACAGCTTGAGCCATGCTCATGTAACCGTACGTCTTGAAGCACACATTAGCTATAGGTTTTCCAGGATATATTATCCCCATTATGTATTCTGTAATTATATTTAGTCCAGGTGTCTGTCATCAAGGAAAATTTAAATAAATCAAAATAAATGTCATATTAACATATTTACACTGTTTCTATCAAAGTAGTATATGCTTACCATGTTTTGTGGTGGCTGTAATGATACTAATGGGGAGGGTAAACACGAAAGCAATAGCAGCTGCAAAGAGAAGTCCCCAGTATGGCATCTGAACCTCATCTTTCAAGAAGATGCACAGTGCAAGTGACATCGTCACTGTCACCAAAAGAAGTATGTAAAACCACCAAGAAGGTATGTCTTTGTAGTTTCTCATCAATCTCATATGTATATCGACTTTTCCCTTTGTAGATGCTCTATATCGTTCATATATTTTTCCGCCCACACACAAAAGAATAAGGATGCCATAATCGTATATCCAAAGTAAGTTTTAGACCAAATTGAAAGAAATACTTCATTTGTTTACTTTTACTTGCTCATGTAAGTCTTTATCGCAAAATGTAAAGTTAAGGTATAGTGTGGGACCACATTATGTGTATGTTTGGCACAACTAGATAAAACGATACTTTTTTGAGTTCTTAGTAACTTAGCTTAAGAATTTAAGAAAATTCACCTTCCATAAAAGATGGCTACATGAGATAGGGTAGATGCAATAGTGGCAAATCCAAATCCATAGGACAATGAAAACATGGTACTTAAATGGATTCTCCCTTGCTTAGCATATTGAGCTTCATCAAGCTCAAACTTATTATTAACAATAGCTGATATATTATACTCTTGACCTTGTGCTGTAAACAAGTCAAATGAGATAATGGGGAAGTTCTTGGCATTATAAACATTAAATCCCCAATAAAATAAGGGAATCACAATGTACATCACACATGTGTACCCAACAAAGATGTTGGCAATGGCAAAGAATGGACTTATGAGTGGGCTGGACAAAAATGAGTCTATTGTTGCCCAGTCTAGAGTCAGGGCTCCTAGTCCAAGCTCGTTCATTCCAGACCCTATTGTTGCACGGTAACGGATTTGGGAAAGACCCAACATACCCATGATATGATTTGTAGAGTCTGGAACAGGTAACCAGGGAAGAAGTACCATAAAAAACTGCAAGTCAGAGCAATCACGAAAAACTTTGCGCGTGACATGTACCGTTTGTCCTCTTCATTTTCCTTTTCATGGAGTGTCCTATAAAATAAAAGTCACAAAAAAAACCAACGTTACAAAAAATGATGTGGTTCATATGATTATTTGGAGAACATTTTTACAAGGTAACTAGGTGGTAAGTGTTTTGTACATTTGTAGTTGTAAATCACAGCTTAATTTTAGTATACTTCGAAGAGTTCGATCAGTTTTCCAAAATTAATATCACTCATAGTAAGTCTATTCCAACCTGAAATCAAAGGAGAAATGCAGGAAAAAATGGAAAAGTAATTAAGAGGGAAAGCAACACTCTTGTAGGGAAACCCTTCTCAGATGCTCTTTAAATGAGGATGCTTTATACTACATAGTTTTTTTGTTAGCACCAAGTGATCCCGAGTTAGACAAACTAATCATGGGTTCTCAAGAATCCACCTCGAACTTTGATGTAAATATGTGTCACTCGAACAATCCCAATGATGCTTTGTAATTCGTACACAAGATGATTTTGTGTTTGAAGATAATTTTGTACTTATATTAACTTTCTTGTTACAGTTGATGACCATATATGGTAAACATACACCTTTGATTTTCATTATTAATATTATACGAAGTATTAGAGCATTTTCAATGCTACAATGTGCACGGTGCACATGTGACCAGTGGCGGACCCAGATCTTTTCTGAAGCGGGGCACTCCCGCATAGATGGAAACGGGTCGGGTCGAATCGGGTGTATCATTAATCTTTTTTTGACAAGTGCGTTCAAATTATTATTTTTAACTGGAAATAGATTATTCAATGCCGCCTTCAAACAATGGACATATATGGATTATAAGTCTAATTTTGAACTTTTTAAGACAATTCTAAATAATATATATGGATTTTTGAAAGAAAGATATAGTTTGGATAAAAAATGATTCATCTTTGCGTTATTTCTGATTTTACATTAGAATTCTCGTTATTTTTCATACTATAAAATGATCAAGATTTCATATCTGAACTAGAATCATGTCGAATGTTACACATTGTGCCACAAAATTTGTTGTTACTTTGTCTGGAATATAATACTATCGTGTTAAAAATGAAGTAGAAATCATGTTTAAGATTTCATCCTTTAATACAACTTTATTTAATAATATGATTCTATATATGTAATATTTATCATTTTATAGATAAAAAATTCAAAGAGTATGTTGGTTTGAAACTTATTTGTCGTGAATTGACACTTTTTTCATGTATGGACTTTTATTCAAGATAAAAGTCTTCAATCTATTAAGTTCATACTACATATTAGAAACGACCTTTAACTTTGGACAAACATAATTTACACTAAGTAAGACAATCATTAATGCCACTTTTCAAAGAAAGTGTAGTAATCATATCAACAACATGCCTAAGTATAAGGATTTGCTCCATCACAACTTCGTGGTTGTTTATAATTTATACTACTCTGTACTATATCTTACTACAATTGTTATGTCTTCGACGGAGTCCTATATAGCTTAGAGTTTTTTGAAATAATGACAATATGATTGAAATAAAAATAGTGGACAACAATAAGACTTAATAACTACAATTGTAATTTTAGTGACCATGATTGTGTTCAATCTATCAGTATAGTGACTATGCATAGTAACTATAGTACTCCCTCTGTCACTTTCCTTTTAAAGCAATTGAATTGTGGTTTTGCTCATTTCTCTCTCCTCCACACAAATTCCAACCACACAACTTTTACTGTTCTTATTTCTCACCTACTCTAAACTTGGCAAAGTCCATCGGGATGGAGGTATAATTAGTAATATTAATGTCCATTAGTTTTACTTTGGTAATATTTATGGAAAAATTTCTAGTTTTTTGACGGGGTAGTGGGGACACATTTTTTATCTTAAGTACTAATCTTAAACTTCGGGTTCGGAAGCGGGGGCACTTGCCCCCCAGGACCCCCTAGGTCCTTCTTCACTGTATGTGACATAGCCACAAAAGTATTATTAAATAAATTATCTCTCTCCTTATTTGAGTGATTTTATACAATATTGGTAAGTTTTTCTTAACAACCACAATGTCTACATCTATGCAGTCTTCTTGACATTGTAGAGAAAAACGTATCAAAATTGTATAAAGCCATTCAAATAAAGAGAGAGATAATTTATTTATTACTACGTAATATTTATGTGGCTATTTATCATGTCTCTGCACGGTGCACATTGTAGCATTGGAGATGCTCTTATATACTCCCTATACTTATTCCAAAATTAGTTTCTCAGTTGCTAATCTTGCTATTGTTGCAACCAACGTAACTCGCTTTTAATCTCCATTGTACATATGAAACTTTTAGGCCTTGTTTGGTTGAAAGGAGGGGAGGGAAGGGGAGAGTCAAGGAGGGAAGGGGAAGGAAGGTTTTTGATAAAAAATTGTGTTTGATTGGGGGAAATAGGAGGAAAGGTTTAATGAAAATATTTTCGCAGAGAAAAGGGGCAAATAAGCCCACGTACTAACCAAAAAATGTCAAATAAGCCCTTATATAGGAGACTATGTCGAGCCGTCGTCATTTGGGGCTGTTCCCGGTGGAAATTTTTGATGCAATTTTTTGAGCTTAATATTCATTAAGTCTAGTTTACTCATACCAAATTTCAGCTAAAACTTCAATCAGGAAAACATTCAAATGAATTTTTGAAGATAACTGTGCAGTTAAAAGCGCAGTTATCTTGAAGAATTTATTTGAATGCCTTACGCATTCAGCTAAACCTTCCCTCCTATTTCCCCCAACCTTTATTTTATAGCTTACTTAAAAAAATAGATACATGTACAACTATTGTGAATATTACTCCTATTGTCATGAGTCATAATTTTTTTTTTAACTTTTCAAATTTTATAATTTTATATTTTTTAGTTTTTAGTTTTTATATATTTTTTTATATTTTTAAATTTTTAAATTTTTAAATTTTAAAATTTTTAATTTTTAATTTTTAAGTTTTTAATCTTTTAATTTTTTTTATTTTTAAATTTTTTAATTTTTCAAAACTTTTTGTTATTTACCTTTTTATATTATACTCCCTCCGTTCCTAAATAAACTTCCAACTTTCCTTTTTATTCGTTCCAATTAAAACTTCCAATTTCCCTTTTTAGTAAAGAATTTGTGGTTCACAACATTTCATAAAATAGCATACTTCAAGATTAAACAAAAACAATGTTAATACAATACAAAAGTTCTACAAATAAAAGTAGGGATTGTTCATTACACCACAACTAAATAAAAAACACTGCAAATACTTCTTCATTGTCCACCAGCTTCATTCCCTCTCTCATTTCTAGCAAATATATTATTCAAAAAGGTTTCATATAAAGAAGTGCGATTTTGTAGAGGAATTAATTCAAATGGCACTTGAAAAGGCATGGATGGTTGAAGCGGGATAGATTGTTGTCCCGACATGTAGCCATTCGGTTACATCGTTAGATAATAAGGGGCTGATTGTGAGTTCAAATTATGAGCCATCCCTGATGGAATCGTAGGAAACATGGATGTATGAGTTGAGATATGAAACCTTGTGTCATTTTTGGAAGTGAATGAGTGGTCGACCCATTAGTAGGATCCATCCCCCGCATCGCCATCATCAGTTCCATTTGATTCATTATAGACGTTCTAAAAGCATTGAAATCCTCAACTTTAACATATTGTGTCAGTTGAGATGAAGCGAGATCAAATAAACCATTGCGCAAATCTGCCACGGTAAGAGGATCCAACCCAAATATTTTTCCTTTTTGGGAGATACAACTTAAAAAAATTGCATTTTCATCCACACTACCCTCTTGGGAGTCTTGCGTTTAACGATCTACCTCTGCCGCAACTTTTTCCTATTAAAATTTAAATTAGTATTAAACTAAATAAACTCGAAATAATACAAATAGTTAATGTAACTACAAACAATGTAACTAGTTAAATATAATATTTCACTTGTAAATAATTAAACAACTAAAAAAGTCTTAAAAGTTGGCAACAATAATTACAATTTTCACAACATAATAATGCATTAAAACAGATTATGAAATAATATTCTGTAATAATGTATTAAACTGAGTAAAAGTAATATAAATACCCATGTATTGAAAGTGAAAATCTGCAAAACATAAAAAATAAAACTATACCGCAATCTCCTGAGCTATGGACCACTCATTCATTAGTTCCTTTTTTTTGAAACCCGTCCTTGAGAATCTCAGTAGCAACCGGTTTCCTCCCAAGTGTACGACATATTTAAAAATATATAATCAATAATTCATTCCAAACTAATTAATTTAAAATAAATATACTGACTTACAAGTACAAACTTACTAATCGTTCCGCTCTAACTTTTTTAGAAACAGACCCCCCCCCCCCCCCCCCCCGCAATATGGCGAGCTTCTATAGGCATTTGAAGAGCTATTCTTTTTGTTTACTTCCAACTTCTTAAAGTTTTTAGACACCCACTGGACTAGCATGTCCCGTCAATGTTCTGCCGATATCCATTGGAGCCATTTTTTCTTCTTTCGGGCTTCATTAAAGACACTCTTCAACCACAATGAACATCTAGAATTAAAAGCACGCCGAATATTAGATTCTTCAGGTCGAGGATATGTGTGGTTCCGCTTCAAAAAAACACACGGTTATCATTAAAGTAAAAAATCAATTACAAATGACAGATCATACACATATATGATATCCTCATATTTACCACAAATGCCTTAAACCATGATTCACAAACATCCTTAGGTACATCTCCATAAAAAATCCACAGTCCCCTATAAGATCCTTCTAATACCCTTCTAACCTCATTTAGAAATTTTCTCCAACAATCATTTAACGTAAAAATATTAACACACTAATTATATTTTGTGAACATAATAGCCGAAAATATTACAAATGTAATATCACACTATTAACTGGGAAAGTCTTCAACTGATATTAGTGTTCGCACTTTATTAGACTATCCTTCACAAAATAGTTTCCCAGGTAGCACCGATATCGGCTGAAGACTTTTCCAAGTAATAGTTTGATATTACATAAGTAATACTTTTGGCTATCATGTTCACAAAATATAATTTAGTGTATTAATATTTTTACGTTAAATGATTGTATGAGAAGAGTTATGAATGAGGTTAGAAGGATATTAGAAGGATCTTATAGAGGAACATGGATTTGCTATAGAAATGTACCTAAGGATGTTGGTGAATCGTGGTTTAAGGCATTTGTGGTAAATCTGAGTATATCATATATGTGTATCTGTCATTTGTGATTGATTTTTTACTTTAATGATAACTACGTGTTTTATGTAGCGAAACCACACATATCCTCTAGCTGAAGAATCTGATATCTAGCGTGCTATTAACTCTAGATGTTCATTGTGGTTGAAGAGTGTCTTCAATGAAGCTCGAAAGAAGAAAAAACGGCCCCAATGGATATCAGCAGAACATTGGTGGGATGTGAAAGCGCAGTGGGCGTCTGAAAAGTTTAAGAAGAAGTCGGAAGTATTTTTTGAAAAGTTAATGTAACTTGTAAAATTTAATTGTAAGTGGGGGTAATTGTAATACTTGAGATTAATTTAAAGGGATTAATAGTATTACTCATACCAACAAGGTGAGTATTTGTTTGTGACGACAGTACTAGAGACTGAATGGCATTCCGGAATATCTACCTCAGACCCTACAGGACAGGGTGTTACATATACGGAGTATCTTTCTATTTATATACGTAGTAGAAAACACTTCTATAATCTAAAAGAAACATAAAAGTCAAAATAAAAACACATTGTTTCAACTGGACTATCTATGTATTGTTTAAATGAATGTGAATTAGAGAGATTAATATTCCACCTTCCATAGTTTTTAGATCATAAATAATGTGTATTTTGACTATGTGGTCATGTGGAGTTATATAATAGTCCACTTTTACTAAACTTGACTAATATTACAATAAGCCTAAGATACTTATCTTCTAATTTGGTGAAAATAATAAGTAATCTTATCTTCTACACACAAATTTGCTAGGTAGGTTGCACGTTATATTATATGTTGATGTATCAAAGCTGTGTTAGTGATAGAGTATATCTAGAGAGAAGTGAGAGCTAGAGAGAGAAGTGCAATAATATGCTTCAATAGAATGATTTTGTAACCCCTATAACTAGTCCCAAAGGGAGTATTTATAGAGAAAATTAGGGTTGGGCTCCCAAGCCTTGGGCTTGGGAGGCCCATTTACAACTGGACCGCTACTGGGCCGAATACAAAGCCATTAATGGGCTGTACAAATGAGTAAGTGTAAAATCCGATTCTGGGAGGTCTTCTTGGCCGACGAGGGCGTGGCCGACGAGGGCGTCGGCCGACGAGGGCACGGCCGACGAGGGCACCCGGGTTCCTTGGACTCAGGACCATAATCCGAGTTGGCTCCTTTTCGGCCGACGGGGGCATCTTGGCCGACGAGGGCGCCACTCTGTTGTCTTGTGCTTTCTGTTCTTCCGAGTATGTGGGTCCTGGGGCTCAGACCCATATACTCCATCAGGAGTCCCCCACTCTCTAAGCTGAGACGTAGACGAAGCGAAGGAGAGTAGATTCCTGTGCTTTGTTGCCCTTGGCCGATGCGGGCATCCCCGGGCCGTTAGCCGTTGCGGCGTTGGCGTTGTTTCCTCTTTGGTGATCCTGTTCTGTGCTTTGGCCGTTACCTGTTCCTCGCTGTGGGCGGGGAGGCCGTTGTTTCCTTAATGTGTTTGTTTTGGGACGATGAGTGTCCTTCTTTCAATGGTGGCCGTTGAAGGCACGTCTTGCTTGGGCGCTAATGTTTGAAGTTTGTGTTTGGGCCGATGAGGCCACTGAAGTTATTCCTTGCTTTGAGGACGATGGCGTCCTTTCCTTTGGGTGGCCGATGAGGGTGTTTGCGCACTCCTTTTGGCCGTTGCTGGTTGGCCTTCGTGTTCTTGGCCGAAGGGCCCGTCAAGACTAATTGTTGGCGGAGGACGATGAGTGTCCTTGCCTCTAGTGGCTTGTTGGCCGATGAAGTTCCGTTGTGCTGTATGGATGATGTGGCCATGCTTTGTGGTTACATTCATGTTCTTTGATGATGTTTCCTTTTTGTTTTGCTGAGGCCGGTGTAGTCCCCCAGTCCCCCACTGCTTCAGGCCGAGGAGTGTGAGGGGTGAAGGAGTTGATTGAATCCCTGGCCGAAGCGGCCTCCCCGTAGTCCCCCTGAATCCAACTCTCATGGCGATTTTCTGGCCAAGGTAACCCTGTGGGAGAACCCTTGTGCGCAGATCGCTTGTAGAGAGTTATCATCAAAGATCATGACGAGGAGCCGATGGCCTGTGGGCTCTTGGGTCCTGTGATCTTGTGGCCGTTACGTTCCTGGCCGTTGCCGTCTCCTTATTGTCTGGCAGTTGTGATCTTGGCGAGCAAGTGGGACGTTGTGGGCGCTTGCTGGTACTTGTAAAGCCGGCAAGTGTGTAGGTCGTTGGAGTCTGGTTTGCCAGTGGGCTGATGATGTGGGTTGGGCCTGGCCCGTTGGTGACGTGGTGGCCTCCCGTTGGTGGCCGTTGATGTGGCCATTGGGAGAGTTCCACGTGTAGTGACCGTTGGGTGGAGGGGTCTATAAATACCCCTTCCCCTCCGACGAGGAATCACATTTGCATTCTGAATTGTCGAAGTGCTGCCCATTTTTCTAGAGAGATAAACTCCCAAGCTTGTTCTTCGTGTTCGTCGTTGTTCAAGGTTAGTGTTCATCACGATCTTCCTCACTTTTCATATTTTGCTTCCTAGACTAGTGATCTAGTGTTAGGCGTTTGAACACCATTAGATCTTAAGTTAAGTCTCCTTAGGCCCGTGGTAGTAGTTATGAAGAGCTTGAACGACGACTACTACCCCTATGACGACCAGCCCTCCACGAGGTCGCTTGACTACGAGGTGCTCGAGGAGTTTGAGGATGAGATAGAGCGTTTAAGTCCATACAAATCCGGAGAGCCAGTGGACGAGGAAGGCGAGGACGAGGAGTCCGTCTCCTCTTCAAAGGGTGAGGACGTAGGTGCGTCCCGAGTGGTGGACGGGGCGTCCACTTCTGCTGTCATTCCGTGCCCGAGGTCGGTGTCTGCTGTGAAGGGAGCAGCTAAGCCGAAGAGAGTGAGGAGGCCGAAGAGTGGGCCGGGCACTTCCCAGTTGGATCTCACCAACATCTTCCTGATCAAGCCGGAAAGCAGTGCGGCCGACTATCTCGTTGCCCAGATGTACGTGGGGCCGTTCGGGCGGGTTAGGGCACCCAGGCCGACGGACCATGTTCTTCTTCCGCCACCGGGTTACTTTGGAGTATACCCGATGAGTTTTGCTAAGGGGTTGAGGTTCCCCCTTCACCCTTTCATTACCGAGTACCTGGACATGGTAGGGCTTCCTCCAGCCCTGCTGACGCCGAACAGCTACTCCCTGATGGTGGGGTTTTTGCTCCGGTGTGAGGAGTTGGGCTACAGGCCGACAACGGCCTTATTCAGGAATTTGTACCAGATCGGCCGAGGAAGCCACAAGAACTGTGCGGCCTATGCTACTCTTCAACAGCTGCCGAAGAAGAGGAGTTTCACGGATTTGCCTACGTCCATTCATGGGTGGAAGAGCAAGTTCGTGTTTGTGTCCATTGGTGAGAGTGGCACTGAGTTTCCCTCCCTCGGCCACACCGGGAGGTTTAACCTGCATGACCCGCCGAAGAGCTCTATTTTGGACGCTCAGGTGGAGGCTTTCTTGGAAGGGGGGTCGAGGAGCGTGAAGGATTACATCACTGAATACAAGATGGCCGCCCTCGGCTTCGTGAGGTACTATGTCTATGGTGACAAGGAGGATGACCTCCAACTCTGGCCGAGGATGACCACCACCTTTGAGGAGGCCGACGGCCCGGACTTGGGCATTCCTGCTGAGGCCGATGGTAATTCTTTCTTCGGCTTTCTGTCTTTATGTTTTGTCCTTTGCCTTACTAATCTGTTTGTGTTTTTCCTTTGTAGATTTTGTCATGGACCGTCGTTCCATGATGGCTATTGCCAAGGCCAAAGCGGCCGAGGAGATTGCTGCTAAGGCGGCCGAGGCGGCCAGACGTGCCGCGGCCGGTGGGAGTGGGGCTACTGCTGATGCGGCCCCAAAGCCTGCTCCATCGAAGAAGAAAAGGCCGGCCACTGACGGCCAAAAAAAGTTAACTGAGGCCGGCGTGAGCGTCTCGAAGAAGACGAAGAGGGCCCCTTCCCCTTCTCCGGCTACTGAGGCCGGTACTCTGACTGTCCCCATCGTGGACGATGGTGGTCCCGTCGTGGACCTTACTGTTGCTGACGATGCTGCCCCAGCGCTTCCTCTCGTCCAGGAACCACGGATGAAGAGGGCCGACAAGGAGATTGCCGGTGCCACCTACCAGAAGGTGGTAGAATACCCCGTCGGCGGGGGCGTGTTTAATGATCTCGTCCCTAGCCACGTCGTCCTGGCCCAGGCCATGCCGGCCAAAGATCGGGCTTACTTGAAGAAGCTCGGGGACGAGAAGATTTACGAGGGCGACATGGACCTCTTCGTCCAAGTAAGTTATTGTCCCTATGTTTTTGTCTTTCTTCGTCTGTGTAGAGTCTTTTGCCTGACCTTTGTTTTCCTTCTGCAGAGTGCCTTTATGCTTATGGAAAGCCATAAGAGGCAGTATTGGGAGATAGCTCGCTTGAAAGAGCTGGAGCAGAAGGCTGCCTCGGCCGACGAGGCGGTAGCTTGCCTTGATCGGCTCCGGGAGGATGCCAAGGCGTTGCAGGCAAAGGCTGATGAAGCCGCCGCGGCCAGGGACGATGCCCTGGCCAAGCTCGAGGAGAGAAAAAGGGAGCTCGAGGAGTCCCAAAGGGCGCTTGAGGCCGAGAAGCGCAAGAGCGAGGAGGCCGTTAAGGCGAAAGCTGAGGCCGAGGCCGCCGCTGTGAGGGCTGCCGACGAGGCCGTTGAGAAGTTCCTGACCGAGGGGTGGAAGGCCGATGAGAGGCTCCCCTGGTGCTACGAGGTGGTGGCCGCCAAGCTTGAGAGTTGGGGGATGAACTCCCCCGCCGGCCGGGAGTATTTCAGCCGAGAGATGTCTGTGTATTATAACCTGGGCCAGGAGCGGATGCAAAGGCTCCTGTGTCGGCGGCTATCCCGGGCGTTGAAGGCCATGAATTACACGTCTGGGTGGGCTAGACGGAACCTGAAGCTGCCGAAGCTGATGAAGGATCCAGAAGAGCAGGCCAAGCTTCCGCTGTCGGAGCGAGAGTCCCCCATAGAAAGCTCCGGCCTTGGCGAGCCGGATTATACTGAATTTGATTTCTTAGACGATGCCACCAGCGCCGCAGCCGCTGCCGGCCAAGAAGCTGAGGCCGATGAGGGAGCTGATGAGGTTGAAGAGCCAGCCGCGGATGAAGGTGCCCCGGAGGCTTGATCGACTATTCCCTGTTGTAATTAGCTTTTCAATTTTTTGCCAAATGATGTAACGGCCGAAGTGCCCCAAATTGTAATGAACTCACTATGAATGAAAAGTTTTTTGCTGTCCTGATCAGCTTTCAATTCCTTGTATGCTTGTTTGCCTTTTGTCATTTCGATTCTGTAAATTGTCTGAGTGTCAAGTCATAACTTGGGTCACCCGCGAGTGTCCGCTACGTCCGTGAGGTCGGCCTTCCTGTCCAGTAGTCTGGTCGGCCTATTCATCTTTGCTTTACTATCATAACACTTAGGATTTTTTTCAAAAATTTCCCAAGTGTTTTTTGGGTCCATGTAGCTGTTGTCTTTACGGCCTAGTGGCTTGATCGGCCTGGACGTAGTTTCATAACACTTAGGAATTTTTTCAAAAATTTTCTAAGTGTTTTGGGATCCACTTAGGTGCTTTCCTTTCGGCCTGGTGGCCTTGTCGGCCTCTCCGGTGTTGATGCAGTATCATAACACTTAGGAATTTTTTTCAAAAATTATCTAAGTGTTTTTGGGTTTTTACAGTTGCTACGTCCTTTTGCCCTTGATCGTGGTGTCCGCTACGTCCATGGGGTTTAGTCTCTCCCCATTATTGGCAAATGGTTGGGGTGATTTGCTAAGTGTTGAACTAGTGTCATTGTCGGCCTGCATCCCTGTGTTGTGGCCGATAAGGGCACCTTCACCATAGTCTTGTGGACTTTGAATTTTTCCCAAGTACACCTGCAGAGGTGTAGGTAGCTAACGGCTTTGTAGTATACCCGCTTCGGCTAGAGTTCCTTTGTTTGAGTACTTAGATAATTTCCTAAGTATAACTGTTAGGCATTTACTCCTTTGCGGTGCCGCTGCCGGCCAAGGTCTGGCTTGTGGCCGATGAGGGTGTTGGATAAGGAATGGCTTGTCCAAGGAGGTGGTCCTGCCTTCGTTGACCAACGGCCTTGGTTCCAGTGCCTGCGTCGGCCATCCGAGGTGTTGTGGCCAGTAGAGGTTGTTTCTTGATTGCTTGATCCTTTCGCGGGTGTGATAAGTGCCCGCTTCGTCCTGGTCATCCTCAGGATTGTGATGCCTTGTTTCATGCCAAGCGTTGGTGCCTCAAAGGACTATGGCCGATGAAGGTCACCTCTCGCGTGTCACCCAACCGATGCGGTTAGGGTTTTGTAGGCGTGTGTTTCGGCCTTGATTATTCCCTTGTAGTGTGTGGACGTGTCGTCCATGTTGCCTGTCAGTGTTACTACACTTGTGTTCAACTGATATGTACTTGGCCTAGTTGGGCCTGAGTTGTGGGGATTTTATTTTTTCATTGCTCGAGGCCGGCAAGTGTGCGCGGCCGTCGGCTTCCCTCTTTTTCCCTTGTATATATATATTTTTTTTTTCGTTTCGGGGGGTATCCTTCTTTCAGGCTTCGGCCGAAGGGTGTGCTCGTCCTTCGGCCAGTTTGGACTTCGTTTATAACGTTCGTGGTCTCAGGGCGGGTCCCGTCGCCTATTTATGACGCGGGCTAGACTTTTGGTTGGTTTCCAACGGCTGTCGTTGCCCATCCCTGAGTTTTGGGATTTTGTCGCCTCGGCCATGATTTCAGGCCTGTCATCCTGCTTTCTGGCGCGTGGACGACGCGGTGAGCTTCCCATTTCAAGACGTGAGCCGTTTGCGGGCCCCTCGTCCTGGGGACATCGTCGGCCATACCTGAGTGTTTCACTTCTAGGCTTACGGGGCCAGGACGATGTGCTCTCTCAGCTAGGCCTGAGCCCTTCGCTGATACAAAATACAATGGAGTGCCTGAGCTTGTCGCTCGTAGGCTGCAAATGCAAGGGGCCATGTCGGCCAGACCTGAGCCTTTCGCTCTAAGGTGGCCGACGAGGGCACCTGCTAATGTTTTACTTTGAATTTCCAGAGAAAAAATCAGAACATGATTTTATTCATAAGTGGCTCGAGGCCGAGGGTGGCGTTCAATCAGTAACCCGTTAAGGGGTGAGGGCTTCGCCGTCTACACCTCCTTCGGATTACTAATAAAACTTCACCAAATGGTGTACATTCCATGTTCGTGGTACATTGGACCCATTCGAGCGTCTAAGCTTGTAGGTGCCGGGTTTGACCACGGCACTGACGATGTAGGGCCCTTCGTACTTCAATGCTAGCTTGCCACCCTCTGTCGGCTGGCTTGCTTCCCTCCGGCGGAGGACGTAGTCCTCCACCTGGAATTCCCGGGAACGTACCTTGGCGTCATAGTATGATTTTACTTGACGCTGGTAGTTCTCCGCTCGGACGTAAGCTTTCTCACGCCTCTCGTCAACCAGGTGTAGGTCAATCTTCATGTTCTCTTCGTTGGTGTCAGGCTCATATTGTTCCACCCGTCGGCTGGGGATGGCAACTGCCGTGGGCGCCTTTGCTTCAAAGCCGTAGCACAGGGCGAAAGGCGTTTCACCTGTCGCCCTCCTCGGCGTGGTTCTGTAGCACCACAGGATGTTGGGGAGCTCGTCGACCCAACTACCTCCTGCGGCCTGGAGTTTCTTCTTCAGCCCCTCCATGATTGTTCTGTTGGCGTTCTCGACCTGCCCATTGCCCAGAGGGTAGGCAACGGAGGAGAAACGATGCCTTACCCCAAACTCCCGGAGGAGCTCTTGGAAAGGGGCTGCCTCGAATTGGGTGCCGTTGTCTGATATGATCTCCTGGGGGACGCCAAAGCGTGTGATGATGTTCTTGTAAAGAAATTTTTGGCATCTGGCCCCCGTGATGCTGGCCAAGGGTTCCGCCTGGACCCACTTGGTGAAGTAGTCGACGGCGACGATGATGTAGCGGTTATTCCCGGCGGCTCTGGGCAGGGGGCCGACCAGGTCAATCCCCCATATGGAGAATGGAATTGCGGTGCTGACAGGGGCGTAGTTGACAGCTGGCCGACCAGGGGCCTTCTGGAGCACCTGGCATGTGGTGCACTTCCTGGCCAGGTCGGCGCAGTCGCGTGCCATCGTCGGCCAGAAGAAGCCCTGGACGACGAGACGCCGGGACATGCTGAAAGGGCCCTGGTGTGAGGAGCAGACGCCACAATGAACTTCTTCCATGGCTGTGTCGGCCTCGTCCTGGTGGAGGCACCGGAGGAGGGTGCCATTATAGGACCGTTTGTAGAGTTTGCCATCTTCGATGGTGTAGCTTGGGGCCCTGAGTTTGGCAAGTTTGGCCCTCTCCTCGTCCGGGGGCAGCTCCCCCGTTGTGATGAAGGCGGCGATGTCGGAGATCCAGTCCTCTGGTCGCTATTGGACGCACAAGATGGGGCTGGCGTGGATGCTGGACATGCTCAACTCCTCGATCTTGGCCAACTGGGAGATGTGCTCCGGGGTGTCCGAGCTGAGCTTGGAGAGGATGTCGGCTTCGGCGTTCTCAGCCCTTGGGATCTGAGTGATCTCATGGGTTTCAAACGCTTTCAGCAATTCCTCCACCGCTTGTTTGTACTGCTTCATCCGGCCTTCCTTGGCTTCGTATGATCCCTCCACCTGGCCCACTACCAGTTTGGAGTCGCACTTGATTTTGAGGTGCTTGGCCTTGAGGCCGGCGGCGAGTCTGAGACCGCTGAGGAGGGCCTCATACTCGGCCTCGTTGTTGGATACCCTGAAGTTGAAGCGGATGGCGTAGTAAGCTCTGAATCCTTCAGGGGATTTGAGGACGACGACGCCGCCGCATGATTTCACGGCCGACGAGCCGTCAGTGAACAGGGTCCACGTAGCGTCCGGCTCCGGCTCGGAGTTGGCGACGGCCGTCTCCCTTGCTGTGCATTCAATGACGAAGTCGGCCAAGGCTTGCCCTTTGATAGATGGCCTTGGCTTGATCTCAATCTGAAACTGGCTGAGGAAGATCGCCCATTTCACCATCCTCGAGGAGCTAGTGGGGCTCCTCATGAGCGCGCCAAGAGGCTGCTGGGTCAGCACATGGACGGTGTGGGCTTGGAAATAGTGCCCCAGCTTCTTCACGGTGTGGACAATGGCCAGCACCGTCTTCTCAATGGGGGAGTACCTGAGCTCGGCCTCCCTGAGTGTCTTGCTGATGTAGAAGATGGCCTTCTGCACCCCTTCGTCCTCACGGATGAGCACGGAGCTGACGGCCGACGTGCTCACCCCTAAGTACAAGAAGAGGGTTTCGTCGGCTCTGGGCTTGGAGAGCACGGGCGGGGACGACAAGTACCTTTTCAATTCGTCGAATGCTTCCTGGCACTCCGTTGTCCACTTGAAGCTGTTTGCCTTGCGCATGATCTGGAAGAAAGGGAGTGCCCTCTCGGCTGACCTGGAGAGGAACCGGTTTAAGGCCGCCAGGCGCCCCGTCAGTCGCTGTACCTCCTTGACGTTGCGGGGCGGCTCCATGTTGATGATAGCCTGCGTCTTCTCCGGGTTTATCTCGATGCCTCTCCGGCTGACCATGTAGCCGAGGAACTTGCCACCCTGGACGCCGAAGGCGCATTTCTTGGGGTTGAGGCGGAGCTTGAACTCCTTCATTATTCCAAAGATTTCCCGGAGGTCGTCGACGTGGGAGGTGGCCTGCCTGCTCTTGACGATCATGTCGTCGACGTACGCCTCCATCGTCCGGCCAAGGACCGCTCTGAAGATCTTGGCCACCATCCTAGTGTACGTGGCGCCGGAGTTTTTGAGTCCGAAGGCCATGACGAGGTAGCAAAAGATTCCCTCTGGGGTCATGAATGCCGTCTTCTCAGCGTCATCTTCATGCATGGAGATTTGGTGGTACCCTCTGAAGGCATCGAGGAACGACATCAACTCGCACCGCGCCGTCTCGTCCACCAGCTGATCAATGTTGGGGAGAGGGAACGGGTCCATGGGGCACGCCTTGTTCAGGTCAGTGTAGTCAACACACATTCTGAACGTCGACGGTTTTTGTGCGAGGACGACGTTGGCCAACCATGTCGGGTACTTCACCTCTTTGATGTGTCTGATTGAGAGGAGCATGGCGACCTCCCCTTTGACGAAGTCCCGCCTATCGGCGGACAAGTAGCGCCGCTTCTGTTTGACAGGCGCGGATGCCGGATCGACGGTCAGCCGGTGAGTGATCACCTGGCGGCTGATGCCTGGCATATCGTCCGGGCCCCACGCGAAGACAACGGCGTATGACCGTAGGACGAGGAGGATGGCGTCTCGTTGGTCCTGGGGGAGTTGCTTTCCAACCCTGAGAACCCGCTCCGGTCGGGAGGTATCCAGAGGGATTTCCTCGACCTCCTCGGCCGGCTCCGCATGTGGCCTCTCCTCGTCCATGGCGACGGCGGCCGTAATGGTGTCTATCCTCTGTCCTTCCCTTTCGGCCGGCCTCGTTAGCTTGAGGTAGCAAGCTCTGGCTATCCTCTGATTTCCTCTAGCGTAGCCGATGCCGTCATTGGTGGGGAACTTCAAACATAAGTGCTTCATGGAGATGATGGCCTCCAAGTCCTCCAGCGCTGGCCGGCCCAAGATCAGGTTGTGGGCGCACTGGAGGTTGACCACCATGAACTCCATGTCAATTTTGGCGTGGTGGGGGCCGTCACCGACTTCCACGGGGAGGACTATCGTGCCCTCGGCATCGATAGAGTCTCCGGTGAAGCCGGATAACGGGGTCTTGATCGGCTTCAGCAAAGCTCTGTCCAGCTTCAGCTGCTTGAAGGTGTCTAGGTACATCACGTTGACGGAGCTCCCCGTATCGATGTAAGTACGGTGGATGATGGAGTCACCGATCTCACATCGGATGACGAGGGCGTCCCTGTGTGACTCCGTACCCGGAGGCAGATCCTTGTCGGTGAAGCTGATCGCCTCCGTTCGCTGCTTCTTCGGCTGGGGGGGAACGTGGGACACCTCCCCAATGTAAAGGGATTGGGCCCATTTCTTTCTCTGAGTGGCGGAGTCCCCCCCAGTGTTCCCACCTACGATGAGCTGGATGTGATTCTTCTTCGGCGGAGGCTCCTCGAAGTCCTCGTCGTCGCTGAGCCTACCAATCTCGCGCTTCTTCGCAGAGGGTTCGCCCCCATGTTTGCCGGTGTTTACCCAAGTGTTTTTACGTGGGCCACCTTTGACAAACTGGGAGAGTTCCCCCTGGCGAATAAGGCGCTCGATGGCCTTCTTCAACGTGTCACCTAGCCTATTGAAGGCAGAGGCTTCATCATCCATCATCCTGCTCGATGGATGTCAACGTGCCGCCCTGCTGGATGGCACCTTCAAGCAGCTGAAGCTTACGGAGCTCCGAAACCGGACGACGACGCGTGTCACCTAGCCTATTGAAGGCAGAGGCTTTTCCACGCGCTGGGGTCTGCCCGGGCCGAAGAGGGGAAGCAGGGTGGGAGTGGGACGACGCCGTGTCCTGGGCCACAACCCCCTCATTGTTGCCTATCTGGACGGCCAACGGTTGGGGATGAGGAGGTGGAGTGACGTTTCCCCCGGTCCTTGGCAAGAGTGCGCTGAGGACGGTGGGGTTCTGAGCTAGGCTGGCGATGATGACCGACAGCGCGGCCTGGACCTGTGGATCCACGGACGGAGAGGCCGCAGCCATAGGCTGGGCCGGGGCGTGATCCGTCTTTTCAGCTCGCTTCTTGTCCAAGCCGAGGCGGGCATCAGGGGCGCCGCCGTTGAGTTGGTTGCGGAGGTCCATTGTGAGGTTGAAGGCCTCCTGGAAGAGGTCCCCTCCGCCGACCTGGTCGGCCGTGGCGTCCTCATCGTGCTCCCTGGGCTCTTGGTCCTCAGGGATGGCTTTGCTGACGAGGTTGCGGTTCGACTTCGTTCTCCCCATGATCAGTGGCTAGCTGTGCTTGGTAGCGACGAAGGGTGCTAACTTGATTGTTCTAGCTCTCAACGAGAGCACCAAATGATAGAGTATATCTAGAGAGAAGTGAGAGCTAGAGAGAGAAGTGCAATAATATGCTTCAATAGAATGATTTTGTAACCCCTATAACTAGTCCCAAAGGGAGTATTTATAGAGAAAATTAGGGTTGGGCTCCCAAGCCTTGGGCTTGGGAGGCCCATTTACAACTGGACCGCTACTGGGCCGAATACAAAGCCATTAATGGGCTGTACAAATGAGTAAGTGTAAAATCCGATTCTGGGAGGTCTTCTTGGCCGACGAGGGCGTCGGCCGACGAGGGCACGGCCGACGAGGGCACCCGGGTTCCTTGGACTCAGGACCATAATCCGAGTTGGCTCCTTTTCGGCCGACGGGGGCGTCTTGACCGACGAGGGCGCCACTCTGTTGTCTTGTGCTTTCTGTTCTTCCGAGTATGTGGGTCCTGGGGCTCAGACCCATATACTCCATCAGTTAGTTTAGTATTCGTGGGTTAGTTAGGGTGTTATATAACTTATATTTGTAAATCTGAAACCTAGGGATGATAATTTTTAATTCCATACTTGTTTTTAAATATGCTGCAACTGTGCTTTATTTTAAAATTTTCATATGAACTCATATTAATTTATTAAAATAATCTGAATAAATGGCCATCAATGGTGAATTGGTCCCTTAGGTAAAATCTTATTGTCTCTAAGGAGGGATAAATACACAGAGCTTGTTTGATAAAGGTTATACCGTTATTGGCTAATATGGCTGAATGTGCTAATTTCTCTAAAAGGAAAAGCTTTTGGTGTAATTCATTGCAACCAAATTATTAAGTCAAAAGCTTTGGGTGAAAAAGAAGCTCAAAATCGATAGGTTTAGATATTTTTTATACTTTCTTACAGTATTAATTTATATATTCATTTATATACTTAAGTTTAAAAAGAAGATTCCATTCCCAGTTGCAACTACAATGCAATTTAAAACTTAAGAAAATAAATTTTCTTTGCATTTTTTCATTTTACTAGCATTTTCCGGTATCCAAGTACTCCTTTATTCTTTCATTGACATATCCATATTTTTTTTTTCATCATTGAATCCTAATTCACTCTACAATTATTTATCACTATATCAATTCAACGCTGATAACTTTTCTCTTGAAAGTCTTCTTGATTCCTTGGACTTATCCTTTGAGCATGACTCACTTGAAGTGACTGATAGAATTGAAGTTGTTGTGTATGTATGGAGAATGAAAGACCATAAAACAATTTTAATCATAAAAAACCAAAGCACCATACCTAGGGACGTAAGGTCAAGGGCCTTGTAGCCCAAATTTTAACTGAGGTGGAGGGGTGGCCAACTGGGCCCCGGCCCAACCCAAATTTTAAAATTGTTTATATTTTTAATGTGAAAATTAATGTGTAAAAATTTATCTGTAAAATCTCTTTGTACCGGTCCAACCCAACTCTTACTTCTGGCTATGCCTCTGGCCCCAAACCTCCCGTCTCAATGACAATCAAAGAAGATTATGAGCATGTGTTGTGGTCATAGTAAAAGCGTGTGTGTGAAGTGGTTGCGAAACCTGTTGTGTGGAGGTCTATTGCATCAAATTGTTTGGTTAGGAAGGCCATATTTTTGTGTTAAAAGAGTTATTTCAAGGTCTAAAGAGAATGAGAAGAAAGAAGTCTTAATTTATTACCGACCATTTTTGTGAGAGGTATCGGCGTTTACTTTCCAGGATTATGTTAAGGCTTCACATAAAGCGTGTGTATGAAGTGTTCAATTTTTTTTACCTTTGCTTGTTTAAAAGTTAGAAATAATCGAACCATGGTGTCTTAAAGTATGACCATAATAATTCATTTATTCCCAAGCAGGGAAAGTATCTGTTGATATTGTCAGACATTAAAGGAATTACTTGCAAACTATAAGTGTTAATTTGTTATTATAGATACATATTAAAATTTAGTTAGGCTTCAAATCAGATTGACCTTTTCTCTTATTAAATAGATTTTCTGGTCTTCCATAGAGTGTGTAGAGTGTCTTGGAGGTTTACAATGGGACTGTTATGGATTATGGTTAGACTGGCACTAGAAAGACCTATACTCTTAGAACTGTTAGAGATAGGGGAAGGTAATAGACATCTTTCTATACAAAAGCAAGAGAAATCCAGACCAATTTCCCGCCCAAACAACCAGATAAATATGGGCCGGGTCGGGTTTACATTAAGAGCTCAGCTCTACCGCAATAAATGCACATTAATTGCTCTGTGCCGTAAACTGGACTAATTGTACTTTGGTTCCTGTAGGTTGAGTGTTAGACTTCAAAAACTTTGCACTTCCAAGAATCTCTACTTTGTTGATCTAGGCATTGAATGCAAGAACAGGGCTCCATAAAGTGTTGCGGTCCAAAAGTTAAGCTTTTGACTTTTCAAACTTGTTGGTCCTTTCAATGCGAAGTATATACCTGGCCTATAAACAAAGCAAATCAATATTGGAGATTCTGCAGAACAATTTTTAAAGCTCTACATACATTTATGGCAGAGTTTTTACACAGATGTTACTACTCTTTTGTCCAATGAATAATTCGTGGCAAATGCATATTAGCTGTCTTAGGGTACCGTGTAACAACGCAAATCTACTTTAGTGATTCTTTAGTACAAATTTATTGAGCCATGTGTATGTCTATTCAAATATCACATCACTAAAGTTTGAAAGCCATTGTTTTTCCATTGACCAATGGTTAATTTATTATACACAAACAAGGCAGTTTTAAAATCATACATAATACTCCCTTCGTCTCAATTTGATTGTCTCATTTCTTTTGGGCACAAGTTTTAATAAAGTGGTTGAAAAGGTAAAAGTTGTGGTTGAGATTTGAATATAATAAAGTGAAATGATATGGACCACATCTTTCTTTCCAAAAAGGGAAACGGGACCATCATTTTGGGACATCCCAAAAAGGAATTTAAATACAAGACCATCATTTTGGGAAGGAGGAAGTAGTATATATAGCCATCTCCAGAGTCAAGTGAGCAACACACTAGAGCATTGGCAATAAATGTGAGAGTATTATGTGTCTTGAAAGTTTGAAATCATTTTAGGGGATACATGATATATTATTTTGTATGATGTATAGGTACATCATATGCCTAAAACTCTTTTTGAAAATTATGCAAATAGAATATCATGTGGTTTTAACAAAGTTCATCAGAAGTTAACCACCCAAATTGGCATGAAAGTGACACTAGAAGTTCTTTCCCAAATGGAGGTATATTTTATGCTATAAACTGTTTACAAAATTATGCAAATCCTAGATTCATGTGTTTTGTAGTAGTTTTCATATACGATTTCCTATTGTTTCTAACAATTTGATAAACACTAAGGTAAAATTGCCATGATTGGGAAAGTGTGTTTCTCAAGCACATCTAGTCAAATGCATCAACAAAAGGTAAATCTAAAAGGTAAAACTAAGACTACTTCAGTATATAATTTTACATACCCTAGGGTTTCAAAACTAGGTGTAGCACACAAACAATCATATTTGCAGGTCCATAAGTCAAAATAAACACATTAAGGTTGTGAGGGCATGTTTTGAAAAATAGATTTATGTGGTGGGAACATTTAGATTGCTGATTACAAATAATAGGAAGATTAAGTTCAAACATTGAATAATCACCAGTTTATTTTGGAAACAACTTGACTGTGATGGTATTTAATTAGGTGAGAATAGTAAGACTTAAAAATTAAGAGGATGAGATGGAGTTCATACCTGAAAAGATGAAGATTCTAGGGAATTACATTTTACGTGCACAGAGAATTCAATCATGTTAAAATGCACCTCAATTAGTATCACAGAGAAATCAATCATTTTTTGTATCTAAAGACCATTTAGTTTTGAATCTGGTAGTCCTAATGTTAGGGGCCACAATGACCAGTAGATGTTTTCACATTTTAAAACAATTGGTAATTACAAATAGATGTTTTAAATGTGTGTTGTAAAGCAGTTCTTATTGAACTGACAATATACATAGAGAAGACCTCAAACATAGAATTAATATACTAGGAGGGGAGACACCGGCAATTCTTTTGTACAATAACAGGTATATCATGTGATTAAAACACTTTTGGAAAATTATATAAATTGAAAAGTAGTGTTTATTTAAGTTTAAGAATATTCCAAATCGACATGAATGACATAGTGTTGATACGATACTATTGAATATTAAAAATGCAGGCCAAAAGTACTCATCAAGCACACAAATTAAAGAGTACTCACTACTATTGATTACTAATCATTTTTTTGTGAACATTGACCATTAATCAATTCAAAATGTCACTGGTGATTCTTTATTGTCATGCATCTTATGTTATGATATGTTATTTCTTTCAAAAAAAATGTTATAATATTTTATTAATTTTTTGGGGAGAGTTTATAATATTTTATTAATGCACGTATAACTCATGGGTATAACACTGGGATGACACAAGGATGTGAACGCATAATGATATATCTTATTAATTTTAGGCTTAAAATTGTTCAGTGAGGTTAATTAGTGATTGGCAAATTTCTTTTCCGAGTTACATATGGACAATTCATTAGTCAGTGAAGCATTGAAACGAATAAGAACACGAAGCTCATTTCAAGGTGGGCAAAATCAACGGCTTGGTCAAGTTCATCGTGCAATTATAGAAACAATAACTTCTCATTCATATCCAACCTATTTCACATCATTAAAATCATTAATCAGTTGCGAAAGAAACACCTAATTACGATTAATGCATACATAAATACAAAAAAGGAGGTCATGGTGATTACCGGCATCAGACGGGGGTAGAGGCTTAGAGGGCATCTTGGTGGAATCCAATTCATCAACAGAGAACATGAGATTTACGGATGATCTTTTGGTGCATAAGAGGGGTGTAGGAGATACTGATGGAAGGAGATGTAGAGCATCAATTTTCTCATGAATCGTTAGGCCAGGGAGAAGTAATTTTGGATGATCGAGGTGCAGTGCATCAGTCGGTTTAACTGATGGATAATGGGGAGGTTTGGTGTATAAGGAGTATATATGTCTAGGGTTGGGTCTAGGTGGATGGTTTAGTGGAAATGGGTTGTGTGGGCTCCGAAATGGGAGTGGATTAGGCCTGAAAGTTAATGGGTTATACTCATTTATCTTCAAATGTGGATAAATCGTAATTATACACATATTAAGGCCCCGTTTGTTAATATCCAAATCGATTATATTTGTTGATTATATTGAAATTTATGAAAATTGTGGCTCAAATGGATGGAATACTAGATTGCCTAATTCTCCTGATTTATGGAAAAAATGATTTTAATATATTTTATTGATAAAATAAAGAAAAAAATATATGAAAATATCTAAAATGATTCTCTACAGTAACTTTAGCCAATATAGCCACAAACGTAACTTCGATTTTGCTTTTTCTTATTTTAGTATTACACCATTCAGCGCGTGAAATCAAAAGTTACACGTTTAATAAGAAAATTGGCTGATAAGCCTGATGAGCCAAAAACATGAACACCAAAGAGGCCCTAAATGGGGTGGTGTGGGCTTATATGCGCTACCACAAAACACAAAAATATTTATTTGAATAATTGGTTTTGTTTTAATAGCATGTATTAATTTCATTTCAATTTACATAAATATTTTTTTGCATTGAAATCTAAACATATTTTAATAGTTTTTAAAGCATACGAAATGTTTTATACTCCAAATAATCATGTCAGAAAATTTGTCTAATTGGAGCACGATTGGAATAACAAGTTAGAAATTTCTTGGTCTCTTTTAAATGTTAATATACTACTATAATTGTTGGGATTAGTAAGATCTCTAATACAATTCATTATGTTTAGAATACTCATAATTTATAATTTGTAGTATTTATATTATTTATAATTTATGATATTTGTAATTATATAATATTAATAAAATTGGACCCATTCGATAATCACTTGATTTGGAATTCATATTCTGGAACAAAAAATTTGGCGAAAAATGTGATAGTCAAGAAGTACTTATAGGACGCTTGACAATTACATTGTGAGATGCACCAATACTTCAAGTTTGTGTTGGAAAAAGTGTGTTAAAAGTCTATTAAATGGTCATTTTGGGGCAATTATTTGAGTGGGGTCCACTTCCGATTTGGGTCGGGTCAAAGTGGTTTCGGATTGTCCTTGCTAAGGGCTACAATTCGATATATGGTACACTCAAAACGGATAACGGGTGAATGAGAAATTGTTTTTCGAAGTTTACCCGTTGGAATGGAGAAAACTAGGAAAATGTGGGTTTTAGTGTGGGTTCTTTCCCACACCGAAAATCACAAGGGAATTTGAACTCTTTATAAAGGGAAACCCCCCCTAAGGAGTTAAGATTCCTAAAGGGAAAAGCTCTCTCACGCGCGCAGGGGGGTGCGAATCAAATCCCGAAACCGAAGAACAAAAACTGTGACTTGCGTGTGCGGGCGACCTGCACACACGAATGCCGTCCGAAAATCTATCTTCTAAAGATAACATTAATTTTTGTTCTTCCGGTACGTTTAGGACCTTGATGTCCAACGATCATAACCCTTAAACAGCCATTAACACACCTTAATCCACCCCTATAAAAGACTAGTAGGTGCTTTACAAAGAAACAACCTTTCATACACTTCGTTCACGTATTTTCATAGCTAAAACAGCATCTCTAGCACTCCATACAAACTCCTTCGGTGTTCTGCTTTTGTTCACGTTCGTTGGAACTTTAAGGAAATCGTGCGTAACACGAGCTTTGGCTTATTCTGCTTCATCTCATTTCTTGTTTTTTCTTTAAGTCATTTTATTTAATTAATCTTTATTAATTAATTTTCTTTGTTTTTCGAAACACACCCAACAATCTTAAAATGTATTCGGTGATTGTTCTACTACGGTAAACAATCTTAAAACTTGTTTTTTGTGCTTTCGAATAACGTAAGAAACGAAAAATGACTTCTCAAGAAAATGAAAATGTTGTTGGGCAGAATGCTTTGAACGGTTTGAATGATAATCACTCTGAAAGCGGAGCTCCGGTGAACATTACAACGCGGTGCATCTGCTTTGGTTAACCAAAGGGCTATCCCTATGGTGACCGTGCCGAGCAACTCTGTGGAGAAACGCGAAAAATTTAATGGGTTAAACTTCAAGAGGTGGCAGAAAAAGATGCTCTTCTATCTCACTACTCTCGGTCTTGCACGTTTCTTGACTGAGGATGCGCCGGTAGTAACCAGGGGTGAGGTGGATGCGCAATCTTTCAACGCGGTTCAGGCTTGGAAGCATTCTGACTTCCTTTGCCGAAACTACGTGTTGAATGGGCTGCATGATGCTCTGTACGACGTGTATAGTAAATTAGCTACGGCTAAGGAGCTATGGAATGCTTTGGACCACAAATATAAGAGCGAGGATGCCGGTGCAAAGAAATTTGTTGTCGGTCGATTCCTTGATTTTAAAATGGTGGATTCGAAGACGGTCTTGAGTCAAGTTGAAGAAATGCAAATGATCTTCAACGAAATTCGAGATGAAGGAATGACGGTTAGCGAGTCTTTCCAAGTGGCGTCAATTATCCATTTATTGCCGCCAACTTGGAAGGATTTCAAGAACTACCTTAAGCATAAGCGAAAGGAAATGAACTTGGAACAGTTGATCCACCGTCTGCGGATTGAAGAGGATAATCGGAAGAACGATGGGAGACTCCCAATCGTTAGCGGCGCCAAGGCCAATGTGGTGGAGCATGCAAAAGGCTCCAAAAATAAAAATAATGGGAAGAGCAAGCTCGGTCCCAAGGGAGGCGTTTCCAAACCCAAATTTAATGGAAAATGCTTCAATTGCAACAAGAATGGACACAAGTCCTCGGATTGCAAGGCCCCACGGAAGAAGAAGGACTCTCAAGTCAACTTGGTGCAAGGTGGGCAAAAGGATGAAGACATCATCCCAGCGGTTGTGGTTACCGAAGTCAACCTCGTTGGATCCAATTCCAAGGAGTGGTTCGTGGACACCGGTGCAACCCGGCACATTTGCTCTAACCGGGAGCTATTCACAACCTTTGAGCCATCAAACGGTGAGAAGGTGTGGATGGGGAACTCTGCTCATTCCGAGGTTGAAGGCATGGGCAAGGTGGTCCTGAAGATGACTTCGGGCAAGGAGCTGACTCTCAACAATGTGTTGTACGTCCCGGAGATACGCAAAAACTTGATCTCGGGCTCTTTGTTGAACAAGCATGGGTTCCGCATGATCTTTGAGTCGGACAAACTAGTTTTGTCCAAATCGAGAATGTATGTGGGGAAGGGGTATGCAGTTGATGAGCTGTTTAAGCTCAATGTAATGACTATTAATAATAATAATAATAAAATCTCTTCTGCTTACTTGTTTGAGTCTTCCAATGTGTGGCATGGTAGACTAGGACATGTTAATTTTAATTCTATACGTAGATTAATTAACATGGAACACATTCCTAAATTCACAATTGATGTGAATCACAAATGTGGAGTTTGTGTAGAGGCAAAACTAGCGAAAACGTCTTTCAAATCGGTTGAAAGAAAAACGGAGCCACTTGAATTAATTCACAGTGACGTTTGTGATTTTAAATCAATACAAACACGTGGTGGTAATAAATATTTTATTACTTTTATCGATGATAGCACTCGCTATAGCTATGTTTATTTATTAAAAAATAAACACGAAGCAATCGATAAATTCATTCTTTATAAGAATGAAGTGGAAAACCAACTTAATCGACGGATTAAAATGGTTAGAAGTGATCGAGGTGGTGAGTATGAAGCACCAATTGGTGACTTTTGCGCGAGCGTGGGTATAGTACATGAACGTACCGCACCCTATTCACCTCAATCAAATGGTGTTGCCGAATGAAAGAATCGTACATTGAAAGATATGATGAACGCGATGCTAGTAAGTTCGGGCTTGCCACAAAATATGTGGGGCGAAGCAGTCTTGTCAAGCAATTACCTTTTAAATAAGGTTCCCCGGAAAAAATATGATAAAACTCCGTACGAGTTGTGGAAAGGCACACGGCCTTCCTATCAATATTTAAAAGTGTGGGGGTGTTTGGCAAAAGTGCTTGTACCAACACCTAAGAAAATAAAAATAGGTCCAAAAACGGTGGATTGTATTTTTATTGGATATGCACAAAATAGTAGTGCTTATCGGTTTTTAGTGTACAATTCGAATAATCCGGATGTACATGAAAACACTATAATTGAATCAAGGAATGTCTCATTCTTTGAAGATGTATTTCCATGTAAGTCCAACGAAGGACCTAGCACGTCAAAACGAACATTTGACGTAGCTATGGAAAATACTAGCGAGGGATCCCGTGAAGAACCCGAACCCCGACGTAGCAAACGTGCTAGAGTAGAAAAATCCTTCGGACCGGATTTTCTCACATACCTGGTAGAATTCGATTCGAATATTCTAACTTGTATGGTAGAAAATGAACCGGATTTTCTCACATGTTTGGTAGAAAATGAGCCACGGACTTATACGGAAGCCGTAACGTCTGCCGAAGGACCGATGCGGAAAGAAGCCATCAAAAGTGAGGTGGACTCTATCCTAAAAAATCACACATGGGAATTGGTTGATCTTCCTCCGGGATGTAAACCTTTGGGATCCAAGTGGATTTTTTAAACGTAAAATGAAACCAGACGGTTCCATTGATAAGTATAAGGCCAGACTTGTAATCAAGGGATACAAGCAAAGCGAGGGCCATGATTACTTTGACACGTATTCTCCTGTGACGAGAATAAATTCCATTAGGATGATACAAGCGATTGCCGCTTTGCGGAATTTGGAAGTTCATCAAATGGACGTAAAAACCGCTTTTCTAAATGGCGATATAGACGAAGAAATCTATATGGAACAACCTGAGGGTTTTCGTGTTCCAAGCCAAGAAAAGAAGGTTTGTAAATTAATTAAATCATTGTATGGATTGAAACAAGCCCCTAAACAGTGGCACGAAAAGTTCGATCATGCAATGTTAATTAATGGGTTTAAGATAAACGAAAGTGACAAATGCGTCTATGTGAAAAGCACGGTAGACGGCTATGTCATTTTATGTTTATACGTGGATGATATACTCATCGTGGGTAGCAATAATCAACTGATTAATTCTACCAAAAGCATGTTAAATTCTAAGTTTGACATGAAGGATATGGGGCTGGCCGATTTAATCCTTGGGATTAAAATAATTAGAGGACCTGACGGTCTAACGCTAAGTCAATCCCATTACGTTGATAAAATCCTTACTAAATTTAATAAGGATGATTATCAAGAGGCAAGGACGCCATTAGATAAAAACACTCATCTTACCAAAAATCGTGGAGAGTGTATTTCTCAAGTAGAATACGCTAGGATTATTGGAAGTTTGATGTATCTAATGAGTTGTATCAGGCCTGATATTGCCTTTGTGGTTAGTAAGCTTAGTAGATATACTAGTAACCCCGGTGATGAACACTGGAAGGTAATAGTGAGGGTTTTGAGGTATTTACGCAAAACCCAAAACCTTGGACTGCACTATGGAAGATATCCAGCTGTACTTGAAGGGTATAACGACACTAGTTGGATATCTGACATTAAGGACTCAAAATCCACAAGTGGATATGTGTTCACTTTGGGAGGTGCAGCCGTGTCGTGGAAATCCTCGAAACAAACGTTAATAGCTAGATCCACGATGGAATCCGAGCTAATAGCCTTGGATAAGTGCACTGAAGAGGCTGAATGACTACGCCATTTTCTCGAGGATATTCCGAGTTGGGAGAAGCTTGTCCCTCCAATATGCATACATTGTGATTGTCAAGCGGCAATTGGAAGGGCACAGAGCAATCTCTACAATGGTAAGTCTAGACACGTTCGTCGTAGACATAACACCATTAAACAACTCCTCACAACGGGTGTTATCACTGTTGACTACGTGAAGTCAAAGGATAACGTAGCGGATCCGCTAACCAAGGCATTGGATAGAGAATTGTTGGAGAAGTTATCACGGGGAATGGGACTAAAGCCCGTAAATTGAAAAGTTCTATAGTGGATACCCAACCTAGTTGATCCTAGGTTCAAAAGGGACAACTAAACTATAGAGCGAAGGATGGTCACTGTGGGGGTCCCGGACTCCTACCCACTCCTCGTTGAAACAGTGACTCCCGCACGAGGTTAGCAAAAACGTTTGCTTTAATGATTCTAAAATGTTGATCTACTCGATAACATTGGAAGAGTATGCGGGATACTCATGAAAGAATCACCTATGTGAGAGAGAAGAGGGCCGCTTCAAAGGAGAACTGTAATGGCTCAGTTCTTTAGAAACTCATGCAGAACCAGGACGGTGACCCATGGCCAAAACGGGCACACCCATGAGAACGGAACAAAGTTGGAAGGTTCTTGTGTAAAGATAAGTCAATGTTTACACGACGGCAGTATAGTTCAAGGACATCGAGTCTACTAGACAACCAGTAAATAAACGTGTCTTTACAGCGGAAGGTTCAAAGGATAAAACCTACCTCTCCGTGTGCAGGGATCATCCGGTGAACACAACGTGTCCTCCTATCTTCGTGTCTTTTTAAGTCTCGAAAATCAATTTTCATTCATGTGGGGGATCGTTGGAAAAAGTGTGTTAAAGTGTATTAAATGGTCATTTTGGGGCAATTATTTGAGTGGGGTACACTTCCGAATTGGGTCGGGTCAAAGTGGTTTCGGATTGTCCTTGCTAAGGGCTACAATTCGATATATGGTACACTCAAAACGGATAACGGGTGAATGAGAAATTGTTTTTCGAAGTTTACCCGTTGGAATGGAGAAAACTAGGAAAATGTGGGTTTTAGTGTGGGTTCTTTCCCACATCGAAAATCACAAGGGAATTTCAACCCTTTATAAAGGGAACCCCCCCCCCCCCCCTAAGGAGTTAAGATTCCTAAAGGGAAAGGCTCTCTCATGCGCACAGGGGTTGGGGTGGAATCAAATCCCGAAACCGAAGAACAAAAACCGCGACTTGCGTGTGCGGGCGACCTGGAATCAGTTTTTGGTTGTTTAAGGACAAAAATGATGCCATTGTTTAAGGACTGGAATCAATGCCCAACGCTTAGGACATTGATGTCCAACGATCATAACCCTTAAACAACCATTAACACACCTTAATCCACCCCTATAAAAGGCTAGTAGGTGCTTTGCAAAGAAACAACCTTTCATACACTTCGTTCACGTATTTTGATAGCTAAAATAACACCTCTAGCACTCCATACAAACTCCTTCGGTGTTCTGCTTTTGTTCACGTTCGTTGGAACTTTAGTTTGAGTGCTAAACTATTGTTCGAAGTCATCGTATCCTGGGAAACGATCGTTGCAACGCTCCTAGCACCCCGGGAGGCAACGAATACGTTTTAAGGAAATCGTGCGTAACACGAGCTTTGGCTTATTCTGCTTCATCTCATTTCTTGTTTTTTCTTTAAGTCATTTTATTTAATTAATCTTTTTTAATTAATTTTCTTTGTTTTTCGAAACACACCCAACAGTTTGATAGAAGACAATACTCGATCATGACATTATATACGATGACAATAAAACACGAGCCAAGTCAATTTTTGTTGCTTTTTTCAAGATTTGCAAATCATATACTCCGTAGTAAAGTTTTGAAAATATTGATTTGTGAACACAATGATCAACATATTGATCATTTTGCTATTCTTGTTTACAAAGAACTGATTCAAAATTTTAAGTTTGTTCGCTCATCGTAATGTTTGTATTTTGTGTGCTTTTGGAACACTGTAAATGATAACATCTCTAAAATCTTAACTACAGAATATTTAATATGGAGTATGTAACATATTCCCTCCGTTCCATAAAATTTTTCAAAATTACAATTTTAGGATGTCCCAAAAGTTCTTCACATTTTCTTTTTTTAGAATATTTTTTGTGACTAACATTTATATACATTTTTTTACTCAAACACTACCATACATTTCCACTTTATTCTCACTTTCTTAATATCCATGTCAAGTTAAAGTGAGAAATATTTTTTGGGACGGAGGGAGTATTATCCTATAACTCCGTCCTCTTTTCATTCTTTTATGCAGAGTACATTATAATTTTGTCAATCTTAAATTTTATTGCTCATCGTTGATATAAACAAGTTTATATGATTTGATGCATGGGTGAGAATTTAGTACTGCTAACACCATGATCAATGCAAAATCTTTTCGTAGTCGTGTTATACTCAATAAATCAAATTTGTAATTTGGGTAAAATGCATTAATTATTCTTGTGCATAAAATAGACGGGTATGCTATTAAAAATTAAATGTTTTGTTGATTTTAATTTTACAATCTTCAAGTTGCCTTCATCATCTTTATTACTTATTTGGTTAAACTTTAATGTTTTTGGCTGGGAAAATTATACAGAGTTTTTTTCAAGTTGCCTTCCTCATATTTTTTTCCTTATTTTAATTTGTTAAACTTTAATTTTTTAGGCTGGAGAATTTGTTCAATGCTTTTAGCTAAGAATGTTTTCTTTTGAACCGAAATTTGCTAGTTCTGTCTGGTCTGGTAAATGTCTGGTGTCTATGTATTTTATAACTATGGAAATTTGGTCTGATCTGATTTAGTCTGGGACTAAAATTGTTATTCTCTTGTGCATATGTAATAATGTAATATACATGTGTTTATTGCTTCAATTATGTATCTTCCATCATGTTTCTCTTGCTAGTGCGTGAAGCAATATGTGAGGGTTGTGAAGATATAGAATATATGTAGAGTTTCCAGATGTATACTATCTAAAGTAATCCTCAGGGAAGTACTTGATGCTTTTGACGAGAAAATCCATCTCTCTTCATCAATAGGAGACCCTTATCGCTTTTAAACAAGTGATAAAGGAACTTCATGTACTCTCTCTGATCCTAAATAAAGTTCACACTTTCTTTTTTGGGTCGGTCTAAAATAAAGTTCACACTTCTTTTCTCTTCCTTATTTGGCAAATTATGTACATCAAAACAGTTCAAAACAGTGTCAAACAGTGCCAAACAATGTCAAGCAGTACCAAACAGTGTCATAACAGTGTATCAAATTTATTTCCTTAATTTGTGTGAAGTCAAACACTGAACTTTATTTAGGACCAGAGGGAGTATGTTTAAAGCCTACTCATATGGGGAGTTATCTTATACCTAGTAAAATATTATAATGGTGAATGAGGGTTAGGGCCTTTTAGATATTAAAAAAGTGTTGGCGTAATGCATAGCTTTTAATATCTATAATTAACCTTCTTTACATTCAATTTACATTCTTAAAGTTCTTAATGTTCTTTTCATTCATTCACATAACTTTAAATTATATGTATTTTCTATCATTTTGTGGATTATTGTTAATATACGATTGCCCTTCTCGATATTCGTCTTTTATCACTAAGTTGATTCAATAAACTATTAAACTTTATCCAACTATCCCTACGCAATATCTTTAGTTTTAAACTGAAGAATCATTCGAAGTAAATTTCTTGATGCAACTTCTAAATACCTATGTATTTTAAATGAGCTATTAGTTCTTGGATAAATATTGGTTGATAAAGTTAGAATAGAAAAATTTTGTGGAAGAAAATGAATCCTTTACTTCGTAAAACTATATATAGAAATTGCCCTAAATAGGAGTAAAAACGTTTTGAAATTCCAAAATAGGAGTATCATGTTTTTTATTTCTTGAATAGGAGTAATCTGCTAAGTTTGAAAAAAAATGTCATGTTTAAAAGTCTAGTAATGCCATACTTGACAGAAATTTACCCCTATTTAGAGAATAAAAAACATGATACTCCTATTTTGGAATTTCAAAACTTTTTTACTCCTATTTAGAGAATTTACTCAACTATATATGTAGACATGCGAGATTTTATTTCTTGACCGTTATGGGCATTATGCCATTATTAATTGTCTATATATAACATTGAATTGTCATTTTGGATTGTGAATTATGACATGTTTTGGTATATTTAGAATTTTATATCCTATATCTTCAATTGGGTTTTATTTTTAGAGTACTTAACTTACCTAAAACTTTCAACTTGAGAATTACAGTTTATTTTAGCCTCCGTAAATCACCAAATGTTATTTGAAACATGTACTCGCACTCGCTAGATGATGGAAATTTACAGCTTGAATCAAATTCTGGTTAATTTTGGGGGAAAAATACGTATGTATGACAATATGTCAAGAGATTTCCCAAAATATGACCTCTAATGTTTATTTCCCCATGTATGACTAAGCATGTCATTTAAAGAACGACCATGTAAAATATTTGACCATTAAAAGACCAATATGGCCTTAAAATATAACGGCATTAGCACTTTAACAGTCCGCTTTGGCCTAGAAAACTATCCATTTGAAGTTTCCTTAATTTAAGCAGTTGGATAGAAAGTCAGAACACGTTTTCTAAGAAATTCAATTAAGGAAGGATTTCAAACAAATTAGACCTAAATTACCAAAAAACTATGAAATATGAAAAATTGATTAAAAGCATGTTCCACTAAAATACGTAACTATATATGGAATACTATTTTTACTACAAACATGTTTCATTTGATAAGTCAGGTCTCTAACCTGATTTTCACCATTTTCATCTTCTCCAACCAAATTTTTTTGTTCTCCATATCATGCATTGAGGGAAGTGATTATTTAATAATGTCTTTACTATATTGCACTTTATACAGGTGTTATTGCGCGATATTACTGCACTTCCGTTCATAATCACTACACTTCCCGCCAACATTAATTCTCTTAATGTCCACGTTAAGAATTTATTTATAATTCTTCTTTTATTTCTTTTTATATCTGATAACTTTGCATTTCATGTTGACATTATTGCTCTACGTTATTGCACTATTGGTCATAATTACTGCACTTCTCGCCAATGTTGTGACACTATTATTGCCTTCAATTCAGTGTACAACACTCTTCCTCAATTCATTCATTCATTGCCCATGTACAACACTATCTATTGTCATATTTACTATCCATGTTCAACACTATCTTTTGTCATGTTCACTACTCATTTTCACTGCCCTTGTTCAATGCTGTAAACCCTAATTTCAAGAAATAGATAGAAAAAGAAGAAGAAGGAGAATGTGTGTTGGGCGGTTGGGCGGTTGGGCGCTGGAGGTGGGCATCGGGAGGATGGAAGCGGGCAGCGGGCAAACATGCGGCTGGCCGGCGGCAGGCAAGCGTGCGGCTAGACTTCGGCGGCGGGTAGGTGGGCGGCCTTCCGGCTGAATGGCAGCACCGGCAGGCAGGTGGGCACGCAACATAAACGTATGAGATCTTTATATTCTTCCCGGCATAATTCTCACCCATAGCAGCGCAAACACGAGAATATAGAGAATCATACGTACAATTTGATGGTATAGTTAAGCCGGCAACATGAATACTAGAGAAAAAGTATTTGAAACTCATTGACCATCATATTTTATCATAATCCACATTTCCAGGTAACCTACTGGAACGGAATGCATGGATACTGCTTCACTCCAAGATTGGCGGTGAAATGATACATATGAGCCTTAGCAGATGAACGAACAGTTCATAGAAGAAGAAATCAGGAGATTTGGATATGAATAAAAAAGTCATGTGATAACCACTCAGTTGGTAGAAGATGAACCTACATTTACGTTCAATAAATAATTTCATTATGTATCGGATATTTCCATTTCTAATCCAGCGGTTATGCGCAAAGGTAGTTATCATACCGCCGCAAGTTATGCTCCCATTCCAATACGTGATATGCTTGTTGATTAATTATTTTAGGATGAAAAATCAAAGCATTAATTAAAGGAAAGGATACAATTGGTATTAAAAAAAATTAAACCACACGTGCATGGAAGATGAGCATGTGCAGTCATGTATTAGGAAGAATACTCAAGTAATCATAACATGGGAACTATGTGATGTTTTAGTGATACGCGTGATAAATTTCTCTAATTTTGGGTGCTCTTTGGAGGATTTGTTCCAATTAGTAAGAAAGTTGCTATGGTGATATTTGACCAGAGAAGATCCTTCCCAAACTTTTTAGAGACCTTTGAATGTTATTAAGTTATTACTACTATTACATTATTAATTTTCAATGTTTGTAATAATCGGAACAATAAAATTGCTTTAAAAGTTCTAACTAGGAGTAAGTTGAGGGTTGCCGTCTTAGGCAACGCCTAGCTTGGTTGTCCGGCGGTGCTTCGCTCAGGCGAGTACGGTGCCGAGAAGGTCATTGTTATTGACTGCAAGAGGAGATCACATGGAGGATTTGGTAGGGAAGAGTCAATGAGCATCTTATCGTGGAATTGTAGAGGACTGTACAAGAAGATGATGATTGTAGTAGTGGAAGAAGAACTGGATCTAGATGAAGCTGATGTTGAGGGTGTGGCGGATGAGCGGCGGGCACGTCCCCCTCCTGAGCCGCCGCCATGGAGTGCAAGCAAATCTTGGGTTTGGAAGAAGATGGGCGAACTCTATTTTAATTGCGTTTTATTCAGTTTTTGTTTTTTCGGTCGAATTGCATGTTGTTTTGGTCGTGTTCTGTTTTCCTAGTATAGAAATTCTTAAATTTAGGTTAGGTGATAAGAAGTCTGGTTTACCAGTCATTGGCTCAGTTATGCCCATTATAGGATCAACGAATGTTATTGGTTCTATAGAGGTGATAGATTCTCAATCTGGTTCGAGGGCGGACGACAGATATAAGTCTTTTTATCGTTTTGTTTACTCTTTTTCCTGTGATTGTATTATCAGCCATGTGACGAACGTTATTTCGATTTAATGTATTTGCTGGATTTGATGATCAAAAATGTTTTTAATAATAGGTCTTCATTTTCCTTCTAGCTTTATCAACGTAGGATAAAAAATGGCTGAATATATCAAGGTAAGGTTTTTTTCAAGAGCAGTCAATTGGCTTGTCGAGATTGTTAATGAATGAGAGTCCAAAGATCCATGGGGGTTGTTGGGAGGTCATGATTTTGACAAATAAAATGGTGAATGCATTTTTAAAATTGGTAAAGTTTTAAAGAACGGAAGGAGTATGATTTTTTGATGGAACTTTGTAACTTTCTCTTTTAATCAAATACATTTTTACTTTATTATTGGTGACTAGGGGAGATGGATGACTATGGGACATATGAATGTTTGGATCTGCTTCTTAAAACTGCTTCTGTTCATTCGTGAAGTACAAACAGATATAGAGTGTTTAGTTGAAAGGGTAGAAATTCCTTCTACCAATTTTTTTTGGAAGATGAGGATATCTATGTTCCTACGGAAGTACCGCTCTTTTTCCTTTCTACTAGGGTTGTAAACGAATCGAATAATTTAGATTCGATTCGTGATTCGAATTCGAAAATGCCGATTCGAATTCGAGTAAGTAGAATACGAATACGAATACAAATCTATTTTTTGATTCGAATACTTTACGAATAAGAATACAAATACTATGATATAATTTTCTAATTATATATATATATATATTTATATTCATACAATATATCTTATGAATACATATAGTTTAATGTAAAAATATAAATTACAAAATATTCATGTAAATATTTTGCATATTTTAATTTAAAATTTTTTACTTTACCATGTCAAAATAGCTTTATTTACAATTAAAATTCTGATTTATCTATATTGATATTAAATTTGAAGTGACTTCTATAAATGAAGTTTATTTCCTATAAAATATGTAATATGAAAATTAGTTAAAAGAGGCAAACTAACATTATAATTTTAATTATTTTCACAAATTAACTTTAATGTTTCTTGAAGATTCGAATATATCAAACGAATCGAATACGAATACAAAATAAGATTGGAATTTTAAACGAATGTGAATACGAATATTCTATAATTACAGGAATACGAATAATATCATAGTATTCATTTCGATGACCTTCCTTTACAACCCTACTTTCTACCCTTTTCCGTTTCTCTTCTGCTCTCTATCCTCCTCCCATTACTTTTTCACAAATCAGCTTGGTAAGAAACTTATCTGCTCGATGCCCTGTAATTAGACCGCCGGAACGATCGTGATGGTCGGTGTTTATTCTTGATCAACGACCAAGCATTTGTGATTACAGCAGCAAAGAAAGAGAAGATACGTATACGGACGAAGGGTAGTTCAGGAAACTGAATTGTATTTTATGATCGACTGAACTCCAACGCTAGCCTTGGTAGCGTTTTGTTTCAGTCCGTGTTTTCCAGCTGCAGCTCAAAATAGCCTTTTGTCCAAACGAGGCTACTTTTACTGCTATTGACCGAAACTAGTCAGTTTTTTGGGATAGCAGGACGATGGTGAAAGCAGTAGTGGGAGAGGAGGTGCAGCTGAAATTAGCTGAAGAGCGGCTTACCAAATCCGGGTTCGCTGCTCAGATAGGGCTTGTGATAGGGAAGCTGAGCTCAAGCTTAGATCGCGGTTTCATATTCGAATTGCTCCCGACGCCGCTGTGCGACTCTGGAGAGCCGGCTTGCTCAATTATAAGTGGCGCGAAAGATGACCGGAAGAAAGGATCGAAAGAGAAGACGCAGGCAGACTCTTCCTCTTTATTCGTTGACAAGGATTGGGTTGCTGAACACGCTCGGCAGGTTCAATTTATTCGAACATCTGAATTTCAATAATAATATAATATTTCATTTTTCTTCAATCCCTATGCAATTTATTTATTTGTTTCACACAAGTCATTCTTTGGTTTATTAAATCATAAATGTAAGTATATCATATGATTACATTAAAATACATGGGCAGAGCCAAGGGGTCAAGGGGGTCGGCTAGTTTGAGAATATAGAGCATTAAAATACATTCTACTCCGTATTTGATATAGTATGGCTCCCGTAACTCATTAAGAGAAAAATTATGATTCCGGGAAAATCAGAACAATTTAAACTTGAAATGAGTAAACTTTGATACGCAATATTGATTACATTCCCAAATTTTGAAAATGCGTCTAATTCACTCCATACTTATGTACGGAGTAATGTTTATACAGAGTAGTATATATGGCATGTATCTCAAATCTAAAACTATATTAATCTCATTTAAACTCTCATTTATCTAAGCGAGATATGAAACATTCAACTCAAGTATTGTTTAAAAATGATCCACTCCTTTTATTCTCTATATAGTTAAGTTTCGAACCCTGAGTCATTTTTCTGGTTCCACCACTAAGTATATATAAATCTTTATCCATTTTAAGATCCCACTTTATATTTGTTCAGTGCCATTTTTTATCTAAAAAAGTATAATTTGGAAAATTCTTATCATTATAAGATAGCATGGCCAGTTTCATCAACGACATTTTTTGCCATAAAAGTATTAAGCAAGTCATCCATGAACACATTCAAGTGGTTCAACTTTATTGACATGGTTGATAGGATAAAATTCTTGATAACTTCCAACTTCTAAGAATTCATCTGTGCCATTTTAATGGTGTTGTCAACAACACTTTGAGAGTTTTGTAGAGTTGTATATTTTTTATTACCATACTCGGTTACTCTCTTCCTATTTATGTAATGCATCATGGTATCATACGACATATTAACACATTATATATGCACACATCAACAATCATGGCCTTTTGGACATTTGCCCCCCCCCCCCCCCCCCCCCCCCCCCGAGTTGACAGCCTCTTTGATTGCATTGAAGGAGCGTCTTTGTACAAACATGTGAATGTGTGTGTGTTTGTGTAAAGTGTAATGCCATCTTTACATTGTTTTTTAATCTTAATTGTGTTCAAGAATTATGAATTATACGTAGTATATATAGAATTCATGTGGGCAGTTTAAATGACGAGGAACTTTGTAGCTCATGATATTGGCAGGTGTTCTTTTGCATGCATCATGATCCTGTACATGAAGATCGGTGTCATGAAATTTATGGTATTAATCAATTGTCTAAAATCAGTAAATATTAAAATGTTATGAAAAATGCATAGTCAACATTTTACGTTGATGTCTGTCTTCCTGTCTAGTGTTTTCAAATGGCACCATGGTGGATGGCGGTGGCAAAAATATAAAAGACTGCCATATGAAATTTCTGAAGAGCGGTGGTCTGCGGGGGTTAATGGCGTCACCATATGGCAGAACTTGGCCATCAGCTATTAATAACACGTTTTATTGCAACTTCACAAAGAAGCAATAGTGAGATGAATATCGAAATCGGTACATCACAGGGTTTTCCACTTGCATGTTAAATATCATCAGAGTGATGATGAGTTGACATATTTTTTCTAGTGATGCCTGGTGTGAAACTGATATTGCACAATCAACATGGATAATCTCTTAAATGGTTGCCTGCCTTTAGTTTGCGGACATTTGATTGCTGGTTGCAAGTCATGATATATATTACCATTTTCAGGTTGGAAGAATGCTATTGGGTGGTGTGAAAGTAGTTGGCATCTACATATGGGCCAGCGACAGCTCAATTAAGAACTCAATGCTAACAATTTGTCAGGTTTTTGTACTCCGAGATAATTTTCTGTTGGCCAGCCAGAGCATTAGGAGGAGTGTTTAGCACTAAAATTCTCAATTGTGTTTTAATATACTGAATATCCCCATTGTGTAGTATAGTATACAGTTGTACAGTAGAATCTACCTTTGTTCTTTGTAATATTCTTGCTTCTTGTTCATCTTTTAATGCATTCTTTTTCTAGTTTTAATATTTTATGTCTTGGAACAAGAAGAAAGTTGAAATATGGTTTATTACAATTTTGTGTTCATCTTTCAAAGTGTTCCTTTATGAAGGTCAACTTTTTTGCTAATCTAATCTGTTTTTACAGACTATACAAGCTGTCGCAAAGGCTACACCTCTTTTAGATGCTAATTTTGATGAGAGGCTGCTTGTTCACATTTGTTACAGTCCCATGAGGTAGCTTTCTGCAAATAAAGACTTCCTTTTGATAATTCTTAGTTCTTATCACTTAAAGCCTTATAGGCATCATCTGAGACACTTTCATTACAGATGGACGACTCGGAATTGCTCAATTACTTCTAATATAAGTTCAACCAGTCTAAGACCATGTGATTTCAAAATGGGGAAAGTTTTTGCGTCCTTGCAGACATTCAGATGCAGATATGCTTTTGATGTTAGGTGATTCTTTTACTTGCTTTGCTCCCCCTTGGCATTTGCATAAATTCCACTCAACCTTCCTTTCATCATTAAAAAATTAAAAAGATTCCCATTTTTTATTTGTGATTATAACTATACCCATGTAGAACAAAATGGCACATCCTAAATTTGAGCAGCTGTATGCCTAAGCTGTTTTCTGGTCTTATATTTTTAAATGTGTTTTGTTTCCTTACTATTTGTGAAATCATGTAACTCTCCCTCTCTGAATAGAATGTGAGCCTAACATTTGTTATGTGTTTCCAGATTGCCAATATTCAGTGAGGATGGATCCAACAATATAAGATTGGTTGACGTTCTTCGCCATTGTATTTCACTTCTTGCCAAAGAGCTAAAATGTGGAAAGGCTTTGATTAATGGAAAATTGGTAAGAAACATGACAGCGATACATTTAATTAAGTATATTGGTTCATGTTTACATGCTTAATGCTATCTTATGATTCTCATCCATTCATCAAAATGTTAACTGTAAACTGTTTGTTGGAAGCTACCCTTCAAAAAACTCATGGGGGTTAAGAGTTAAGAAATTAAGTGTCCCATATAGTGTAGTGTAGGACTTTAGGTGCATGAAGTGGAATTATCTATTAAAATAATTTCTCTTTGCTATATTATATAACTGGTGGTATATCATTTTTTGTACAATATAATAAAAAATGTAACACACATATGGCTGGTGGAATTTTGCTATTTAAACTGTAAATCAACTATTGTTCGTTGATAGTTCTGTGACTTCTGTCTTAGAATATCTCAATATTCCTTGCATAATGTGCTTAGGCAATTGGGAATGAGCAAGTCGCTGCATCAGATGGTGTACATGATGTTAAGTTCCTCTTACCTTTTATGCAAGATAAGTTTGACGGTGCGAACTAAATTCTTGCATTTAATGATTATGTCATCCTTCCAGACTATAGATGTTTGGGGGTTTAAACATACTCGAGAAGATGAACAATTAAATGCTAAATTGTTACTTTTTTCTTTTTACTCTGAAGGATGCAGCCAAAAGGACATAATTGGTGGTCTTGTGTTTACCGGTGCTATTTGCTGTTATGCTTACTTGAATGTAAAGGAACAACTTTCACAAGTTTTGACTGACATTAAGGTATTATATACCACCCTTTACTAATTCCCTGTTTTACAGTAATAATCACATTGGTTGAGAACTGATGTTTCATGATGTGTTATTCTACGAAATCAGAAAAGAACTTAATACCAATTTTTCGTTTTTTCATTCTTCATTTCAATTATATAATAGTTTCTTAATATTACTATTTCAAGATTCTAGAATGGCACCTTTAGAATATTTCATGACTTTCCTAATCTATCTTTGAAACTTGTCCAATCATCTTGCATTCTGGGAGGTGAAGTGAGTTTGTTTGTTATATCTTGCGTAGGAAGATATAATATCGAGTTTGCAAAGTAGATTAGATATCATGTGTGATGCGGCAGAGAGGGAATCAGAAGCTATTGATGGCAGCGTAGGAGAAGAAGCGGGGGATCATGTATCAACCGAAGAACCATTCTTACTTCTTCCATTACAGTTGCAAAGGTATGCCACTGGAGCTCTTAACGGTCTGACCTCCAGGCTTTATCCTAAATGCAATACTTCTGTTGCTTTAAGTGACTGGTTTTTTCTTTTCAACTTCTACGTATTACAGGAAAAGTTGCAAGCTAATGTTTCCTCGGAGAGTGTTTCTTCCTTGGTTAGCCAATATATATGTTTGTGACTACTTGCAGCCATCTGAAACAGTTGAGGTATGTCACACACATCTTTTATGTTATAACTGCGTAATTCGTGTAATAAAGAATCATGGTTAATCAAAGGTAAAACATCTTATTTTTAGATGTCATGAAGTAGTACTTAATTAAACTCATCATATTGACCTTGTTTTTAATCTTTTTGTTATAGTAGTTTGATTTAAGATTGCTGTTAGCAAAAAAGCTTTTGAAACAACGCTTTTCATGAGATGAAGGGAATATTGTGTTCGGCATTTGGGGCATTACTAAATGCAGTAAATTAAAACAATGAAGTTATAATCTTCATAACCCTTAAACTATTTTTTAATGAACCATAGGTTCTTAAGGATCATTATGCTGAGTTGATGTCCATAGAAGTTCCAGTTGATTTATCAAAAGTTTTAGAGCCTGAATCAGAAGCTCCTACTTTCATATCATCTGCAACCACCAACAAGCAGCAGCCATTTTGGGACATGATGAATCCAAAGTACACGAACATCTCAAAGCACGAAGAAACAAAAGGTTTGAGAAGTGACCCGAAGTCTAAAAACTTAGCACCCCTCAACATGATGATACCGCTTTTTGTTCTTATTCTGTCACTAATTGTGGGAGTGGTAGCATTTGCTGTCAGGTCATCATATTGAATAGTTTACCTATCAGGTAAGTAAACTGGTTTCCCTCCTACACAGTAATCATTGTTCTGCTACTGCAAATGAGGGTAGAAGTAGCATGGTCACTAGTTGGTGGGCTGGGTTTAGCTGGATCCTCATTTGGTCCGAAATAGTCTCTCTTGAAACTCGCTGATTGTAGTAGACGTGCATGGGGTTTGGGTTAGGCCATTTGGGCCTAAATATACTCTGAAATTTGAATCCATACAAATTATTCAAATTTAAATATACTCGTGTTTGACATTGATGATAAAACGAAATTAAAAAAATGAAAGACTGGAATTGTGAAAAGAAAGGAAAATGTCATTGATTAAATTTTATGTCTGTATTTCTTATGCCATTATAACCGTGCACATCTTAATTTGCACTGGAGATGCTCTTAGATTCTATGGAACATAGCCCACCATTTTTTAGGAACCAAATATATAGACTACAGTATTAGGTTCTTAATTAAAATTTTCATTGTCTTAACATTTTGGTATATTTATTATTATTATTATTATTATTATTATTATTATTATTATTATTATTATTATTATTATTATTATTATTATTATTATTATTATTATTATTTCTATTATTATTATTATTATTATTATTATTATTATTAGGGGTGTGCACCGGTTCAAAACCGGACCGTATCGAACCGGACCGGAACTGGACCGGATATCAATCCGGTTCCGGTTTTTCTGGTCCGGTTCGGTCCGGTCCTCCGGTTTAAACCGGATAGTGCAAATCCCTAATTATTATTATTATTATTATTATTATTATTATTATTATTATTATTATTATTAGGGGTGTGCACCGGTTCAAAACCGGACCGGACCGTACAGAACCGGACCGGATATCATTCCAGTTTGATCCGGTTCCGGTTTTCCAGTCCGGTTCGGTCTGGTTTTCAGGTTTAAACTGGCTAGTGCACACCCCTAATTATTATTATTATTATTATTATTATTATTATTATTATTATTATTATGGGTGTGCACCGGTTCAAAACCGGACCGGATATCATTCCGGTCTGATCCGGTTCCAATTTTTCCGGTTCGGTTTTGTGGTTTAAACCGGATAGTGCACACCCCTAATTATTATTATTGTTGTTATTATTATTTGTAATTATAAATGAATGAAATATAATTATTTATATATAAAAAAAATAAAATCTTTATGCAAAAAATATAAAGAAACGAACAACAGAAGAGTGGATATCAAAAGGATTCGATTTGTGAAGAGAAGAAAGAGTTGGATTTTGCAGAACAGTAGAGGAAGAGAGCGTGTAGTAAACTATGGGGCTAGAAAAATGGCCTGGAACACCAACTTAAATTTCAAAATTGCCACCTTATTAAATAGGACGGTATATGATGGTTTGGAAGGCTGGAATTGAGAGTGCTCATGTAAAAGTGGGTGCTTATTGCAACAAGGGTTCTCATGTGAACCTCCCCCGTAGTATATATATGTGATATATCTGACTATATGTAGCGTTATTGATTAGTTGCAACTTTTGCAACAATACAACTTTTTATGGTTTTAACAATTAAATAATTAATATGTTTAATTTTTATAAGCAAAACATATAAAATGGTCATATTTTGAAATTTCGAATTAATAAATACTGTGTTAAGTACATACTAGGGGAGGACCCAGTTTGGGTCCGGATCGGGCGTTGAGCGGTACTAGGTTTGGCAGTTGGATGCCCAGTACCGGACCGGGTTGGGCCCGGGTCGGGCCTTATATATTTTTTTAATATATACCGTGGATGAACTTACGAAGTCATGGAGTGCAAGTTTAGTGGAGGTAGAAGTATTGGTAATAGCGGAATTACTTTGGATGGTAAGGAGATATCAGTCAGCGATATGTTCCGTTGTTTGGGCTCCATAATTCAGAAGGACGGTGAGTTAGATGGAGATGTATCCCATAGAATCAGAACAAGGTGGATGAAGTGGAAGAATGCGTCAGAACTTCTATGCGATCGAGGTATGCCGACTAGATTGAAGGGTAAATTTTATAGAACAACAATTAGACCTGTATTATTGTATGGCGTAGAGTGTTGGGCGGTGAAATAATGTCACATTCAAAAGATGAGTGTGTCAGAGATGGACATGCTGCGTTAGATGTGTGGATATACTAGGAAGGACCGCGTGAGAAATGAAACAATCAGACAAAAGGTGAGAGTAACACCTATTGAAGACAAGATGCGAGAGTCACGTTTACGGTGGTTTGGTCATGTGCGTAGAAGATCGAGTAATGCACCTGTCAAACGAGTTGAGATGTGTGGAGAAGGGGCAAGGAAGAGAGTGAGAGGAAGACTCAAACAGACGTGGATTAGTGGAGTTCAAAGTGATATGCTTCTTCTGGGGTTAGATGAGGGCATGACTTTGGAGAGAACTAAATAGATGACGGGTATTAGCGTGAAGGAGTGATCTCGTATCATCTTTTTCCCTCATCTTTTTTCCTTGTTTTTTATCCTTATATATAAGCATTATTTGTAGCTTTTTTATTTTATCATTTTTTATGTATATTCATCTCCTTTTATATTGTCTTTTTATAATAGCTTATCCTTTTTAACTTTATTTTTTTTTCTTCTTTTGGTTGTGATATCATGTATCGATTCATGTTAGCCGAGCCCAATATCTTTTGGGACTAAGGCTTGGATGTTGTTGTATTTATTCCTACCCCCAGCCCCAACCTGCCTACCACCCAATCCATTCGAAAAAAAAAACTGGCTCGGACCGGTCCAGGACAAGCCGGACCGATTCCAAGAGAGCCTGAGCCCGTGACCCGCCCCAAATTCTCCCCATTCGGGGCCAAGGCCTGTCCCGGTCCCGGTTAACCGGGCCGGGCTGATACCGCAAAGTGGAGGTCCGGTTCCAGTACCGGTCTGATACTCTGATCCGACTGATCCTGTTCCATCCCTAGTACATACTAGGGTAGTAAATACCCTGAAGCATAAGACTTGCTACACGTGTTGATTTTCTTCTTTTCTGGTACCGGAATTTGTTACTCCAAGATTAACAAAAGTAATAGGTATTTCGTATATAATAATACGGGAGAACTACCAAATAAGCCCCCGAACTTTCATAAAAAGTGCAAATAAGCCCTTTTATACGAGGCTCTGTCCGGTGGAATTTTTGATGAAATTTTTTGAGCATCTTCTTCATTGAGCGATTTGAGTCTAGTTTAATTATACCAAATTTCAGCTAAAAATTCAATGGGAAAGGCAGTCAAATGAATTTTTGAAGATAATTGCGCAGTTAGGCAGCGTAGTAGATTTCAGAAAATCATTTGATTGCCTTCTCGATTGAATTTTTAGCTGAAATTTGATATGGGTAAACTAGATCTAATGAAGAGATGCTAAAAAAATTATCAAACAATTCCACCGGAAACCGCCTCAAATGGCGACAGCCGGACAAAGCCACCTGAAAAAGGGCTTATTTGCACTTTTTATTAAAATTTGATGGCTTATTTGATAGTTCTCCCTAATAATACATATTCATAGCGGTAGGTAAATAAACAATATGGAGCAATAATAATAAAAATGGAGCAATAATAATGACTTCTCCTGTTTAATTTGATAATCTTCAATTTTTTTTGTTAAGACAGGCCATCGGAATGCTTCAAAGCTGCATCATCGCTTGGGACATCTGCTCCACTGGGAATTTTACCAGGGTAGTCGGTCGTTGGAATGTCTGATCCAATCATACTACAAATGCAAAAAGGGTGTAAATAAGTTACCGCAAAAAAGATTTTCCAGGGAAAAAATGTTTTAGAATGTCTAGAGTGGCGTTTAACCTAAAGAAATAGAAAAACAACTGATTTAGTAATAATATATATACTCCCCGGTCACAAATTTAAATGTACAATTTGATTTTCAGCCTTCAAAACATCTTATCAATAGTATTTAAGAGCACATACCAATAAAATCCATACCTAATCATTATTTTCTAAAATATTACTTCGTATAATAAAGTTCACACTTATTTTCGTTCATATATAAAGTGATGATTTTTGAATATAATAAAATATATTTTATACATAATTTTTTCATAATTTAATAGAATCAGTCAATCCAGGCAGAAATTCCTCAGTCAATTTCAGTGTCACCAAAAATTTCAATCTTACCAAACGGGCTCTGAAAAAGCAATAGTAAGCAAGCAAGAGCATCTGTGCTTTTAAAAAAGTTTTATGTATCAAAGAAAACCTGAAAAAAAGATTTTTGAGAAACAAAATTTATGTAGCTGACATGCAACTGATGCAAGAGAAATATATATTGCTGAAGTAGATGAAAAAACTCTTTACCATCTATCAACAATAACCATTGACCGTAGTTCACAATTCTTAAACCTGCAAAAACAGGAATGCCACAACCATCAGAGTGGATATAACAGCAGTTAACAAAAAACGGAATTGCAACCGTGATTCACAAAAAATAGGAAAAATGTTAAGAAAAGGTGGATATAGCAGCAGTAAACAAATTGAAACTATAATTTATTTTTGATCAATTAGAATGCCTTTTATTTTTATTTGGCCAATTAACAAATACATACTCCCTCCGATTCCTAAACAAGTTCCACATTTGACTTCACACATATTAAGAAAATAAATTTGACTTTACTGTGGAGTGCACTGTTTGGCACTGTTTGAACACTGTTTGGCACTGTTTGAACACTGTTTGACACTGTTTTGATATAGATAATAAGGAAATGTTTTAAAGTGGAACTTAATTTTGAATCTGCCCGAAAAGGAAAGGTGGAACTTGTTTCAGAAACGGAGGGAGTATATCAATTTATAGGTCAACATTCCTCTAAGACAATTCATAGTGAAGGATCATACGGTCTGCAAATTTCATTCTTCACATTTTGATGACAGTCCTTTCCAAATTCACTCAGAGTATGAATCAAAAATCCGCTGTGAGTAACTACTGCAATTTCCTTCTCCCTCCTGGTTGAAAGCCTGTTGCATTCATGAATTATTAATGGAAAGCAAGAAAATGTCATAATAAAGATGTTAAAACCCTCCATCCGAATTTTAAAGAAAGATGGGGTTGTAATTACCTTGAATGGATTAGCTAGTCAATTCAATTCAATCTTTTAGTGTACTTTTGCCAATTTATAGGCCAATTGAGCGACCACGACCTAATCTGAAATTTTACCCTACCTTATGGATAAATAACTTGTCACTCTCTATGTTGTTTTTTATTTATGCTACCACAGTACCACCTAATTTCCCATACAATCAACAAAAGTATAAAATCTAGAATGGAGGAGAGATATAATGAAGCCGTTCCAGATGAATGTAAGAAACAACGAGTCTAGTATAAGCAACCCACAATAATGAGAGTAGCATATATTATTGGAGTTATATAGAAGTATAGAACATCTTATTCCTAATCCTAACTCTGATAGGTCAAAATGCAAGAACATAGAACATTACCATTTTAAAAAGTTCATCCCCCTACTAGCAACTTCTTCATTTGCCTCTCTAATGTCTTCCTTCCACAGCGTGTCATCATCATGTTCAATCTATTAAAAAACACACATTGCTAATTTCCTATAAACGAAAATGAACCCAACATAACTAAAACTCTCACTTCATATTATTTTGATGGATTATCATTAGCCCTTGGGAAGATTCAGTGAGAATATCAATGATATGCAAATGTACTTACCAATGAAAAATCAATTGCTGGAAATGAAGGCTTATATTCGCTGATGCTTCTTCTTTTATCACACCAATGAACCCCCTGTCATTATGTGAGCATAATGAGATATGCATTTGAAATAAGAAATTTAAAATTACCCAGCAGTATGCAGCTAAGCACTTAATATTATGTATATGATAATGAGATGCAATACAACATGGGCCTCCTTGAGACAGTTGTAAAAGAAAGAAAGATATATGCAACATGTTCTCTTACTAGATATCAGATATCGAGAAAAAGTTTACACACTCAGGAATAAAAGAAAATGCAGAAGATCAAGAATGTAAGGACTTGAGTTGTCCGGAATAGAACCACATTACCAGACAATGAAATACAAAAGAGGACAAATGCATGAGAACAGGAGCATAAAGAGAGATTGAGGTTAATCCAAAGATACATTTTACATACACAGCTTAGAACTTACTATGTGTTCCCGACACAACTCCATTGCCAGGAAACGAGGGCAATTTAAACTTGAAATCGCAGACCTGCTGCTGTTTCCAGCATTCGCCGCCATTAGTGGAAGATCATGCATTCCATCTGCATGGTCTTCTCCCCCGAAGACACCAACTGCTGTTTGCATAGTCCTTATAAATGTAATATCAGGTTCAATGATGGTTCACTTAAGGTCAGGAATTGGTTTGTCATGGTCGGAAACAATTTAAGGAGAAAACACACAGAGCTGAAGTCATTCAAACAATACTTGTTTGTTGCAAGAGCTTCATAACTTATTAGAAGTACAAATTGATACCTCAATAAAGGAGAAACGACAACCAACTCAACCTTGTTAAAAAGACCAGATGAATGAACATGTTTGCGTAGATTATCCACCTGTAACGGTACTAGAATGTCACATTTTTTCATATACTTGTAAATCATAATAGAACCTTTGATAAATAAAGCTGGTATTAAATTTGTTCAACTAAGAGTCTAAGACCATTAGACATTCTCCGATTAATAAAACATTCATAAACAAAGGATGTGTGAGGAATGACAGACATATTAATTAAGAGTTTTAAACAAATTATATCAACCAAATTAAATTAGCAAATTGTTGCATATAAATATATAATGCACCAGTTACCTGCTGCCAGCCAAGAGGGGTAAGGCTTGCATCAAAGAGGTGTGGAGAGAGGTATGCACTATGGTCCTTTTCTCCTTCTACATTGTGAAATCCCTGAGCATGCCTAACCTGAGAGAATGTGAATGAACATGTAATCGAAACGATAGTAGAAGAGAAAGCGCATGGCCAAAACTAATCGTTGATTGATTATTTAAGTAGGCTTATACAACATTTGTAAGACAAAAAGATAAAGGAAAGAAGACAAAAAGATATAGGAAAGAAGACAAACCAGGTGTATTGTTTTACACCTGTGGAGAGGATAGACACCCTGACCCCCAGATGCATCCATACCTACAACTGGAAAGCAAAAGACAAGCCATATAATCAGTTAAGAAGCAGAAAAGACTTGCATGAAGCCAGAAGCATGCAAATCAGTCCTTCAACTAAAGCTATAAAGAAATACTAAAAATGCTATTCAGATAGAAAATGCAGTTATGAAGTCTTTCTTCATTATATTCAAAGGAACATCATGATAAAGCTTCCTGCTGTATGAACTTTTTTTACATGTCACTTAGTCAGCATAATTTCATTTCTACAATTTTCATCACCGTTCATCTCTCATATCAAGTCCAGATGTAAAACGAGATCCATCCGTGAAGGAGGAAGTAATTAAGCGTTATTTCCTATCAACTTTTTGAAAGGTAAAGCTACTAAATCATAAATAAATGAATGCTCGATAACATAAAAGCAGAAAAAAAAGTTCTAACCGAATCAGCAAAATCAACCATTAAAAAGAAACATAAAGTTCAACTGAATCACAAAAAGTTTATACGCGCACAGATAAATCACAACCATACGTATTGATCAAATCAATCACTCGAGTTGCGAAGCAGAGGCGGGAGAGATTGAAATAGTTACCAGAGGCGAGAGAAGAGGAGCACAGAAATGCGGCGGAGCGAGACGGATGAGAAAGTGTAGGAGAAGAAGAGGAGCGTGGGAGTTGGAGGTGGAGGCGCGTTGCGGTTTTAGGATGGAAATCAGCGGTGGGACTAGAATTATTATTCCGGAATAACAGGAATTCGACCTTTCCAAATTGACAATTAGAGAATAATAAGGAAATGCTAATGGTCATCGTGGCAAATGATATATGCTTGTAATAATCTCCGGGATAATCCTTTCTGTTTTTTCAGTTAAGTAAATAAATACTTCGGCCTTCTATCGTAGTGGACCTTACCAGCCCATTTAAAAGCACTCGCTGTCCAATTTCATAATGGGCACTGGATCATAGTGTGATTGTGTAAACAATCACTAATTCACAAAGAATATAATAACTAAAAATTATACTCCTATATAAGTAAGAAAATCATTTATCAAGTTTTTGAAGTTTTGGCCATTCTAGATAGAGTTGCAGATTATCATTGTACCAGTGGGCGTAGCTCAACTGGTAGCGAGGGAGTGCCACAAGGGTTAGGTCCCGGGTTCGAATCTCGCTAACTGCGATGAGAGGTTACTATGCTAAAAATATGCATAGGACCTCTGCAAGTATTGGGGACAGAGCACCACTTTCTATCTGTCAGATTGTGATTATAGTCCAATTTACATCCTCTCAACGTACCGTCCGATCGGGGTTGGGGGCCTCAGGGTAGTCAGGGATGGGGTGTCATCCTTTTTTTGCAGATCGTCATCGTCAATGGCAGAGTATTAATGTATATAAAGAAAAAGTACAGAGTATTAATGTGTGTGGGTGTGGACTTTGATCGCTGAAGACGAGTGTCAAGAATGTGGATATGTACAAAACACGAGGATGGGTGGAGATGGTGGGGGATAATCAGGTTCGATCATATGCTATTTTATGGATCCGGGTCAATACAGATAGAGTAGGGTTTTGGGATAACATGTGAATATTTATAATTTTTATAAAAAAACTATAATCAAAATTAAGCAATTTCGTTATTTAAATACGAGTATAAAACATCAAAACAAAATAATACTCTGTAAATGAGACGCCTAGAAAGATTATATTTAAATATTTTATTAGCGACATTCCAAAATAATATGCACCAAAAATGGTCGGATGAAAAAGTAGTACAATTGTTACTTGCTATAAAGAATTTTGAATTAGGAAAATATGTGAAAGTTATATCTTATATGAAGTAACGTTTCCATGTTTCAAATCACATTTTCACTAGACTAAAACAAATCGCAAATTTCTAAATTCTTTCACTTACATGAGAGGATAAAAGAAAATTAGTAAAGTATTGTCATGTAAAAACAAACTAAAATGTAATATCCAACCAGCCAACTCAAAGTATATAAAACCCTCAGAAACTAAACTTTAATCCTCATACAAACTTTCATAACTCTGCTCGTGTTTGAGATCTAGTTCTCATAATATGCGGTATCATTGATTTCTCTTCTTGTACATTCTTTTTTTGATGTTTAAAATCTGTGTGAGTAAATGATTTTCTAGTCTAATTGATGTATTACTCTTTTCTATCTCTAATATGAATAATGATAGTGATGTTATAAAAAGCACTTTCGAGAATACACATTAAAATAATATAATAGTTAAAATAATAATATAATGACAATTGACAACAAAATCTCTTTCTTCCACTCCCTCTACGATGTGGTTCCCATGAGGATAATTATTATTCCTTTGTCCCACTATAATTGTCTTATTTTTTATTTTTCCTTTTTCGTTCATCCAATCAAATTTGTCTTATATCATATTTGGTAACATTTGTGTGATTTTAATTTATTCTTATTTTATTCTCCGATCAGTTTTGTTTTCACCCAAAAGGCATCACCTATGGGTGAGGCAAATGTCAGGGAAACATTTGTCGAATTTTATTAAAACAGAATTAAGGTAAAAAGAAGAGGGAGACTATACCAAAACCTTTCCAGAAAGGGCATACTCTTTCCTTTCCCAATACACGAATGAAAGAGAGCGAAATAGAAAAGTAAAGAAAATTTGGGTGAACAAAACCTTATCCAAATTAAACAAAATGAATCAACAATAATGAATTTTCTAACTAATAATGGTAAATTGCAACTAAAAAAATGGTAAATTGCAACTATTGTCAACATAAATTCCTCAAAGTAGTCCAAATCCAAATGGGTTAAATAATGAGCAGCCCAATCGCCTTCTCTAAATGTGCGTCTGAAGACGAGCTTAGCAAATTTAGAAACCCTTCGTATCTCATCAGCGTAGACTTTTCATCTCCCGTTGTAACTGGCATCTTGAAGCGCCGAAATCGCCAAGATCGAATCTGATTCCACCTGAAACTCAACAAATGCCAGCATCGTTGCTTTGATAGTCGCATGATGTATAGCTTTAATCTCAGCTTCGAAGACCGAATCCGTTGTGATAGAGAAGCATATAGCGAAGTTCAAATCTCCAACTCTGTTGCGCAGAGTCGCTCAACCTTTGGAAGAGTCAGGTAAGAATGGTGCATCTCGATGTAAATCTAATGTTTTAACACACGGGAACTTGTGATGAAAATCGTCCTTTTTGGAACATATTAAAATATTTCTTTTACAAAACAAAGGGTGATGAATAGGATAGAAGTTAAGAAAATTCTTTTTTACACTCATTGATTTTGGGGACATGTACATACTGGTCTAAGCACGAAACTCGACCGCTTGTTGCACACACTATTTATTTGAAAATACTTCTTATCAATGTTAGACATATATTAGTTAGGACCTGAATTATATATACTTATTATATACTTGAAATGTGCAGGATTCACCATAAAAGTCCGTTATAAATGAGTAGATATACAATTCGTACTTTCACGCGTTAAATAGAAAATGATAAGGAAACTATAGAAAACGTTAGATATAGAAAATTCAAATAATTTCATAACTGAAGTCTAGATGTTAAAATGTCACCCCAATCCAAAAGTAATGCATTTCTCACATTTTTGGAGAGTTCACTCTTTGATTAGAATGTGACATTAACCTTAAGATTAAGAAGTGGATGGCGTCGGGTATTTCTCTCTGCACCGCTACCACGGCTAGCACTAGCTCCACTTGTTTTTGAAACATATTAAAAATTTATTTTACAAAGTAGTATATATAGAGGTTGCGTCGCCGACTCCTCTAGCCCACATAACATCGTGTTTATGGGGTAGCTTGGTCGGGGATATAACCTATGTAGAGTTTATCATTTATAGATATCTCATCACATATTTATATATACTTTTTATTCCACATATAGAACTCAATTAAAGGAAGAAAGTTAACAATATAACATAATTTTCTTCACATTATCCTTCAGATCTGGAACTGGCTGGCGCTCGAGTATTTCTTCATGCACCGCTACTCCGGCTAGCACCACTCGATATAGACCCATTGTTAGACGTTTCTAGCTCCATGTAGAATATAGACGTGAAAGCTCATAGACGAGCATAGTATCTAGGAGGAGGGATATTTATAGATTTTGGACCAAATATAAAGATTTCAAATTTTAAAAAATTCGAATCAATCTCGTTCATTAGAATAGAAACACTTTTTATAATATAAACCAACAGAAATTTTGTGCGAATTTTGAGGTTTGATAGTTTCGAAGGAACATCTTGAATTAATTATCAATATGGAGGATTTAACATGCTAATCAATTTGGGATGTATGAGTATTAGATTTCTATCCAATATATAATATATTTATTAGGGTATCTAATTTGATGTTGCTTTAGTTAGATTTACATGTCTCAAATTTTGAATGTACTTCGATCAGTTATGTTTTTATCACCCAAAAGGTAAACCACCTATGGGTGTGGCAAATGTCGAGGAAACATTTGTCGAATTTTTTACAATAGAATTATGGTATAAAAGGAGAGGGGGACTATACCAAAATTTTTCCAGGAAGGGCATACCCTTTTGCAATACCCTTTTGCAATACACCAACAAAAGAGAACAAATTAGAAAATTAAAAAAAAGTTGGGCGAACAAAACCTTACCCAAATTAAAAAAAATGAATCGGCAATAATGAATTTTGTAACTAATAATGGTAAATTGCAATTATTGTCAACATAAATTTCTCAAAGGAGTCCAAATCAAAATGGGCTTAGTAATGAGCAGCCCAATTACCTTCTCTAAATGAGCGTCTGAGGACGAGTTTAGCAAATTTAGAAACCCTTCATATCTCATCAGTGTAGACTTTCCATCTCCCGTTGTAAGTGGCACCTTGAAGCGTCGAAATCGCCAAGATCGAATCGAATTCCACCTGAAACTCAAGAAATGTCAGCGTTATTGCTTTGATAGTCACATGATGTGTAGCTTGAATCTCATCTTCGAAGACTGAATCCGTTGCGAAAGAGAAGCATATAGCGAAGTTCAAATCTCCAACTCTGTTGCGCAGAGTCGCTCCACCTTTGGAAGAGTCGGGTAAGAATGGCGCATCTACGTTCAACATATATTGAATGTTAGGTCTAGACCACTTAAATATTCTAATTTGTGGATTAGCAGATGCAAAACCTTCGTGAATAATGTTTTTTGACTTCAATAGCTCAAAATTTGCACTCATTTTCAATTTATGTAAGATCAATTTAGAGCATATTTTTTTATCCTAACAATTATGGATTCCGAGTAGAGTAAGACTGAAAAATCTCCATACACTAGATTAGCGTATAGCTTCCATAAATGGCAAACCATGATTGCAGATAGATTTTATCAAAATATATCCATAAGAGACTTTTGACCAGCCGTTAACCACCAATTACTCCTCAAATGCCGAACAAATATAGGGATGTGTATTCTATCAACCCAAAAAATACCCATAAAATGTGACCTCATTTCTACAAAAGGGGCATTGTAAGGGAATATATCCAATCTCAATGAAAGCAAATTTTCTGAAATAGGTATCAAGTTGTGTAAGAGCCTCCATCGGAAAAAAAGTTATCTGCATAGGCTGATTTTTATGCCAAATACGTTTACAGGAGAAAGTGGAGGAGCTTCTCCATCTAACATCCTCAAAGGCTGAAGCAAGCTAAGTGAGAAGTGACCTACCATGCCAGGTAATCAAATCAAGTTATTATCATCCCCAATCTCTAAACTAGCCCCCCCTGTCATTTATGCTACACAATTAACCTTCTCCAATTTAGAGAGTGAGATATCTTGGAGTTCATATCACAATCCCTAGGGTACTGGGCATGGTAGAATTTAGACCAAAATGAATCATTCTTTTTCCACATTTACCATAACTTAAGTGAAAAAGATTTTTCAATGTATGACAATAGTCGAATACCAACCCTCCTTCACTTGGCAAGCACATGTCTCTCCATTAAAATGTACTTCGTATTATATAGAATTTACTCATACTTCATAGCAGTTGTAGTAGTGTATGAATCATTAACATTTAAGACTAGTGAACACATATTGTCAAAAAAATATTAGTGAACACATGAAAACTAAAATAGTAGGGTTGTTCCCTGATGTAATGTTATGTGATATATGGTGTCAAGCACCGCAATTGCCGGTCACGTCGACCATCATAGTATACCCAAGTGCAACTGCAACTCCTCTTACCTTGTCATACTTTCTTCAATCTGTAAGATAAACTTTCCTTTTTTGATTGTCCCAAAGTACATGATCACTTTCATAAGTTCGACTCCACTCACTTTTACTTCCCCCTTCATCTCTTTATTTATCTATCATTTCATCATTTACGTTGGATGTTAGGATTGTAAAACAATCATTATATTTTATCTTTTATTTTCTTGAAACTCGCATCAAACTCATATGCATCTTGCGTTAAGGGATGGAGGTAGTATATACAAGGCATCATGTTAATTTATTAATTTTTTAGTATTTACTTTTTGAAATTTTATTGATCTAGGACCTGAAAGAGATACGAATTATCAACTCGAAACTTTAAAGATGAAATGTGTTAATATAGTGATCGATTGATTGAAGACTATCAATCCAGGATCTAAAATTTCATAAGTTTTGATTTATTTAAATTTTTTATTAATTGTATTACTAAATTTCTATAAATTTTTCTTCACAAAAGTTGATTATTTAAATTAGTTAAATAATATTTTAATTTTTTTAAAATAAAGAAATAATAAAATTCATGACAACGTAACTTAGGTACTAGATTGATACTCTGTAGTTTTCAATCATTCGGTACTTGATAAAATTTCTTACGTTTTTTATCTTAAGTATATTACACATGCTACTTTTCTTAAATCTGTATGCCCGAAATACCTTTTGAACTTATTGGGAAAACATAGCACACAGATTGCATTTATAGTATATTAATAAAGTGGGTGCAAAATTCTTGAAATACAAGAACAAGCTATATACTATCGTATAACATGACACCACAATTAACTAGTTAAAATGTTGGCTAGAAATGAGAGGTAACAAATTTTCATTATTAGATGAAAATATATCCACTAACCCATCGGGACTAATAATATTTATAACCTCTTCTTCTGCTATGGGTTCTTCTTCTTCCATATTTTCAGTCTTCTAGTCAAATGAGGAGAGCAAGAGCATGAGAGAGGCGCAAGAGGTTTGGGCCATCAGAAGGCCCAATCACGGCCACCTAAGCCCATTTTAACTGTGAGGCCAAATAATAGAACCACCAGCATTACCACCAAGTAAAAATAGCCCAAGTTTGTGTTGGAAATATGATGAAATAAATAATGGTATAATATATGAAATGGGTGTGGCTTATTATACATTAAAAAAAAAACAACTTGCATGTTCGGATCTATTTCATTCAATGACTAGAATCCATAGTTGTGAAAGTTGTAAATGTAATGTATTAGTTTAGTGAATTTATTGTCCAACAATTAAAATAAATGGCGGTTTTATTATTATTTGATAAGGAACGATGTTTAAGTATCATATAAGGTGACTTGAAATATTTTTGTATGTGTGCTCATTCACTTGCTCGGACCAAACAGAATAACGGGCCGGTACACAAATATTTTAATTCAGAAAAAAAAACCATTTAATTTTTGGGACAAAAATTCTGAAATGAGTTTAATAATAAAATGGAGAAGCCCGCGAAATGTTTAATTGCACTAAAGTAATCTTGCTGACTAAGTACAGATATGGACGTGTACTTTAAATTTAAAATTTAAAGTGCTTGACTTGGTCATACTTGGTTAAACTTGATCCGGTCATCATGCATGGATCATGGCGGCAACTTTATAGGAGCAGTTAAGCAATTTTGACCAATTGTTGGTATATGTATACCAGCCTGATTTCCACGTAAAAGTAATCCACCACATGCTCCTATAATTCTCTCACGTACAGAAGTTTTTGAATTAACTTATCTCATTTGTTTTCCCATTCAATTGAGAAGCCCATAAACTAGTTCTTCTCTCAGCAGCTCTTTTAATTTCTACTCTTCAATTCGAAAGAGTGCTGTTCATTTTCCGAGAGACATAAATTTCCATAGTTTATACTAGTATTTTTATTTCCGGCTCATATCTATTAATTGGCAATTGGGCAACGGTCGAGGTGTTTCTGTCAAGCAAGCTAAAGGACCGGAACAGAGGTAGGATTATCCTGGGAGCGAGTTGGCCAGTCCCGTTCGAGTAGCTATCGAGATACGGGGGCTATCTTTCTTCAAGGCCAGTCCGGTCAACGGACGATCTTACGCTAAGTTTTTCATTCTCTACTTTTTACATTATTATTTTATTTCTAACTATTATTATTTCTTTATCTGTTCTTGCATTTGGTGGTTTGTCTGGTGATTTGTGATTAAAGTCGGGATTTTATCTGACTAAACTCGCATTATTAATACAATTTTACATCAATCTTGAAGAAAGATATTATTTCTCGAGTTTTGAAAATCCAATATGACGAACTTGGAAAATGTTGCTACTTCCGAAAATGTTGTTGTTGAAAATAATGTGAATGAAATCCCTGAAAATAATGTCAATTCTGTGTCTGTGACTAATTTTGAAGACACACCTGAATTTGTTGCCACGGGCTCTCACAGGGTTGATTTGACTGGAATGCCTGAAAAATTTTCTGGGCATTTTTTCAAGCGTTGGCAACAACGCATGAAAATTTGGTTAATCACCAAGGGATTGCTCTCGGTAATTATGACAGTGTGTCCCCCCGTTGTCGAGTCTGATCCCAAGAGTCTTGAACGCCAATCTTTATGGCGTGAGAGGAATGAAATAGCCAAAGGAATGATATTGTTGGGACTCTCCGACATGTTATTTGATGTCTATTGCACCCTCCACGGCACGGCTAAAGACCTTTGGGATGAGCTGGATAGGAAATATAATACTGATGACCACGGTCTCGAAAAGTATAGTTTCCAAATTCTTGAGATTCAACATGAAGGAGGGAAAATCTGTTTTAGAACAAACACAAGAATTTGAGCTTATCTTACATTCTCTCCGTGAAGCAGATATGGAATTGCCTGAAAAATTTAAAGTCATGGCTGTAATTGAAAAATTCCCCAAATCGTGGGAAGATTTTGGTTTGACTTTAAAACACAAAATGAAAAAGATAACTTGGAAATCTTTGATGCATTCCATTACTGTTGAGGAAGAACATAAGAAAGCGGGTTACATTGTTCCTGTTGAATTTCAGCCAAAGGCTCATGTTGTAACCGTGGGAAAACAGTCACAAAATTCTAAGAATAAACAACCATCATCTTTTAAACCAATAAAGGCCAAATTAAAAATTGCAAAGAAACCAAAGGCAAACCGTCCATGCTGGAACTGTGGACAGATGGGGCATTGGGCCAAATTATGCCCAAATAAAAAGGCTAAGGCTCAATCTGGTGGACCTCAAGTCAACATGGTGACTGGAGGAACTAGTTCTGATGGGTATGTTTCTTTTAACCCTCAAGTTTTCACTATTTATAATTCCAATGAGTGGCTAATAGATACAGGAGCGAATGTGCATGTATGTGCTGATAAATCGCTCTTTGTTTCTTATCAGCCAGCGGTTGGAAGAACAGTGATGATGGGAAACACAAGTGCTGCTAGTGTGCATGGAGTTGGAAAAGTGGAAATAAAATTTCCTTCGGGAAAAATTCTATCTTTGCATGGGGTGCATCATGTTCCCGAAATTAGAAGGAACATTGTTAGTGGTTCCATTCTTGTAAGGGAGGGTTATGAATTGTCTTTTAAATTAAATAAAGTTGTAATTTTATTTGGTGGAACATTTATTGGCAAGGGTTACTTGTCAGATGGACTTTTTAAGATTGTGGTTGATTATTATGAATTAAATTATGTATCTGAGAATTGTGATTCTTCAACTTTATGGCATTATCGTTTGGGTCACGTTAATTTAGATTCTGTGAAAAGAATGATGAATTTAAATTTAATTCCTAAACACTCAATTGATAAAACTAAGAAATGTATGGTATGTGCTACTACAAAACAAGTAAGAAAACCTTATCATTCAATTGATAGAAATTCAGAATTACTTGATTTAATTCATACCGACATTTGTGAGTTTAATCGAGTGCTAACTCGTGACAAAAAGAAATACTTTATCACTTTTATTGATGTTTATTCTAAATACTGTTATGTGTATCTACTTAAGGGTAAAGATGAAGCTCTTGAAAAATTCTTAATTTTTAAGAATGAAATAGAGAATCAAACTGGCAAGAAAATTAAAAGGTTAAGATCTGATAGGGGAGGAGAATACACCTCTAATTTAGTTGTACTAGAATGCCAAAAATAAGGTATAGTACATGAAGAAACACCTCCTTATTCACCGCAATCAAATGGAGTAGCTGAACGGAAAAATAGAACTTTTAAAGATATGATTAACAGTTTATTAGAGAACTCTGGATTACCTAAGCTTATGTGGGGGGAAGCCTTGAATACGGCCTGCCATATTTTGAACAGGATTCCCATGAGACATAAAGATAAGTGTCCATTTGAACTCTTGACAGGCAGAAAACCAAGTTTAAAATATTTTAAAGTGTGGGGCTGTCTTGCAAAAGTATTAGTCCCTGAACACAAAAGAAAGAAACTTGGGCCTAAAACTGTTGATGCTATTTTTATTGGTTATGTTGAACATTCTTATGCATTGAGATTTTTGGTTATTAAATCTGAAATTTCTGGCATAGATGTTAATACTATTATAGAACTTCGTGATGCTACTTTCTTTGAAAATGTTTTTCCAATGAAAACGGATGTGCCCCAAAATATTTCTTTTAAAAATTAAGAAACCACATTTAATTCAATTCCTGGTCAAGTGGAAAAGATGATAAATGTGGGGGTAGAATCTAGTAGTACTAGTCACGCTAGTTTTGAATCAAATGAACTAGATGAGCCCCGAAGGAGCAAACGGGCTAGGATTACTAAGGAATTTGGAAGTGATTTTATCACTTACAATATTGAGGGTGATCCAGTTTCCTTTAGAGATGCAATGGCTACATCTGAAGCCATGCATTGGAAGGATGCCATTAAAAGTGAAATGGACTCTATTGTTCAAAATGGAACATGGGAGCTCGTTGATCTTCCTCCGGGGTGCACTACTATTGGATGTAAATGGATTTTTAAGAAGAAATTAAAACCGGATGGAACCATTGATAAATATAAGGCCAGATTAGTTGCTAAGGGTTACAAACAAAAAGAAAGTATTGTTTTTTCCGATACATATGCTCCGGTCGCAAGGATGACCACAATAAGAATGCTTATAGCATTGGCCTCCGTATATGATCTTAAAATTCATCAAATGGATGTTAAGACAGCTTTTCTTCATGGTGACCTTGAAGAAGAAATTTATATGGATCAGCCTGAGGGATTTGTGGCAAAAGGCAATGAGAAAAAAGTTTGTAAATTAGTTAAGTCTTTATATGGACTTAAGCAAGCCCCTAAGCAATGGAACGAAAAATTTGATAAAATAATTTCTTCGTTTGGATTTACTCTTATAGATGCTGATCAAAGTGTTTATTATAAATGTAAAGGTGATATTAGTATTATCTTATGCCTATATGTTGATGATATATTATTATTTGGCACTAATGATAATATTATTTTTGAGACTAAGTCATTTTTGAAAACAAAGTTTGAAATGAAGGATATGGGGGTGGCTGAAGTAATTCTTGGGCTAAAGTTGACTAGATCAACTGAAGGCATTTCTATTTCTCAGTCGCATTATATTGAAAAAGTAATTGAGAAATTTGGATTTAAAAACAGTAGAATTGCTAAAACACCCTATGATCCTTCAGTAGCTTTGTATAAAAATGAAAGTGGTATTCCTGTGTCTCAATTAAGATATTCTCAGATGATTGGTAGCTTGGGTTACTTAGCTAACTGTACTAGACCCGATATTGCATTTTCGGTGTCTAAGTTGAGCCGGTACACTTGTTGTCCAAACAGAACTCATTGGGAGGCCTTAGATAGAGTATTCAGATACTTAAAAGGAACAATTTCCTTGTGTTTGCATTATGGTAAATATCCTCCTGTTCTTGAGGGATATAGTGATGCAAGCTGGATAGCTATGAATTCCGGGAGTTATGGATGTACCGGCTATGTGTTTACGTTTGGTGGTGGGGCTGTTGCCTGGAAGTCCACTAAACAAACGATACTTTCTCGGTCCACTTTTGAGGCTGAATTATGTGCATTGGATACTACAGGAATTACGGCTGAATGGTTTATGGGACTAATGTCTGAGTTACCTATATTCAGCAAGCCAATTCCACCTATTTGTTTGCATTGTGATAGTATGAGCACAATTGCAAAAATTAGGAGTACCAAATATAATCAAAAGACTAGGAGACACATTCAAGTTAGATTAAAAACTATAAGGAAATTTGTATCTCAAGGGGTGTTTGCTGTTGATTTTGTCGGATCCAAAGATAATACAGCAGACCCTTTAACAAAAGGACTTGATTTAAATCAAGTGATAAAATCCAGGTTAGGAATGAGACTGAAACCCAATAATTATTCAATTACGGTAGCAACCCAACCTATCTAAGTGGAGATCCCATAAAGTAGGTTCAATGTGGTATAAACAAACCGTGGTGTGAATTGTGCATCTCATAAAAATATTTTATGAGTTCTATTCCTTGATAAACCTGAGAGATGCTGGAATTGCTAAGTAAGTAAGAGTTTAAGACTCTGAATGGGATCGAGCTTTAAAGCAGAGTGTCAGCAATGCACTCTTAGAGATGCCCAACTATGAGAATGTTATTGTGTGGCCGCAATTAGAGAATAGGGATTAATTCTCGATGACATTCTTGAGACAGGATCGGGACGCACGGCCGTAAAGCGTCAACCCTATAGATTGTTGCCATTGCCTTTAGTGTGTTGCCTTTATTCTACACCACCACAACCAAGGTTCGAGTTCAAGAACTATGTTCACTCAGTTCCTGTGGGGGTTAGGGGTAAAAGCTTAGAAGTTGGTTCAAACCGGAAGGTACCATATTCGAAAGCACATTATGTCTTTTAGAGTTGAGCCAACAACTATGGATTTGTGGAGGATTGTTGGAAATATGATGAAATAAATAATGGTATAATATATGAAATGGGTGTGGCTTATTATACATTAAAAAAACAACTTGCATGTTCGGATCTATTTCATTTAATGACTAGAATCCATAGTTGTGAAAGTTGTAAATGCAATGTATTAGTTTAGTGAATTTATTGTCCAACAATTAAAATAAATGGCGGTTTTATTATTATATGATAAGGAACGATGTTTAAGTATCATATAAGGTGACTTGAAATATTTTTGTATGTGTGCTCATTCACTTGCTCGGACCAAACAGAATAACGGGCCGGTACACAAATATTTTAATTCAGAAAAAAAAACCATTTAATTTTTGGGACAAAAATTCTGAAATGAGTTTAATAATAAAATGGAGAAGCCTGCGAAATGTTTAATTGCACTAAAGTAATCTTGCTGACTAAGTACAGATATGGACGTGTACTTTAAATTTAAAATTTAAAGTGCTTGACTTGGTCATACTTGGTTAAACTTGATCCGGTCATCATGCATGGATCATGGCGGCAACTTTATAGGAGCAGTTAAGCAATTTTGACCAATTGTTGGTATATGTATACCAGCCTGATTTCCACGTAAAAGTAATCCACCACATGCTCCTATAATTCTCTCACGTACAGAAGTTTTTGAATTAACTTATCTCATTTGTTTTCCCATTCAATTGAGAAGCCCATAAACTAGTTCTTCTCTCAGCAGCTCTTTTAATTTCTACTCTTCAATTCGAAAGAGTGCTGTTCATTTTCCGAGAGACATAAATTTCCATAGTTTATACTAGTATTTTTATTTCCGGCTCATATCTATTAATTGGCAATCGGACAACGGTCGAGGTGTTTCTGTCAAGCAAGCTAAAGGACCGGAACAGAGGTAGGATTATCCTGGGAGCGAGTTGGCCAGTCCCGTTCGAGTAGCTATCGAGATACGGGGGCTATCTTTCTTCAAGGCCAGTCCGGTCAACGGACGATCTTACGCTAAGTTTTTCATTCTCTACTTTTTACATTATTATTTTATTTCTAACTATTATTATTTCTTTATCTGTTCTTGCATTTGGTGATTTGTCTGGTGATTTGTGATTAAACTCGGGATTTTATCTGACTAAACTCGCATTATTAATACAATTTTACATCAGTTTGTAATAGCTCTGATGGCCAGGCGGGCCGTCCCTATTAGAACCCACGATCTGGTGGTTTGCGCGCAGTTCCCGGGCTTGCAAAGCCCTGCTACCGGCAGGGAACCACCGTGAGTTCAAGAACCTCTGGGCATGGCCGGCCCAGAGCAAGTGTAGGCAGCTCACTTGCACAGGGCCCACAATTCCAAGGGACCAAAATAATGTAATACTCTATAATAGTGTTCTCAAATATTGCCAAAGGCACAGGAAAATTGGGCCTCCGCTAAAGGAACACTACAAACCGCAAGGCCCATCGGGCCTTTGTGAGTGTTGCTGTGTTGAGCTTGAAGCCGTACGAAAGTGAGAAATTATTGAATGCATGAGGAGCAATATGTAGCCAAAGCAGATGGAAGAATAGTTTGAACCTTCCGGTGTGGGAAAACTGACTGAAGGATAGAGTACACACTAAGCATTTGCATAAAATGCCTTTAGCACATTTTTTCCTAAATAAACATTTAGCTCTTTAGGAGTGTGAACTAAATTAGCCTACAACAATTATTCTACCAAATATTATGGAGTACTAAATAATAGTGTTCCGTATTAATGGCAGTATAAAAATTAAAATGGTGTTCTTGTGTAATACTCCTTATTATGCAATACTAAAATATTCTTATTGATGAAGGTAGGAAAATTAAAACAATGACTAAAAAAGTAGAATATCTTTTCGCGCTTACGCCTCGCCTGAACTTATGCTTTTCAGAACATTGCTCCGTAATAGTATTAGCCAGCCCATGTGCAAAAAAGATTGAGAAAGGAAGGATCAGCCTGTGTTCAAAAGTATTAGATCGTCCCATCCCAATTCCTCAGTCCCAATAAATTTATTTAATTATGTATTTAAAGTAATTATGTTTAACAATCTGATTGAATTTTGTCAATACTATCATCTTTATTTATATTTCATATCCCCTCACATAAAATTATTCTTATTTACCATTTTGGGATTTCCCAAAAAATATTCTCATTCCTTTTTTTGAAAAGTTTTGTGTGGCTAACATTCATTTACATTTTTTTTACTTAAACACAACCATACATTTCCACTTTATTCAACTTCGGCCCAAGTCAAACCAAGAAGAATTTTATGTGGCAAAGGGAGTATCCATTTGTGTGGAAGAGAAAGACCAATTTTTTTTGTTGCACAGGGCCTCCATTTTGTCGGGACCGACCCTGCCGGCTCTGGGTCCTTGGTAAAAAGCCTCCCCCACCTCCACCGCGGCACCGCATGACCACTGTGAACGTCAAAGCCTCCACTCCCGACCTGAAAGCCAAGGCCATGGAAACGATCATGGAGATTCTAGCTCAAGCAGGGCAGAAGACGTATAGCAGAGCCGTCGTCCGGTAAGGATACACATTGATGCAATGGAACATCTAGAGGAGAAACTTAAGTCCTACCTCACCCTAAATTTAAAAAATATCTTAATTAATTTTTAAGTTAAATTTTGTTTGTGTAAATTGTTTTCCAAATACTCCCTCCGGATCTTTTTAAACTTCACAGTTTGATTTCACATTGATTAAGAAAATAAATTTGACTTTACTGTAGAGTACACTTTTGAGACACTGTTTGACATTGTTGAGACACTAATTCGCACTGTTAAGACACTGTTTCGCATTGTTGAGACGCTGTTTGGCACTGTTTAGCATTGTTTAACACTGTTTTGATGTAGATTTCTTTGCTGAATAAGTAAATAAGGAAGTGTGAAATTTGGTTTGGACCATCCCAAAAAGAAAAGTGTGAAGTTTAAAAAGATCCGGGAGTATATTTTTTGTATTGGTCCCCGTCCCAAATCGTGGCTCCGCCCGCCCTAAATGGATGCTTTGGGGCTGAGCAAACCAAAAGCCCACACATCACGATCACCAGCTCGTACCACCACCATTCCAGGCAAACAGACACACAAGTGGGGACCGCGCAAGGAAGACCAACCCTTCAAACATTCATAATTTATAAGGCCACAAATTTGAGAGTTTTTTTTATTTAATTAGCATTATTCCGGAAACAAACTCCATAAAATAGTAGAAAAGGTCAATCTTTCAAAACGTCAACCCAAAACTCTCCTATTAGGGACATTTTAATTTCAACTTTTTCTTCCGAAAAGGCTAATGCCGAACAGCTATTTACCAAACATCCCTTCCCTAATTTTATGCTCCACCTAGCTAATCTCTGAACTTTCCGGAAAGGATGACACCCCATCCTTGAGGGCCCCCAACCCGATCGGACGGTACGTTGGAACGATGTAAATTGGACTATAATCCCAATCTGACAGATAGAGAGTGATGCTCTGTCCCCGGTACTTCCAGAGGGCTTATGCAATTTTAGCATAGTAACCCTTTATCGTAGTTGCCGGGATTCGAACCCGGGACCTAACCCTTGTGGCACTCCCTTGCTATCAGTTGAGCTACGCCCACCGGTGCGGAACCAGAGTTTTATTTTAAGGGATGCCGGGATCTAGACTAAACATAATGACCGTAAATCGATAATTGATAATAATTGTAACGAAAATTAAATATACATATAATTGTATAAATAGAAGCATTAAAAAAAACAGGTTTACACCTAAATACCAAACTAATGGATTTTATGTTACACAATTGCTAAATGTACCTCTTATTCATAGCACATTGAAACACATATATCTGCTTAAATAATAAAAGCAAATATGGGTTACTATGATCCTTTTTTCTTCCAATCTAGCATCCATCTCATTTGCACGTAACATTTCATCAAACAGAAAGATTCGAAATACGCATTGTTGTTAACCAACCCTCTGCACACGTACAGACAATTCAGAATTGTCTCACGGTTATCAATCTGTCATCAACAGGCACCTTCCGTACGCGAAGTTTATTTCATTCACTTCCAAAGAGAGGACCAATAAGTTTCTTCTCTTCTAATTTCATTCGGGGACACTTTCTTCCCCTTCTCATCGTAATCTGCTACAACGAAGTGGTATTCTTCCATCTTAGACCTCCATTTCTAAATCCATCTATTTCTTCTTCTCTGAAATTGTTAATTCCCTTGTTCGTATTTCAAGCTCTCTGTACACTCTTACCAAACATTTAGACTTCTTTCCCAGTCCAACTTGATAACAACTTTAGTAAGCAACTAATTTTTTTTTACCCACACGGGTAGTTCAGTTGGTCGAGTGACGGGAGATTTGGATCAATGTACCAAGATTCGAATCCCCGCAACGACCGGGTGGAGGTTACAGAATCTGAAATATGACTGGGCCTCTGGTGCGCATGGGTGTATGAGCCCAATATCATTCTGCTCAACAAGTCACCGTGACTAACCTCCCCACCAATCTGTCGGATCTGGTTTTGGTCTCCCCTGGGACGGGAGATTCCATCTTTTGGATCGATTGTATGCAACTAATTTTCATAGTCAAGGATTTCACGAATGTCCGCTACATGTTCGACAGAATGCCTTAACCACTTTCTAATGTTTAAATGTAGGCATAAGTCATCGGAGAAAACAGTTACGTTTTAAAATACACATATATGGGCTCTAACAAATAGATACTTTTTTTTTTCCTGAACTTTCCGGAAAGAGGGAGACAGAACTGAAGCAGAACTCTTTCCCATTTCTCGTGCAAGACAGCAAGTCGAAAGGGCACGAGGAGAAGGCTGTATACCATTACTCGGAGGCGCGGTTTGAGCGGAAGGTGTAGTCGCCGATTGCTTCTTCAGTTACTCCGACGTGGGGTGTTGGTGTTGGGCTACCTGTCCTCTAACAAGCAAGTAAGGCTCTAACAGCTGGCTCATTCTCTCCCCTTATCTGGCTCGCCTGATTTATCTATTGTGCTCCATCTGTTGTGTCCCTGTTTTCGTTTTCTCAAAATTGCCTCATATCTTCTTTCCCTTTAAAGTGGAAAAGGTAGTGGTTGAATTGATTTAGAATTGAATTAAAATAGGTAGAGAGGTTTATAGTAATTAAGAAAAAAGGAATGGATTGAAGTCGATCCCTTCATAGGAAGTTAAAACATAAATTTCCTCCCAATTTATTTATTTTGGTATTCTTCAAAGGAAGCAGTAACTGGTGTTCGGGGATTTCAAGACTTGTTTTACTTGAGTCTGTTAAAACTGCCCTCTCAATTTATTTATTTTTTGGCAAGTGATACTTAGGGTATGACTGGGAAAGGGTTGTTCTACAAATGGCTTTGACGAATGGAGTTATTTTAAACACTTCCCTGCATCTCATAAATGAGTTCTGTTTAATGAAATGGAGCTAACATTGAAGCAAGTTGATGAATAAGGTTGTCATAAAAGTTGCATATAACAAGTTTAGTTAAACCAATAAGTCTAAAAAGTATAAGTAGGATTAATGAATTATATAAGTTGTACGTTACCCAAATATAAAGTTATACATTGGTTTGATATGACTCTTTTTGTGTGATGCAGTCAGTGCAGTTCTCTAATTTTTGAAATTAAAGCAAGCTCCCTCCCACAACAATCATACTTTAACAGAGTGGGGTCTTAGTTATAGAACATGTCTAAGGTTTAGAACTACCTTGTTGCTTACTTTAGTGATGTTTAATGGGGTGAAATGTTTCTAGTAATGTAGAGTGGTGACTGGTGATTAGGAGAGTGTAGGGCACTGTTAGTTGCTTCTGATAATTCAACATTTGATTATGCCATGTTGGAAATACAACTCAAGATTTGAGTAGAAAGCAAAACCTCTTTCTATCTCTGTATATATGTTTTCCAAAAAAAATGTCTGTATATATGTTTTTTGTTAGCAAAAGATCACCAGACTTTTAACCTCTTTCACATGTTATATATAAATGTTCTCTGGCCAGATTACTGTTAACCACATCTTTCACAAATTGATGGTTGTAAACACTGATTTCCCTCAAAGAAAAAGAAACAACTAACTTCCAGGGCATTGCTTTGAGAAGTGTTGTTTATTCTGTTCGGTAACCATTTAGCTGATAAAATAAGTAGGCAACATAAACATGGAAGCTCAAGTAGTTTTTTTCTGAAAATCAAACTACTTGAGGGCTTAATGTAAACAAGTTGATCTAAAAACAACTCCGTTAAAGAAAGGAAAACTGATTTCTTCATCCATGTTTGCTGCAGTTCAGAAACCTATTTCTAGATAACAGGTCACCTTACCTATTATTATCAACGTTGAGATATTCAGAATTTACCAACCAGGCTCTGTGGGTAATATCTGAAACATATTCAATGTATTCATTCTTTGCGTGCATTTTTTTATCTGTGATTTCAATGTAGCAATGAGTATTACGATTTGATTATTTGAATTATGGTGCAAATGTAGACTTATCTTCAAGCTCAGTGCAGTGAAAGTGTAAAACTTTTAACTTTCTTCTTTAATTTTTAAGTGTGTGTATTTGTAATTTCTCAGATTGATTTCAGCTTGTGGAGTTTATTCTCAGTGAGAAGAAGATTAGCCATCCTACTCAAGGTCAGCAACAGCCAATAGTAAGACATGAAGATGATACTTCCCTTGCTGAATTCCTCACATCTTTGATGAATTATACTCTACGGTGACATGGTTTGCACTTCTGCGTTGTGCTTCCCGGTCTAGGTTTCTGCGTTTTGGGTTTACGCTCAACTTCCCGGTTTGTGTTTATGCGTTTGAACTTTGCACATTAATTGAGCTTCTCAATCACTTAAACGATCGGTAGGTAGTATTGTAGTAAGGGTAATTTAGATATTTAATTTATTTTTAATTATTCCTATTTAATTTAGTGGCTGTGTTTAGTAAAAGGGGGCTGTGAATAGAATTCCCCAAACCTTCCCGTTATCCAATCCCGTACGGCACTTTGTCTAGTCGCAAGGAGTCAAGGTCGCAGTCGGCCTGTGGCAGCCCCGCACGCGGCACGCCGTACCCGCCTCACGCCGCCGCATTCCCTCACGCAGCACACCGCCCCCGCCTCATGCCTCCCTCCACTGCGTGGTAGTCTGCTTCTCACAATCTCACTTCTAATCACCCCAAACCCCAGGCAAGTCATAACTCATAAGTGTTTATTCTTTATTTTTTTACTATTTCAATGTAAGTAGCTAATAGCTTGAAATCTTGATTCTTTAGATTGAGTGTGGGGCTGTTTTATGCAAATTTTAAAGAATGTAAAATGTGATTTCTTCTACTATTGGTGAATAATTTGTGTCATTGTGTGATTTCATTTGTGAATTGAAAATTAGGATTTTTTAACATATTAATATGAAGTTATGAACTAGTGCCGTACCCTTGCCATGCACGGAACTTGTTAAGAAAAAACGACAAAAATTTAAAAATAAAATAATATGTTTTTGTAAAGAATAAGTAACCAATAATATAGGGCAGAAAGTAATGCATATATCACATATGATAAGATTTACTGTAGAAAAATGTTACATTATTAGAAAAATGTTACATTATTTTTCCTGATTAGATTGATGTACATAGTGAGTCGGATAGACTTAGTTAGTTGTAGATAAGCTCATAGTTATCTAGATCCTAATTTTTAGGATCTGTACCAGCTTGTAGTTATCTGTACAAACTGTATTTATACTCTGGCCGAATGGCTCATTCAATCAAGGAAGTTTTATTCCTAAAACTTACATGGTATCAAAGCAAATGTCTATTTTTCCTTTCTGCAATTCCATTTTGAGCTGGTGTATTGACACAAGAGCTTTGATGAATAATGTCTTTTTCAGTAAAAAAGTTGTTTAAAGTTTGAGAAAAATATTCACGACCATTATCACTTCTTACCATTTTAATTTTGGTATTGAATTGAGTTTGGACCATAGCATAAAATGTTCTAAATATTTTCTCAACTTCATATTTTTCTTTGATTAAAAATACTCATGTGACACGAGTATGATCATCAATAATAGTTACAAACCATCTCTTTCCCTTTAAAGTTGGTATTCTAGATGGACCCCAAATGTCAGTATGTACCAAGGTAAAAGGACTAGTAGGTTTATAACTGTGGGGTTAATAAGTGTTTCTGTGATGTTTTGCAAATGCACACATATCACAATTAAACAAAGAAGCATCTTTATTCAGAAATAATTGAGGAAACATCTTTTTTAAATAATAGAAACTAGGATGTCCTAGTCTATAATGAAGTAAATACAAATCTTTATTATTTGAAAAAGAAACAGTTTGCAAACAAGCATTTCTTGGACCTCTTTTATTAGATTGAGTTTCTCCATCAAAGATATAGAGTCCATCCTCCTCCTTAGCACTGCCAATCATCTTCCCCGATGCCAGGTCCTGAAAAATGCAATAAGAAGGATAAAAAATGACACAACATTGTAGATCTTTAGTTATTTGACTAACTGAAGTAAGATTGCAGGATAGATTAGGGACATGAAGGACTTTGGATAGATTCAGTGATGAGGAAATACTAATATTTCCCATCCCTGCAATGGCTGATAGAGAACCACCTGCAACCTTAACCTTTTTATCCCCTGCACTAGGTTTATATGAAGAAAAAAGATTTGAAATAGAAGTCATGTGATCAGTAGCCCCTGAGTCAATAATCCAGGTATTTTTAGATTTCTAAGAACAAAAAAATGATGAATAGGTACCATTTTGGGCATAAGAACAAGAGGAAGATTCTGGTTTGGATTCTTTTTGGGAATTTTGGGTTTTCTGGGAATTAAGGAAGTTAAGAATTTGCCCTATCTGCTCCTGAGTGAATGAAAGCTGATTGAACTTGACTTGTAGTTCTTGTTGAGTCTCAGTCACAGTTGTTTGTAGGGCCTTCTCAGTTTTTTTCTTTCCTGCCCCTGGTGGTTTGCCATGAATTTTCCAACAAGTCTCCCTAGTGTGCCATAATTTCTTGCAATGATCACACCAGGGTTTTTTCTTGTCATCACTCCTAGCCACCATTGCTGAAGAGTCCCCAGATTCCTCATTATGTACTGGAATGCTGTACATAACCTTCTTCTTGCTATCCTCCATCCTGATTTCAGAAAATACCTCCCTGATAGAGGGTAGAGTTTTTTTTTCCAAGTATCCTCCCCTTAACTTCATCTAGATCTCTATTAATTCCTGCTAGGAACATGTAGACCCTATCATTTTCCTCCCTTTTTTGGTGTCTTGCTAGATCCTTGGCACTCTCCCACTTCTCATCATCATGGCACTGATCCAACTCTTGTCATAGGGATACCATCTCATTATAGTAAGAGATGATATCTCTATTGCCTTGTTTGGACTGCCACAACTTGGTTTTTAATTTAAAAATCTGAGAAGAGTTCTCAATATCTGAGTAAGTTTCCTTAATGGAATTCCATACCTCCTTTGTAGTTTTCATGAACATGTGAGGTTTGACAATTGATACATCCATTGAACTTAGAAGCCTTGCTGTCACCGAGGAATTTTCTGACCTCCAGACATTGTAGCCATCATCACCAGTTTTTTCTCATTTATTTCACCAGTTATGTACCCTAGCTTGCCCCTTCCATCAATAGCCAGCTTGACAGACTGTGACCATTCGAGATAATTTGTGCCATTGAATCTATGGCCAGTAATGAGCATAGATGAATGAACTGAGGTCTGGTAGTTTGTCATTGAGCTATTTGGGGAGTTAGGGTTATGGGTTTGTGAGTGGGGAGAAGAGTCAGATTGCTCGGTTTCCACCATTGTGGTGTTTAAACAGCCTGCTCTGATACCATGTAAGTTTTAGGAATAAAACTTCCTTGATTGAATGAGCCATTCGGCCAGAGTATAAATACAGTTTGTACAGATAACTACAAGTTGGTACAGATCCTAAAAATTAGGATCTAGATAACTATGAGCTTATCTACAACTAACTAAGTCTATCCGACTCACTATGTACATCAATCTAATCAGGAAAAATAATGTAACATTTTTCTAATCTGGATGATAATTTCTTTAGAAATATCAGTATACCTGAAAATGATCCAGGAATAAAAAATAATGAAGTAAATCCAACTCAACCAATTGAAAAGGATCAACAGACAAGTCAGTTCTTTGGAAAAACTTATGAGAGAAGGGTTAGAAATCAAAGAACAGAGGAAGTCCAAGAACCTACAATTGTCCATGATTCTGCTTTAATGTCAGGAAGTGAAAAAGGTAATACTTCCAGCAACTTTGACCTTCCTATTGCTCTCAGAAAAGAGAGAAGAACATGTGTTAAATACTCCATCTCAAACTATGTTTCTTATTCTAAATTGACCTCAGACTTTGCAGCCTTTACCTCCAATATCTCTTCTATTTCTATTCCTCCAACCATACAGGATGCTCTATCTAAACCTGAGTGGAAGAAAGCTGTTTTGGAGGAGATGGAGGCCCTTGAAAAGAATCAGACATGGAAGCTTGTAGAGTTACCTAAAAATAAACCTACAGTTGGTTGCAGGTGGATTTTCACCCCCAAGTTTAAGGAAGATGGAAGTTTGGAGAAGTATAAGGCAAGACTAGTTGCCAAGGGGTACACACAGACCTATGGAATTGATTACAAAGAAACTTTTGCATCAGTTGCAAAGTTGAACACTGTAAGAATTCTTTTATCTCTTGCTGCCAATTTAGACTGACCATTACAACAACTGGATGTAAAGAATGCTTTTTTAAATGGGAAACTTGAAGAAGAAGTGTACATGGAACCTCCTCCTGGGTTTGAAAATAAGTTTGGGTTAATAGTTTGCAGATTAGAGAAGGCTTTATATGGACTTAAACAGTCTCCAAGAGTCTGGTTTGACAGATTCACAAAGTTCATAAAGAAGCAAGGATTTAATCAAGCTCAAGCTGACCATACTTTATTCATGAAGTTTTCAGGTAAGGGGGAGATTGCAATCTTAATTGTCTATGTAGATGATATTATCCTCACAGGAAATTATCACACAGAGACTAAAAGATTGAAAGACAAACTTGCTCATGAATTTGAGATTAAAAACCTAGGAAATTTAAAATTTTTCCTAGGAATTGAGATAGCTAGATCAAAGAAGGGTATTGTTGTCTCACAAAGGAAATATGTTCTAGATCTTCTACAGGAAACTGGAATGAGTGCTTGCAAACCAGCAGACACTCCAATTGACCCAAGTCAGAAATTGGGAGATCAAGGAGGGAAATCCAGTTGATATTCACCAATATCAAAGATTGGTAGGAAAATTAATATATCTGGCACACACAAGACTAGATATTGCATTTGCAGTAAGCATGGTGAGTCAGTTTATGCATCATCCTCTCCAAGAACATCTTGATGCTACTTACAGGATTTTGAGATACCTGAAGAGCTGTCCAGGGAAAGGATTATTTTTCAAAAAGGGAAACAATAGGACAATTGAAGCTTTTACTGATGCAGATTATGCTGGCTCAATATCTGATAGGAGATCTACTTTTGGATACTGCACCTATGTATGGGGAAATCTAGTAACCTGGAGAAGTAAGAAACAAAATGTGGTTGCTAGAAGTAGTGCAGAATCAGAATTCAGAGCTATGGCTAATGGAATATGTGAGTTACTCTGGATCAAACGAGTAATCACAGAACTAAAGATGGAGATTGAGCTGCCTATGAAGTTATATTGTGATAATAAAGCTGCTATAAGCATTGTTCATAACCCTGTGCTACATGATAGAACTAAGCATATTGAAGTGGACAGACATTTCATTAAGGAGAAGATTGAAGCTGGAATCATTTGCACACCATTTGTATCCACTAAAGATCAAACAGCTGATATCTTCACCAAAGAGTTATTTAGACCTATATTTGAGCTACTTATAAGCAAGTTGGGAATGTATGATATATATTCACCAACTTGAAGGGGAGTGTAGAAAAATGTTACTCCCTCCGTCCCCCTGTTATTGTCTCATTGCGGTTTACGATGCTTGACAGACGATAAAGCAAACAGATCCCTGTCCGCACTCAAATTATTTTTAGAAAAAGAAAATTACATATTCAGAAACTACATTAAAAGATTTACAAAGTCGCAAAAACCAGAAGCAAATTTGATAAAAATTTGATACATAAAGTAAGAGATTAAGAGTGATTTGTGTTGACCAAGTGAATAGGAAATGGGACAATAACATGGGGACGGAGGGAGTACATTATTAGAAAAATGTTACATTATTTTTCCTGATTAGATTGATGTACATAGTGAGTCGGATAGACTTAGTTAGTTGTAGATAAGCTCATAGTTATCTAGATCCTAATTTTTCAGGATCTGTACCAGCTTGTAGTTATCTGTACAAACTGTATTTATACTCTGGCCGAATGGCTCATTCAATCAAGGAAGTTTTATTCCTAAAACTTACATTTACTAACAAAATACACACCCGGTAATGTAATACTCATCCGGTTCTAAATAAACTTCACTTTGACTTCACACAAATTAAGGAAATAAAATTGACTTTACTGTAGAGTACACTGTTTAGCACTGTTTGACAATGTTTTGCACTGTTTTGATGTAGATAATTTGCCAAATAATGAAGGGAGAAGAAGTGTGAAGTTTATTTTGGACCTACCCAAAAAGGACAATGTGAAATTTATTTAGGACCGGAGAGAGTAAAAGATAGGGAAAAGTACGGAAAAGGTACTTGTGGTTGAACCCGTTTTTAGATAGGGTCATGTGTTTCATTCTTTATCAAAGTGGTTCATATGTTTGAATTCCGTTATCACAAGAGGGTCACGTCATTAAAAACGTCTGAAAAAGACCGTTAAAAGTAACTCCGATTTTCAAAAGTTTCTGAAAAATTAAAAGAAAAATACCGGAAGGTGCGCCTCAATAAGACGACCGCTAGGCCATCTTTTTTTTTTGTTTTCAGTCACCCTTGTCACCGGAAAGTTCATAGGAAAAGTGATATTAGCGAAATCATTTTTAAAAAATAATTCAAACAGATCTGAAAATCCAAAGGCGAAGGTGGTTTGGAGGTCATCATGACGAGACGCATCTTTCGGTATTTTTCTTTTAATTTTTCGGGCACTTTTGGAAACCGGAGTTACTTTTAACGGTCTTTTTCAGACGTTTTTAACGGGTGACCCGCTTGTGATAACGAAACTCAAACGCAATTTCTGCCCTTACACTGACAGGACCTGCCCTGCCCAAGCCGCTCGCTTCTCCGGCTCCGCTCCTCGCGACCTCACCCGTCACCGTTGGAAATTTGGAACCGTTGCAGCGCAGCCACACGCTCGTTGGATGTTGGGACCTCGGCTGAGTCGGCTCCTCAGTCCTTGCGACCTAGCTCCAGCACAAGCCAACTGAGTCCTCTGTCATCGTCTTCTCCTTTATCTTGAGACTCCCAGCTGACGAATTGGGGTAGGTGTCTGAATGCTAAAATTTTCAGCTCATCTATCTAATTACCTCCCTTAAGATTTTAACCTTAAAATTAGGGCTTTTAAAACCTAATCTGAAATCTTGATTGAATTTTACACCATTCTTTAACCTAATCTCCATTTTTTATAAATGACTGAATGGGGATGTTGGATTGCTGTTTGCTTAATTTTTCCGTGTTAGTAGCAAGGATTTGTTGCGGATAGTTCTTTTGTAATCGGTATGAAATTATTAGTCAACAAGAGTACTTTTAATGTAAGTACAGGTAGCTGCTCACACGAGTGGGATTAATCGGTGAGAGTAAATTAATTGCACACTATTAGTTTTGGTGTGATTCAATTAATTTCACCATAGTATGAAATTCGCGCGAACGGGAAGTATAAGATCTGTCACTATCTACATTGCAGGGAAGATCAATCTCGCTAACACAGAGATCATCATCATCCTTTACCCCAGTGCCGTGAAAGCTCCCACCTGCGGTGGGGTAAGGGGGGTTAGTGTCTTACCCCTGTACTAAAGCACAGAAAGACTGTTTCCTGATGTTGTTTTATAACAAAGAAGCACAAACAATTTAGTGAGCCGTTTGCTTTATTCCATCATATTCTCAAGCCAAAAAATAGTGAATCTTTTGCTGCATTGCAAATGAGGGAAACGCTATCACAGAGATAAATAGATAAAGGTGTAAAATTTTCTACACAAGCGCCCAATGCATTTCTTACAAGTTGACTCAAAGGTTGAAGCTTAAAAGTTCATAGAAAGCACCAAACACTGCTTTGGAGTAGTCAATGTTTAAAAAACCCTAACCTTTGTCAATTTGCAGAGAGAAAATGGAAGGAGGAAGGAGTAGCAGTATTACGATTGGGAGATACAATTATGTACACGATGTTGGTAAAGGGCCCACTGAAGCCTTAGATGTCCACCATGTCATGCTTCCAAGAAATGCTTTACCCAATGCTTCAATTTTACTCACATTTCTCTTCATCTCAGCCTACATCTGCTCTCTGCTTGTACTGGTATATACTCATTACTCACTTAATATCCAAGGATTTACTGTTCCTATTTGATGATCATTTGAGATTAGGTGGTTCATAATTAATTGTGCTGGTATAATGTATTTAACTAGTATATCCATATTAAGTATTCAGGGCCTGTTAAAGATTATTCTGCTAAAGTGGATGAATCTGATGTGGTCTCTGAAAGCAGAGTAAACCATATTGGTTACCGAAGGGAGCACTATTGTGCCATATGAAATTTGTGTTTCTGTGATTGTTCATAACTATGATACATAGGCTTCTTAAAGCTGTAGATTAGATCTTTAGGTATTTCACCTCCTTTGCTTCAATTTAGTAAAGCGTCATGATTACAGAGTGATGATGTGCGCGCGATAGCAGGTCAGGTCTAGTGCTGCTCTTCTTTACAGCCTACTTATTGTGGCATCACTCATCTGGATTTATCTAAAGCTAGTTGTCAGAGGTGAGGAGACAAGTCTTTGATTACAATCTCCGTTTTTTGGGTTGAGAATGATCTTCAAGAAAAGAGCATATGTTTCAAAGCAAAGTTATTTTTCTTGTAATTCATTACCAAAAGGGGTTCAGAACAAATTAAAAATGAGAGTTTAGTTAAAGTAACCAATGCAACTACTACTACTAAATTATAAGAACTAAATTTACTTAAAATTATAGAAAAGCTATAGTATGTGTATAGTTATAAAGCGTAATAGCAAATTGTTATTTTATTGCCCAAGAATTGGATATCTCTTGACATAAGGAAATCCAATGGTAATGTATTGAATGTGCATTTAATGCACAGCTCTTGGATGTTTTCCACATCAAGGGGTGTTTCACTTTAGGAGAAAATAGCAACATTCAACGAATACATGATTTCTTGGTCAAGGATTTATTGCTTTGATGTTCCCCTTAAGATCCCATATCTCATTTAACTACTTTGGTTGCCATATTTTTATGTATGGAATAAAAATTTGTACCATGATGAAACTGACTCTTTCTTTTAATGGGAGGAGTACTTTTCTTCTCATGTTCTGTCACTCACTTTTTTGGTTTGTGCGTAACAGAGTCTGTAATAATTTTCCCTGCTTTTGGAGTTCAGATGGAGACTCAATACCAAAGGTACTTAAAGGCTCTGCCATACACAAGACCCACCCCCACCTCTTTTTTGTGTTGAGGTATTATGGGTTCATACCAAATTGCTCATTTTGTACTTCTACAACAGCGGGAGAATCGTTCGACGTTTTGTTCCTACTTGCAAGATCTTGAAACCTGTGCTGAATGAATGTGTGACCCCCATTACTTGTTACTGGACCCTCTCTCTGATTATTCACGGAGAAGATGATCTTCTTTTAGTTTTCAAGGTTAAACATTTCTCATCCTCTATTGTAGCAAATTAGAGTCTGTTTGGTAAGAGCGAAGTTGGACTGATGTCGCTGATAACGGTCAAGTATCTTCTTTCTAACTGTTACAACAACAACAACAACATCCAAGCCTTAATCCCAAAAGAATTTGGGGTCGGCTAACATGAATCGATCTATGATATCGATGCCAAAAAGAGAAGGCGGACAAGAAAAGGAAAAAAAGTAAGATAAAATGAATAAAATAAAGATACATAAATATAAGATAATAATAACACAAGAATATAACCAAGATAAAAGAAAAATAAATAAAAGAACATAAAAAAGCTAGAAGATAAAAATAACATAAGAATATAAAAAGATAAGGAAGATAAACGATAAAAGAAACAAGAGAGGAAAGGTAGACAAGACATCAATCGTCCACATGGATGTGCGCCCTCCACTTTGCTCTCTCCAAAGCCATACTCTCATCCAACCCAAGAAGACGCATATCAGTTCTGATTACTCTAATCCAAGTCTGTTTGGGTCTTCCCCTCCCTCTCTTCTCTGACTCTTCTCCCCACCCCTCAAGTCGTCTAACAGGTGCATCACTCGGTCTTCTATGCACACGCCCAAACCACCGCAAACGAGACTCCTGCATCTTATCTTCTATAGGTGCTACTCCACCTTTTGTCTGATTACCTCATTCCTCAGGCGGTCTTTTCTGGTATGTCCACACATCCAACGCAACATACGCATCTCTGTCACACTCATCTTTTGAATGTGGCATTGCTTCACCGCCCAACACTCTACGCCATACATTAATGCCGGCCTAATTGCTGTAAGATAAAATTTACCTTTCAATTTAGTCGGCATACCTCGATCGCATATCTTCTTTCTTCTTTCTAACTGTTCAGTGAAAAAAATTAACTTTTGTATTACTCCCTCTCTACAAAAAGAGCTCCTTTGTCGAAGTTAGACCTTTTAATTTTGGTTAAGGAACATCCCTTGTTAACTATGAGTCACCAATTTTTGGGAAAAGGTCCACTAGACCATTCTACAATTTCAATGCCATCACTTATGCTTCTATAGTAAAGTGCTTCTAAAGAAATGTGTAGTATTGCATAAGCACATTTACTTTGAAAAATAATCAATCCATTCATTCTACTAGTTATTGACCTCCCATAGCAGGTCACCTTTTGAAAAAAATTAAGGGAATCGATAAATCGTGAAACGATAGGATTGATTGTTTTCCAAGTAAGCTTATTATATGACTTATTTTTTAGTATGCAGGCTTAACTGATGAATTTGAAATAGTAGAAGGACCTTTTTTAAAACATTTTATCTCTCTTCAACTCAATGTAACATCTCTTTTGAAGGAAAACTAAATTTAACATACTCCGTATTTAACTTGTTTCAAGCATGGGGGGTGGGGTTGCATAAAGTATAATGCAAATTATCTCTTTTTTGTTGCTTGATATGACAAGTTTTTGGGGATAAAAACATGTCTGGTACTCTTTCCTTTTGGGGACAGAGTGTGTACTTTTAGTGTTCCATAAAATCTGTTATAAGCCGAAAAAGTCCCAATACCAAACAGGCACTACACCCTTATTCTTACAACAGGTTACCCATAATAATTTTACAGGGGTTTTTAAATTCAATTGATAGGTGTTACGTCCTTCTGCAAAAATTTTGGTGCCGATTTGGAAGGCTTTATGTGCTTGCGTTGAATGTGGAGAAGGAAAAGAGCCAGTGTAGGGAAACATGACACTGCTCTCCGAGATGGATCGTTTTTTCATGCTCTATAGCTATAATTTTGTGCACGTACGAAGATATCTTAGCTTCTATCTGAGTATGGGTTAGTTGTATTTTCCCTCTCTTTGCAAATCAAAGTGAAGGGGAATCATCATCTACCATCATCTACTAACTGTCTAGCTACTATTAGTGTTAGAAACCATGAAATTGAGTACATAGCTCTAATTTTGACTATCCATTGAGTAACATCACGAACATACCTACATTCCATGTTTATGAAATTTGAAAATTATGTAAATTTAAAAAGAAAATGACTTGCAGAGCAGAGGTAGGATGGCCGATAGCAGAAGCAGCCATAGTTGCCATCGGGGCGAGTTGATAGGTGTATGAAACCAACTTTATTTTTGAGTAACAAAACAATAGTTTTGTGATTGACTTTATTTCAAAATGGTGTTCTTGTACTTTGTGAGTTGGTGATATTTTGCAGTCATGACTCGTGAAAATCCAAATACTATATGGCCATCTCATTCATACATGTTTTCTCAAGTAACACTAGTAATAAATAAAACGATACCCTCCCCCCTATCAAAACAATGAAAAGTACGAAACAAAAGAAATTGGTCCCAATTCGTTGATAACTTTATTACTACCTCTGTCCCTTTTTATTTAGCCGATTTTGACTTTTTCAGTAAAAAATGATAAACTTTGATACGTTATTTCAACTAATATATTTATGTGAAACATAATAAATTTATACTTTATGGTAGCACTTTTAGCAAAGAACATTTCAACATCATTTCACATTTAATCTATCAAGTTCAATAGAATTTGAAGCATGTGTCACCAAATCAAAATATATTGATATTCCAATCAAATAATCACTATTACGGTATACTCCGTATATGTAGTTTTTAGTCACAAAATAAACATCTTGCATTGACAATGGTATTTGAACTAATTAATTAAGGTTGTTGCTAATCCATATCTACCATAAATTTATATTTTTTTTTATCATACCATAAATTTATAATAAAATAGCTAAATTGACTATAATAACATGAGGGTGGGACTAGATTTAATACAAGTTAAAACTTGTACATGTTGCTTCTTGTGAATCTTCTTTTAATTTTTTGTGACCATTTTGTAAGCCTATTGTTTAGCATATTAGTATTAGTATTATCAATAAAGATGACAAATTTAGGTTTTCATTTTTTTGGAATTTTACTTTTTTATAGTATATGAATCTTTTTTGTACTTCAATTCAATAGCTTATTTTTGTATTTTTGTCAATCAACTTGGACAATCATTATTTGAAAACAAACTTTTAATATAGTTAGTAATAAAACATACTTTAACATAATCTCTTCATAATTCAGTAATTCTGGAAAATTCAATTATTAGAGACAAAAAACTCATCAGCATCAGTTCATTTTGGATATTACCAGAAAAATCCTTAATCTTCTAAACTAATAAAGTGTGTGTTTTGCAATTAATACAATTCCTATGAAGGTTGAGCTAACAATATTTAAGTATAAACTATTTGAATAATTCACTAAATTTTATTAAGTATAACACTAATTTTTAGCTATTTATCAAATTTAAAAAATCTAAATCATTTAAAGAGTACTACTTCATAAATACTTAAAAGACCAAATGTCATTAAAAATAGAAACACTAATTGCAAGTATGAATGTGTAGTAAGTTATATAGTTATTTACCTAATTAGGACTAATGAGTCTATAAAAAGCACAAATAGGATTACTACTTTTAAATTTTCCAAATAGGACTAAACATTAATTTTCTACACTATATACCCCTAAGGGTATAATTCATAATAAAATGTCTCAATTCATAATAAAATCATACAAAATAATAAAAAATCGTAAAAAATAATAAAAAATTCGTAAAGAAAAATTAATAAAATATTTATAAAATGTTTTTTTTAAATAGATACCTTTCCCACTGCCTCCCAACACCACCATCTACGATCGATGAAAATTATGTCACTTTTGTAAAACAAGTGCCATTTTTTTCTGGAAATGCCAAGAAAATGGCATTATTACTCTTCATTATGCCAACATTTTTATTGAATTTATCATCATTATGGCATTTCTAAATATGTTGGCAGATTTTTCCTCCGGTGATGGGAGCTAATGGTGCTGGGGGTGGCAGAGGCGGCAATCTTTTTTTTTCATTTTTTATTTTTTAAAATTTTTTATTATTATTTTAAAAAAATTAAAAGTTTATTTTACAATTTTTTTATTAATTTTTTATTATTATTTTACGATTATTATTATTTTTTTATAATTTTATTATAATTAAATAATATCAAAAGCTACAGGGTTATGTACAATTTACTAAAAACATGTTTGTCCAAACACACATAAATAGTCCTATAAGGGGAATTTAAAAAATATAGTTCTATTTGTGCAATTTTGCCACTTTTTAGTCATATTCAGGTAATTGACTCTAAGTTATATTGAAGGATTAACTTATAATGAAGGCAACCTTCAATTAATTCTAATGGTAGCCGTGCTTGTTTGTCAATCAAGATTAGGGTATCATATTTTAAAATCAAAGTACAAGCTCTCATGCATTGAAAATATTGACACAATTCAAGGATACTAACCAACACTCACAATTATAATGTTTTTAGATTTGTTTTACAACACAAAGGGTGATGAATAGGATAAAAGTTGAGAACATTCTTTTTTACATTCATTAATTATGGGAACATGTATGTACTACTCCAAGCACGAAACCCAACCGCTTGTTGCACTTACTATTTATTCAAAAATGGATCTTATGAATGTTAGACAAATATTAGTTAGGAAGTGCACTAGGATAAAAGTTGCAATGAAAATAGTACTTATTGGAAAATATAAAAGTATTTGTTTTTCAAAACAAATGGTGATGAATAGGATAAAAGTTAAGAAAATTATTTCATTGATTTTGGGGACATGTATGTACTACTCTAAGCATGAAACTCGACTGCTTGTTGCACACTTGAACATACTATTTATTTAAGGAAGTGGCTGGCGTTCGGTTATTTCTCCCTGCACCGCGACCACGGCTAGCATCATTTGTTATAGACCCGCCCCGCCGTTAGATGTTTCTAGCTCCACGTAGAATCTAGTCGTGAAAGATCATAGACAAGCATAGCATCTCAGGGGAATGATATTATAGATTTTGGGCAAAATATAATGATACCAAATTTATAAAAATTAGAATGAATCTTGTGCATTAAAATAGAAACTCTTTTTATAATCTAAACAAAGAGCAATTTTGTGCAGGTTTTGAGGTTTGATAGTTTCCACGGAACATCTTAATATAAACGTAATGTCTTAACACACGGGGACTTGCAATGAAAATAGTCCCTTTTGGAAAATATTAAAGTATTTATTTTACAAAACGGAGGGTGATGAATAGGATAAAAGTTGAGAAAATACTTTTTTACATTCACTGATTTCAGGGACATGTATGTACTACTCTCTAAGCACGAAACTCGACCGCTGGTTGCACGTACTATTTATTTAAAAATGGTTCTTATAAATGTTTGACAAATATTAGTTAGGAACTCCATTATATATACTTATAATATACTTGCAATGTGAGTAATTCACCATAAAATTGCAATATAAGTGAGTAGATGTACAATATATTCGAACTTTCACGCGTTATATAGCAATGATAAAACATAAGAAAAGACCCAATGAGGAAATTATAGAAAAAGTTAGAAATTGAAAATTCATATAATTTCATAACTGAAGTCCAGACGTTAAAATGTCACCACAATCTAAAAGTAATGTGTTTCTCACATTTATGGAGAGTCCGAACTCTGGTTAGAATTTGACATCATCCTTGAGATTTGGAAGTGGCTGGCGTTCGGGTGTTTCTCCCTAAACCACTACCACGGCTAGCAATAGCTCTAGTTGTTTTTGGAACATATTAAAATATTTTGTTTTACAAATTACAAAATAGTATATTTAGAGATTGCGTCGCTGACTCCAATAGCCCACATAACTTGTTCGTATTTATGGGGTAGCTTGGTCGTGGATGTAACCTATGTACATATTCAAAATTATAGATATATAAACACATATTTATATAGACTTTTTATTCCACATACAAAACTTAATCGAAGCAAGAAAGTTAACAATAAAACATGACTTTCTTCACATTATTCTTCAAATCAGGAAGTGGTTGGCGCTCGGGTATTTCTCCCTGCACCGCTACCACGGCCGCTAGCACCACTTCTATAGACCCGCCGTTAAATGTTTCTAGCTCCACGTAGAATGTAGACATGAAAGATCATAAACAAGCATAGTATCCCAGGGGGAATTATATTTATAAATTTTGGACAAAATATAAAGATTCCAGATTTATAAAAATTAGAAACAATCTTGTGCCTTAGAATAGAAACACTTTTCATAATATAAACAAAGAGCAATTTTTTGCGGATTTCGATGTTTGATAATTTCCACGGAACATCGATCTTTATATAGATGTAATGTTTTAACACACGGGAACTTGCGGTGAAAATAGTCCGTTTTGGAATATATTAAAGTATTTGTTTTACAAAACAAAGGGTGATGAATAGGATAAAAGTTGAGAAAATTCGTTTTTACATTCATGGATTTTGGGGACATGTATGTACTACTTTAAGCACGAAACTCGGCCGCTTGTTGCTTGTACTATTTATATAAAAAAGATTCTTATAAACTTTAGACAAATATTAGTTGGAACTTCATTATATATACTTACTATATACCTGCAATGTGCAATAATTCACCATAAAATTGCGGTATATGTGAGTAGGTGTACAATTCACACTTTCAATTATTAAATATCAAATGATACAACAAAAGAAAAGACCCAATAAGGAAATTATAGAAAACATTACAAATTGAAAAATCAAATAATTTCATAACTGGGGTCTAGATGTTAAAATGTCACCCCAATCGAGAAGTAATGTGTTTTCTCACATTTATGGATAGTTCACTCTCTGATTAGAATGTGACATTATCCTTGAGATTAGGAAGTGGATGGCATTCGGGTATTTCTCCTTGCACTGCTACCATGGCTACCATTAGCTACACTTGTTTTTGGAACATATTAAAATATTTTGTTTTACAAAATAAGAGAAATATGTCCAGCAGCTTTCCGTCTGAATGCCGTTCGGACACTGCCGTTTGGGGCGGTTCCCAGTGAATGTTTTTGATGAATTTTTTTGAGCATTTTCCTCATCAAGTCTAGTTTATCCATACCAAATTTCAGCTTAAAATTTGATCAGGAAGGCAGTCAAATAATTTGTTGATGTTAACTGCGCCAAATTATACATAGAAAAACGCAGTTAACTTCAACAAATTATTTGATTGCCTTCCCGATCAGCTTAAAATTCGATCGGGAAGGCATTCAAATAATTTGTTGAAGTTAACTGCGCCAAATTATACATAGAAAAACGCAGTTAACTTCAACAAATTATTTGACTGCCTTCCCGATCGAATTTTAAGCTGAAATTTGGTATGAATAAACTAACCTTAATGAGGAACATGTTCAAAAAAATTCATCAAAACATTCCACCGGGAACCCCCCCGAAAGGTGGTGTTTGGACGGCATTCGGACCGGGGGCTGCTGGACATGAGAATGACTCTACAAAATAGTATATATAAAGGTTACGTCGCCGACTCCTCTAACCTACATAACTCCTTCGTATTTATGGGGTAGCTTGGTCGAGGATGACGAGGATGTAACCTATGTAGAGATTCAAATTTATAGATATCTGATCACATATAAATATAGACTTTTTATTCCACATACAAAACTTAATAGAAGCAAGAAAGTTAATTGTAAAACATCACTTTCTTGACATTATCCTTCATATCAAGAAGTGGCTAGTGCTCGGGTATTTCTCATTGCACCGCTTCCACTGCTAGCACCACTTGATATAGACCTGTTGTTAGATATTTCTAGCTCCATGTTGAATGTAGACGTGAAAGATCATAGACGAGCATAGTATCTCGGGGGAATGATATTTATTGATTTTGGACAAAATATAAAGATTCCAAATTTATAAAAATTAGAATCAATCTTTTGCATTAGAATAGAAACACTTTTTATAATATAAACAAAGAGCAATTTTGTGCGAATTTTGAGGTTTGATAGTTTCGACGGAATATCTTCATATATAAATGTAATGTTTTAACACACTGGAAATTGCGATGAAAATAGTCCTTTTTGGAACATATAAAAGTATTTGTTTTACAAAACAAAGGGTGATGAATAGGATAAAAGTTGAGAAAGTTCTTTTTTACATTCATTGATTTTGGGGACATGTATGTACTACTCTAAGCACGAAACTAGACCGCTTGTTGCACGTACTATTTATATAAAAATGGTTTTATAAGTGTTAGACAAATATTAGTCAAGAACGCCATTATATATACTGACCATATACTTGCAATGTGCACTAATTCACCATAAAGTTTCAGTATAAGTGAGTAGATGTACAATTCGCACTTTCACGAGTTATATAGAAAATGATAAAGCATAAGAAAAGACCCAGTAAGGAAATTATAGATAACGTTAGAAATAGAAAATTCATATAATTTCATGACTGATGTGTAGATGTTAAAATGTCACCCCAGTCCAAAAGTAACGTGTTTCTCACATTTACGGATAAATGAAAAGGCCGCCGAACGGCCCAACTTGAAACAAAAACAAGCGGTAAGCCTATACTCCAAATTAAATTAAAAAATTCTAAAAAAACTGACTTCCAAAAACAAGTCGGCATTTAAGTTTTCACACTCGCAGTCACTGCGTGAGCTTTCTTCACTACTCTGTTTTTGAAATTAGGGTTTTGAAGTTCTCTTTGAGATTCTTTTTTAAAAAATCAAAATATAGTCAATTGCTTTACTTGGTCGAACGATTCAAGTTATGCAACTATTCGAGTCTTCCGGCCAAAGGTAAAAATATTCACTTTTTCTTACCCATTTCTCATTTTAAGATTCCGTCATATTGATTTGTTTCTTTCTGATTTTAGATTTCTTTTTACTGGCTTTATTTGTTCAGTTGTTCATGTTCAAAAATATGATAATCTCATTTAATTCATTGATTGAAGCCCTTTTTGGTTACTTTTAATAATTTGATTTTTGATAAGCCGAACTTAAGAGTCTGTAGGCAGTGTGGTTTTGCTTAAATTTGGTGTGAATGGTTATTTTTTGAAGGGGTGAATCTGCTTAAATCTGAACCCAATACTTATTTTGATGCTTTATTTTGCTCAATGTGCTGGATGATTTTGATATGCTTGTAGCAAGTCTGAATCTGAACATTTTATATGTTACTTAGATCTTTGGATTTTAATTAATAAAAGGCCTAATTTTTGTGATTTGCATCTAGTCTCTCAATGTGTCAAGCAGGCCTTGTTTTACAAAATAGTATATATATAGAGATTGCGTCGCTAACTCCACTAGCCCACATAAATCGTTCGTATTTATGGGGTAGCTTGGTCGGGGATGTAACTTATGTACAGATTCAAAATTATAGATATCTAATCACATATTTATATATACTTTTTATTATTCCACATACAAAACGTCATTGAAGAAAGAAAGTTAACAATAAAACATGACTTTCTTACATTATCCTTCAAATCAGGAAGCGGTTGGCGCTCGGGTATTTCTCCCTGCACCACTACCACGGCTAGCACCACTTGTTATAGACCCGTTGTTAGATGTTTCTAGCTCAACGTAGAATGTAAACGTGAAAGATCATAGACAAGCATAGTATCCCGAGGGAATGATATTTATATATTTTGGACAAAATATAAAGATTCCAAATTTATAAAAATTAAAAACAATCTTGTGCCTTAGAATAGAAACACTTTTTATAATGTAAACAAAGAGCAATTTTGTGCGAATTTTGAGGTTTGATAGTTTCCACGGAACATCTTTATATATAAATGTAATGTTTTAACACATTGGCAATTGCGATGGAAATAGTCCTTTTTAAAATATATAAAAGTATTTGTTTTACGAAACAAACGGTGATGAAAAGGATAAAACTTGACAAAGTTCTTTTTTACGTTCATTGATTTTGTGGACATGTATGTACTACTCTAAGCACGAAACTCGACCGCTTGTTGCACGTACTATATATATAAATGGTTCTTATAAGTGTTAGACAAATATTAGTTAGGAACGCCATTATATATACTTACCGTATACTTGCAATGTGCAGTAATTCACCATAAAATTCCGGTATAAGTGAGTAAATGTACAATTCGCACTTTCACGCGTTATATAGAAAATGATAAAACATAAGAAAAGACCCAATAAGGAAATTATAGAAAACTATAGCAATAGAAAATTGATATACTTTCATAACTGATGTGTAGATGTTAAAATGTCACCCCCAATCCAAAATTAATGTGTTTCTCGCATTTATGGATAAATGAAAAGGCCGCCGAACGGCCCAATTTGAAGCAAAAACAAGTGGTAAGCCTATCCTCCAAATTAAAAGCAAAAAAATCTAAAAAAAACTCACTTCCAAAAACAATTTAGCATTTCAGTTTTCACATTCGCAGTCACTCTGTGGGCATTCTTCACTACTCTATTTTTTAAATTAGGGTTTGAAGTTCTCTTTGAGATTCTTTTAAAAAAAATCAAAATAGTCGATTGCTTTACTTGGTCGAGCGATTCAAGTTATTCAACTATTCGAGTCGTTAGGCCAAAGGTAAAATTATTCACTTTTTCTTACCCAATTCTCATAGTAAGATTTTGTCATATTGATTTGTTTCTTTCTGATTTTAGATTTCTTTTTACTGGCTTTATTTGTTCAGTTGTTCATGTTCGAAAATCTGATTCTCATTTAATTCATTGATTGTAGCCCTTTTTGGTTATTTTTTGTAAGTTGATTTTTGATAAGCCGAACTGAAGAGTCAGAAGCAACAAAGTGCAACACCAGTGATGTAGAACCTGCAGAAGGACTGATATACAAGAACCATGCTGAGTTCAAGAAAGCACTGAAGTTGAATACTATAAAGAACACTTCCAGTATGTGACATATAAGTCAAATAAGAAGTTTTTTGTAGCAAAAGGCTTGGACGAAAAGTGCAGTTGGGAGATAAAAGCAAGAAAAACTGGAACACTTGGAAGGTTTAAAGTTGTGAAGCTTGTAAATACACATTCTTGCAGATTGGAAGTAAGCTTAGCGGATCAAAGGCATGCAACATCAAGTTTGGTAGCAGGATGCATTCAGTCTAAGTTATTGGATCCAAAGGCGCAATATAATGCAACCGATGTAAAGTGGGATATGCTACAAGATTATGGTGTTGAAATCAGCTACTTAAGAGCATGGAGAGCAAAATAAAAATGCACTAAATAAGCTCAGAGGAAAACCAAAAGAGTCATATGGCTTTCTGCCACAGTTCTTGAGTATTGTGAAACAAACGAATCCTGGATCGTTTATGGAACTTAAAGTTAATGAGACACAACACATTCTTGTATGTCTTCATGGTTATTGATGCATCAATTAAGGGAATAAGGGCTGGAGATTTTGCTGACCACTTATTGTAGTTGACGGGACATTTCTGACTGGGACGTATGGTGGAACACTGTTAACAACATCAACACAAGATGCTTGTGGTAAAATATTTCCTATTGCATTTTCTGTCGTTGACTCTGAAAATGATGAATCCTGGAAATGGTTTTTCAGAAATAGTAGACAAGCTTTGGGTTATAGAAGTGGAATGGTGATTGTTTCTGATAGACATGAGAGTATTGCAAAAGCTATTGTAGAAGTGTATCCAGAATCTGAGCATGGGGTATGCATATACCATCTATTCAACAACCTCAAGACAAAGTTCAAAAGAAAAGAATGAAAGACAGTTTTTTTGAAGCTGCACAAGCATACACCAAATATGACTTTGATTGGCACATTGAGGAACTGAAGAAATTGGATGAGGAGATGATACCATATTTGTACTCAGTTGGGTATGAAAAATGGACTAGAGTTTTCTCATCATAAAAAAGGTACTCAACAACGACTTCAAATATAGCCGAATGTTTGAATGCCACATTGAAAAAGATAAAAAACTGCCAATAACTATGTTGCTACAGTTCTTGCATGCATTGGTGCAAATATGGACACATGTGAACAAAAATGTTGCAAGGAGCCAAGGAACACGTTAACCAAACTTGCAAAAGTTCCACATGAAACACTAGAGCAAAACTACCTCAAATGCATGAAGCTAAAGGTATACAGTGCTTAAATTTTAAGAAGTTAAATTTCATTAAAAAAATTGCAAATATAACAGTTACAATTTGAATTGGATGTGATTTGTTATAAATATTTGATGGATAGTGTACCCGGGGGGTAGCTTATCCGATGGGTTATTACGGAGAATAATAAGAGAGAAGTCGGAGCAAGTAAATATAGAGAGAGAAAGTATATTGCAAAGTGTTCAGTGTTTTCAGCGTGGTTACAAATGGGGAAATGGGGTGCTATTTATAGTAGCAATAAATGCCGGGCAGGGACACGTGTCAAGCGTCCATTGGCCGAGAGGTCATCTCAACTGGTTGGCGCTGGCAACCGCATGTGGCCGCATTTAATGCGGCTGTTGGATGGGACGTTGTACAGGATACGGTGATCTGTACGCATGTGGCGCGGATATCATGTCGGGAAAGGTGCCCTCGGCTGTAGAGGACTAGCCGAGGGCTCTGAGTACTGGGGACCCCCTTGGTGCCGAGGGCTCCAGGTGCCGAGGGCTACTACTTTTCGTCGTTTTCCCAGTAGCTTTGTTTTTGCTGTGTTGGCCCTCCTGTGAGAGTTAGAGCCTTCGGCCAGGGGGCCGAAGGCACCCCTGGTGCACATTGTGGGCTGCTTGGTACTCTGGGCGCTGTGATTTGGGTCTGTTGGGCCTTCTGGGCCTGTTGGGCCTTGATTGGAGTAGTAGGAGTCTGTGGGCCGGGTACTCCATCAATATTATTTATTGTGTTCAATATATTTGTAATTTATTTATTGAGTCTTTGTATTTAATTAGATTAGCTGAAAGAGAATTAGGTCCAATTAATTAAGTGCTCTAATAGCCCACACGCATGCCTAGTTGCTTCCTAATTGTATTAGGAAGTTCGAGTCTCTCGCCTATAAATATAGGCCGAGGTGGCCGAAATACTTTAGGGTTTCACAATTAGAATAGTCATATCATTATCGAAACTCTCTCTAGAATTCTAAGTCTCTACACATTACATTCCGCATATTATTCTCTGTAGAGCTAGTAGATTAGAATCTCTCTCTCTAGCTGATTCGTTCATATATCGTGTAACTGTTCTTCATGGATTCATCATTCTATATACACGGTATACGTTATTGGTGAAATTTCTCTTCTACTGTTTCAGTTCTTATCAATATTCTTAGATTATTTGACTGTTGAAATCTGGGCATATCTCACACAATTGGTATCAGAGCCTCGGCGTAATTCTGTTCGTTAGAATCCTCGAATTTTTCTGGAATTAATTTGATCAAAATCACAAGTTTTGGTTGAATGAGTTTTGGAATTATTCTTGGTGAGTTACGTATTTTTGTGGCGACTGCTGAAGAAAAGAAAGAAGTCACGGAAGAATCCCTACGTGATTCGAGTTTCTAAATTCGCACTACCAAAATCTTTGATTTTGGTCATTATCAGAAGAAGATTTGGAGCCTCAAATTTTTTGGAAAGTTACTTATTTTAGAAGGCTACTGCTACAAGGAAACCCACGAAAGAAGTATTCCAGACAGATTTGATTTCCTATTTTTCGCATTACCGAAATCTTAATTTCGGTACATTGAAGATTTCGCTCATCCGAAATTGTAAACCTGGAAGGTAGCCCTAAATATTTCTTCTTCGCATATCCGAAATCAGCATAATCAGCATTCCTAAACACCCGAGATCCTTATAATTTCGCAGGCCCGAAATCTTCATATTCAGTAAGGTGACCCGAGATTGCAATTTCGAAAGGCAGGCCCCGAAATCTGATTTTCTAAGATCACATGAACACCCGAAATCTGAAGTCACAACCTCACCCGAAATTGTTGATTTCGGCATCTCAAAGTTTTCAAAGGGCCGAAATCTTAGATGTGAAGAAAGCTCCAAATCTGACTTGAAAAGTTTGCCCAAAATCATTTTTTATTTTGGCCGAGATCTCAATTACTTTCCCAATCACCCGAAATCACTAACGAGCCCCACATTCCCCTGATGGAGTATATGGGTCTGAGCCCCCGGACCCACATACTCGGAAGAACAGAAAGCACAAGACAACAGAGTGGCGCCCTCGTCGGCCAAGACGCCCCCGTCGGCCGAAAAGGGGCCAACTCGGATTATGGTCCTGAGTCCAAGAAACCCGGGTGCCCTCGTCGGCCGTGCCCTCGTCGGTCGTGCCCTCGTCGGCCACGCCCTCGTCGGCCACGAAGACCTCACAGAACCAGATTTTATACTTAGTCATTTATACAGTCCATTAGTGGCTTTGTATTCAGCCCAGTAGCGGTCCAGTTGTAAATGGGCCTCCCAAGCCCAAGACTTGGGAGCCCAACCCTTATTTTCTCTATAAATACTCCCCTTGGGAGTAGTTATAGGGGTTACAAATTCATTCTATTGAAGCATATTATTGCACTTCTCTCTCTAGCTCTCACTTCTCTCTAGATATACTCTATCATTTGGTGCTCTCGTTGAGAGCTAGAACGATCAAGTTAGCACCCTTCGTCGCTACCAAGCACAGCTAGCCACTGATCATGGGGAGAACTAAGTCAAACCGCAACCTCGTCAGCAAAGCCATCCCTGAGGACCAAGAGCCCAGAGAGCACGATGAGGACGCCACGGCCGACCAGGTCGGGGGGGGGCCTCTTCCAGGAGGCCTTCAACCTCACGACGGACCTCCGCAACCAACTCAACGGCGGAGTCCCCGACGCCCGACTCGGCCTGGAAAAGAAACGAGCTGAGAAGACGGACCACGCCCCGGCCCAGCCTATGGCCGCGGCCTCTCCGTCCGTGGATCCGCAGGTCCAGGCCGCGCTGTCGGTCATCATCGCCAGCCTGGCTCAGAACCCACCATCCTCAGCGCACTCTTGCCAAGGACCGGGGGAAACGTCACTCCACCTCCTCATCCCCAACCGTTGGCCGTCCAGATAGGCAACAATGAGGGGGTTGTGGCCCAGGACACGGCGTCGTCCCACTCCCACCCTGCTTCCCCTCTTCGGCCCAGGCAGACCCCAGCGCGTGGAAAAGCCTCTGCCTTCAATAGGCTAGGTGACACGCGTCGTCGTCCGGTTTCGGAAAGGATGGCGGGACGGATTGGTGATCCTCGTCTTGGCTCGCCAAGGGAAAGTTTGGGGTCTGTGTCCCGGACAGCGGTCCAGCCCCGCCCGGACAAGGGCAAGGGGAAGTTGCACGAGGATGACGTGCGTCACCAGATCAACACGGCTCACAACGACCGCCTGAGGAACCAGCCGGGCGCCGCCGCTGCCGATAGGTACCCCCGGGACGAGGTCATCGCCCAGCTGGAAAGGAGGCTGGCTCAGATGGAGGCCAAGCAGTCGGCCAACATCCCTACGGCCGGCGCCTCCAACGACCCCGGCCTCAACGCGCTCATGAACAAAGTTAGCGCCCTGGAGAGGGAGCTGGCCGAAGGGCGGGGTGACCCCATCATCCAGGTCAGGACTAGGACCCCTTTCACCAACAAGGTCCTCTCGGCACCCATCCCTGAGAAGTACAGGGGGAACGCCATCAAGTCCTACGATGGCCGATCAGACCCCCAGGAGCACTTCAGCCGTTACCAGAACAACATGCTGATGGTGAACGCGTCCGACGAATACCTCTGCCGTTGGTTCCTCTCTACTCTCGAGGGGCCAGCGTACGAGTGGTTCAACGGGCTGCCAGAAGGAAGCATCGACTCATGGCAGGATCTCGCCCAGCGCTTCCTCACTCACTTTGCCGGGAGGAAGCGCGCCAAGAAGTATTTCACCCACCTCCTCTCCGTCAAGCAGCAGCACGAGGAGTCCCTCCGGTCATTCATCGATCGGTGGACGAGGGAGACCGAGGAGGTCGAGGGGGCCGATGAGCGCACCCTCCTCGCCTTGTACCAAGGAGCCCTCCGCAGCTCCCCGTACGCTAGGAGCCTCATCACCGACCCCCCGAGGTCGTACGCCAAGGCGCTCCAGCGCGGAGGCTTGTATGCCGACGCCGACGAGCTCCACAATCACAAGAGAGAGGGGGGCCATCCCCTCAAGAAGATAAATCCTTCACCGGCCCCGGGTCCGTCCCCGGCCGGCCAGGGTGCCCAGGGCCGTCACGGCTCTGGTGGACAGAGTAAGAAAGACCGCCACTGGCGGCCGAGGTTGGAACGGCCAGGGGTAACCCTCACCCACCCGGTCGGCACCATCCTCGATTATGCCGAGAAGCACGGCCTCATCGAGCAGGCTCCTCGGCCGGCCGAGGAGATCCTTGCCATCCAGCAGGGCGGCACGTACTGCCGGTTCCACAAGAACTCGTCGCAAAACACCGACGATTGCATCACACTGAAGAAGGCCATCGAGCGCCTTATTCGCCAGGGGGAACTCTCCCAATTTGTCAAAGGTGGCCCGCGCAAGAACACTTGGGTAAACACCGGCAAACATGGGGGCGAACCCTCTATGAAGAAGCGGGAGATTGGTAGGCTCAGCGAGGACGAGGACTTCGAAGAGCCCCCGCCGAAGAAGAATCACATCCGCCTCATCATAGGTGGGAACACTAGGGGGGACTCCGCCACTCAGAGAAAGAAATGGGCCCAATCCCTTTACATCGGGGAGGTGTCCCACGTTCCCCCCCAGCCGAAGAGGCAGCGAACGGAGGCGATCACCTTCACCGACAAGGATCTGCCTCCGGGTACGGAATCACACAGGGACGCCCTCGTCATCCGATGTGAGATCGGTGACTCCATCATCCACCATACTTACATCGATACGGGGAGCTCCGTCAACGTGATGTACCTGGACACCTTCAAGCAGCTGAAGCTGGATAGAGCTCTGCTGAAGCCGATCAAGACCCCGTTATCCGGCTTCACCGGGGACTCTATCGACGCCGAGGGCACGATAGTCCTCCCCGTGGAGGTCGGTGACGGCCCCCACCACGCCAAAATTGACATGGAGTTCATGGTGGTCAACCTCCGGTGCGCGCACAACCTGATCTTGGGCCGGCCAGCGTTGGAGGACTTGGAGGCCATCATCTCCATGAAGCACTTGTGCCTGAAGTTCCCCACCAACGACGGCATCGGCTACGCCAGAGGAAACCAGAGGATAGCCAGGGCATGCTACCTCAAACTGACAAGGCCGGCCGAGAGAGAGGGCCAGAGGATAGACACCATCACGGCCGCCGTCGCCATGGACGAAGAGAGACCACATGCGGAGCCGGCCTAGGAGGTCGAGGAAATCCCTCTGGATACCTCCCGGCCGGAGCGGGTTCTCAGGGTCGGAAAGCAACTGCCCCAGGACCAAAGAGACGCCATCCTCCTCGTCCTACGGTCATACGCCGTTGTCTTCGCGTGGGGCCCGGACGATATGCCGGGCATCAGCCGCTAGGTGATCACTCACCGGCTGACCGTCGATCCGACCTCCACGCCCGTCAAGCAGAAGCGGCGCTACTTGTCCGCCGACAGGCGGGACTTCGTCAAAGGGGAGGTCGCCATGCTCCTATCGATCAAACACATCAAAGAGGTGAAGTACCCGACATGGTTGGCCAACGTCGTCCTCGCCCAGAAACCGCCGACGTTCAGAATGTGTGTTGACTACACTGACCTGAACAAGGCGTGCCCCATGGACCCATTCCCTCTCCCCAATATTGATCAGCTGGTGGACGAGACGGCGGGGTGCGAGTTGATGTCGTTCCTCGACGCTTTCAGAGGGTACCACCAAATCTCCATGCATGAAGATGACGCTGAGAAGACGACATTCATGACCCCAGAGGGAATCTTTTGCTACCTCGTCATGGCCTTCGGACTCAAAAACTCCGGCGCCACCTATACTAGGATGGTGGCCAAGATCTTCAGAGCGGTCCTTGGCCGGACAATGGAGGCGTACGTCGACGACATGATCGTCAAGAGCAGACAGGCCACCTCCCACGCCGACGACCTCCGGGAAATCTTTGAAATAATGAAGGAGTTCAGGCTCCGTCTCAACCCCAAGAAGTGCGCCTTCGGCGTCCAGGGTGGCAAGTTCCTCTGCTACATGGTCAGCCGGAGAGGCATCGAGATAAACCCGGAGAAGACGCAGGCTATCATCAGCATGGAGCCGCCCCGCAACGTCAAGGAGGTACAACGACTGACGGGGCGCCTGGCGGCCTTAAACCGGTTCCTCTCCAGGTCAGCCGAGAGGGCACTCCCCTTCTTTCAGATCATGCGAAAAGCCAGCAGCTTCAAGTGGACGACGGAGTGCCAGGAGGCATTCGACGAATTGAAAAGGTACCTGTCGTCCCCACCCGTGCTCTCTAAGCCCAGAGCCGGCGAAAACCTCTTCTTGTACTTAGGGGTGAGCACGTCGGCCATCAGCTCCGTGCTCATCCGTGAGGACGAAGGGGTGCAGAAGGCCATCTTCTATATCAGCAAGACACTCAGGGAGGCCGAGATCAGGTACTCCCCCGTTTAGAAGACGGTGTTGGCCATCGTCCACACGGTGAAGAAGCTGGGGCACTACTTCCAGGCCCACGCCGTCCATGTACTGACCCAGCAGCCTCTCGGCGCACTCATGAGGAGCCCCACCAGCTCCTCTAGGATGGTGAAATGGGCAATTTTCCTCAGCCAATTTCAAATTGAGATCAAACCAAGGCCATCCATCAAAGGGCAAGCCTTGGCCGACTTCGTCATCGAATGCACAGCAAGGGAGACGGCCATCGCCAACACCGGGCCGGAACAGGACGATACATGGACCCTGTTCACTGACGGCTCATCGGCCGCGAAATCATGCGGCGGCGGCGGCGTCCTCATATCCCCTGAAAGATTCAGAGCTTACTATGCCATCCGCTTCAACTTCAGGGTATCCAACAACGAGGCCGAGTATGAGGCCCTCCTCAGCGGTCTCAGACTCGCCGACGGCCTCAAGGCCAAGCACCTCAAAATCAAGTGCGACTCCAAACTGGTAGTGGGCCAGGTGGAGGGATCGTATGAAGCAAAGGAAGGCCGGATGAAGCAGTACAAACAAGCGGCGGAGGAGTTGCTGAAAGCGTTTGAAACCCACGAGATCACTCAGATCCCAAGGGCCGAGAACGCCGAAGCCGACATCCTCTCCAAGCTCAGCTCGGACACCCCGGAGCACATCTCCCAGTTGGCCAAGATCGAAGAGTTGAGCATGTCCAGTATCCATGACAGCCCCGTCTTATGCGTTCAACAGCGACCAGAGGACTGGATCTCCGACATCGCCACCTTCATCACAACGGGGGAGCTGCCCCCGGACGAGGAGAGGGCCAAACTTGCCAAATTAGGGCCCCAAGCTACACCGTCGAAGATGGCAAACTCTACAAACGGTCCTATAATGGCACTCTCCTCCGATGCCTGCACCAAGACGAGGCCGACACAGCCATGGAAGAAGTTCATTGTGGCGTCTGCTCCTCACACCAGGGCCCTTTCAGCATGTCCCGGCGTCTCGTCGTCCAGGGCTTCTTCTGGCCGACGATGGCACGCGACTGCGCTGACCTGGCCAGGAAGTGCACCACATGCCAGGTACTCCAAAAGGCCCCTGGTCGGCCAGCTGTCAACTATGCCCCTGTCAGCACCGCAATTCCATTCTCCAGATGGGGGATTGACCTAGTCGGCCCCCTGCCCAGAGCCGCCGGGAATAACCGCTACATCATCGTCGCCGTCGACTACTTCACCAAGTGGGTCGAGGCGGAACCCTTGGCCAGCAGCACGGGGGCCAGATGCCAAAGATTTGTTTACAAGAACATCATCACACGCTTCGGCGTCCCCCAGGAGATTATATCAGACAACGACACCCAATTCGAGGCAGCCCCTTTTCAAGAACTCCTCCGGGAGTTTGGGGTAAAGCATCGTTTCTCCTCCGTTGCCTACCCTCAGGGCAATGGGCAGGTCGAGAACGCCAACAGAACAATTATGGAGGGGCTGAAGAAGAAGCTCCAGGCCGCAGGAGGTAGTTGGGTCGACGAGCTCCCCAACATCCTGTGGTGCTACAGAACCACGCCGAGGAGGGCGACAGGTGAAACGCCTTTCGCCCTGTGCTACGGCTTTGAAGCAAAGGCTCCCACGGAAGTTGCCATCCCCAGCCGACGGGTGGAACAATATGAGCCTGACACCAACGAAGAGAACATGAAGATCGACCTACACCTGGTTGATGAGAGGCGTGAGCAAGCTTACGTCCGAGCAGAGAACTACCGGCGTCAAGTAAAATCATACTATGACGCCAAGGTACGTTCCCGGGAATTTCAGGTGGGGGACTACGTCCTCCGCCGAAGGGAAGCAAGCCAACCGACAGAGGGTGGCAAGCAAGCATTGAAGTACGAAGGGCCTTACATCGTCAGTACCGTGGTCAAACCCGGCACCTACAAGCTTAAACGCCCGAATGGGTCCAATGTACCACGAACGTGGAATGTACACCATCTGGTGAAGTTTTATCAGTAATCCGAAGGAGGTGCTGACGGCGAAGCCCTCACCCCTTAACGGGTTACTGATTGAACGCCACCCTCGGCCTCGAGCCACTTATGAATAAAATCATGTTCTGATTTTTTCTCTGGAATTTCAAGTAAAACATCAGCAGGCGCCCCCGTCGGCCACCTTAGAGCAAAAGGCTCAGGCATGGCCGACATGGCCCCTTGCATCTGCAGCCTACGAGCGACAAGCTCAGGCACTCCATTGTATTTTGTATCAGCAAAGGGCTCAGGCCTAGCTGAGAGAGCACATCGTCCTGGCCCCGTAAGCCTAGAAGTGAAATGCTCAGGTATGGCCGACGATGTCCCCAGGACGAGGGGCCCGCAAACGGCCCACGTCTTGAAACGGGAAGCTCACCGCGTCGTCCACGCGCCAGAACGCAGGACGACAGGCCTGAAATCATGGCCGAGGTGACAAAATCCCAAAACTCAGGGACGGACAACGACAGTCGTTGGAAACCGACCAAAAGTCTAGCCCGCGTCATAAATAGGCGACGGGACCCGCCCTGAGATCACGGACGTTATAAACGAAGTCCGAACCGGCCGAAGGACGAGCACACCCTTCGGCCGAAGCCTGAAAGAAGGATACTCCCCGGAAATAAAAAAAATATATATATATACAAGGGAAAAAGAGGGAAGCCGACGGCCGCGCACACTGGCAGGCCTCGAGCAATGAAAAAATAAAATCCCCACAACTCAGGCCCAACTAGGCCAAGTACATATCAGTTGAATACAAGTATAGTACCACTGACAGGTAACATGGACGACACGTCCACGCATAACAAGGAAATGATCAAGGCCGAAACACACACCTATAAAACCCTAACCGCATCGGTTGGGTGACACGCGAGAGGTGACCTTCATCGGCCACGGTCCTTTGAAGCACTAACGCTTGGTATGGAACAAACCACAATCCTGAGGATGACCAGGACGACGCGGGCACTTATCACACCCACGGAGGAATCAAGCACTCAAAAACAATCCCCACCTACTACAGCACCCCAGATAGCCGTTACAGGCACCGGAACCTAGGCTGTTGGTCAAACAGGTAGTTCAAGTGTTTGCCAAACACTTAGAGAATTTTGAGAAAAGGTTCCTCAAGAAGGTACTATGGCCAGCCGACGAAGGTAGAGCCATCTCCTTGAGAATACAAGGGGCACCCTCATCGGCCACCAAGCCAGACCTTGGCCGACGATGGTAGGGCCACCGCCCAAGCCGACAGCGGTACCACAAGGAAGCAACTATGCCTTACATCTATACTTAGGAAATTCTCAAGTACTTAAATGAAGGAACTCTGGACGAAGCGGGTACCTTTATACCCGAAGGCCGATAGCTACCTCCGCCTCTGCATATGTACTCGGGAAAAATTCTAAGTTCAAAAAGATCAAGGTAAGGGCACCCTTATCGGCCACAAAACAACGATGTAGGCCGACAACGACACTGGTTCAAAACACTTGGGAAATCTCCCACAGTATTTGTCAACAACGAAAAATCCAATGCCAGGACGGAGCGGACACCACGGTCAAGGCCGAAAGGAAAGTACCTAAGTGGATCCATAACACCTAGGAAATTTTTGAAGAAAAAAAATTCTAACTGTTATGATACTGCATCAACACCGATCAAGCCGACAAGGCCACCAGGCCGGAAGGGAAGCAACTACAAGAATCAAAACACTTAGGAAGTTTTTGGAAAAAATCCTAAGTGTTGTGATAGTACAGAAATGACGGTCAGGCCGACCAAGCCACTAGACCGGGAAGAAAGCAACTAAGTGGATCAAAACACTTAGGAAATTTTTTGAAAAAATTCCTAAGTGTCCTGATAGTAAGGCAAAGATGAATAGGCCGACCAGGCCGACCTCATGGACGTAGCGGACACTCGCGGGTGACCCAAGTTATGACCTTGACACTTAGACATTTCAGAATTGAAATAACAAATAGCAAAACAAGCATACAAGGAATTGAAAGCCGATCAGGAAAGCAAAAATATTTCATTTATATTCCATTCAATACAAAGGTGGGCTCTTCGGCCGTTACATCATTTGGGCAAAAATTAAAACTAACTACAAAGGAGTAGCCGATCAAGCCTCTGGAGCACCTCCATCTGCGGCTGGCTCTTCGGCCTCGTCTGCTCCCTCTTCGGCCTCAGCCTCCTGGCCGGCGGTGGCTGCAGCACTTGTGGCATCGTCCAAAAAATCAAACTCAGTGTAATCCGGCTCGCCAAGGCCGGAGCTTTCAATTGGGGACTCCCGCTCCGACAAGGGAAGCTTTGCCTGCTCTTCTGGATCCTTCATCAGCTTCGGCAGCTTCAGGTTCCGTCTAGCCCACCCAGACGTATAGTTCATGGCTTTCAAAGAACGAGAGAGCCGCCGACACAGGAGCCTTTGCATCCGCTCCTGGCCCGTGTTATAATACACGGACATCTCCCGGCTGAAATACTCCTGGCCGGCGGGGGAGTTCATCCCCCAACTCTCAAGCCTGGCGGCCACCACCCCGTAGCACCAGGGAAGCCTCTCATCGGCCTTCCACCCCTCGGCCAGGAACTTCTCGACGGCCTCATCAGCAGCCCTCACGACAGCGGCCTCGGCCTCAGCCTTCGCCTTGACGGCCTCCTCGCTCTTGCGCCGCTCGGCCTCCAGGGCCCTTTGGGACTCCTCGAGCTCCCTTTTGCTCTCCTCGAGCTTGGCCAGGGCATCATCCCTGGCTGCGGCAGCTTCATCGGCCCTGGCCTGCAACGCCCTGGCATCCTCCCGGAGACGGTCCAGGCAAGCTACCGCCTCGTCGACCGAGGCAGCCTTCTGCTCCAGCTCCTTCAAGCGAGCTATCTCTCGGTATTGCCTCTTGTGGCTCTCCATAAGCATGAAGGCACTCTGCAGAAACAAGGGAAACAAAAGTCAGGCAAATGATTCTACACGGACGACGAGAAAAACGTCACTTACAAGGGAAAATAACTTACTTGGACGAGGAGGTCCATGCCGCCCTCGTAAATCTTAACGTCCCCGAGCTTCTTCAAGTAAGCCCGATCTTTGGCCGGCATGGCCTGGGCCAGGACGTCGTGCCCCAGGACAACATCATCGAACACACCCCCGCTGACGGGGTATTCTACCATCTTCTGGTAGGTGGCACCGGCTATCTCCTTGCCGGCCCTCTTCGTCCTCGGTTACTGGACGAGAGGAAGCGACGGGGCAGCATCACCAGCAACAGTCAGGTCCACGACGAGACCACCATCGTCCACGCTGGGAACAGCCAGAGTACCGGCCTCGCTAGCCGGGGAAGGAGAAGGTGCCCTCTTCGTCTTCTTGGAGACGTTCAGGCCGGCCTCAGTTAATTTCTTCTGGCCGTCAGTGGCCGGCCTCTTCTTTTTCGATTGGGCAGGCCTTGGGGGCGCATCAGTAGTAGCCCCACTCCCACCGGCCGCGGCACGTCTGGCCGCCTCGGCCGCCTTAGCAGCCAGCTCCTCGGCCGCTTTGGCCTTGGCAATAGCTATTATGGAACGCCGGTCCATGGCAAAATCTACAAAGGAAAAACATAACAGATTAGTAAGGCAAAGGACAAAACTTAAAGACAGAAAGCCGAAGAAAGAATTACCATCGGCCTCAGCAGGGATGCCCAAATCCGGGGCGTCGGCCTCTTTAAAAGTGGTGGTCATCCTCGGCCAGAGTTGGAGGTCATCCTTCTTATCGCCATACAGATGGTATCCGAAGAAGCCGAGGGCGGTCATCTTGTATTCGGTAACGTAATCCTTCACGCTCCTCGGCCCCCCTTCCAGGAAAGCCTCCACCTGAGCGTCCAAGATAGAGCTCTTCGGCGGGCCATGGAGATTGAACCTCCCAGTATGGTCGAGAGAGGGGAACTCGGTGCCACTCTCACCCAGGGACACGAAAACGAATTTGCTTTTCCATCCATAAATGGACGAAGGCAAGTCCGTGAAGCTCCTCTTCTTCGGCAGCTGTTGAAGAGTAGCATAGGCCGCACAGTTCTTGTGGCTTCCTCGGCCGATCTGGTACAGATTCATGAAGAGGGCCGTTGTCGGCCTGTAGCCTAGCTCCTCACACCAGAGCAAAAACCCCACCATCAAGGAGTAGCTGTTCGGCGTCAGCAAGGCCGGATGAAGCCCTACCATGTCCAGGTACTCAGTGATGAAAGGGTGAAGGGGGAACCTCAACCCCTTAGCAAAACTCATCGGGTATACTCCAAAATATCCCGGTGGCGGAAGAAGAACATGGTCCGTCGGCTTGGGTGCCCTAACCCGCCCGAACGGCCCCACGTACATCTGGGCAACAAGATAGTCGGCCGCACTGCTCTCCGGCTTGATCAAAAAGATATTGGTGAGATCCAGGTAGGAGAGGCCCGGCCCATTCTTCGGCCTCCTCACCCTCTTCGGCTTAACTGCTCCCTTCACGGCAGACACCGGCCTCGGGCAGGGAATGACAGCAGAAGTGGACGCCCCGTCCACCACTCGGGACGCACCTACGTCCTCACCTTTTGAAGAGGAGGCAGACTCCTCGTCCTCGCCTTCCTCGTCCACCGGCTCTTCGGATTTGTAGGGACTTAAATGCTCTATCTCCTCCTCGAACTCCTCGAGCACCTCGTAGTCAAGTGACCTCGTGGAGGGCTGGTCGTCGTAGGGGTAGTAATCTTCGTTCAAGCTCTTCATAACTACTACTACGGGCCTAAGGAGACTAACTTAAGATCTAAGGGTGTTCAAACGCCTAACACTAGATCAATACTCTAGGAAGCAAAATATGAAAAGTGAGGAAGATCGCGATGAACACTAACCTTGAACAACGAAGAACACGAAGAACAACTTTGGGAGTTTATCTCTCTAGAAAAATGGCCAGCACTTCGACAATTCAGAATGCAAATGTGATTTCTCGTCGGAGGGGGAGGGGTATTTATAGAACCCCCCACCCAACGGTCACTACACGTGGCACCCTCCCAATGGCCACGTCAGCGGTCGCCAATGGGAGGCTACCACGTCACCAACGGGCCAAAACCAATATCAGCCCACCAGCAAAGCAGACTCTACGGCCTACACACGCGCCGGCTTCACAAGTACCAGCAGGAGCCCACGTCCCATTTACTTGCCAGGAGACGGTAACGGCCAGGAACGTAACAAACACCCATACCGGCCACAGAACAAAATGAACAAAGAAGCCCACATCCATCAGCTCCTCGTACTAACCCTTGATGATAACTCTCTACAAGCGATCTGCGCACAAGGGTTCTCCCACAGGGTTACCTTGGCCAGAAAATCGACATGAGGGTTGGATTCAGGGGGACTACGGAGAGACCGCTTCGGCCAGGGACTCATGCAACTCCTTCACCCTCACACTCTTCGGCCTGAAGCAGTGGGGGACTGGGGGACTACATCGGCCTGAAGCAGTGGGGGACTGGGGGACTACATCAGCCTCAACGAAACAAAAAGCAACAATGCAAAGAACATGAATGTAACCACAAAACATGGCCACATCGTCCACGCATCACAATGGACACATCGGCCAGAGGCACATGACATCATCAACAACGGCCAAAAGGAGTGCACGAGCACCCTCATCGGCCACCCAAAGGAAAGAACGCCATCGTCCTCGAAGCAAGGATCAACTTCAGTGGCCTCATCGGCCCAAACACAAACTTCAACCATCAACGCCCAAGCGAAACGTGCCTTTCAACGGCCGCCATTAAAACAAGGCACCTATCGTCCTCAAATGAACACCTTAAGGAAACAACGGCCTCCCCGCCCCCAGCGAGGGACAGGTAACGGCCAAAGCACAGAACAGGATCACCAAAGAGGAAACAACGCCAGCGCCGCAACGGCTGAACGCCGGGGATGCACGCATCGGCCAAAAGCACTAAAGCACAGAAATCTACTCTCCTTCACTTCGTCTACGTCTCAGCTTAGAGAGTGGGGGACTCCTGATGGAGTATATGGGTCTGAGCCCCCAGACCCACATACTCGGAAGAACAGAAAGCACAAGACAACAGAGTGGCGCCCTCGTCGGCCAAGACGCCCCCGTCGGCTGAAAAGGGGCCAACTCGGATTATGGTCCTGAGTCCAAGAAACCCGGGTGCCCTCGTTGGCCGTGCCCTCGTCGGCCGTGCCCTCGTCGGCCACGCCCTCGTCGGCCACGAAGACCTCACAGAACCGGATTTTATACTTAGTCATTTATACAGCCCATTAGTGGCTTTGTATTCGGCCCAGTAGCGGTCCAATTGTAAATGGGCCTCCCAATCCCAAGACTTGGGAGCCTAACCCTAATTTTCTCTATAAATACTCCCCTTGGGAGTAGTTATAGGGGTTACAAATTCATTCTATTGAAGCATATTATTGCACTTCTCTCTCTAGCTCTCACTTCTCTCTAGATATACTCTATCATCCCCCATTCACGAAAGTCCCACATCCATAAATAAATCCCAATTCCCAAAATCATATTCCCGAAATCTCCACTTCAAAATTCACCATAGTTGCTTATCTAGTAGATAAAGATTTCGGCACTCCAGATTTCAAGTCTTCTACAATTTCGGGCCTCGTGTTTTTGAAAATCTCTGGTCCCACGATCATTGTCAAGTCTCGGACATCAAGAACTCAAGCTTCTTTATCTGTGACCATGATCTCAAGCCATTCTTAATTCGAACATTTCTCGCCTTAAGATCAATCAACGGTCAACGATGAGTTCCAACTCCAACTCAACAATGCTCTCAAGCAACGGATCAACTACAATTTCTGACAAGTCCCAGGTAAGTACTTCTTATTCGAATCAAATAAAGGAACTTGAAGATAGACTTGCTAACAATCGAAAGTGTTTTGAACGACTAATGTATGAAAAATCAGTTGAAACTTTGCATTTGAAAGAATCACGTGATAAAGTCACTAGTTTAGAGTCTGAAGTAGCTAAACTTAAGAAAACTGTCTGTGAATTGACTAAGGAACGAGATGACTTTAAACGAGAGCGTTCTGAAGTTGTTACTAAATTTAACATGATTACAATGAACGTGGACGCCTTTACTCTAAAATTAAGGAGTTAGAGGGTATTCTTGCTAAGAGAGGCCAATCAGAACAAACTATTTTTTTGCTTAACAACAAACCAAAGGACACTGAATTTTACAATCCTAGAGAAGGACTTGGCTTTCAAAACCCTGAAAACTAGAAAAAGGTTGATAGCCTTCAATTGTACGACATAAGGTACATGAAGTTAGGGTTAACTAAGCTGATGAAATTTACTAGTGCTTCTGAAACTAGCGAGGAAGAAGAGGACAAAAGGAAAAATAGAGCAAAAGCTGAAATTAGTTTCGATTATACTGCTCTTAATGACAGCTATGCTACTAGACAAATTCCTCTTTCTGATGACTATATTGCCCTCTCTCCTCCTGAAAATCAAATTGTGTCCAATGGGGAAGAAGCCTCCACTTCAAAGGTTTCCGAACCATATTTTCCTGCGATTATAAAGAAAATGGCTGATCTCCATTCTTCTTTTGAAGAAGAACGAGAAAATTTTAAAACTGAAAAGGAAAATCTTTTGAAGCAAATTTCTGAATTAACTAAGCAATCCTCTCAAGGCTCGAAAACTCCTCATAATTCCCTTTTCGAAAAGAACAAAAAGAAAAATCATTTTTCAAGAAAAGGGAACTTTACCTCATCACCTTCTCAACAAGCTTCTAAAGAAAACGACTCACCCTCATCTTCTCATTTTGAAAAACCGAAAGGTAATGTTCTTAATAAATGCCAAGAGAAGAGGATGGTCTGGATTTTCAAACAAACTCAAAAGGAGGCTGCAAGGCTCAAAATGTTTTCTGAAAAATCAAAATCTCTTTTTACCAAGTCTTGTAGTAATTTCAAAGCTTCTTGCTCAAATTCTAGCATCCAGTCACCTAGTTCTGTCTCAGACAAGTCTTCTAAGTTCTCTACTGATGGTTCTACTCATGTGAATTCTCATTCTATGCTTCTGTTAATGCAACCATGCAGTCTGATACTTCAAGTCATCTTTGTGATGTGAGTGATGGGAAATCTAAACAAAATTTTTTAAAAGTTGCTACCTGTCACGCCCCGGACCTAGCCGGACACGTCAACAACCCGCCGTACAGTACGAATAGTCAACCGCAGTCCAACTCATCCATACTATACAAGGCGTCATGAACATCATTCACACATAGTACATCCATAAACAAACATAATGTAAATCATTCATTTAAAACAGTGGTAACGACATTACAAGTGTTCAAGCCACACTTGGCAAACATGGGTATACAAACCCCCGAAATGTATATTCAGAAAATAATATCCATGAGCATTATTCATATTGTTTTCAAAACAAGAACGGAAGAAGCACGAACCAAGTCTTCTTCTCAGAAACTTCCCGAAACAGCGGCTGGTAGTAGCAACCTTCAAGTTCTACCTGAAACTGTGAGGTGGCCTCCCCCGTGAAGGGGAGGTCAGTACTTGGAAGCATTTGACAAGTACAATGACAACTATACTACGTATAATCAAAGTTTAAATCTCTGAGGCCCTCAATCTAGAGCATTATTACATTTTAGTAAATCCGTTCATTTAGTATCAATTCATCATTATTTACCACGGTCTAGAGCCCAACTCATAATCACCGTTATCTACTACGGTCTAGAGCCCCGCTCATAATCACCGTCATCTACTACGGTCTAGAGCCCAGCTCATAATCACCGTCATCTATTACGGTCTAGAGCCCAGCTCATAATCACCGTCATCTACTACGGTCTAGAGCCCAGCCCATAATCACCGTTATCTACATCGGTCTTGAGCCCGGCTCATAATCACCGATTCTTTATAATTCAAATTCTTAGGATCTAATTCATCCATTTCTCAACTAACATTTCCAACTAATATTTCAATGCTAGTTATTTATTTATTTCAATATAATTCTTTCTTCATGCATGATTGGCCTTAATATCAAGTATCACTTTTATACCTTCATGGCTTCTCTTCATGGCATCAAAGTATACTATCTCAAATGAAATTCATGGTTGGTACAATCATCATACACTCATTTTCATAACATCTAAACATACACAATTTATTCATAAATTTGTATATCATGCATACTATACTTCTAATCAATAGTAGTTTTATTTAGGCATTATTTACCATTAACAACCCATGCACATCACATTTGTATTCACTTAGGAAATCCCATGAAATTAACCCAAAGATTATAAGTAACATAGTCTGTCATCCTCACCTTAATTAAGCTTAAGCACGTTCTACGTTTCTCGATTGAACTTTGACCAACTCCGGCGAACTTTGACCAACTCCGGCGAACTTTGACCAACTCCGGCGAACTTTGACCAACTCCGACGAAACTCCGGCGAAGCTCAAAAATACTTTAAATCAAGTTCCTAACAAGGTTTTATCATCAAAAAACCCATATCAACACAAATAACCTATAAAAGGTTATTTTCCGGCAAACCGGTCGATCTGGCTTCTAAGTCCGTTTTTGGACTTAGAATCACTTTCCAACCCATTATTCCACACTTAAATCATGTAGAACAATACTAAAGGTCTTTCGTATGATATATATCTTATATGCTAGAAGAAAAACAAAGGAAAAGTTATGATAAGGTCTTTACCTTAATTTTCACACTTTTTCCTAGCTTTTTCCTTCTTTAACTTCCTCCCAACTTTCTTGTTTGAGCTCAGCTCGAATTTTGCTATGAAAGATGAAGTGGTAGAGGTTCTTTCCTTCTTTTCTTTGATGCTGTCCGAACTAGTGAGGAGAGGGATGGGTAGGAATGCCCCTTTGTCTCCTTTTGGGCAATGAGTGAAAGAGAGGAGGGCCACCATGATTTGTTTTGATGCCAAACATCTCAAATCAGTCCTCTCCCACCTCACCTCTCCTACCAGCCGACTCAGGCCTTGAATAATGAGGCTAAATTCGTGGGTTGGCCCCCACCCATGTGGGAGGTCAACCCTTTTTGTCCAGAAGTGTACAATCGGTCCCGAAAGTTGTATTTTCCGGACTGTTTTAAGTATATTTTATTTTATCGGGTCAAATAAAATATAACACTTGTTCCCAATCCTTATGGGACCCTAGAATCAATATGCATTCCCCAACCTTAATTTAGAAGTCTCCGAAATCCCTTTTTGGGCTGTTATCTGATAAATTTGCCGATACCGATAATTTGGCCTTGTTTGACCATCCGGTCAACCCTGTGCCATTGCTATGGACCAATTAGGATATCCACCACCATATACATATTTTCCAGGCCCAGATGAATCTAATATGTGGTCCCGATAATATCGGGCGGTCCCCACTCCCGATGCGGGCCCCACGTGCATTTTACTATTCACGCGAAAAATTTTAATACGAATTCACAACCTCGTAAATTCACTAAAAATTTCATAGGGTTCAATAAATTATTCTCTTAAAGATAAATACATTTGGGGACGGTGTTACAAGTTCACCCCCCTTATTTGGGATTTCGTCCCCGAAATCCGCGTGTCTAATCGAAAAGGAAAGGGTACTGCTCCCTCATTGAGACTTCAGTCTTCCAGGTTTCTTCTTCGATTCGATCACTCCTCCAAATGACCTTTACCATAGGAATCTCCTTGTTCCTCAGTTTCTTTACCTGTTGACCCACGATCTTCACCGGTTCCACCGCATATTGTAGGTCTTCACGTATCTCTACCGGTGGTTTCTCAAGGATATGAGACGGATCTCGCACGTATTTCTTGAGCATCGATACATGGAACACGTCGTGTGTCTTCTCAAGTTCTGGCGTCAATTTGATACGGTAAGCCACGACCCCTATCCTTTCAAGGATTTCAAATGGGTCAATGTATCGGGGGTTAAGCTTTCCCCTCGATATAAATCTGATGATACCTTTCCAAGGAGAAATCCTTAGAAAGACTTTATCACCGACCTCAAACTCCAAAGGCCTGCGTCATTTGTCAGCATAACTCTTTTGCCGATCTTGGGCAGCCTTGAGTCTACCCTGAATGACTTTCACCTTAGCCTTGGTGATTTCGACAAGTTCAATCCCTCGAGCTTGGCTTCGCCAACCTCGTCCCAACACAACGGTGTTCTACATTTCCTCCCATACAATGCCTCGTATGGAGGCATGCCAATACTCGCCTGATAACTGTTGTTATAGGCGAACTCGACCAGAGCCAAATGCTTGTCCCAACTTCCTTGGAACTCCAGAGCACATGCCATAAGCATATCTTCCAGAATCTGTATCACCCTCTCGGATTGCCCATCCGTCTGTGGGTGAAAGGCTGTGCTAAACTTTAGCTTCGTACCCAAAGATGCTTGAAATTTTGGCCAAAATCGGGATGTGAAACGTGGGTCCCTATCCGAGACAATGGATATCGGAACTCCATGCAGTCTCACAATCTCTTCCGTGTATAGCTTTGCCAATCTTTCAAGAGGATAAGCAATGTTGATAGGAAAAAAGTGTGCACTCTTGGTGAGCCTATCAACCACTACCCATACTGCATCATAGTTGTTCACTGTTCGTGGTAGCCCCACCACGAAATCCATGGTCACGTGCTCCCACTTCCATTCTGGAATGGTAAGTGGTTGCAAAAGTCCCGCCGGGTGCTGATGTTTCGCCTTGACTTGTTGGCAGGTAAGGCACCGACTCACGTACTCTGCGATGTCCCTCTTCATACCCGACCACCAGTAACTTTCCTTCAAGTCTCGGTACATTTTAGTACCTCCTGGATGCATGGCATACGCCAAAGAATGAGCCTCCTCCAGTATTGACTTTTGGAGCTCCTCATTCCTTAGTATGCATACACGACCTTTAAACAATAAAAGACCGTCATCACGTACCCGAAAGTTCTCAACAGGTCCCTCAAGGATCCGTTCACGGATCTTCTGACATTCTTCATCAGTGGCCTGACATCTACTGATCTCACTCAGCAATGTAGGCCTAACCTCGAATCTAGCAATGAGGACCCCACTCGTGGACACCTCCACTTGTGCCCTTAATGAGCGTAGACACGCGAGTAACGTCCCCGATGTACTCTTCCTGCTCAATGCATCGGCTACTACATTGGCCTTCCCGGGATGATAGTCGATGATCAAGTCATAGTCCTTGATCAACTCCATCCATCTCCTTTGTCTCATATTCAACTCTTTTTGAGTGAATACATACTTCAAGCTTTTATGATCGGTGAAAATGTGACACGTCTCCCATAGAGATAATGCCGCCAAATCTTCAGTGCAAACACTACCGCTCCCAACTCTAGATCGTGGGTAGGGTAGTTTGCCTCGTGTTTCTTCAATTGCCTTGAAGCATAGGCAATTACCCGACCGTTTTGCATTAGAACACATCCAAGCCCTTGGATGCTAGCGTCACTGTAGATGTCGTACCCTATCCCTTGTGTGGGTAGAGCGAGGACTGGTGCTTCTGTAAGCCGTTTCTTTAGTTCGAGAAACCCTATCTCACAATTGTCGTCCCATATGAACTTGGCCCCTTTCTTTGTGAGCTTTGTCAATGGAGACGCCAATACAGAAATTTTTTCAACAAACTTACGATAATATCCTGCTAAGCCGAGGAAACTACGTATTTCTTTCACGTTCTTGGGTCTCTCCCAATTCATAATGGCTTCTATCTTGGCTTTATCCACCGCAATGCCCGAACCTGACACGACATGCCCGAGGAACCCGATCTCTTTGAGCCAAAACTCGCATTTAGAGAACTTGGCAAAGAGTTGTTTTTCCCTTAGCCGTTCAAGTACAAGTCTCAAATGATCTTCATGCTCCTCCTCACTCTTGGAGTATATCAAAATATCGTCAATGAATACTATCACGAATTGATCTAAGTATTCACTGAACACACGGTTCCTCATGTCCATGAATGCCGCCAGGGCGTTGGTTAGCCCGAACGACATGACTAGGAACTCGAAATGACCATACCTTGTGCGGAATGCACTCTTCGGTATGTCATCTTCCTTTATTTTCAGTTGGTGGTACCCCGACCTCAAGTCAATCTTCGAAAACACCGTCGCCCCTCGGAGCTGATCAAACAAGTCATCAATTCTAGGCAAGGGATACCTATTCTTGATTGTGACCTTGTTCAGTTGACGATAGTCAATGCACATTCGAAGTGTTCCATCTTTCTTTTTCACGAAAAGGACCGGTGCTCCCCACGGAGAGTGACTCGGCCTTATGAAACCGTTATCCAATAGCTCTTGCAATTGGGTTTTCAACTCGTTAAGTTCAGCGGGTGCCATTCTGTATGGCGGTATAGAGATTGGTTTGGTGCCGGGTTCGACTTCGATCACGAACTCAATCTCCCTATCGGGTGGAAGTCCCGGCAAGTCTTTTGGGAAGACATCCGGATACTTGCACACAACTCTCACATCATTGATGTCTATCTCTTCTTTGGTTTTGTCCACCACATACGCTAGGTATGCGTGGCATCCCTTTCTCATCATATTCCTCGCCCTCACGACGGATATGATACAACTATTTGATTTGCCTCTATCTCCCTCGAAGCGTAAAGTCGACCCTTCACCACCTTCGAGTTCAAGAATCTTCGTGTAGCAATCGACCCTAGCATGATGTTTCTCAAGCCAATCCATCCCGAGGATTGCATCAAACTCGATCATACTCAGCGGTACGAAATCACACGTCAAGTTCTGTCCCTCCACCTCCACTTCACACGATGGATAGTGGCTGTCTCTCTCGATATCATCCCCTAGAGGCGTGGACACCAATAGGGTTTGAGTCATCGGTACAAGTGGTCCGTTGAATCCGCTGGCGAACGCCTCACTCACAAATGATCGTTGCGCCCCGGTATCAACAAGGATCCTTGCGTCTCTCCCGTTTATCTTTAGTGTTCCTACATTCATAAGTAATGTATATCACACTATCTAATTAATAGGCTTGCTTCTTAAGTCGTAGAGTATGTTGGTCGTGGTTCGGGTGGGGTCCGCTTGACACCCGTCCGAAAATTCCCGGTTTCTAACCCTTAGAACCGTTCTGGGACCGACCCTGGTGAAAGTCGGCCGCTTTTCACGAAAGCCGGCCGGTTTTCGACTGCGAGAGAAATTCTAAGTATTTAATCACGCAAGCCGGGCGGCTTTTACGAAATCCGGGCGGTTTTCGTCGCCGTAGTTTTTATTCAGGGAATGGTTTCGAAGCCGGCCGGTCTATACGAAACCCGGCTGGGTTTCAGCAGCGCAGGAATCCCTAGGCCCGACGAAAGCCGGGCGGCTTTCAGCTGCGAGAAAGTTCCCAGGTCAGGCATTTATGAAAGTCGGCCGGTCTTTACAAAAGCCGGCCGGTTTTTGGTTGCGAGGATTTTCCTGATTAAATGTTGACAAAAGCCGGGCGGCTTTTGGTGGAAACCGGCCGGCATTTGTCGCCGCAGCATTTTCCCAAATAATTCAAGACGAAAACCGGGCGGCTTTCGTCAAATGCCGGGCGGCATTCGTCCAGGGCGGGGATTTTTCCTCCCCTTTTCCCAACAATCCCGACCAAACCGTCGGGGTTACAAATTTTGCACGTTACAAACACTTCTATTGCATACAAAGGAGTAATATCATGAGTTTAAGATCTTACCCGCCACGGAGTCCGGGTTAGCACGTGCGTCCGCCTCCGTCATCGCATAAACTCTTGTTGGTCCCGTTTGTAATGGGAACAGTCTATTCACCCCCCCCTCTAGACTGTTCCCATTACAAACGGGACCAACAAGTGGTATCAGAGCCTCCTTGTTCTTGTAATCTTTTAGGTTACTTACTAAACAAGAGATCCACTTGTATTAGCCTCTTTAATCTCATATTATGGATAACACTCTTTCAAAGAATCTTATGTTCTCAGTAACAAAGTTTGATGATTGGAGGATCCGCATGAAAGCTCACCTCTGCGCACTCCATGACGAAATGTGGGAAGTACTTGATGCAGGACCTTTCACAGAGTTCACCAAGGTCAACCCTGAATACATCACTGGTAGTGGTCAACCCCAGATGATCACCAAACTGCGCCATGAATGGTCTAATGAAGAAAGGAGAAAGTACAACCTTGACAACATTGCCAAGGATATCCTCTACAAGGCCATTGATGACAAGTACTTCACCAGGATCAAGAAGTGCAAATCTGCCAAGGAGATCTGGGATACTCTCACCCTGATAGGAGCTGGAGATGAGCAAGAAAAGGACAACAAACTCACTATTTCCATGAAGAAGTTTGAAGATTTCAAACTTCTACCCAAAGAATGCATAGCTGAGATGTATGCACGCTTGCTCACCCTCACTGCTGAGATATCAGAACTTGGGAAGGAGCTTACTCCCAAGGAAATTAATCTGAAGGTTCTTAGAGGTTTACCTTCACCATGGAAGATGAAGGTCACTGCCATGAGAGATAGCAAGGACCTCAGAACCTACAGCACTGAGAAACTCATCTCTGATCTCAAGTCTTATGAGTTTGAGATGAATGAAGAAGAGAAAGAAGAAGTTGAGGACAGAACAACTACTGCCCTCACTGCCAACACCTCTCAGGTAAATAATTTTGACCCTTCCATTCTTTTAACTGACGAATATATGGCGGCTTTTGCTAGGAAGTTCAGGAAATTTCTGAAGCCAAAGGATAGCAGAAGTCCACACTCTAGCAGAAAGCCACACCAGAAGTCCAAACCATCAGAAAGTAGTGGAGAGCTTCTCTGCTACAACTGCAGACAACCAGGGCACTTCAAAGTCAACTGTCCACACCCCATAGTCTCCAAAAGGCAAGGCCAGGAAGGAGAAAAGAAGTACGAGCACCGAAGAAGGAAAGCACTCATCACTGAACAACCAGAGAAGGACCCCCTCTCTGAAACAGAGTCCAGCTCGGAATCAGAATTTGATGAAGCATTCTGTTGCCTGGACACAGAAACTGAAGACCTATGTCTTATGGGTCAATCTGATGATGAGGTATCTTCTACTTCCAACTCTAGTTTTTCTTCGGTAGGCAGAGCCTTTGATTCTGATTCAATGTTAGAATTTTGGGAAGAGTTGCAAGCCATACAAACCACTTATTCTTCTGTTAAAGAAGAAAACAGTAAGCTTAAGGCTGAGATCCTTGACTTAAGAAAGGAGGTTGAGATCAAAATCAATCTTCTGATTGAGGAAAGAGATCAACTGGAAGCTGAAAATGTTTCTCTTCTAAAGAAAATAAGAGAGATGGAGCCTCTTGAGATTAAGTACAAAGCTTACCAGAAGGCCCAGTCTTCTATGGAAAAGATTGTACTTGACCAACAAATTGGCACTGGTTTTGGTCTTGGCTATGGCTCAACAGAATCAGGTGAGCCTTCTGTAATGCCCAGCACAAGAGTTGCTAAGGCAGACAAGGTCATAGTGCCACTGATTTCTAGGCCCATTTGTCAGGCTGGTGTATCTGGCACCAAGGTTACTCATGAGAATGTCAGACCAGAAAGGGAAAAGATAAAGGTTCAACAGAAACCCATTTTAAAAGTTAATGAAACTGGCAGAAGAACTAACAACAGGAAAGATTTTCAGAATACCAAAAATCAAAGACAGAACCATAACAGACAAACTCATGATAATCGTGTCAGAGATGATCACCAGAAAGGCAGATATCAAGAGAAAATTAACTTTAGACAGAAAAGGTTGGCTGGTCAACTTAAGAAGCCCAAAGTTAATCGCTCCTCTGATCTTGATAGTATATGGGACTTCTACCCAACTAAAAAGGCTATGCAGAAGTATGTAAACCGGAAGCATGATCCTCACAAGCATCTGCCCAAAGTGAATCACACTTCCGTTTACTATGACTACCAGGTGGACAATGGGTACCACCCACCAAGGTTTCACTTGATGAGACCAAAGTGGTACCGGCTGCCAAGACTGCATAACCCCCTAGGACCCAACATTGCTTGGGTACCTAAATCTTCCTTTTAATTCTGTAGGAACTGTGTGCTGGAGCCATCTCAGAGCAAGATTGGTACATTGATAGTGGATGCTCCAGGCACATGACAAGTGACAAGAGTTGCCTAACAGAGTTCCAGAAAGTCAAAGGGCCTAGAGTTACCTTTGGAGGTAATGATAAAGATGGCCAGACAAAAGGAAGAGGGAAGCTGATAAAGAACCAGATAATCATTGATGATGTCTCTTATGTCAAGGGATTGAAATTCAACTTGCTGAGTGCTAGCCAATTCTGTGACAAAGGCTACACAGTTGAATTCTCCAAGGAAGGATGTTCTGTCAAGCATGAGACAACTAAAGAAGTGGTTCTAACAGCAACAAGAAAGAAAAACATCTATGTGGTTGATTGGTCAACTGCCAGAGATGGAATTTGCCTGATAGCCAAAGGAGATTCAAAACTCAGTTGGGAATGGCACAAGAAACTGAGTCACTTGAATTTCAAAACAATCAACAAACTGGCAAGGGATCACATTGTTGAAGGTCTACCCAACCTTGTATACAAAAAGGAGAAACTATGCAGTGCATGTCAGAAAGGAAAACAAGTGAAGAATTCCTTCAAACCCATTGCTGGAAACCTATCTACTGGTCCCTTGAATCTAATTCACATGGATTTATTTGGACCAGTGGAAACTCCAAGTGTTGGTGGCAAGAGATACACCTTAGTCATGGTGGATGACTACTCCAGATTCACATGGACTATCTTTCTGACCAAGAAAAATGAAACTCTGCAGAAACTGCCATCTCTGCCTAAGCTATTACAGAATGAGCAGAATCAGAAAGTCAAAGCCATCAGATCAGACAGAGGAACAGAGTTCGTCAACAAGGTCATTCAGGATTTCTGTGACCAGAATGGTACAATGCATCAACTCTCTGCAGCCAGAACTCCACAACAGAATGGAGTTGCAGAAAGAAGAAATAGAACATTAAAGGAAGCTGCAAGGACCATGATTGCTGAATCAGGTCTACCCTACAGATACTGGGCTGAAGCAATCAATACTGCATGCCACACCCAGAACAGGAGCATGATTCACAAGACTCATCAGAAAACTCCTTATGAATTATGGAAAGGACGAAAACCCAACATCAGCTACTTTCATGCATTTGGATGCAAATGCTATATACTCAACAATGGGAAGGATCACCTCAAGGTATTTCAAGAAAAAGCTGATGAAGGAACATTCTTAGGCTACTCTGGCACCAGCAAAGCCTACAGAATACTCAACAAGAGAACTTTACTTCTTGAAGAATCGATTCATGTCAAGTTTGATGATCTCAACTCTGTTGAGAGCATAACTGAAAACTTGGAGAAAACGAATCTCAAAGAATCTTCAAAACTGGATCCACCAGAGATAGATACACCAGAGTTGCTGACCAACTCTGCCATACCATTGAATCATCAGAATCCCATTCTGCAAAGCAAGGATAGTGATGAAGAATCAGAAGAAGAACAAGAGAATCGAAGGCAACCCCTATCAGAACCTGATCTTACTTGGTTAAGAGATCATCCTCCTAATCAAGTAATTGGACAAATCAGAAGTGGAGTCCAAACCAGATCCACATCAAGGAGAGAAGCAATGCTTGCCTGCTATATATCTCAGATGGAACCTATGACAGTTGAAGAAGCTCTTGCAGACTCAGATTGGATCAATGCTATGCAAGAAGAGCTCACTCAGTTTGAAAGGAACAAAGTGTGGGAACTTGTTCCTAGGCCAAGGCACCAGAATGTCATTGGAACCAAATGGGTATTCAAGAACAAAGCAGATGAAGATGGCAACATTGTAAGGAACAAAGCAAGGCTAGTGGCTAAAGGATACTGCCAAGAAGAAGGAATAGATTTTGATGAGACCTTTGCACCAGTTGCCAGAATTGAAGCCATCAGAATCTTTCTAGCCTATGCTGCCTACAACAACATCAAGGTCTACCAGATGGATGTCAAGAGTGCATTTCTGAATGGAGATCTTGAAGAAGAGGTTTATGTGGAACAACCACCAGGTTTTGTCATTCCTACTCAATCTTCTTGTGTCTACAAGCTTAAAAAGGCCCTCTATGGTCTTAAGCAAGCTCCCAGAGCCTGGTATGACACATTGTCCCTTTTCCTAGTGAACCATGGGTTTACTAAAGGAAAGGTTGACAAAACTCTATTTCAAATCTCTGTTGCTAATCATATTCTGTTAGTACAAATATATGTTGATGACATTATATTTGGTAGTACTAATCCAGAACTGTGCAAGAAATTTTCTCAAGTGATGCAGAGTCAATTTGAAATGAGTATGATGGGAGAACTCAGTTACTTCCTAGGACTTCAAGTCAAACAAGTTCCAGAAGGGATCTTTATCAATCAAGGGAAGTACACCAGAGATCTGATCAAGAAATTTGGAGTGGAAGGCAAATCATCAGTGAAGATTCCCATGAACACTTCACAAGGGATTGGTCCAGATGATGAAGGAAAAGATGTAGATGCAACAACATACAGAGGAATCATAGGATCTCTGTTGTATCTAACTGCAAGCAGACCAGACATCTCATTCTCTGTTGGAATCTGTGCCAGATACCAGTCAAAGCCCAAGGAAAGCCATCTAAGTGCTGCAAAGAGAATCATCAGATACATCAAAGGAAATCCAAATGCAGGCTTATGGTATCCCAAAGGAGGTAACTTTGAACTAATCGGTTATTCTGACTCAGATTTTGCAGGTTGCAGACTAGACAGAAAAAGCACCTCTGGTCACTGCCAATTGCTAGGAGGAAGGCTTGTTTCCTGGTTTAGCAAGAAGCAGAACTCCATCTCAACAAGTACAGCTGAGGCTGAATACATTGCAGCTGGGAGTTGCTGTGCTCAACTACTCTGGATGAAGCAACAACTGAAGGACTATGGAATTCAAGCAAAGGAGATCAAGCTGTTGTGTGACAACACCAGTGCCATTGCAATCACCCAGAATCCAGTTCTTCACTCCAGGACAAAGCACATTGAGATCAGACATCACTTCATCAGAGATCACGTTGAGAAGAAGCATATCTGTATGGAGCATGTACCTACAGAAGATCAACTTGCAGACATTCTAACCAAGCCTTTACCTGAGGCAAGGTTTAACAAGCTTAGGGAAGAATTGGGAATGATGGATGATCTTCCCAGAGATGCATGAACCAGAGATTCACTGAACCAGAACTCCATTCTTCTGCACCAGAAACTCGGATCAGAGAACCACTATCTCTGATCATCAGAATCTCACATCAGAGAACCTCCCCTTCTCTGACCAGAGTTCCTCAACCGAAGACAACAGATACGGAAGTGGACTTAACAATATTTCGAGGTACGGGCTAGACCTAATTAATTGAAACGGTCTTTTACCAAAATACCCCTGATCGTTACTCTTCTAACGGAAACGTTTCCGCCCGCATTTCTTTAAATGCTGCCTCGAAACTGCCAATATACCAAACGTCCACTATTCCTAACTCCTTTATATCCACCGTCTTCGACCCAAATCCCTACTGCTACTTCACCTCTCTTAAACTGCTCTAGCATTCAAAGCTTTCAGATCCCAAAAACTTTCCAATACCCAGAAATTTTCTTAACCGTCACTCAAGATGAACTTCCTGAGCATCAACGACCTTTCTAAGGAAGAAGCAAAAACTCTCATCACCAACGTTGTTTCAGGCATGAAAGTTGACATGTCCTCCCTACCCCTCCTGGCAGAAAATCAGAAGAGGATGACGAAGATCATCCAAGGGATGACTGATTCACAACTTTCTAAGGTTGTTGCTCATCCCTATGAGCATTTCAGCATCAAAGATGTGGCTGAGTTCTACCTCAACGCCACCATCTCCAGGACCGGAGTTCACTCATCCGTGCAGGGTCAACGCATCTTCTTGAATGCAGATGCACTGAATGAATTCTTTGGAGTTCAACTTGACTCCCAAGACCCAGAATCCAGCAATCTCATTGCTCTTGACTCAGTGGAAGTCTCCACTGAAGGCTTTGTCCAGACTTACTGCCGTCCGGAGGCTGCCGGACTGGATAAACTCTACATGAAGAAATTTCAACTCAAGAAGGACTATGAGAAGCTTGTCACCATTCTGCACCGTTGCTTGTGGTGCAAAACTGCCTCAACTGATGAGATGAACACAAGCAATGCCAAGGCAATCTTTGCAGTGCACCATGGCATGAATATCAACTGGGGAGAGGTAACTTTTGGCTCGATAACTGAGTTCATCAAGAAGAAAGACTCTGAAACAGGTCTTTTCTCAACTAAGATGGGACATGGCCTTCTTATCTCTGCCATCCTTGCTGCAAAAGGAGTTCAACTCAGGGATCCTATCCCAGTTGACCACACCAAGACCATCTTCCTCACAGCCTCTCCAAAATTCAACATTGCCATCTCTTCTGAACTTAGGAGAGAGGAAAGACTGGAAAAGAAAAGAGAAGAACAGGCTGCTAAGGCCAAACCTGCCAAGAAAATTGCCAGAAAGCCCAAACAACCTGAGCAGTCACAGGTTGTAAGGGAGGTTCGACAGAAGAAGAAGAGTGACAATCTGTCACTACCAGAGAAGGAAACAACAGAGGAGGCTGCACCAGAGATGCCCTCCCCAAAGGCAACCAAGAAATCTGCTACCAGAAAACTGAAGCAGAAGAGGAGAAGAAGGATGGTTGTGCTAAGTGGTGATTCTGACAACTCTAGCACTAAACCAAGGCAGAAGAAGAGGAAGACTAAAGTAGTCTCACCTGCCAAAGATTCAGCAGTTCAGGGGGAACTTGCACCAGAATCTGGCACTCTACCAGAAACTCACCAAGATTCTGCACCAGAGTTGCCCAACTCTGCTCTCTCACCAGAGCGTGAAGCCTCACCAGAAATGGACCAAGAAACAGACTTCAACATCATTCTGCAAAAGCAGTTTGACAGAGTTCTAGCTTGGAGAAGATGGAGAATGGGTCCTCTTCAACAAATCATCCAATTCTTTGATGCCTATGAAGAAGAAGAAGAAGCTGTTGTTCTTCACTGGGTAGGCACAGATGATGTATCAAAGTGCTTCAACCTTACCTTTCTGATTTCTGTGCTACAAAAGAAGAAAGACAGATATCAAGGTAAAGCTCCCACATCTGACCTATCTCCAGAAAGGCATGTCAGAGCCTTAGAAGAAGAAGAAATGGAAACTTTTGATGCTTGGCTGATGGAGAAGAAAAGGAAAGAGTCAATGATCAAATTTCGCCATAGTGCTCTTGAGGAAGGAGAGCCATCCACTGCGAATGACATTGCTATTACCATGGAGCAGCTGATCAAGGAGTGGAGAGAATATGTGTACTCCGAAATTGTACTTGAGGTAATTCCTACACCTCCTCCTTCCCCTCCCCAATCTCCTATTACTCTACCCTCACCCTCCAAATCTCCATCTAAACCTTCATCCCCACTTCACCAGAAAACCCCTTCACCAGAACAGAAAACCCCTTCACCAGAACAGAAAACCCCTTCACCAGAACAGAAAACCCCACCTTCCACCAGAACACCATCTCACCAGAAACCCAACTCAAGACCTTCTTCACCCAAACAAAAAATTGCATCTCCCTGCAGAGCAATTGTCCCTTTCAGAAACCGTTCACCCTCACCTCCACCATCCCCTCCTCAACAGGATGCCTCACCCATTCACTCTCCACCACAGCACCAGAACCCTTCACCAACATCCAAGTCTGCCTCACCTCAGAGATCCTCACATCATTCTGCAGCATCTACACCCAAAAAGAAACCTATCTTCAGGGTTCCCTCCTCATCTAGTGACAATGATGGATTCCTCACCTCCTCCATTGCTGCTGATGAAACCTCCAAAAGGAGAAGGACACCCCCCAGAGTTCCTTCCCCTCCACCATCCAACAGAGCTCCTCCCTTACCAAAAGGCAGAGGATTGGAAACGCCTGATTTTACACCTGAAGAATCCAAAATCCCCTTCACCCAGTTTGTGAAGTCTGCTGAAGCTTTTGGTGGAATATTGGTTCAAGATCTGAGCAAGATTATTGAATTAAATGACAAACAACATGAAGAACTCACCCATACCAATCTGCAAATAACTATAGGTTTTCAACACCTGTCAGATAAAGTTGCTGCTCTCACAGAAAATTTGCACACCTTCATGCATTCCTCTAACTCAAGGATTGATTCTGTCTCCAGAGATGTTAGTGGACTCAACTCTGTTCTCCACTCTCACTCTCAAGCTCTGCTTGCCCAGAATCAGACAATCAACAGGATCTCAGAATCTGTTCAAAATCTTCAGAAATCTGCTGATAGTTCCTCCCAGAAACTCAACTTCTTACATTCTCTCTGCAAGGAACATCAAGAGCAAGGCCTGGCTCTTCTCAAATCTGACAGAGAAAGGTACCAGAAGATGGTGCTTCTAGAGGTCAGCACCAGAGATCTCCAATCTGCAGTAGACAAGCAACAAAGCCTGATTGAAGGTCTTGCCTCTGTCACTCAGACACTGCCAGAAACCCTTGATGAAATCAGAGATGCTCAAGCCTCTGAGTTTTCCAAGATTGAACTTCTCCTTGGTGATCTTTGTGATGCCAAAAAGGGGGAAGATACCAGAGAAGGAGAAGGCACCAGCACCAGAACCCTTTCTATCAGAGAACCCTCATCTGTTGATCCTGCTCCTTATTTTGATGCTACCAGAAAGAAAAGGCTAGCTGCTACAGGCACCAGACCTCCTCCTCCTCCTCCCAGAAGCTCAAAGAAGAAGTCTTCATCCTTTTCATTCACTGATTGGATGAAGAGTGGTCTGTCAAGGCCAGACAGAGTTCAGTTTGAACAAATGAGAAAATTGATGACCCCTCTTCAAAGAGAGAATCTGTTCATGGACAGTGATGGACTTGTCCAGATCAACCATGGTGGTTCGATAGAAGAAGCTGAGATGTGGTACGGAATGAAGATACTGAATGGCAAGAATTCTGCTGAAGCTGTCAGAAACTATTTGGATTGCAAACTTGCACCTCATTGGGCTGACTATCAGAATCCTAGGGATTTAGCCTCAATCAGAGCGAAGGTAAATGCTGAACTTGAAAGGATTGACAGAGCAGGACCACAGGTAGATGAAGAAGATCTCTAACTCTCTTTATCTAACTCTGTAATGCTTTACTTTCTCTATCAGTTTAATAAGATACCTTCTCTGCCTCTCTGTTTGTTTGACTCTTTTTCAAATATCTGTTCTTATTTACTTTCTTGTGTATTTTCTGTTATCATACTTGATTATTGCTATCTGAATGTATCGTACTCTTACTATTTTCCTATGCCAAGTTGCCCACCAAGATTTTAAATGAAAAGTTTTAAACTTTAAATTTTTGTGGTGAAGGCACTTCTCTGGAAATAGTTAAAGGGTTTTGGCATCATCAAAAAGGGGGAAATTGTAAGGAATAAATGTATTTAGATTTTGATGATGCTAGGATTAATTAAAATTTGAAAGTACCCCATTAGAAATTGTGTATTAGAATTTCTTTTGTAAGTTTTAGCTTAGTCTGCCTGCCAGAGTTCCATCTTGCTTCTACCAGAGTTGCTCCCAGAGTTGCTCACCAGAGAAGCTCTCAGAAACTGGTTATCAGAAAGATACCAGAGTTGGCACCAGAGACGGACTTCAGAGACTGGACCAGAGAACCTCTTGAGACTCTACTAAGTATCATCAGATTCCGGAAGCCCTTCCAACGGTCGTTTAACTAACGGGAAATCCCCTAACGGTTACGAACCTTTCAACGGAAGCATGGCACTGTACACACATTAAATACACATTTAATGCTGTACGTACGAAGAGATATTTAAAGCTGATGATTGACCATGCGGATATCTTTACGCCCCCAAAATAGCAAGTCGGAGGACCAAACGGTCAAGTCAACAGTACATGCATTTAATGAAGCGGTCTTCTACACTCCAACGGGAAGACCGCTCCCAGTATATAAGATACACTCTGAAGAACTAAGAAGATAACTTTTGCCATAACCTTTACCAAGATAGATTTGCGTGAACAACTTTCTTGAGATAAAAACTCCATTTCTAACAAGAAAAGGCCACAGTTGGAAGATAAATATTCCCATCCTTCATCCAACTAGAAAAGGCAAAGTTACTCAGTTCTTCAACACTTCGAGAGCTTCATATACTCATCTTTTGTGAAGAAGCAACGTTGGAGAAAACTGATTCTATATCAAACACTTCTTGAAAAAGAAGGGACGTCTCAAATTAGCTGGAGTAAGTGAAGTGGAGATACTTCAAGAGACTCAGTGAAACGAGACCAGCCATCAGGAAGCAGGACTGCATCCCGGGTGGCAACTAGACTTGAAGAAGACGAGGAGTGCTTCTTAAGTTCTAGGGACTAAGGCGTTGTAAACTGTCGTTTTTGCAAGCTTAGTGGAACAGTGGACTAGAGGAACGAGTTGTTCCTTGAACCACTATAAAAACCCCGGTGTCATTTACTTTCAGCTTTTACTTTCTGCACTTAAGATTCGACTGACTAACTCTTTAGGTTGGAATCTGTGTCCAGCAGATCTTCCTTCAGAGTTATCAGAAAGACATTTTGCCTTAGCTTTCTTCTAGAGGCTACCCGGACCGAAACTTATCCGCTGCCTGGTCTAGTTCTGCCATCAGAACTTGATCATCTCTGTCACCAGATTTCGACCATCTCTGTTAAGTCAGACTTGACTTAGAGAAAAGTTTAAATTCCTGAACAGTCTATTCACCCCCCCCCTCTAGACTGTTCCCATTACAAACAAGACCAACATAATGTATATCACACTATCTAATTAATAGGTTTGCTTCTTAAGTCGTAGAGTATGTTGGTCGTGGTTCGGGTGGGGTCCGCTTGACACCCGTCCGAAAATTCCCGGTTTCTAACCCTTAGAACCGTTCTGGGACCGACCCTGGTGAAAGTCGGCCGCTTTTCACGAAAGCCGGCCGGTTTTCGACTGCGAGAGAAATTCTAAGTATTTAATCACGCAAGCCGGGCGGCTTTTACGAAATCCGGGCGGTTTTCATCGCCGTAGTTTTTATTCAGGGAATGGTTTCGAAGCCGGCCGGTCTATACGAAACCCGGCTGGGTTTCAGCAGCGCAGGAATCCCTAGGCCCGACGAAAGCCGGGCGGCTTTCAGCTGCGAGAAAGTTCCCAGGTCAGGCATTTATGAAAGTCGGCCGGTCTTTACAAAAGCCGGCCGGTTTTTGGTTGCGAGGATTTTCCTGATTAAATGTTGACAAAAGCCGGGCGGCTTTTGGTGGAAACCGGCCGGCATTTGTCGCCGCAGCATTTTCCCAAATAATTCAAGATGAAAACCGGGCGGCTTTCGTCAAATGTCGGGCGGCATTCGTCCAGGGCGGGGATTTTTCCTCCCCTTTTCCCAACAATCCCGACCAAACCGTCGGGGTTACAAATTTTGCACGTTACAAACACTTCTATTGCATACAAAGGAGTAATATCATGAGTTTAAGATCTTACCCGCCACGGAGTCCGGGTTAGCACGTGCGTCCGCCTCCGTCATCGCATAAACTCTAGCTTGAGTTCTTCCTTGATTCACGGACGGCGCATTGCTCGTGCTCGCTCCCCCTGGCCCACACTGGCATGAGATGCTCCGGCCCGGTTCCTACTTGCCGTGGTAGCGCCGCTTGGTCCTGACCCCCCGGTTCCCACCAAGTTGAGGGCAGTTTGGCTTAATATGCCCTGTACTCCCGCATTGGTAGCACCGTGGTGGATCACGACACTTACCGGTGTGGTTCCTGTTGCAATTCCTGCACCTGGGCGTCGTTGGGGCTTGTGAGCCCGAGTAGTGCCCGCTCGTGGCCGGGTTTCCCTTGGACGGTGCTGCCGGTGCCCTGAACGATCCACCTCCCCCATGGTTCCCCTTCTTGTTGGGACCTTGGGGGCCATGGCTTTCCCACTTTCTTTTCTTAGCCTCTTCGGCATCTCTCTTCTTCCTCTCCTCCCATTGCTTTTCTCCTTTCAACCCTTGGGCGACCACTTGGCTGAAAGTCATATTGGGAAATTGAGTTGCCCTGTCGCGTATCTCCATGTCCAAGGCCTCCCAAAAATGATTCACCATTCGGTTTTCATCACAAGCATACTCCGGTATGTGATCAGCAAGGTCTCTGAACTTGTTCTCAAGTTCTTTCACCGTCATGTTACCACCTTGGGTTAGGAGAGTGTATTCCCTCACCTTGGCGTTTACTTCGAAGTCAGAGTAGTACTGGGCAAAGAATTCTTGTCGAAAATCCTCCCATGTAACAGTTCCTCCATACTTACCCTTGGTTCCATCCCACCATTTGGATGCCAACCCTTCGAGTAACCTTACCGCGATTCTCAGTTTAAAATCGGGGGTGAGCTGCATGTCAAGGGCTGCCTCGTTCAGCCTCTTGATCCACTGTGCGGCAACCGAGATGTCTCCCGTCCTATCGAACGGTTTGCACCCTAAGTCCCTCGCCTCTTTGATGTATTTGGAGATCCTTATGGCTTGACCTCCATCGCCCTGACTTCCATGCGCTTCCACATGGGTTCTCGAATCGCAATAGCTCCTCCCTCTTGCAGCCCCGCCCGAAGGTTGCCCTGCACGGTGCCTTTGGCGTGCCCTCCTTTCTTCGCGCTCCCGATGATACTGTTGGAGAAGCGCTTCGATCCTGGCCAAGGAGCCACTTTCCTCCTCATCACTCACATCATCATCATTCCCTTCGTAAGGGGTCTCAACTGGCTCAGTCCCCGGCTGGTAAGTTGAGTCCTCATAGGACCAATAGGTCTCGCTTTCGGTATCGACGTGGCCATCGCTCACGGTTTGACGTTGGCCTCCACGGCTCCTTCCTCTTGATCCCCTAGAGGACCCCCGGCTACCGCGCTCGGACCCACCCGGTGCACGGCCCAACGGGTTCCTTCTAGTGATCCTTCCAACTGGTTCCATTTCTGAAAGAAATTAGAATGAGTCATTAGACTCGTATCGAATGTCAAATGACGGACGGGTACTTAAAGACATCCTTTGGCTCAAATCACCGCCATACCAATTGTTAAGGGTACCATCTAAACAATTAGAGGCATTGCAACTCAAGTACCAAAAGTTCTATAAGTACAAAACTTATGCTCATGGTTTTCAAATTCATTTTCAAAAAGAAATTTTGAAGCTTCATTATGATGTTTACGGACTAAGGCTCTGATACCATTTAAATTGTCACGCCCCGGACCTAGCCGGACACGTCAACAACCCGCCGTACAATACGAATAGTCAACCGCAGTCCAACTCATCCATACTATACAAGGCGTCATGAACATCATTCACACATAGTACATCCATAAACAAACATAATGTAAATCATTCATTTAAAACAGCGGTAACAACATTACAAGTGTTCAAGCCACACTTGGCAAACATGGGTATACAAACCCCCGAAATGTATATTCAGAAAATAATATACATCAGCATTATTCATATTGTTTTCAAAACAAGAACGGAAGAAGCACGAACCAAGTCTTCTTCTCAGAAACTTCCCGAAACAGCGGCTGGTAGTAGCAACCTTCAAGTTCTACCTGAAACTGTGAGGTGGCCTCCCCCGTGAAGGGGAGGTCGGTACTTGGAAGCATTTGACAAGTACAATGACAACTATACTACGTATAATCGAAGTTTAAATCTCTGAGGCCCTCAATCTAGAGCATTATTACATTTTAGTAAATCCGTTCATTTAGTATCAATTCATCATTATTTACCACGGTCTAGAGCCCAGCTCATAATCACCGTTATCTACTACGGTCTAGAGCCCCGCTCATAATCACCGTCATCTACTACGGTCTAGAGCCCAACTCATAATCACCGTCATCTACTACGGTCTAGAGCCCAGCTCATAATCACCGTCATCTACTACGGTCTAGAGCCCAGCCCATAATCACCGTTATCTACATCGGTCTTGAGCCCGGCTCATAATCACCGATTCTTTATAATTCAAATTCTTAGGATCTAATTCATCCATTTCTCAACTAACATTTACAACTAATATTTCAATGCTAGTTATTTATTTATTTCAATATAATTCTTTCTTCATGCATGATTGGCCTTAATATCAAGTATCACTTTTATACCTTCATGGCTTCTCTTCATGGTATCAAAGTATACTATCTCAAATGAAATTCATGGTTGGTATAATCATCATACACTCATATTCATAACATCTAAACATACACAATTTATTCATAAATTTGTATATCATGCATACTATACTTCTAATCAATAGTAGTTTTATTTAGGCATTATTTACCATTAACAACCCATGCACATCACATTTGTATTCACTTAGGAAATCCCATGAAATTAACCCAAAGATTATAAGTAACATAGTCGGTCATCCTCACCTTAATTAAGCTTAAGCGCGTTCTACGTTTCTCGATTGAACTTTGACCAACTCCGGCGAACTTTGACCAACTCCGGCGAACTTTGACCAACTCCGACGAAACTCCGGCGAAGCTCAAAAATACTTTAAATCAAGTTCCTAACAAGGTTTTATCATCACAAAACCCATATCAACACAAATAACCTATAAAAGGTTATTTTCCGGCAAACCGGTCGATTTGGCTTCTAAGTCCGTTTTTGGACTTAGAATCACTTTCCAACCCATTATTCCACACTTAAATCATGTAGAACAATACTAAAGGTCTTTCATATGATATATATCTTATATGCTAGAAGAAAAACAAAGGAAAAGTTATGATAAGGTCTTTACCTTAATTTTCACACTTTTTCCTAGCTTTTTCCTTCTTTAACTTCCTCTCAACTTTCTTGTTTGAGCTCAGCTCGAATTTTGCTATGAAAGATGAAGTGGTAGAGTTTCTTTCCTCCTTTCCCTTGATGCTGTCCGAACTAGTGAGGAGAGGGATGGGTAGGAATGCCCCTTTGTCTCCTTTTGGGCAATGAGTGAAAGAGAGGAGAGCCACCATGATTTGTTTTGATGCCAAACATCTCAAATCAGTCCTCTCCCACCTCACCTCTCCTACCAGCCGACTCAGGCCTTGAATAATGAGGCTAAATTCGTGGGTTGGCCCCCACCCATGTGGGAGGTCAACCCTTTTTGTCCAGAAGTGTACAATCGGTCCCGAAAGTTGTATTTTCCGGACTGTTTTAAGTATATTTTATTTTATCGGGTCAAATAAAATATAACACTTGTTCCCAATCCTTATGGGACCCTAGAATCAATATGCATTCCCCAACCTTAATTTAGAAGTCTCCGAAATCCCTTTTTGGGCTGTTATCTGATAAATTTGCCGATACCGATAATTTGGCCTTGTTTGACCAACCGGTCAACCCTGTGCCATTGCTATGGACCAATTAGGATATCCACCACCATATACATATTTTCTAGGCCCAGATGAATCTAATATGTGGTCCCGATAATATCGGGCGGTCCCCACTCCCGATGCGGGCCCCACGTGCATTTTACTATTCACGCGAAAAAATTTAATACGAATTCACAACCTCGTAAATTCACTAAAAATTTCATAGGGTTCAATAAATTATTCGCTTAAAGATAAATACATTTGGGGACGGTGTTACACTACCTATGATGTTTGTGATGATGTTCAACTGAAATATCCCCTCAAGGTTTATTCAGTCAAACATTTGAAACGTCTATCAAGGGAGAAAATCTTTACTTCTCAAAATTGTATCCCATCATTCACTTGTGTTGAAAATGTTGTTGTTCAAAAGTGGATTCCTAAATCAGAATTACAGTCATATAGCTCTCCGAAAGCTTCAAAAGAGAATGGTTTAGGAACAAAAATCAAACAAAAATTTCAAAATTTGTGTTATGCGAGAAAGGACGGACCCATCCTTAAATGGGTACCAAAGGTTTCTTAATTCTTTTGCAGGTGTCTCTCATGTGTGGTACCTGATATGTCTGCTCCACACACATGATGGGAAATTGAGCTGCTGAGCTATACATCTTGGCTTCAGAGTAAATTAGCTCAGAACCCGTTCTACAACATGGCTTCTGAGTAACTCAGCTCGGAACCAGCTATACATCTTGGCTTCTGAGTAACTCAGCTCAGAACCTGCTATACATCTTGGCTTCTGAGTAACTCAGCTCAGAACCCGCACTACAACAGAGTTTCTAGATACATCAGTCTAAACCCGATGGCACCAAAAGGTTTCTGAACACCTCAATTCAGAACCCACACACAAACGCAGGACGTATCATACGTCAAGGGGAAGCGATGGAGAAAATCTTTCTGAGCTTCCAAACAAGTTCAACAAAAGCTCCCAGTGCACCATTCAAGACAAATCATTCTTTAGGGGAGCTAGTGTGCACATTATGGAGGAGAGTACTGGCGTGTATACTACTCCACTGAGCTGAAAATCAACAAATGCACACATCAACACCGACACATGCCAAGAACAAAGAACAAGTGCATATTCTGAGGGGGAGTGTTTCTTTTTCACTCCACTTGGTGCCATACAAAAAAGAAAGCACATTCCAAGAGGGAGCTTCCTACTTTACTCCCCGGGTGACAACAACAATACTTGCAAATTCTGAGGAGGACCATCTCTATTTCCTCATGGCGCCACACAATGATCGATGCAAGAATCAACTCAAGGATGCACCTTTTGAGGGGGAGTTACAAAGTTTTCTTCCCAAGCACCAAACAACGTCAAATGCATCCTACTGAGTGCTCCTATTGAGGGGGAGCAAAGAGATCAATGAGAGATAAGTCTTAATGGCTTAGTAAACCCAACTGAGCCTACCCAAGAGACAAAGCCGAGAGTGAGTGAGCGAGTGAACACTATGAGAGTGAGGAAACAGAAGGTTCAACTGAGCATGAAAACAATATTCAAAGACAATTATGCTACCTCAATTGAGCGATCAACTGAAGAATCAATCCTAGTCACTCAAATACTCCGGACAATTCCCCATAGGTACAGGACTGAATTTATTCAGATCCCGGGTAGAAGTCGCTGCATCTTGTCCAACAGCGCATGCACAACCCTACCCTAGACCACTCATCTGTTTCCCAAAAGACAGTGTTTCATCAAAATTTCACGGGAAACCTCATTATTTGTCACCGTCTCCTTCTGAGGCGACTGATACTAGCTACAGTGGCCCACAGCCCCACGCCACTAGACTTTCATTGACCACGTCGTGTCTAGTTATCACACTCCCAAATGTTTTTAATTTTCTAGGACACAGACACATTTTAGAGTCAGTTGCTAGTCTTCAAGACTTTCGAGAACTTCCATAGGACTCGTCTATTATGGATGTAGACCGATGATTGGATGGAAGTCCTGATGTTGCAACATAGAAATTACCAACATTTTCAGGCTATTGCTTTAGAGTTTATCTCTAGAGTGATGATAACGGGAGTCTACGCGACCCCGGGGGCTACAATTTTTCTTTGAATATCATTTTGATCATTCCATAACGACCAGAGTGACATCTACTATGGATGCCTCACGATGATCGGTCGGAAGTCCTGTCAGAGCTTCAATGCTTCTATCATTTTTATGCAGGCCACACATTAGTGTTTACATTGATGTTGTGATAACGGAACATCCCAGTGTATCCGGACGTTTAAGTTTTTGTTTTGCAGATTTAAAGGACGAACACAGGCATGACGTCCCGACTCATCGGATCGTCATGAGGGGGAGAGCGGTCCAAATGCTTATTAAATTTCAAAGACCATTCTCGGACGCTTCTCTTCTCCAACAACAAACATCAAATAGTCAAAAGACTACATTATGGAGGAGACAGAAGTCGGATACTCAAGAACTGAAGAAGAATCACGTGTGCGCCACAAACTCTTCAACAACATTCATTCTAGAGGCGCCATCGGATTTCATTCAAGTTGATCAAGAGCAACTTCTGAAACGAAAGGACTACATGCAAGATTTTGAAGATCCTTAAACTCCTGACATCAAAGATCAAATTACCAAGAAGACAACAAAGGGGAGATTGCAAGGAGTTCTTCACGAAGTCTTTCTAAGAACACAAAAGAAGCTGATATCCTCTGAAGATCAAGACTCAAAGATAAAACGTGCTTCATCGACAATTGAACACAAAGGGGGAGAATGTTAGGAATATTATTTATTGTGTTCAATATATTTGTAATTTATTTATTGAGTCTTTGTATTTAATTAGATTAGCTGAGAGAGAATTAGGCCCAATTAATTAAGTGCTCTAAGCCTCTAATAGCCCACACGCATGCCTAGTTGCTTCCTAATTGTATTAGGAAGTCCGAGTCTCTCACCTATAAATATAGGCTGAGATGGCCGAAATACTTGAGGGTTTCACATTTAGAATAGCCATATCATTCTCGAAACTTTCTCTAGAATTCTAAGTCTCTACACATTAGATTCCGCATATTATTCTCTGTAGAGCCAGTAGATTAGAATTTCTCTCTCTAGCTGATTCGTTCATATATCGTGTAACTGTTCTTCATGGATTCATCATTCTATATACACGGTATACGTTATTGGTGAAATTTCTCTTCTACTGTTTCAATTCTTATCAATATTCTTAGATTATTTGACTGTTGAAATCTGGGCATATCTCACACATGATTCCTTCTAGTGAAGCAATATTTACTGTTTCTGAAATGAAAAAAAGCTTCATTGTTAACTTAGAGGAAAAGAATTGCACTTGTAGAAGATTTCAAATTGACGAATTGTCATTTATTCATGCATCGACAGTATTCAAAAAGATGAATCAAGAGCCATACAAATTTTGCTCATCTTACTACATAAAGGACACAATGCAACAAACATATCAAGGGATTGTGGATCCAATTCCAGATCAGAGAACATGGCAAATGAAACAGAGGTACAAACAGAGTGGGAGAGTACGACTACAAACAAATGTGGGAAGTGTGGAAACCAAGAGTACAACAGAAAGACATGTAGAAATGCACCCCAAGAGTAGAAAGTTTCTATTCCGCAATTGTTTTGCAATTTCTCTCAATTACTACTGTTGAAACTCAATTCAATATAAATATGCATTAACATTGTTACTGTCCATTCTATATAAGTTGTTCTTTATATTACGTGAGGAAAAGTACTATTATGGCATTAAATACGAAAGTATAAACAATAAGAAACAACAATAAACTAGGGGTGGGCACGGGACGGAACGGGACGGGAATTAGACTATCCCGGTCCCGAACCCGGTTTAGGATAACAGGACAGAACGGGACGGGACAAGATGTTGTCCCGGTGTTGTCCCTTTTAAACCGGTACCGGAACAGAACGGGACGGTTCGGGACATCCCAAAAAAATTGCAGCGAAAAAAATACAGCTCCAAAAAGAAACTTCATGACAAAAACTACAACACTAAAAATGCAACACATACAAAAATTTACGATAAATGCAACACAAAAAATAGTATATTAATAGGATAGTTGCACGAAACAAACCGTAACAACAACAATTAACTCCAACACACACAATACTACTAAGAAACTACAAAAATAAATAAAAAGACAAACAATATTATTAGAAGTGAAACATGTGAAGTATAGGTGAGTTTCTTTTTAGTATGTAGAAGATAGTGCATGCTTGATATAATTTAGACTCCTTTAGGTGTTTTACATATTAGATAACTAATACCTAATTAATATTCATTAGTATTTGAATTGATGGTAGACTCACTAACCCACAACTATATACTCCGTACAATTTTGAATTCAGGACAACGGGACGGAACGGGACATATTTTATTTGACTCGGTCCCGTTTTGTTTTGAAACGGTTCGGAACCGGAACGGGACAAAAATAGTTTGTCCCGAATTTAACGGAACAATTTCGGAACGGAACCGGAACGTTCCGGAACGGACCAACGGGACCGGATCTTTTGCCCACCCCTACAATAAACAAGTTAAAAAACAACTGCTATTTTTTTATAAATTCCATGAATAAAAAAATAGTGCATCTATGTTTTACCTTGAGCTATTCAAGGAAAGCCTGGTCTTGTAAAGCTCAATATCCTCCATTAACAATGGATGAATGGAGCTTTAAAAGATGGAGGATATTGAATGGAGGATGAATGGAGGATACAAGACGAGGCTTTTTTCTCATTTTATATTGGTTTTAATATTCAATTTCATTTATGTAGTTGTCGACCAGGCTTTAAAATGGAGGAATTAAAATGGAGGAATTACAAGACCATGCTTTCCTTGAATAGCTCAAGCTACAATTGGTCTTGTATCCTCCATTAACAATGGAGGAATTAAGCCTGGTCTTGTACCGTGAAAGCTCCATGTCTTGTATCCTCCATTAACAATGGAGGAATTAAAATGGAGGAATATAATGCAACAATAACCAATTGTACCTTGAGCTATTCAAGGAAAGCCTGGTCTTGCCATCGATGAAATATTCAGCAAAAGCACCACAATCACTATAAAAATTCCAATAATAAACAATATTGTTAATGGTAAAACAATAACCAAAAGATAAAACAAAATCATTTTAATTAAATGAATAAACTTACGATGATTCTTGGACAGGCAGGTCAGTCACAAATTTCATCTATATGTAATTATTAGTATCCAATCCATACCTAGAGAAGTGATCCATGTGTCAAAAAAACAATGGGAGCATCACAATTAGTGGCTTCACAACTGATATCCCTTGAGCTATTCATGGAATTATAAACATAGATGCACCAATCCTTGATGCAAAACCTGGCAAAAATCCAATGCATTTGTTTCTTGATGTACAATGGCAGTCAACTTCATCCCAAGGCTTAGAATAGGGCAACTACAAGCCTACAATACAACACATATATTTGCGAATTTTGACCAAGAAAATGATTTATCTAAGGTGGCAGCATAAGATTTTTGTAGATTAAGTTAGAAAAGAGCATCAGTTGTTGTGAAACTGCGTTTGCATGTCTTAGTAACTTCAGCTTTTTCCCTAAAATAATGAAACATTACATCGATATGCTGCAAGAAAAAGGGAAATATCAGAAAAAATAATGAAACATAAACAAATATTTACAATATTTAAACAAAAAGTAAATAAACATACATAATCTGATATCATTTGACCAATGTAGTGAAGACAATGGAACCATGTCTTAGATTCCACAAAAGCAAAAGTAAAGTCAAATCCAAGATTGAAATGATCAATTTTGGCAGAATACATCAACTTTGATCTACAAAATGATAAAAACTTAAGTGAAAAACCAAAATATAATAAAATCTATAATATGTAATGATAATTTTAAACAAACATCTTCCGCTTATAGGCTCCTTCATCAATCCAAATATTAAAAGCAGAAAGAACATCAAATGGTGGAACACAGACTGCTTCATCAAGAAAAGGACATCGAAACGGGGCAACAAAAGACCGTGCAGAGTCACATCCTGAAGTAAACTCAACAACAAAAGGAGATTTGACGAAAACACTAGGCTTGACACTCCTTTTTTCTTAAGAATTGATTCATCTGTATGAACAACTGAGATGGGTGGAATAAAGGGAACATAAGGAACTAAATTCATCGTAGGATTTGTAGAATCCGAAGCAGGATCTGTGGTCGACAACTACATAAATGAAATTGAATATTAAAACCAATATAAAATGAGAAAAAAAGCTAAAGAATAATGAAAATAAATTCAATACCTTGGCACTCTTAAATTTTGAAACAAGGAAATCCAGTTCAGCATAAAAAGATTCATCATTAACAGCATCAACACAGGGAGAAGGTGGTTGTTGATCAATTGCTTGATTCTCAACAGACATCATATCAACAACAGTAGAAAAAACCATCTTTTCGTTATGCTCCAACAACATACAATCATGTTCACAATGCTGCATATCAGTAATAGTAGATAAAACAAGATTCTGAACAAAATCCATCAATACAGAACCATGCTCATTTGACATGGAAGTAATAGCAGTTGAAAAAACTAGATTGTCGATGAAATGCAATAAGAGATCAGAATCTTCAGAAGAAACAACAGTTGCAACACTATCAGATACCAACTCCTGTAAAAAAATATATACATCAAAAACTAATAATGAGAAAGATCGGTAGAAATTATTGGTTCGTGTAACAGACCACACTCAAGATCAACATGAACAAAATCAGCAGTAGCAACAAAACGAGATTCAGTCTCATTATGAGAAAGAACATTTGTAGCATCATCTTCAGAAACAATGATTTCAGAAACTTGATCTTGTATAATAGGAGTTTGATGTGAAGATACAAAAACTGAAACTAGCTGCTTGGAAGATTGAAAATCAGAATTGAAAGTGAAATAACACGCTCAAGCTTCTGTTTTAAAACAATAAACATTCCCTGAACAAATTCCTTGTAATCCGCAAGTTCAGTGTCTAGGCGTTTTCAAAGTCTAATAGAGCAGAGCTTGAGACAGCATCGCCAGAACAAATACTAGGTCCCTCCCCAGCATTTGAAGCAGAAGGCACACTTTGGGGCTTTAACACATTAGCAACAAACAAAGCATCCAATTCACGTGATTCTTTTTCAACATCAGTAAGAACAACATTGTGTAACTTCAACTGCATAATAGAAACATAAAGAAAAAATATTGAAAATCAAATAAAAGAGAAATAAAAGAGAAAAATTAAAAGAGAAATACCGGGAAGGTGCACCTCAATAAGACGACCGCTAGGCCATTTTTCTTTTATGTTTTCAGCCACCCTTGTCACCGGAAAGTCCATCGGAAAAGTGATATTAGCGAAATCATTTTTAAAATATCATTCAAACAAATCTGAAAAATCCAAAGGCGAAGGTGGTTTGGAGGTCATCATGATGAGGCGCACCTTTCGGTATTTTTCTTTTAATTTTTCGGGCACTTTTGGAAATCGGAGTTACTTTTAACGGTCTTTTTCAGACGTTTTTAACGGCGTGACCCTCTTGTGATAACGGAATTCAAACACATGAACTACTTTGGTAAAGAATGAAACAAGCTGAACAACTAGCTGAACAACCCTATCTAAAATGGGCCCAACCACAAGTACTTTTCACTAAAAGATACTTTAAAGCTTAAGCCCTAGCAAAAGGGGAAAAAAGCTGAACAACTATAACACTTGCTAAACCCATAGACTTGCTATTTATAGTAGAACGTTTAAAGAAAGATGAGCAGACACCATCCAAGAGGTGACAGAGGAGGACGCCTCTCAGTGGCACAAAAACGTGAGGTATAGGACACGCCTGTTAAACCAAGATGTGTGGTATATTTCTTACGCTTTACCATCTAAATCTATCCAATTATAGATTTTAGTTCCCTACTATTAGGGAATAGATACAATGTTTCGAAAACGTATCTGCTTTAATATGTGTACATAGTTTTTCTTAATAATGTTTAGGAAACCAAAGTTTCTTGTGTGGGTTAGTAACTTCAGTATTCTTAGAAATGCCTCCTTGAATTTAAATTTTCATGTGTTTCATGAACTTTGTACAATTTGTGATGCCAAACAATAGTGATATTAATGCCCTGCTCTACGATATTTTATCAATGATATGTATATCATCTTTTTCCAATATATTCAGCATATTCAAAAAATACATACAAATATATTCATTAAGCCGAAAAAAGTTGTAGAATATCTATTGGATAGTGAAGTTGTATGCCTTGACCACCAACTAAAGAGTTAAATTGTTAAATAACCAAAATAGTACCAAAAATAATCCTAAGCAAACCAACTTAAGCTCCATAACCAGTTCATGTCTTAAAAACTGAATTTAAAGTTGGATCATTAGGATATGTTGACTAATACTCATGGTCTCATAGTCATCCCACTTCTCCTCGTTCATGTCTAGTCATCACACCCATCATCCTCATCTGGCTCCGATAAGAAAGGAACTTCTTCCTCTTGATGAAGTGTTGATGTTGATGTTGATGTCAATGCTCTAGTGTTGTGAGTTGTTTCATTAACGTCAACTGCTTCTTCCACAACATCCCAGTTTTCAATTTCATTTTCCTCTGCAGACTCATCAATAATTATACTCCCAAGGCCATTTTGGTAGCTATAAATGACTTATTTTGCATATCAACCAAATAAATAGCCCCTTGACTTACTTGTATGTGGCTAAAATGGATGTTAGCATGTTACCAAAAGTTGCGCAACACCATTCCGCGACCATGCAAATTTTATCTTTGTCAATATCCCTATCGTTTATCAGCTGTATGAAAATGGGTAATCTGCAAAATAAAGAGGGATATTGGCAAGAAAAAATATAACACCATTCCGTGGCCAGCCGTCTTCAGCTGCTGTCTCGCTGCCTGCTAGGTCTTTAAAGTTCAGACTTCACATATGTAATTTTAGTGTTAGCTTCTTTTATTACGGTTTTAGTTTCAACTTTTTTCACATTTTCAGTTTACAAAAAATGTGACCCCCACTGGATTAAAAATGCTACATCCACCCCTGGGTCACCCCACTAGTTGTCACCTAGCTGGCCTAGCCTACTTTGTGAATCCTACCCAGCCTGTCATGAATCACCCAAATATAACCTATTTGGTCCATTAAGCCTGGTCATGTTGTCGATATATACACCATACAAATCTAAATGTATATCTAGAATCTCTAATTAATACATTGGGGATATGCAAAAGTGGCGATGCATGTAAGTTTTGTTAGGAAAGTTGGATTGTATAGCATGAGTTGTTTGAACCCTTACATTCTTTGAATGGGGATAAATTTCAAAAAGTTTAATATGACATACTACGTATTTGCTATTGGGAAACCCCACAATAGCTATATTGCCATAATTATTTTTTTGCATTACTCTTGCACAACTCTCACTTGAGCATAAGCACATTGAGAGTTGAGACAGTATAGGAGACTGTCCTCACCTCTTCATCAATTCGCCTAAAAGCCACCATGCACTTAGCTGCTGCACTTTCAAAGTAGAAGAGGGGTCTGAATTTACTTTTTCTGTAACGGTAATTACGTTCTTATCATTCTTGCATTTTCTTTATTCAGCTCTATTGAAAGTTTGGGGCAAACAAAATGCATTAATATATAGATATTAGATACTACATAGATACATATAAGGTGTTTCTTATATGAAATTAGTCCAAGCTGTTGTGTTTATCGCTTAAGCATAATAGGATCTGATTTTAATATACTCTCATGCCACATTAAACTGTATTGCTTCACAAAAGATCAACATAGTAGCAATAGTATGCCAATATATGTTAGTTCGTGTTTTAAAAAGAACTGTTTATGGATGCTCAAACGATAAATTTGGTGGTTGTGGATCAATATTGTCATTGCATGCAGATGTTGAAGTGGCAAATAAGGGCTTTGAATGTGTTGGAGGTGTGATGGCATCTGAAGCAATATCTCTTCTGCGCAGCTTCTATGAACAGGGAAATCCAAATGCACCCAAACCTCACAGACCGCTGAAACTAATGAACACATGATGTTCTTCGTAATGTGTCTATTTAGCCTTTGGGCTGAGGAGGATTATCAGCCCCTTTCTATAGAAATTGTAATGAGATCCTGATGGTTTTTTCACTTGATCGTGAAAAAGAAATTATTCTCTTTCTGAGTGCCGTATGATTAGATTTCGGCCACACTTGTTGATCAATATAATTTGAAGAGGTAGTACAAAGTACTGGTTAGAACGTTAGATTGTTAGAGAAACTAGAAATGGTTCCTACTTTCTAGTAGTACTTTCATCTGAAATGTGAAATGCTACAAGGCATCTTTAATTTGGAGCAGCAGTAAATCTACCAGTAAGATCTCGGATAAAAGTGAGTCCCTTTCGGGACATCGGATAAAATTGGAACGATATAGAGAAGATTATCCTGGCCTCTACACAAGTATGACATGCACAAGTCGAGAAATGGTGATTAGATAAAAGTGATTCATATTTGAACACAAGTGTTAGTTTTGCTTTGTTTTTTTACTTGACGTTATATATTAGAGTAAAATACATGCATATGCAGATTTCAGTTAGAAGTCGTTCACATCTAGGGATGGACCGGGCCCTGGCTGGGTCCAAGCGGGCTTTTTCTTAAAAATGTTGGGCCCGGAACCGGCCCGGATAGATACCCAGGCCGAACCCGTTTCTATATTTTTTTTGCTTTCTAATTAACCCCCGACCCCCCCTTCACCCCCCCAAAACACTCGGCCCTACCCAAGAAAAACAAAAAAAATGAAAAAACCCAAAAAAAGCTCGGGGCCGGTTCAACAAAAACAAGGCCCGTGCCCGGCCCGCCTAACCCACCCCAATCGGGTCAAGGCCCGGGCCCGGTTATCACCAATCGAGGCGGTTCAGGCCCGCACAGTAGCCGGCTGGGCCAGTTCCCGGGCCGGACCGAACTGGTTGGGTCCATCACTATTTACATCTTCAAGGTTTTTCACAAATATTTTTCTTAAGCCTCAACAACGGTGGATTCGTCGGTCTTAAAAAATCATCTGCTTATAAACCGCAATTTATTCAACATAAGGTATGGAGACTTGACATGCTTTCTACACATTGAAGCTTAGTTTAGACAACTGTAGTAGTCTAGTTCATTATGAAAATGCATCTATGACAATCGGTAGTGGTCCTAGTGGACCACATTCCCACGCTTAAGATTCTCCCAGGTTGAAGGTCTTGAGTTTAAGTTATCAAGGTGAATATGTGATGATTTTCACAAATGAATCGTCTAACTCTTGGAGTTAGCTTGACTAGTTGCACGATAAGTGCTCCATCCAACAATCAGTGGCAATTTTCTCAAAAGTTGTGCTAGAAATTTGAGGATACGTAGAGTCTGTAAAGATAGGCATTTGAGAGTTTGGTGTAGAACTCAAGATTGGTCTGGTGAGGACAGAATAATTGGGTGTTAAAAATATGAAAATACAACTATGAAAATGTCTAAGTTGCAATAATTTTGGTTGTGTGTTAATATTTCATTCCAGACCAAGATTGGAATCAGATAAAGGGAAATGTAGCAGAAAATTGCAAATAAAAGTTAATTTCATTCCAGACCAATATTTCATTAGAACACTGCTAACTCAAGTAACATTTCACGAACATATATTCAGAGCTCATACCAATTAATTATTTTATTCATTGCATAGTAGCAGCGGACCACTCCATCTTTTGGCATCTTTCACCTTGCTAGCGGCTCTTTAGCCCTCATCTTCGCATAAAAATTGCTCGAATTAATTTTTAATAGTGTTTGGCTTTAATTGAGCAGGTTTGTGAGATGCTTCTCCATTAACATTGACCCATTTTTCTTTGATGATATAACACACAGACATTTGCTCATCGGATATCTTTCTAACATTTGTTTTTCGTTGCTCCCAAGCCATTTCTATACATTCTTAAGATGAACATGGTGTTTTTAGATCCTCAAAATTGGCTTGTACAAGTTCATATTGTTTCAAGTTTATATTGTCATGAAAATACTACACGTTCAACTAGTAAAGAGTGTTTTCAGCTATCCTTTCAAAAGAGTTGTTTTTTACATTGAAAAATAACTAAAACTTTTCATCATTTGCAATAGAGCCAAACACTCACTATTTTTTTGGTTTAACAATATGATGGAATAAAGCAAAATAACTCATTAAACTGTCTGTGCTTCTTTGCTATGAAGCAGTTATCAATCTATGCAATTTTTTATGTAATTTCCATAATGGGTTATCCAGAACAGTCTCTTTATCTTGTAATACAAGGCCACAAATGTGTACATCCAACCCCCTACCTCACCGTACGTGGAGCCTTTGCGACACTGGGGTAATAATGATGATGAAGAATAAAAAAATAACTAAAACATGCAACCCTAAAAGGTCGTGAAAAAAAGAAGAGAAAGTTTATTGATCGAGTTTTGTTCATGTTTGTGCACTCCATTGATTAACTTTATGTACACTCTATACATACACATACATATACACACACACTACATATATTTTTTAAAAAATGGGCCTTCGATTTTTTGATGGAATAGCATGGATGGAATAGGCCCAACTAACCATCATTGGCGCATTATATATATAGTAAGATATATATATATATATATATATATATATATATATATATACCTGGGACATTATATATATCATTGGCACATTATATATATATATATTACTATATATATAATGCGCCAATGATGGTTAGTTGGGCCTATTCCATCCATGCTTTCGTATGTACAGTGCTCGATTTCTTACCTCCGTCCGATAACGTGGTCTGCTTCCCTCCGCTCAATCTTTCTCCCAGGTATACATCTAAATGTCTCCTCTCCCGATTCTCCCGATTCATAAGCTAGGGTTCGCAAGAAGCGTCACAGACCATCGTCAGCCGAAGAAGCCGTCCTCGATGTCAATCTGCAAGTATAGACACGGGGTTAGGCCGCCATCGTTCCCGCTACTGATTCCACTGCAGCTAATGCACAGTCTCCTTCCGACTCCCAGCCCTACTCGCCCTCTCAATCCGATGGCTCCTATCCGTCTCGCTCGCGGACCCCTTCTCCAGGTCGTAGCTCCAGACCTTCCGACGCTTATAATCTCCGGTCTTCCAAACCGAAAATCGCTTCTGATGCTGGCGGCAGTAGTATTGGCAGGAGAAGTGGCAGAATTCATACTTTCTCTGAGCTGAATCATCAAGGCGCTGAAGGATCCGGGAGCGACTTCAACAATCCTCAGGAGTACTATACGGGTGGAGAAAAAAGGTATTATTGTTGCTTTTTTTTATCAAAGTGTTGGTAGAAAATATCCCGGGTAGAGAAACTAGCATCATTTCAGTATAGTAAAATAGCGTAGAGAATACATGGGGGTTGATGGCCTATTTATAGGCATCCATCATAAGTCCAAAGTCTAATCTACGTGGGCTTGGCCCATATTGATAATACATCTCCCAGCTAATGGGCGAACCGGCCCGATAAATAAGTAAATGAGCAAGGGGCGACTTCCGCTCGTGAGACTGTGTCCTGGGCCTAGTTGGGCCTAAGCTCGAAGATAACGGGCCGATGGCACTGGTCCTGGCCGGCCCATTATCCCAACACAAAGTATAATGTTTCTTTCATTGTTTAAAGATATATATGTGTGTTGTATTAACATAGTAGCATTGAGTGATTGACGAGTTGGTGATGCTCGATTAATGGAAGAGTGCAATAATAGGGATATCCTTTGGAATCGTTGAGTTCAATGATTTTTCATAACGGACTAATGGAGTACCATTAATTGCTCATTGGTCAGAGCTCAAATAGTGATCAATCTGTATTCTTTGCACGTTAATGTTGAATTATCATTTGAATAATCTGTTAGAGAGATCTTCAAAATCAAACACCCCACGAGAGATTGAATTGGGTTTCAGACTATGGTAAATGTACATCTTTAGAACTTAAAACAAAACTACTACTTTTTTCTAAAAGTTTTATTTTTATATATCAATGCTTGGTCTTACTCTGTAGCTGGAATTACAACCATCTACACTTGAGCAAGCCCAATAAGCTGATACATATGATCAGTCTGCTCATGAAGTAGTACTCCATAAAATATACATCTGGGAATACATTTTTTGAGGATTAATCTTTGCATACTAAGTTTATATACCTTTTTTGTATCTTAGTATCTTCTCTCTTTGTCTATCTCTATGTTTGTGATAGAAAGAATGACAAAACATAACTCTCAACTTCTCATTGAACAATTATAGGACCACTTCTAAATTTTCACTATTCAATATATCATTCTATTAGCTGATTGGTTTTCTGCCAATGGTTTAGTTTCTGTGGCCGGATTGTGATGCTACAGGGTATCTATATGAAGATGTTGTTTGTGTGGTAAAGAACTCAACAACTTTGACTTGATCGTTATTCACTCTACATGTTTCTCAAGTCCTTGTTGATCTCCCTACTCTTTCTGACAAAGATAAAGAGGTAGTAACCGTAACCTCTCACAACTGCATATAAATTGTTTTCCTTTTTATATCTTAGAAGGTGTTGTGTTATTAAATACATATACATTTTCATGAGGAACTGAGGATGTTTATTTTGTTATTGCTGCACAAAATAGAAATTTGACTATTTTTTCTCAGTATCCTAGAAAAGAGTCACCACTAGCAGTGAAATTCTGATAATAAAAAAAAGAGTCAAATGTATATGTATATGGCTGATTTTTTTTCTAGGAAACTCTGAGGATGCTCATCCCCTATTGCTAGCTTCTAAAAAATGTCCTGGATGATTGCTTTAAATCAGCTTATATCTCTGCCACCTCCTAATACTTTGGGTTTTCAGTTGAAATTTGCTCCTCCACATCTAAGGTTTAGTATTAAAATATCTCTTGATCATCTCATATTTGGTACAAAATTTGGTTTAATTTGCATGCCTGTTTTTTATATTAATTTATGGATGTGTGACATTATTTGGTGTTACTTCTTTGTTCTTAGTTGATCTAATTTAGAGTTTTGCTTGCCAAGTAAAGGATTCAAAAATGCTTTCCCCAAGATGACGTTGGGGAAAAGGTCACCTATTGATGTCGTTGTAGGTAATCTTTTACCCTTGGTTAAACAACTGACTTAGCTATGACTAAATAACTCTATATGATTTCAAACTTAGATATGACTAAATAGCTACCAAACAGGTACAAAGGCTGGATCTATATCATACTTAAACAGCTAATCAAGTTTACATTTCTATATCATACTTGTGCTAAACATTTAGGTGAATTCTCTAAAACTTAATTATGTTACCCATGTTTCATTTTTTATTTCCGTTTATCCAGATGTTTTCAATTTTCTATAGTTACCCCATCAACTATAATATTTTATTAACCATTTTTAATCAAATTCTAAAAATATAGTAAAGAAACATGTTTATAATCTTTAGCATTTGAGAGTACTTCAATGTATATTTATTTATATTTTTGTTTTTCCCATTTAATGTGTTTGTGCATATTTGCATTGCCATTTTATGTGTTTGTAACCCTAGAAAGTGGTGCCTTCCAACATTAGATAGTGGGGCTCCTGAGGTGTAAAACATGTTCTTGTAACCTGATTTATTCTAGGTTTTCCTATACTCTCAGGTGGTCTTGAATTGGTGCTTGAATTTATCAGAGAATGTGGTTGTTCTAAAGTAGCATCTTATGGTACGCTAATGCTAATGTTGTTTCTTTTCACTAAGTGACCTTTTCCTTCTAATGAATAAATTATGACATCAACTTTGTGTATTAGGTTATAATCTCATAACTTTTCATTTTGGTGATAATTTAACCTCTCAATGGATATATTTCTGTTTCAAAGTTTAAATGACAAAATAATTTATACAGTGTATATTCTATTCATCTTAGGCTTGTGACATTCAATGCATGAGATACATTGTTATATTTGACTCAGAACTGTGAACTCCTTTGAAATTATTCCTGTAGGAAACTGTATCTATGAACATCAGTTTAGGATTTTGACAGTCAGTTTCAAAGACGGGCATGCCTTTACCTATGCCTTTGTATAAGCCGTGGCCCGTACTGCATCTTTCTTTATGTTTAACTAAACAGTTCAACATTGCATAGCAAGCTAAGGGGGTTGGTTTACTGGCAGCGATGTTATTATTTATTATATCTAATTACTGCACATTAGACTCATTATTTGTCTCAACTCACCCTTTTTAGTTTTTATACTCTAATACCTATTATATTCTCATCCCTTAACTTGATCTTATAGGAATAATAACGTAAGTGACTGCTATTTGTCTATACCAGTTCTCATATTTTTTGCATGCCAATGTTTCTTGATCATTGGGTATTATTACATTTTTATGCAAGACTTATTTTTGTAATTGTTTTTTTTTTGCAACAGGCTCAACAAATAGCAAGTATTCATTAGTGGGCTCAAAGGGACAGTTGTCCAAGTATGTTAAATACTTGCTACTATTTTTTTTTTGCATTGTGAAGTAGTAGTGGCATACTCTTTTGGCATAGAACGTTCTGATATAAAGATGTTGAAGGTAATGTCTTAGAATGTATTCAAAAGAAAATACAGTATACAATTTATGTTACTAATCTTATTATGCATGCAGTTATGCAAAAGCATCGTTGAAGCTGGAGTTGGTGGTTTGACCTTGAATGATGATCATATGGTTCCGCATGTAAACTGGCACTCAAAAGGCTTTTTCTATGTGAGTGCTTTTCTATGTCCTATTTCATTCATTTCTTTAAAAGATTGTTTTTTCTATTCATTCTTGAGATATGGCTGGTTTTCCATAAAATATTTTGTTGATAGGGGATATGTAATCTGAGTCTCATGGATCATATATGTAAATGCAATAAGAGAGGTGCATTGGTCAGTATGGTATGCTTTGCTGTTAAACATACCCAACCACAAACATGCTGGTTTTCATAAGAATTGTTTTACCTGAGCCATTCTTTCCCGACTTGTCCAACCACAAACATGTTGGTCCATCACCGCCATTCATTGAAATGTAATGGTAAGAATAATAAGAATAATAAGAACAATAATAATAGTAAAATAATGATAATAATTATAATCATAAGGGGTTGCTTTTTCCCCCTTTAATATGTTGAAATTACCCCTTTAAATGTTATTGTTTCCATCGATAAAATTATCTAAGAAGTTGCTTTTTCCCCGTCCACAATTCAATGAAATCAAATATTTTAACAACCTCGCACACAAGAAAATATGATCTAAAAATGAAATATAAACTCAAAATAAAAGGGAAACCAAGCTCAAATTATAATGGGCTTATACAAAGTCGCCCTATTCCAATTAGCGCTCCGTACTAACTGCCAAACCGCCTCTCTGTCTTCCCGCCTGTTGCGTGATAAACATCCATGCTCAACACCCAATACCTCAGCGCCAGCTCCTACCTCCGATCAGCGTCACGGGTAAGTTCTCCATAATACTTTCCCTGCTTGTCAATACTTTGTCACTGAGTTAGTCAGCCATGCATTGTCTTCCGTTACCCATTGTTGTGTAGAACTGTAGCCAAGCTTTTTTTGACCTTCTTGTTTATTGTTGTCTTTCTTCTCTCCCTGTCCAGGAATTTTTGGGTCGGATTTGGTGAAGTAGTGAAAGTGAAAATCAGAGATAGCCCTGTTGTTGTCTGTTTTGCACTTCTATTGTTTCCTGTTTACAGCTTTTATGGATTTGTTCAGCAATTGTGCCATACAAACTGCAAAGGATGCTTATGGTAATGACACACTCATATACTTTGTGAACACAGTGCAGAGAAGGAAGATTATTGTTGTTGCTGTTACCTGGGCAAACCTAGGGGAGTACAATTGCCAGACAAGTGAAGATTGGAAACAATTCTTGCGAGTTTCAAGCTATTTCAGACTCATGCAAACAACTTTGCGAAACAAAACAGAATTTGAGCACAAGCTTGGCCACTTTGTGCGACGAGGTGCCTCAATGCCTGTGATTGCAGGTTGCTTCTTTGTTCCAGTTTTTTTATGCACAATTTCCCCTCCTTTATCAAAACTTAATTCCTTACAAATCCTTGTTCATGTTTTGCTCTTCTTGTTTGCTATTGTTCAACCTTTTTAGCGTGCCCGAGTACTGGTTTAGTTCATTTCCCGGATGCCCTACAGTTCACAATCGTTTGGTTTCTCTTGAGCACACCAAGGCTTACGCTCGCCTTATTTATGGTGCCACCTCCTGGACTGTCAAAGTTGATGTCTGCTCTTTCTCTGATGAATTTGCTGAATTTCTGATAGAAAATAATGCTGAATTTGGCACATATATTCTCCAGAGGAACATTGGCGATTTCACGTTTGAGGTGTTCATGTTTGACAAGCAGGGGTTCTCTTTAAACCTTGCTGGAACACCCACTGGTTCTTCCAACACATCAAATAACACAGGTACATTCACTGCGCTTTTCGTTTCCAACAACATGCTCAATGGCTGTTATTCATGTGATTGACACATTAAACTCTTTTTTTGTTGCGACGGGATACTTCTAACTTACATGAATGCGTCAATTTATATATTTTCTCATTTATTTCCTTGTTAATATTCCAACATTGGGAATCATCTGTCACGCAACGCGCGCGCCCACGCTAGTGTGTGTGTGTGTGTGTGTGTACGTAGTATAAAGTAATTGTTTTATTTATAAATACTTTTTTAAAATACAAACTCCGAACAGCCCATTTAAAATTTTGAAACACGGTTAAATTATGAAAGGCCCAACTCAAAACACTACTTACACAATTCGGCTCCAGCTTTACACAATTGCACTGCTATTCTCTCCCATCTTCACTCTGCTTCTCATATGCTAACCATTTAGGGTTTGAAGCTCTCTACGATTCTTCTCAAAAAATCAAAAAAGTTGATTGCTTGACTTGGCCGAACGATTCAACCAGTCGAGTTATCCGGCCAAAGGTAAAATCATTCACTTTTTTATCTAATTTCTCAGCCTCTTAGGTTATGAAGCCACAGTTTGTCATTTTAATTCGTTTCTTTCTGATTTTATGAACTGAACAGCAAGGTAGGGCAGTAGCAGTGCATCGCTAGTTTGCTACATCTGTATTGCTGTATTGGATCTACTGATTCATTTGTCCGAGTCTTCCAAATAAAGTTCCAAACATCGGGTCGTTTCCCTCTTTTTTAACTCTAATTGAGGTTATTTTGATTTCTTGAATCTTGATATTATGGCTCCTGGAATGAAAAAGTACGACTTTGGTCATAAAAAGCAGTTGAAAAAAAGAATAGCTGAAGCATTAATAAAATCTCAAACAGGAGCTCTTGATAAATTTATCAAAAGAGACCCTCAAGTTTCTGTTGAAAATCAAAGTTTTAATGTGGTTGACTCTGATGATGTGATAATTGTGAATGATAATGAAAAGGGAGGATCTGCAAATTGTAATGATGTGCTAGTAAAGAGTGATGATAATAATCATCTAGAGAATGAAAATGTGTACTCCCTAGAAAATAAAATTCATGATATAAGTGATGATATTAATGAAAATGAAGGACCAACTAATTCTCCAGAAACATCTCATATGGTAGATATATTTGATCCAAGAAACTGGGATGGTCTTAGCTCTAAACTGGTTGATTTATTAGTTATAGAGGGTCCAAAAAGAGATTGTTCTATTGTCAAGGGCCCTAGAGATAAATTTTCTAGACGATTTACTGCAAATTTGTATACTAGAGTTTTATCAAACGAGGAGAAGTGCAATAGAGATTGGCTTGTTTATTCGAGAGAACTTAATAATGTGTTCTGTTTTTGTTGTAAAAATTTAAAAATGGAATTGGTAGAGGTCACTTAGAGAATGAAGGGTTTGCAGACTGGGCACATATTGGTGAAAGACTTAGAGAACATGAAATAAGAATGGAACATGTAAAAAATATGGCAACTTGGTATGATGTGCGCTTAAGATTTGCAAAGAATCGAACTATTGATAAATTGGCTCAAACACAAATTGAGAAAGAGACAGAACATTGAAAAAAAAGTACTAAGAATTATTGCAGTTGTGAAATTTCTTGGCAAACATAATTTAGCTTTTCGTGGTACTAATGAAAAGTTATATGACAATAACTTTCTGCCAACCTAGCCGTTTCAATCACCTGTTTTGGACCACCACTAAAGCACCCATTTCAATCTCAACTTTCTGCCAACCTAGCCGTTTTGCAGCAATTAACGCTGCTCAAAAGCAACCTAGCCTCCTCTGCCTCCACGTACCTTACGCACAAAATCAACCTTATCATCTCTGGCAACCCACCGCCAAGACCGCGTTCCCTTACTTTCATCAAACGCCCGTCAACATTGGCAGAATAAAACCTATCTTTTTTATTCGATGCTGAAAACCCAATTCCCAAAAAATGACCACCACCAACTTCCCACTCATTCTTAAACAAATAACATGGTAAACAAAATGCAACATCTTTGGCAATACTGTATTCCAACCATTTATGCTCATCAAACCAACTAGAAACAAATCTACGTTTTTTGCCTCCAATTAACTTAAAAGGGAAATCATGGTCCCGAGGTTGAAACGGTCCTTTTGAATGTAACTACGACGTACCTCGTCTTGAACATTAGGGTGAAAATCAGCAATTCTTTTTCTCAATCCAGGACCAGCTTCCAAAGATTCAAAATCCTCATGTTGTTCATGTAGATTATAAGCCAAATTAACTTCACTTTCAGCAATTACTTGATCCAAATCTTCATTTACTAATGGCGGATCATTTGAATTAACACCCGAACTACACTCGGTACTTTGAGTTTCTTTAAATTTGGGTACAACATCAAAAAATCTTTTCATCCTAAATCGTATAAAATTGAAAATAACATTTATAAATACATGAATTTATTAATTTAATCTAACATTAAAAAAAGATATGCAAAGAAAAGCAATTAAAAGAATGACGTAGTTTTGTTATATTTAATTTAAACATAGAAATTGAAAATCCTAAGTTTTGAGCATAAAGAAAATCGCATCGAAAAGCTTGAGAAACGCCATAAATGGAGAAAAGAAGAGAAGAGTACCTTGGTGGCTTGGTTGATGATGAAAAGGGAGAGACCGAGAGTCGAGAGAGGGGTGTGTTCGACACTGTTCGCCAATCGGTGGATGATGGTGTTGTTGATCTCACTTTGAATCACAAGTGCGTCCCTATGAGGGAGGGACCCTGGGGGAGATCAACATTTGTGAATACTATGGGATCCTCCCTTGACCGCTTGGCAGGGGGTATGTGATTGACTTCCCCTACGTACAGGGACTGAGCCCATTTCTTTCTTGGGTTGGCGAAGTCTCCTCCTGTGTTGCCGCCACAATCATATGAATGTGGAGCTTCTTCTCTTGAGGATGCGAGTACCCCTCTTCCTCGCTGAGGTTCCCAATCTCCTGCTTCTTGCCACTCGGATCGCCGAGGGGAATGGTTTTCGGGTTGATCCAAGCGTTTGCTTTCGTAGGGGGTCCCTGATGAGGGGAGCCCCTGATGAACTGGGACAGATGGCCCCTTTCTATCAGTCTCTCGATGGCTGCCTTCAGCTGGTGGCAGTCATCAGTCCGGTGGCCTGGGTGACGGTGGAAACGACAGTAGGGTTCGTTGGGGTTGATGGCGTATACTTCTTGAGGTGCCCTGGAGTCTCATTCCACTAGACCCCTCTCCTCGGTGTACTCCAGGATGACGCTGATGGGGTGCGTCAGGGGGGTCCGAGGGTGTTCTAGGAGCGTTGGTTGTGCCCAGGCCCTCAGGTTGTTCTTGTAACCTCCCCCGGGCTTGGCTTGGCCATGCCGGGGTCGATCACCGAAGGGAGCCTGCGGCTTCGTCGGGTGAGGTGGAGCCCCCAAAATCCGTTGGTTCTTGCCTTCTGGTTTGTGGGGCTGTTCAGGGTTTCGGTGATACTTGTCTACCTCTTTGGCCTCGGCGTACCTATCTCTCCTTTGAAGGGCCCTTATGTAGTTGCGGGGTGGTTCGGTGATGAGGCTTCTCGAGAAGTTCCCGGAATGGAGGACCGTTTACAAGAAAGCCATCAGGGGCCTCTCGTCGGCGCCGTCGACTTCGTCCGTCTCCTACCTCCAGCATTCCAGGAAGTCTCGAAGGGTCTCCTCCTTCTGTTGCCTTACATTTAGTAAGTGGGAGAAATGCTTCTTTGACCAGTGCCTTCCTGCGAATTGCGTCAAAAAACGCTGCGCGAGTTCCTACCATGAGTCAATACTCCCTTCGGGCAGTCGGTTGAACCATTCGTACGCTGGTCCTTCCAAGGTGGAGAGAAACCATCGGCACAAATATTCATCTGAGGCCCCCATCATCATCATGCTATTCTGATACCTGCTATAGTGCTCATGGGGATCAATCTTCCCCTCATATGGCTTGATGGTTTGCCCCCGGTATTTGCCCGGGATATGAGCCGCCAATACCCTTAGGGTGAAAGGCGTCCTCGTCCGAAGTTGGATGACGGATTCCCCAGAGCCTTCGTCAAGCTTCTTCTGCATCTCGTCCACCTAGGCCAACATGGCGGCGTATTTGGGGTTTGTCTGTGAGGCGGAAGCCGTCTCTTGGGCCTGATGAGCCTCCATCTCATCGAGCCGGCACTGGAGGACCTCAATGATATCGTCCCTAGGGTCCTTTGGCATTGCCTCCGCCCCGTGCGATTGCATACGGGCCAAGTGAGCCTGGTTGATCTGGTGCCTGGCGTCGTCAGCGTGCAGTTGTCCCTTGCCTTTGTTCCGAGGGGGGCGCCTCTCGTCTGCCCTCGAGACGGATCCTTCGCTCTCCTGAGGTCTTTGGAATGCCTAACCACCGAGGCAGTCTTGGACCCCAGCGATCTTGCACTCCTCTGAGCCTGACGAGGGCACAGGTCTGGGGCCTTTCCTTGTTCGCATCGCGCTGGTCCCGAGACTGGACTTCCTGGGAGGCGGTGTCATGAGCAATGACCCCCTCGTCGTTCCCGATTCTTGGAACCGAGGGTACGAAAGGGGCGGAAGTGGCGGGCATGGAAGGACATTCTCCCCAACGCGGGCCTGAGTTGGCACCAAAGGCCCGAAGGCACTAGGGTTCTGGGTGAGAGTGTGGATGAAGGCAGAGAAAGCCGACTGTACGTCGATAGTTAGGATCGGAGGGCTAATTTGGTTTTCACTACGGTCCCTCCTACAGGTTTCGAGGCCGACACGAGCGTCTGGAGCATTCTTCTGAGCTGAAGACGCAGGTCAGCAGTGACCTGCTCCATTTCAGTGAGGACCCCGCCTTCGGGAGCCTTGTTTGAGGCTTCAACGGTGTTGACTTCACCGAGACCTAGATTTCTATCTTCCAGGGTCTTGGATTGAACGCGAGTTCTACCCATTCTGAGGAGTGTTTTTCTGGGGGGGGGGGGTTCTTACTTGATGGTTCGAGCTCTCAACGAGAGCACCAAATGATGGATTGTGTACCTGGGATAACTTATCTGAAGGGTTATTGCGGAGAATAACTTAGAGAGAGGTCAGAGCAAATAAGAGTGAGAAGGAGTGTATATTCGATATATATCAGTTGTCTCTCTATTACAATGGAAAATGGCTACTATTTATAGCAACCATAAATGCTAGGGGCATTAATCGAAAAGACACGTGTCAAGCAGCCAATGGATGGGGGGTCAAATCAGCCAAGGTGGCACCGACCTGCGTATGTGGCTGTATTCAATGCGGTGGTTTGGGTGTGACGCTGCATTTAATGCGGTGATTCAGCGCACGTGGAGAGGAGATCCTATCGAGGAAAGCGCCTTCGGCTGTGCGTACTAGGGCCTTCGTGTGACGAAGGGTAAACATAGCTGGGGGCATCATTCCCCGAAGACTGTAAATGCCGAAGGCTCACATTTCAAGCCTTGTTCCCCAGAGATGTTTCCGGACCAGGTTCGACCGTTTGCTGAGTATAGAGCCTTCAGGCCTGGGGCCGAAGGCATACCTTGCATAGTACGGGCTATTCGGAGCCTTGCTTGCCGTGTTTGGGCCAACTTGGGCCTGTGGGGCTTGACCGTAGTATTGGAAGTATGTGGGTCAGGGGTTCGTGGGCCATATACTCCATCAGGAGATGAACCTGATAAGTTGAAAAACTGAGGTACCACACGGGCTCATAATTGAAACAGAATTTATCAATAAAGTGTATACTTTATATGACAAAATAGTTTAAAAACCTTCTTCAGCAAATTAATTCAATTCAAATAGAAAAATAACTGCAAAATTGTTTAGTTTTTATAATCACACAATCTAGAGTGCAAGATCGAGAGTGTCTATTAGATGAAAAGGTTGGTATAAAACTTATAAGTTGAAAACATGTAACAAAATCGACTCTAACAATTTTGTACTAGAAAGATCCTAATGGATGAGATGTAGCCCTTATATCGAAAAAAGTAACATAAAAGTACATTTGCATAAAAAATGATCAATCGAGTTATTTAATTGATTTTTGACCTGTGATATCAATTAAAAGATCTAAGAAAAGTTAACTCCAAAAAAGTAAAAATAATAGTGAAAATTTAAAGATATAAAATCTATATTTTTGTGTTTTTGGAATTGTTTGTATATCCTACATTTTTTGAAAAGTTTTTACATTTTAATTTTTTTACAGTTTTATTTATTTGTGAATTTCTTATTATTTCTTTTTTAATTTTCATGTCTAACAGGTTATTTGTCTATTTTGACATTTTTTATTATTTCTCAAATTTCTATTTCTATTGTTTTTAAATTTTATAAGATTTTTTGTAAAATTTATAAAGTATCTTAATTTATTTTTTAAAAAATTATTTGATAAAGCAGGTCAATATAGCATAGTTGATTGTGTTTTCAAACTAACCGTGCATATGTGATGCTAATAGTTTTTAGAACTTTTATCAATCAAAAAATTGAAAAATAAATGAATTATCAATTTAGGATCTGAAAGAAAAAATATGTCAGTATATAGTCTAAATAATTGAAAACTGTCAGTTTAGGACCTAAAACTCCATAAGTTTTGGTTTATTTATTTATTTTTATTAAATCCATTTGCTAATTGTTGATGTTTTTTCTTCACAAAAGTTTACCAGTTTAATAGAATCAAATAAAATTTTAAATTTTTAAAATAATAAAATATTAAAATTTATGACAACTTAAGTCCTAGATTGATAGTTTTTAATCGTCCGTACTCTATACCGATACATTTCATTCTTCATGTTTCGGATTTAAACAAAGTTGAATGGTATGTTTGGATCCTTCCCAAGAAATAATATTCTTACAACTATTTTAGCATTTCACAGTTGTTTTCCACAATTCCATTTTATATACATAGTACTACGTATAAACATATCTATGAGAGACATTTGTTTCTGTAAGCACAACATATATAGACATCAGTACAAAATAAATAGATGAGCGTATCATCTTACGGAGGCATGAATCAATGTTATTCAAATTTAATAATTGTCCCTTTAAACAATTTACATGTTTTTCATATAATTTTATTGCACAAACAATTTACATGGTTGGCGAACGGACTCGATCGCCCTAATGTGTATAAAAGTGTATACTAAAGCGTACGAATGGCATTCTCCTTAGCTTAAAATGGCAATATTTTGTAAAATGCATAGTAATTATTAGCATGATTTTTATAAATATTGAAACATTATAAATTCTTAATTCTATAAAAAACTATAGGGGTATATATGAAGCCAATATCGGGTAATTTTTATCACACAACTTGTACATTATGTGCAATCTACATCGGGTATGCATGATGACCAAAAGATATATTTTTATAATAATGTGTTTGGTTAAGTGTGAGAAGCACACTTAAGTATTTGTAGTGTCATGAGTTTTATTCTTGTCACGGTGTAATATTTTGAAATATTCCGTGTGGCCATTTACTCCTTTTCTCATAACACATACATATTCAAATCAAAATATGCAATAATAAATAAAATAATGTAAATGAATTTGATTGTTATATAAGCTTGTTGATTGTATTGTGTGAATTGTCAATTGTATGCACGTGGTTCCAACAAATTTTAATGCGTGTACAAATTCATTTTTAAACATTCTAAGCGGATTTTTTTGCACTGTTTTTGTTAAATGCAGAAACAGTTTGGTAACATTGTTTATCGACTTATCAGGCTTATCAGCCAACTTTTTCACCAAACACGTAACTTTTGTTTTCGCGTGGTGAATTGTGTAATAAGCAGAAAAAGTAAGGTTGAAGTTACTTTTTTGGCAGTATTGGCTGAAGTTACTGTGAATGACCATTTTAGCTATTTTTACATATAATTTTTTCTTTATTTTATTAATAAAATATATTTTAGAAGTTTGTTAAATCAACAAAATCAACCAATGCCACTTCAGCCAGAACTTCATAAATTTCAGTAGAATCAGCTAAATAAGCTGATTTTCGTGTTACCAAACGGGCTCGTAATGTTTGTGTTGTAGAAGGGCTTTGACCAGATATTAAGAAAAATAATGCAATTTTACTAAACACAGCCTTTCATTTCCGTTTTTTTTCATAATTCCATTTCTCTGCTTATCATTTAACGCCGCTAGACTTCCGTAAAACATCTGAGCTTTCCAAAAGGAGGAGTGAAGAAGCCCGATAGTTTTCTATTTCTCCGGCAAGCTACCATCTAAAGGCCGCACCAGACGAGACTGGATCTGGAAGTCGAGCTAGCAGTCCCATCCACGCCACCACCGTTGATGACGCTGCCATTGCACTGTTGTGGTTCCAAGTCCCGAGCAAGATGACCGTACAAAGCCCTCGCGAGTAATAATAAATAAATGTAAGAATTCGTGGCTCAAGAGTACACTGTATTTGATTTCTAAACCGTCTTAGCTTTCTCTCGTCCTAAATTACTCCGTATTCTCAATGCATTTATTTTGTTGCTGTGTGTGTGCACACACACACACACATCCAATTTCATAGATAAACCATGGCCTGCTTCTCACTCCAAGGTACGCACTATCTCACTTTATCTGATGTTCTACTCTATGTAGCACCGATACCGGTACGCGGAATCGGGGAAACGCTGACACGGGTACAGGGATAGGACAAAACAAAAAAAAGTAGGATACGGATACGGGGCCGTATTTTTAAATATTAAAAGTTATGGGGGTGTATTTACAAATATTAAAAGTTACAGGGGTGTATTTATAAATATTAAAAATAGATTTTTTTGGAAATATATACATATAATATCCTATGAAATATACAAAAAAAAAATAATTTTTTTGGATATATATATCCTATATATACATATATACCCATTCATTACATATACATCATAATATTTCTCATATACACTAGTGCATCTCGAAATATAAATGTAGACATGTAGTCGATAAGTCATTAATTTAAAATGAGAAATAAGTCAAACAACTACAATCTTGAAATTAAAAGTGCAAGTACCAAAGTTCTAGAATAATTAAGACAAAAAACAATATTTTAAAAGCTCTAACATCTAATACATATTTTCACTGGAAGTATTAATTTCCAGGAATAATATCATCTTCCAAAAAACTGCCAATGGTACGGGTATCCGTCAGGATACGAGTATCAGAAACTTTCAAAAAATTACAAAAAAAAATGGAAACTTTTAAAAATTACAGATACGGCCCCGGAACGTACGGTACGGGTATCCTAGAGTATCGGATACGGGAACGTATCCGATACGCCGATACGCTACCCTAGGGAAGTATCCGTGCTTCATAGGTTCTACTTAGAGAAGTCATTTTCTGGTAAGCTTAAAAATTAAAATTTGACAGAATTTTGGAGTACGTGCCTTGTCAATTTTTTCTTTGTGCTCAAGGACCAACATTGTAACACAATCACTAGTAGCTTGTACAACACTTTATTTTTTCAGGAGATGGTCCATATGTCCATATGTACAACACTAGTGTACGCCTGCATTATCAAGTTTTTTGGGGTTGTTTACAATGTGTCCTGGAAGGGAGCTTGGTGTCTATCTTTAAATTTTACCCCTGGTATAACTTAAGTTTTCCGGATCGGAATTCTTAGTTTTGGAATCGGCTTATTCTTCCAATAGTAGGCAGCCTCCTGAAAGCCAAGACTTACTGTCTAAAGTGAAAAAAGTTATAAACCTTACAATGACCATCTACGTTGATAGAAGCTGGCAGGTTATGTAACATGGACATCATCTCACAAGTACAACAAGTCATTTGCTTTGCCTTTCATGATAGCAGATTGCTCATGGATAGAATCTAAAAATCTAGATTAAGTTGACCTTTTAAGGCATACAATGTGCTATTACATCATCTTTAAATTTAACAATTCAAATGGTTATACTAGGTTCATAGTTCACAATTCATCTTTGTTCACAGTTCAACTTTGTTCAGAGTTTATACTAGGTTACATCATCTTTGTTCACAGTTCATATATGATTGTCTATATACTAGGTTTCTTACCTTTTATTCAAATGTATAATGTATAATTACACTCTGTCAATCTATTGCTACTAGTTGTGCTCAAGTGCTTGCACACGTTTACCCTTTTTTTAATATTCATCAGTATGAACTATGTAATCAGGCTATCTGGATAAAATCATGAACCCCGGAGATGAAATTATGCTTACTGAAGGTTTCGTACCTTTATTCAGTGGTTATCTGGATCAAATCTATTGCTCCTAATAAAAATCCCTCTATGCAAATAGATTCTTAGCTTCCGTGGTTATCTAGTGATGCTTTATTGCTTTAGTTAAGTTATATATTTAACTTGTGGAGTACATCTTCAAGTTTATTTTCTGTAAAAGATTTTATGTGCTTACAATTTACTATCACATTGTCTACCAAAATGTTCCATTTGGACTTCAACTAATTATAAATAGCTTTATCATATCTTGGTGGCTTCAATGATTTGTTATTATCCTCACAAATAAGGTGCTAAGTTTCTCATCTAATGTTTGTTAAGACTCCAATTTAGAAAAATCTAAGTTATGATTTCCATTATACTCCGTATTACTAGTACTAGTTAAGATAATAAACTGCCCCACAGCCCCACTATAGTATATAGCAATATTAATATACAAACAAGAGAGATGAATCATATAGATAATAAAGTAATTCATAACTCGAAAGGATATAAGGATGAAACAAAGCTTTATTGTCCACTTTTATAAACGTTTTATCTTAATCTTTATTGTCCATATTTCCGTTTCATCATGCAGGAATGCTTGATGATATTGTATTAATAAAACGTAGGCTGCATTTAGTCGTAGAAGGTTCCATTTTTTTATGATATTGTACTCACGTCATGTGGAATTAGGGATACTAGTTTTTGGCTTTCTGCGTTTATTGCTTTCTTCCTTCCTTTCTGTGTTTCCCAGACTGCTCTTGAGACTTTGTGTTTCTGTATACCAGGTTTGCGCTGTGCCCTTCCTACTAGTATGCTTTCTGCGTTTTAGGTTTGCGCTCAGCTTCCCAGGTCTGCGTTAAGCTTTGCGCTAAGCTTCCCAGGCCTCTGTTCTGCGCTTAATGCTTTCTTCGAGTAACAAGGAGCCGATCACTTAAGGGGGCTGCGTTTAAAAGATCCTTAGGTATCAACTAAGGGTAAATTAGATATTTGATTTATTTTTAAATATTTTTATTTAATTCAGTGGGTGTGTTTAGTAAAAAAGGGGCTGTATATACATAGGACCTAAAATATATGGATGAACGACAATTTGGACCCGCCTAAAACAATGACCATGATTTAGGATGATCTTGTGTCCATCATCTCACCATATGATCATCTCTGGAGTTTCAGGAAAAATACAATTCAATGAGCTACGCATATTATCAAGATTATGTGGCCTAAACTTAAAAAGATCGAGGTGAAATGAGACAAGAAATGAGAAAATCATTATTAAGATTTCAAAATGAACACATCTCACTATTTCAATCATATATTGGATAATTATAATCCACATCAAGTGATTAAAGTTGTGGCTAAAGTAAGACTTAATTATTTACAATTTTGATGAAGACACGTTATGGAAGTGCTTTGTTTTATTGATCGGGAAACAAACCCGCCGTGAAATTTACAAACGAGGCAATGGATTGATTGAAGGAACAAATACATACCAGTTTTAATGGTTTAGAAAAAGGTACCTAATACACTATATTTACCTAACCCTTTTGTATTGAAGTAACCTAACTAAACTATGTGTGTCTTTCATTCAAGATATGTACCATTTTAGACAAGGAAAATGATTGAGTGATATTAAATACTTCGTATATAAGTGTCAAGGAAAAAATGGCGATGTTTTTTACAACAATTAGAAATAATAAGAGGTTAATGTAGATTTCAACACTCCACATGAACCGTTCACAAATGCTTTCATGATGTTCTATAGGGAATGATGGGTTTCAAAAAAGAAATAATAGTACCAATGACGTATAGTTCAGTCCTAAATATGTCAATTGTCAAATTAGCGAGATTTTTTTGTATGTTCTATCCCAAATACTTTTCAATTTTAATGGGATCAGGAGCAACTGATGGTGACCAATGAATCGCTCAACAAGAAAAGTTCTCATTAAGATGTTACCTGACCCGTTCTTTAGCCCGAGAACACTAAAACTCTAGCTCAACTGATCCAAATTTTACGTATTCCCTTTTGCTGAAAGTACAACACCCACCACATAGAAGAAGACTACAAAAGTCAAATAAAATAATATTTGAAAATTTAAAGTAATAGTGCAAACAACTTAAAATTACTCGCTAAGTAAGTACAACTAGCATAAGTGAGTTAACTCTTATTAGCTATACTTATATGTAAGTGTTACTTTATAGGGGAAAATGTAAAATAGGCCCTCGCAATATATGAAAGAAGTCATTAAATCATCGAACTTAAAACACACTCAATTAAGATCAAAGGCTTTAGAAAGACGTTTAAATTTATAATTTAGTAGGTTGATCCCAGGTTAACTAGTCACTATGCTTGTGTGTGTCTTCCTTCACTTTCTTTCTCTTTTTTCCTATTTCTTTGTCTTTTTTCTCATTTTCTCCCTCTTCTTCTTCTTTCATCTTCTTCCGCATGTCCTTCTCTAGTCCCACCTTTTTCTTCCTTCTTCCACCCCCTTTTTCCTCCTCCAACCCCTTCCTTGTACTCATCGAGACATACAAAACAAACTTTTGCATGATCCTCATTCTTCTCCCCGTTAATCTTCTCAAAGGCCGTTCAGTAACACTATTTTTCAGGTTATCAGGCACATCAGCCAACTTTTCCACCAAACACGTAAATTTTGCTTTCGCGTGCTGAATTGTGTAATAAGTAGAAAAAGTAAGATTGAAGTTACTTTTCTGGCTGTATTGGCTGAAGTTGTTGTAGATGACCATTTTAGCTATTTTTACATATAATTTTTTCTTTATTTTATTAATAAAATATATTTTAATTTTTTTCTTAGATCAGCAGAATCAGCGAATGCAGCCACTTCAGCTAGAACTTCATAAATTTCAGCAGAATCAGCCAAATCAGCCGATTTTCGTGCTACCAAACGGGTTCTTTCTTCGGATGAGATACCTCAATTTTTGTCAGCTCCGTTGAGATGGAGTCTTTGTCAGTTGGGACATCCCTCTCCGCCTCACAGCCTGTACTATCCGACACCCACCCAAAATGATTAAATATTGAGTCAACTAGAGCCTCTATTTTCGGAAGGGAAATGACATTCGGTCGAGACGTTGTTGGCGGCACATGAGACAGATAAGATAGTGTTGGTTGCGATGATGAAAAACGATTCCGCTCATGATCCAAGACATACGGCTGAAGGGTGGTTTCCAAGAGGGGGCGCATAGATAATCCAAAGCGCCACACATAACCTCCAACAAAAATCTTGCTGAAAGCGAACACCACTGTTTGAAATCACATAAAAGTTTGTTTGAGAGGATGTAAGAGCTACCAGTATTCACAGCAAATTCACAGAACAACAATGGCCGAAGCCCCCAAAAGAGAGAGACAGTCTGTCTCAATGATAGGAACCCATTAGTATAATAATACTAATAATAATAGAAGTATATTAAATAAGTGTGGTAGTGTATAAGTAATGATCCCGGGCCATGTCATAAAATATGGGCTGGACCGTTAGGATATATTATTACTATAAGAATGGGAAGGGGAGAAGATGGGAGTTTGGCAGATTTTGGATTTGGGAATTTGGGATCTGGAGAGTTGAGGCCTCTCGAAGTGCCCTGTCTGTATCGTCTTCCTATTTTCTGCAAATCAGTTCAATAATAGTGACTATTTTACTGTTACGAAATCAGAGTACCTATCAATGGTATCAGAGCACTAGCTCCTGGTGATTGGAATTGTTGTGCGACTGCATTAAACTCTCGTTTTAGTGGTGAGTGGTCCGAAGGAGAGAGAGAATGGAAAATCGCATGGATACGTTGGGACTGGAGAGGAGGACGACTATGGCAAACCTCGAGGCTTCTATGGCAGCGATGAATGAACAGATTCAGAACACCATTGCGGCATCTATGGCAGAGATCGCAACATCTATAGCAGCGGTGAAGGAATAAACCCGGTCCAGAGAGAGATCGCGATCTCAAAAGCGGCCTTCTGCGTATCCCATTTTATCGCCAAATGCGCAGGTTCCTTCTCCTCACCGATCGACATCGCAAGCCAGTTTCCCCAGATCGCAATCGCCTATTTCTTCTTCCCGTTCATTGACTTCATCTTTAGCTTCGTTCAGTTTGCAATTGTGACCTGCATCTCCTCCCAGCTCTTTGCAAACTTCATCATTCGCAAGCAGTTCAGGACCAAGTGCGACGCGATCGAGAGGAGAAGCTTCGCAGGTCTCAATCCGCGAAGACGAACAACAACCAGAATCGAGCGAGGCATCACTCGCTCAATCCGCTCAGCTCACATGGCACTCCACATCGGATTTTGCATCTTGCGGACGCGAGAAAGTCCTATCCTTCTAGCTCTATGGTGGATGGCGATAACAGGAGAAGACATGTTCGTACGGGAATAAAAGTTGAATTGCCATTGTTTAACGGGTATGATGCAGACAGATGGATAGTTAAGATGGAAGAATACTTTCGACTCAAGGCTACTGCGGAGAAAAATAAAGTTGAAATAACAGAAAGAGCTATGGAGGAAGAGGCGTTTGAATAGTTTCAATGGTGGAAGGCTCTGAAAGAAGATAGTTGGAAGGCTCTGAAAGAATCCATAACGCGGCATTTCCAGCCTAACGAGGCATTACTCGCTTAATCCGCTCAGCTCGCATGGCACTCCACATCGGACTTTGCATCTCGCGGACGCGAGAAAGTCCTATCCTTCTAGCTCTATGGTGGATGGCGATAACAGGAGAAGACATGTTCGTATGGGAATAAAAGTTGAATTGCCATTGTTTAACGGGTATGATGCAGACAGATGGATAGTTAAGATGGAAGAATACTTCCAACTCAAGGCTACTGCGGAGAAAAATAAAGTTGAAATAGCAGAAAGAGCTATGGAGGAAGAGGCGTTTGAATGGTTTCAATGGTGGAAGGCTCTGAAAGAAGATAGTTGGAAGGCTCTGAAAGAATCCATAACGCGGCATTTCCAGCTTACACGCAGTCTGAACACAGGGAATCAGTATACGCGATCGCAAAGGACTTCTCTCAGTTCGCAATCCTCTACGCGAACTACTGTTTTTCCTTGCAGCTCAACATCGCAAGTTTACTCCCTCATGTTTGTGGACACAATGAAGTTTGTGTATTCTGAAAAACTGTTTGCGACCTAACCTGCGAACTCCAAGAATCAGGTAGCGACTGCGAATACACCTGCGAATGACTGAGAGAACTGGCTTGCGATGACGATTTGTGAGTTTCCGTAAGCGAAGATGCCTGTGGACTGAAAGAATAGTCCGGCGATGAAGATGAAGATTCTCCTCTCAATGGGGTCTTTCTTGTACGTGAATTAATAGCCGCTGAGTCAGTCTGCGAAGGGAGAGAAACTGTTCGCGACTGCGAACAGTGAGAAGAGATTCGCGATAGCGAACCAAGAGAAGTATTTTGCGACTCTGTCTGCGAAGTGTTGAACGACTGTGATGATTTGTGTGTGTCAGATATCGGAAGGTGCCTAGTCTTCCTCGATCGTTCTCCAGGTCCTCTGTGACGCCTCTGCTCTTCCGATTCCTCTGAGCTAGCCGAAAGTCACTTATGTCGATGATGATTATCTGAACCTTGCGAAGAATTCGAATGATGCAATCGACTCTTCGAACGACTTTGAAGTCTATTTTGTATTTCCGCGATGCTAACTTGCATAGCGGCCATCGTCGTCTCCATTTTATCTTGCCTTCCTGCAGTTTCTCTCAAACTTCTCTCCACTTCCATCATTCGTCCGTCCATCTTTGCACGAGTATATCTCATCCAGAGATCGTCGTGCTCTGATACCACTGTAAGAGCTACCAGTATTCACAACAAATTCACAGAACAACAAAAGGAACTGCACAAGCTTTATTGAAATCAAACAGAGCTACAATGGCCGAAGCCCCCAAAAGAGAGAGACACTCTGTCTCAATCTTCCCAACACCAAGACTAACGAGTCTAAACAGCCTACCTTGTTTCCCCCAGTCTATTTTATTTATATTAAACCATTCAACCGCCTACAATTATTAGTTATTAACAGAATTTAACTAACAACTACTCTTCTTTATCCTTCTTCTAGAATAGACTCTTCCATAATATTTGTCATCTTTATTTGGCTGTATTGAGTCTCTAACAGAGGATGGGGTTACGGGTGCAAGAAGAAAGAAGAAGGGGGAGAGAACTCAAATGGAAGAAAAAGAAAAGAGTGAGAATAATGTATTTATATATTAATATTTATAATATTTGCATATTACATCACGTGCAACGCACGGGTGAAATACTAGTTGTTTTGAATAGTGAGTGGTTAAACATTTTTTATTGAATGAGGTATTTAAGTGTGTGTTTGTCTTCATGACTTTCAGGATGATCGTATGTTAACAAATTGCAGAAGTTTGAAAGGTAGTAAAGGTACTTGGTTCACCCAAACTACACGGACTGAAACTCTCCAAATGTTCTTCAAAAGTGTGTTACGAGCTAGACCAATAATCACACCCCTCCAAAGCTTAAGCACGACTAGTTTTCCGGCCACCGTTGAGCTTGACGCCGTTCTCCAGAGGTTGTGCGTAAGGCCAACATATGACAATCTCATCGAAACCCTTTCAATCTTCTACTCTTCAAAGTCAAATGATTCTCACTCCTACCATGCTTACGCCATTCTTTTCCACGCCTGTGCTCGACTGTGCTGCATAGATGTTGGTCAAGCTCTCCATCAACACATGATTGCACACAACCCGATTGCGTTCCATGACCTTTATACTGCCAATCACCTTCTGAACATGTATTCAAAGTGCCACCAATTGGACCGTGCCCACCAACTGTTTGATCAAATGCATCGTAGAAATGTTGTATCGTGGACCTTGCTTATTTCCGGTTACGCCCATTGCGGGAAAGATGATGTATGTTTCAGCTTGTTCTCCCATATGCTAGCTCTTCACAAACCCAACGATTTTGTGTATGCTAGCTTACTTTCAACATGCGATGGTTTCCGCGGTAGGCAAGTGCACACGCACACTTTGAAAACTGGTTATAACACCTTTGTTCATGTGGCTAATGCGCTGATCGGGATGTATTCCAAGAAATTTGAGATGAGTGTATGCAATGATGGTAATGAACCTTGGATGATATTTAGTGATATGGAGTTTCGTAATCTTGTTTCTTGGAATTCAATGATAGCAGGTTTTCATAAGAGTGGCCAAGGTGACAAGGCTATGAGGTTTTTCATAATGATGCATTCTGATGGTATGGGATTTGACCGGGCCACACTGGTCACTGTATTTTCTGTGTTGTGTAAAGTCCTTGATGATCTTTCTTGGAGCCTTAAATTTTGTTCTCAACTGCATTGTATTAGCTTAAAGACCGGGTTTGTGCTAGATGTAGAGGTTGTGACCGCCTTGATTAAAGCATATTCCTCCTTTCTTGAAGGAAATATTGGTGATTGTTACATGTTGTTTCTTGAAGTTCGTGGGTGTGGAGATATCATTTTGTGGACTGAAATTATGGCAACGTTTTCTCAAAAAGAACCTGAGGTAGCTCTTTTTCTCTTCAGTCAGCTGCATAGAGAAGGGTTGGTTCCAGATGCCTTTGCTTTTTCTGTTGCACTAAAAGCTTGTGCTGGATTCGTGACGGAAAGACATGCCTCGATGTTGCACTGCCAATGTAAAAAGTCTGGGTTTACAGACTATTTAGTGCTTCAAAATGCACTCATACATGCATATGGAAGATGTGGCTCAATCACTGAGGCTAGGCAGGTCTTTGATGAAATGAGTTTAAGGGATACAGTTTCATGGAACTCCATCTTAAAAACTTATGCATTCCATGGGAAACAGAAGGAGGCACTAGAGTTGTTCGAGAACATAGATGTTGAATTTGATGCAACAACTTTTGTTGCTTTGCTCTCTGCTTGTAGCCATACTGGGATGGTTGAAGAAGGGACTAGGATATTTAATAGCATGTCTGCTAAATATGGTATTGCTCCTCAACTTGATCACTATGCCTGTATCGTTGATCTACTTGGGCGGGCTGGGAAGATTTTTCAGGCAGAGAAGATAGTAAGAGAGATGCCTATGAAGCCAGATTGTGTTGTGTGGAGTGCATTACTTGCCGGTTGCAGGAAACATGGTGAATACCAACTGGCCACCATTGCTGCTTCAAACTTGAAAGAGCTGGACAGAAGGAACTCGTTAGGTTATGTTTTAATGTCAAACATATACTTTTCTTCAAATGATCTTGATGAAGCATGCCTCCTAAGAAAGCAAATGATAGAGGCTGGAGTTCGAAAGGAGCCCGGATTGAGCTGGACTGAAATTGGTGGCAGGATACATGAGTTTGCTTCTGGTGGCCAAAGACACAACCTTGGAGAAACTATCCGTGCTAGTCTTCAGGATCTTGTTAAACAGATGAAGAAATTAGGGTATACTCCTATGACAACTCTGGTCCTGCATGACATAGAAGAGGAGCATAAAGAGGAACAACTGTACTACCATAGCGAGAAGCTGGCTCTGATGTTTGTATTGATGCATTCTGATGACCCTCACTACAAATCGGGTGTCATTAGGATAATGAAGAATATCCGTATTTGTTTAGATTGCCACAACTTTATGAAATTAGCTTCAGGGCTTGTTCAGAAACAGATTGTCGTTAGAGATTCAAACCGTTTCCATCATTTTACAAGTGGGGCGTGTTCTTGCAATGAATATTGGTAAATTGCTCCGGTACTGCTTCCCCTATCCGGTACCATTGTGGTATTATTAGTAAATGGCCACAATATTCGAATGGTTCTACAGCAACATAATATGACAATCATAATTGTGAGCGCAACAACTTAATGTGCAGTTTCATATTTAAGTTCATATTTGGCACAACGTCTTACTTCAATTCTTCTTGCAGGTGCAACAATACAGCACTGATGTGTAGACCTGCTCTTTATATAAGAACCGTGTAGAACACCCTCCATCTTGCCTTCCAGAGGACAGCAGCTACCAAGGGAAGAAGCTTCTCTTGGCTGTCCTCAGCTGCATAGTAAGTCCCAATTTCCCTGTTTGGATCTATTCGCTGCTCATTCAAACTCATTATCGTGTTGTATTTCTTTATAACGTTTAACTGTTTCATTAGGTTTGTATTTAGTTTTGTATTTGGTACTTGCAATTCCAATTTATAATGGGTCGCATGCATGAAAAGAAACACTATAGATGAAACAACGAAAAAGATAGAACTGATGAAACGTCTAACTCTAATTGCTATTTGATTGTGAAAACTTAGAGAAAACATATTTAAAATTTAATGTATGCCCATTTAATAGAAAAAATACATTAGGCGAGCAAAAGAGTTCTTTACTTTTTGTAGGAATACTCAAAACATTTGTACATTCTTTTTATCTATGATCTTTTTTACGTTCTGATAAAAAATATCCAGTTCACTACCTAGCTATATTCTTGAAAAAAATCAATGAAATAAGAAAATGTGCGACTCGTTTTGTAGATGTGTTATATTTTGAGTTAGTGAGTTAGCTCATCAATTGAGATAACATGTGTAGGTTTGCAGGGGAGAATCTAAAGGGGCAGGAGGTCAATCACCCACCTCAACCCCACTTCACCCCAATTCTGTCAATACATGCATGACTATATTAAGGAATGGGAAGAATGCACAAATGTCTTTAATTAATAAATCAATCATTTTAGTTTTTATTCTATTTCTTCTGTATCAATCAAGTTCTTCTGTCATTTTAACCGGGGAAAACTAATTAAAATACCCCAAACTTTAAAGGGATGTGAGATAAACACTCTAAACTTTCATACGTAATTTAAATATCCTGAACTTTATATAAAAAGTTATTTTACCACCATGGTCATATATTATTTTTTTCAAGAATATAAATTTATGGTGTTAATTGCATAGTTTAAAATAGCAAATCAAAAACGTTACAATTATAGAGTGGGGGTAGTATTATTTATTTTACAATGGAAGTTTAGAATGTTTATTGTATCTCGATGAATGTTAAAATATTTTAAATTATGAAATTAACACAAAAAATTAACATAAAAAAACAATGCATGACCATGGTGTTAAAATATCTTTTTATATAAAGTTTAGGGTATTTAAATTACATATGCAAGTTTGGGGTGCTTACATCACACCCCTTCAATGTTTAGGGTATTTTAATTATTTTCCCCTTTTAACCGTGAAATTAACTGTTCAATATATTGCATTTAAAAGTCACGTTTGTATAACAATATATTTAACGCATTGACCACTTGAAAAAAAATCCACCTCAAACCACATTTTTATTGAAAACGTGTTTTGTATGTTGTAAGGAATTGAACCAGTCATTTTATGTATTATGCTACATTTTTTTGTGTGGATTCTACATTGCTATATATACGGAGTATAATATGAATAATATATATATATATATATATATATATACACACACACACACACATACATACACACACATGTACACAGTTAAATTAAAAGGGATCTAGGAATAGTAGACTAGATAAATAGAATTATCAAAGTAAGGGCTCTAGGAATACTAGACTGGATAAATAGAATGAAAATTATTGAAGTTGTGCATACTTGAGATGAGTTAGCATTGGGTGTTGCCAGTTTCCATTCATTCCACACGTGGAACATACATGATCACAATTTATTTTCCTAATATATAGGCTGGAAGATGAGTGAATTGAATAATAAAATGAAACAATTTTCGATTTTGTTCCGTTTTCAATATAAATATATCCAAACTCCCTAAATTAAAACCCAATTATCTTTCATTTATTTCTATTGTTTGTAATTACCCTTGGTTTGTAGATGTAAATGTATTTCACAACATTTTCAATATATATAGACAACCACATGTATTATTTGTTTCTCATTACATTTTGACGAATTAACTAGTTATAATTTGAGGTTTCATATATTACTTTCTGGGCATCCCTCAATAAAAGTGCAAATTCCACGTACCATTGACAATGCGTTCGATCAAAATATTTGAGAAAATTTGTTATGTACTACTCTGGCCCCTTCGTATCATAATATGTGTTTTAGTAGGCTTTCCAGGTAATTTAAGATAACTTGTAAGTTTACGTACTGTACTGTACATTATAACAGTACTGTCATTTTTCATTTTCTTTTACCCCAGTGCCGCAAAGGCTCCCACCTACGGTGGGGTAAGGGGGGGTCGGATGTACGCCGTCTTACCCCTGTACTAAAGCACAGAGAGACTGTTTCCGGATGACCCATAGTGAAAATCCCGTCCAAAATTGCATGGACTGACTGCTGCTTCATAACAAAGAAGCGCAGACAGTTTAGTGAGCCATTTTGCTTTATTCCATCATAATCTCAAGCCAAAAAATAATGAATCTTTGGCTCCATTGCAGTACTGTACTATTTGTATATTTTACTAGTGTACTGTAGCTGCTTTTGGGGTGAGTTTTTCTTTCCAAAAATGAAAATGTAGCTAATATTCTGATACTGCCTAAAAATGAAAATTAGGAGTCCACTCTGCACCTTGTCCTTCGTCTCCGTGGGGGTTTCTGAACTGCTCTTTAGCTTTGTTGTGTTTCATCCATGTCTGTCTTCTCTTTGTGTCTGTCATATCTGTTTCAATAATTGAATTTTCATTTGTTAAAAAAAATGATGCAGAGGAAGTATTTAATAGAAACATAAATGTTGGATATTATGTTTTGTTTTGTTGATGACTAATTCTAGGTGCCAAACTGTTAAGTAAGTTATACTCCGTATGATTCTATAACTGTTCTTTATTTAGTATTGAACTATGGGTGGAACAGGTTCTAGATGCCAATTGCACAATTGATTGACCAAATATTACTGATCATATGCTTTCCATATTTGTTAGCAAACAAATAAGTGTTTGATTAACCATATAATCTATTTTTTATGTGGTCCGCCTATGCCAAGCTATAATGAGAAAGGATCGATTGCAATCATGGAGAGGATTCCAATATCTGTGCATGGAAGGAAAGGCTTTTAAAGTGATGAAATCACCTTCAAGAAGGTAAGTCTCTAAAATGGAGAACACGGCTATACAAGGAAGCAGTGGCGGAACCAGGGGGTGTGAGCAGGTGCCGGGCTTATCTTCATCCTTGCTGCTGTGCTGCCCCGAGGATGGAGCGCACTCGTCCGTCAGCAGATTTTATATTTTTTTAATTTGGGTTAGCTAGGTTGCAAGGACACCGTTGTGTCTAGTCAATAATGGGGGGAAAACGTTGCTGCAGAATCAGCAAATCAGCAAGGTCCAAGTGTCCATTTCCGTCCAGCAAGGCAGCGAGTGAACAACTTTTTTCTAAGAGAGAAAAACTAATGGCACCGTTTCGCTGCAGAAGGCTTTGGATGAACTATGATATTGATATAGGGTTGCTGAAGCAGAGAAGAAGGCTATAGCTACAGCGGTCAGCTGTAATCTGAAATTGAAGCTCCTCAAGCCTCATTTCACAACTTTCAAGAATCAAGTGATTTGAGGTAATTAAAAAATTGCAATTTCTTTTTGTGAAAGATGAAATAGCAAGTATATCTGCCTACTTTCGTGAATATGATTCTTTGATTCCGTGAATTGTGATATTTGAATTATAAGAAATTAACAATCAATTTTTGAATTCTGAGTATTGATTTATTGTACTATGGTGTAATATTGATTTTAGAATATTATGTGAAATATACATGTATGGAGAAGCTTATATAGTTGCTAGCGGTGTGCGCACGATGTACAAACGGTGCCTAATGTAGTTATTTGAAAATGTTATTACAAAAGAGTATTATTCAAAAAGTGAAGAACAAATAGTATATGAAAAGCGAGTTTAATTTTACAATGTTCTTAGTTTTTACAAAGTGAAGAAAATGTGGGAGATATTTTAGTAACACTAACAATAGAAATCAATGCAATAGTACTTGTTTACTACAATGCTAGGGTTATTTAATTGGAATATTTAGTTTGAATGTTTTTCCATCATTTGCGATGGAGCCAAGATTCACTATTTTTAATCTTGAGAATATGATGGAATAAAGCAAAATGGTTCACTAAACTGTCTGCGCTTCTTTGTTGTGAAGCAGCGGCTAGTCTATGCAATTTTGGACGTGATTTTCACTATGGGCCATCCGGAAACCGTCTCTCTGTTCTTTAGTATAGTGGTAAGACTGCGTACATCCGACCCCCCTTACCCTACGACCCTACTGTAGGTGGGCGCCTTTGCGGCACTGGGGTAATGATAGGGTGCTGAAATATCGGAGCCGCAAGAAACGAGGAACAATTGTTGACTGAGTCTTCATTTATTTATTTATTATTGTTTATTTGTTTAAATGAGTCTGTTAGAGAAATAAGTGGGGTTTGGTGTCATGCATCAGTCCACTAGGGCAGTTATTAGATCATGGATGGAGTCGGTTAATGTGTCAGTTAGTTATTAGATCATGGGAGTCAGTTATGGGTCAGTTGTATTTCCTTCTTTATAAATAGCCTAGCCTTATTCAGGTGGGATATGCAAAATCAATATTAATTTCAGACTTGGAGATTCTCCCTTGGCTACTACTATCGCTCATTTGTGAGATACTTAGTGTGAGAGAGAAATAGGAGAGTTTAGCCACTCAATTCGTAGCCTCTGATTTCTGGGTTCTATCAATTTGGTATCAGAGCAGGTTTTTATCCATCCATGGTGATCACACGCTCATCAGCGGCAACCCGCAATCCAGAGGAAAATCCATTTTCTGCCGATCCTCTGGCCACCATTGCAGCAAAACTGGAGACACTTGACGAGTTAAAGGAAAAAGTGATAGCCTTGGAGATTCAAGCCTCAAAATCCAACCGAGGGAAAGGGAAGACGAGACAGTGGGGCGATGATACTGAAGAAGAATCTGATTCGCACCGCCCGCGACCACCACAAGCAAAATTGAATTCCCGAAATTCCAGGGAGGTGACCCGCGTGGGTGGATTCTTAAGGCTGAGAAGTTCTTCCGTTATTACGAAACACCAGAAGATGACGAGGTGGACATATCTTCAATGTATCTGGAAGGAGATGCTCTGGATCTGTTTTCGTGGATGAATACGGAAAGGACTTTGCTTTACTGGGAAGAATTGGTGAAAGATCTAGAGGAACATTATGGGCCTCTAGAGTACTTGAACCCAGATGAGCATTTGTGCAACATTAAGCAAACAGGCTCTGTAGCGGAATACCTGCAAGAGTGGGCACGAAGGATTGCACGAGTAACCTACTGGCCAGAGCACTGCTTGCTTGGAGTATTCCTGAATGTTCTTAGAGAAGAAATCAGATCAGAAGTCAGAATTCATAAACCAAGGTTAGTTTATCGGGCTGCTAGTCTAGCCTTAGAATTTGAGAAAAAACTAGCCCAAATAAAGGGGTACAGGCCCAATTCGTTTGCTTGTGAGAGTCAACCCACCTTCAATACTAATCCCATTATTCCAGCACGTGACCAAGGAGTGACATCGGGAAATTCTAGTACGCCTTATTCTTCGACAAACCCAAATAGAGGCACAAATTTACTTCCTTCCGCAGCACGCTCGTGGGAAGAAACGAAACAGCAATGGCGCGACAAGGGGTTGTGTTTCCGTTGTGGGGACCCATTCCGACCAGGCCATCGTTGTTCTACTACGTTTTCACTGCTGGAAGTTTTAGAAGACGAGAATTCAATGCCAAACTCTTTGGAATTAGCCGAAATCACAGAACAGGAACCAGGAGTAGATGCCGAGATTTCTTTTAACACCATCCTGGGCAGTCAAACAGCAACAACAATGAAACTGCGTGGCTTATTGGCTAACAAGGAAGTATTGTTGTTAGTGGATAGCGGCTCAACTCACAATTTCATATCAGATTCACTGGTAATGAAACTTGACTTGGCCACCTCCTCTACTCAGACAATTGCGGTTCAGCTTGGTGATGGTCATGTGGTGCGTTGCAACTGTGTGTGCAAGGAGATTTCAGTACAACTTCCAGGTTTGACCATCACCCAAGATTTTTATCCATTTTCCCTTGTGGATTCTGATATGGTACTTGGAATTAAATGGCTTGCATCACTCAATACCATCCAATCTAATTGGAATGAGATGTTCCTCATGTTCTGGGTGAATGGGAAGAAATATAAGTTACAGGGAATATCAAAGAGAGTGTCAGCCTGCAAGGTTTAATCTTATGACCACAGTGGAGTCTGCATTTAGTACACCTGGTCATGACACACTTAATGTGGAAAGGGTGTCCCTAGAATTTGAAGCTGTGTTTGCAGAACCAGTCCCTGTGCCTCCATTCAAAGATCATTTCCATGCCATTCCTCTGATCCCGGGAGCTCAACCTCCCAGCCTGAGGCCGTACATGCACCCATATTTCCAACTGAATGAAATTGAGCGACAAGTGCAGGACCTTCTCCAAAAAGGGTCATTAGTCCCATCTCCATTCAATTTGCAAGTCCAGTTCTGTCGAGGAAGAAACAAGATAATTCATGGGGTATGTGTGTAGACTATCGGGCCCTCAACAAAATCACAATCCCCGAAACGACTTCGAGCTGTCAGGGAGGATTCCTAAAAACTTTGAAACGGCTCTCAGGTACTGTTAGATCTCTCATTCAGCAATGCTTTGTGTGTCGAAAGAGAAAATATGACGCATTATCACCTACTGGTTTGTTACAACCCATACATGCACCACAACAGACTTGGGAAGACTATGCATTCTTAGTGCAGCAATTTCCAGAATTTCGCCTTGAGGACAAGTCGGCTTTCAAAGGAGGGGGTAATGATAGGGTGCTGAAATATCGGAGCCGCAAGAAACGAGGAACAATTGTTGACCGAGTCTTCATTTATTTATTTATTTATTTATTTATTTATTTATTTATTTATTTATTTATTTATTTATTTATTTATTTATTTATTTATTTATTTATTTATTTATTTATTTATTTATTTATTTATTATTGTTTATTTGTTTAAATGAGTCTGTTAGAGAAATAAGTGGGGTTTGGTGTCATGCCAGTCCACTAGGGCAGTTATTAGATCATGGATGGAGTTGGTTAATGTGCCAGTTAGTTATTAAATCATGGGAGTCAGTTATGGGTCAGTTGTATTTCCTTCTTTATAAATAGCCTAGCCTTATTCAGGTGGGACATGCAGAATCAATATTAATTTCAGACTTGGAGATTCTCCCTTGGCTTCTACTATCGCTCATTTGTGAGATACTTACTATGAGAGAGAAAGTAGGAGAGTTTTAGCCACTCAATTCGTAGCCTCTCATTTCTGGGTTCTATCAGGTAATGATGATGATGATGATTTAGTTTGAGTGTTTCTGTTTTAATTTAAAAATAAACGGAGCTTTTGGTATTAAATAAATGCACCCTTAACATACTTTTTTCCATAAAAGGTATTAATGTTTATTCTAATTCTAATGTGTATGTTATTGACTACATTTTTACATACATTTAATTTGAATATTGAATATCCAAGTAGTAGAAATTGAATCATTGGTATTAATTTTATGTCTTTTCAAGTGAGCAACTGTCTTATAGTATGTATATTTTAAGCGTTTTTATGTGCTACCGGGTCATTTCATTATTTATTAAAGTGGAATGAAATAGTGAAGATATAATATTATACTAGTACAAATTTAGTACTCCCTCTGTTTCTGAAACAAGTTCCACCTTTCCTTTTCGGGAAGATTCAAAATTAAGTTCCACTTTCAAACATTTCCTTATTTGGTAAATTACTTACATCAAAACAGTGTCAAATAGTGTTCAAACAGTGCCAAACAGTGTTCAAACAGTGCCAAACAGTGCACTCCACAGTAAAGTCAAATTTATTTTCTTAATATGTGTGAAGTCAAATGTGGAACTTGTTTCAGAAACGGAGGGAGTACATCGGTAAGATATTTGTGAGTAATGTTTAACATGAGGTCCTATATTTGTGGTAATTTTCGTTTAAGATAATCCTGGTTGATGGTGTTTTCTGAGAAATTGAGAGGTAATATTAATAATGTGATTTGAAAAGCACATCTTTTATATTTTTTTCGTCTAAGAATTGCAATATGCTAATGCTATGTTCATTTTTTTGTAGAGGACACATTAATAATGTTGATTTCAGAATAGAAAATGTAAAGAAAAACTATAGCTAATGTTTGGAAAATGGTATTAGACTCAGACTTAGGCAACATGATTGAGGTGTGCGGACTTGATATTTGTGTATCATGTAACATGTGATTAGAACACAAGACAAAAGGGAATACACTTTATGGGCCATTAATTGTGTTGAAATTTTATTCATGAGTATTTTGTAGGAGTTGATTAGAGGTCAATTAAAAAAAGCAGTTTAGTGAAATGCTTTGCTTTAATGGAAAATATCAAAGATGTGCCTTTTTAACTCTCTTGGGATTTTATACTTTTTTTATATAATGTGTTTCTAACTATTGATACCATAAAGGTATATAAATAAATTTAGTTTGAAAAAATATGTAAAATTGAATTATTCAGTAACAACCAATTCTTCCCAAATTTTTCACTCTTTTTTCTTTATGTACTTATTTACGGGTTCCAAACTGACCTTTTGTATTGTTGTTAGAGATTTTCTTCTCTTCAGTTGCAGTCAACTCATGTAAGATGGTTATTTTATGAGGGGAATGAAGAAAAATCGTTATTGATACATTTGCAAATGCTGATACGTGATTTTGTGTTAGGAGTAACCCATAGATTAATATGAGGTTAACTCATGCATTGCACTCTTATGAATTACTCCGTATCATTATCTGCTAGCTTTCCAGAAAATAGCAAATTGTGGACAATATTATGTGCAAAAATAGTTTCATGAAAATTAAGATGTTTTATGTATAATATTATTCTCCAGAGATCAGATGTGATTATAAGTGCTCTGCAATTGGATGTCACGTGAAGAAGAAAATTGAAATGGAGAAAGAAGATCTAAGTTAATTATGTCATAACAACCTATGAGGGTACCCATAACCATGAAGGTCACCTGCCTTCATCACAACAACGGAGAAACTCACTGATGCTACATTCCCATCCAAAATGACAAAATTCACATTAAAAAATCACCACCCTTTTCCCTCTAAATAAAACTTTCTGCAGTTTTTGTCATTGTAGTGAAACTGTGAAAGTGGATGGGAAAGTGACACTATTCGGAGAGAAAAAGATCACTAGTCACTAAGATCAAACCAGACACAATTTATAGCATATACGTAGTAGTAGTACACAACCAAAAGATTCTTTACTACTAAAGTCAGTTGATATAGATGACCGCTACCTTTCCAGAAAATAACAAATTGTGAACAAAATTATGTGAAAAAAAGGTTTGATGAAAATTAAGATGTTTTATGTATAATATAACGTTTGATCCTGATGTGGGAAAATTTTAAAAGGAGCCATTTTCCTCAAATTTTAAGGGTATGTTTGGATCCCCAAAAATGTTAGAGAAAGGAAACCAAATGTAAAGAGATATTGTTTTGTTATGTTTGGTATAGCTGCAAAAAATGCAAATAGTGATTTTTTTTTCTGTCTAAATTCTTTATATATTTATAATGCTATTCTGTATATAATTTATAAATAAATAAAATAAACATATGAATTAAATTTATTACGTAGTACTAGATAAGGTTTAGCCTATTTTTATTTTCCAACATTTTCTCTGCGTTGTATTTACTTCTATGAGATCCTTCCTATTTTATGTGTTCCAAACAGACCATAATGAATCAAGAAGAGTATTTCCATTGCTAGAATTCTTGGAAAATATTTCTACACCACATGGAAATCCTAAAACATCAAGTATTTTCCGGTAAACAGATGGAGGGTTTAAATAGAATGCCACACATATTTTTTATCAGTAGCATCACATGCTTTAATAATTGTCCATATTTATAAGGAAAGTATCGTGTATATGCTCATATATGTAGTTTTTAAAATGTAATTGTGTTCTCCAATGACTTATGCCTACATTTAAACATTAGAAAGTGGTTAAGGCATTTTGTCGAACATGTAGTAAACATTCGTGAAATCCTTGACTATGAAAATTAGTTGCTTACTAAAGTTGCTACCGAGTTGGACTGGGAAAGAAGTCTAAATGTTTAGTAAGAGTGTACAGATAGAGCTTGAAATACGAACAAGAGAATTAACAAATTCAGAGAAGAAGAAATAGATGGATTTAGAAATGGAGGTCTGAGATGGAAGAATACCACTTCGTTGTCGCAGATTAAGATGAGAAGGGGAAGAAAGTGTCCCCGAATGAAATTAGAAGAGAAGAAACTTACTGATCCTCTCTTTGGAAGTGAATGAAATAAACTTCGCGTACGGTAGGCGCCTGTTGATGGCAGATTGATAACCGTGAGACAATTCTGAATTGTCTGTGCGTGCGCAAAGGGTTGGTTAACAACAATGCATATTTCGAATCTTTCTGTCTGATGAAATGTTACATGCAAATGAGATAGATGCTAAATTGGAACAAAAAAGGATCATAGTAACCCATATTTGCTTTTATTATTTAAGCAGATATATGTGTTTCAATGTGCTATGAATAAGAGGTACATTTAGCAATTGTATAACATAAAATCCATTGGTTTGGTATTTAGGTGTAAACCTGTTTTTCTAATGCTTCTATTTATACAATTATATGTTTATTTAATTTTCGTTACAATTATTATCAATCATCAATTTAAGGTCATTATGTTTAGTCTAGATCCTGGCATCCCCTGAAACAAAACGTTGGTTTCGCCACTGCATGGAATGACACTACAACGATTCAAATGATGCACCCAAGAGCCTTATATATTGAGATCAAAGTGATGGTCAAGTGGCGTGCTTGAACGTGAGAAAGAATACACACAGAAGATGTCCTTTGAAGAATCATAAGAAGATCCAGCAACTGGAACAACTCATTGAGTAGTTCTAGTCTTAGTTCTTTTCACTTATTTGTAAAAGGGTTTTAGGAATAGCTTTGTGAAAGCTTCCTTCTTATGGTTGGGGTGTGTGTTGCTAGAGCTTTGCTATAAAGCAGAGAGACACTTTACCCGCAAAGTAAAGATACAAAAATCTATCTAGAGAGAATAGAGTTGGTGTGGCTTTTCTTGTAGGGTTTATCTTGTAACCATTTCAAAGGCTTTTAGTAAAGGGTTTCAAATGATGGATATTCATACATATATCAACAAAACTCCATATGCGATATATATATAAATATATAACAGCTAAATCCATATAAATCCATGAAATCAAATATGTATGAAATAAGATTAGAACAATACCTTGAG